>CM036754.1:67523939-68723939 GCA_020796225.1 Arion vulgaris | reverse complement strand
AGTTTTGTGACTCTAGCCAGAGTAATGCCTTAGTCACCGCCAGTACTTCCATTGTCATGCTGCTTGTTGTCATACTAAATGCACCACTGGCTTCCTTTACCATTCTGCCGTATGAGCTTGCAGAAAACGTCTATGTGGACCTTTCGTGGCGAACAACCGATCCATCCGCGTAAAGCACATCGTCACCTTACCTATTGCAGTTTTCATCAATGATGGCCTTGACATTTGCATCCAATGCCACATAATTTCTCTCTGTGCAACCTTTGTCGAATTTAATGATGGTCGAAAAGATGTTCCCGTATATTGAAGGCACCGGTATCTATTCTTCCCCATGGTCGATATTTGTGAGCCCGCATACCAGTTGAACACAGTATTGATAGGGATCAGAGGGCCAGCCAATGGACAGAGCTGACATCGTGAACGCCCTTATAGAGCGTGGCCGCAGAGAAGACCATCTAAACCAATCCATGTCAACTACTAGATTGCGAGAACTGGGTTTGAAGATTGGTGTGGCAAGAAAAGAACGGTACAACAGGTATACGAGTCGGCTCATCAATTAAAATAGAACTGGTACGGTCAGTCGCTGGACGCTGTTGGAGATATTGCGAAGGAGATTGGAGCACCTATGGACATGTCCGGAGTGCAATGAAGATATTCCAAACTGAAACTGAAGTATTGATAGGGAAACCCTTTGGAAATTGATGAGACATTATGGGATTCCCCAGAAAATTATTAACCTAATAAAAGCAACATATACAGATACGAAATGTAGAGTTCTTCAGGAAGGTAAACTAACAGACACTTTTGAAATAGAAACAGGAGTGCGTCAGGACGCCTTCTATCAGAGCCGGATTAGCCTAGTAGCAGAAGTAGCAAATGCTACGGGCCCGCGCTTCTAGGGGGCCCCGCGCCTATGTGACAGAGATGAAAAGGAGAAAAATAACCAAGATGTTATATCAAAAACACGCAAGCTATCTAATTTTTTTAATGTCGTGTGTGATGGTGTTGAATCCAAAAAATCGAAGCAGAAAATACATAAGTCGCGTCTCACTGTGTAGTAGATGAAGGCAGTGCTATAGAAGAATCATCATTAGCAATATTACCATTAAGATTATTCACGATTTAGCCACACTTTCCACAAAACAAACTAAAGTCGAATGTACAGCAAGTCCTTCCAATTTAGCCATATCATCTTCAAACCAAAGAGAGGTAGAAAGCACAGCACATGCTTCCAATGTAGCAACATCTTCTATAAGCCAAAAACATAACGAAAGTAAAATGTACTCCAACATTGGTATTGGTGAATTGTCAAGCAACTTCAATCGAGATTATTGGATTGCGAAAGGAAGTAGCGAAGTGCAACATATGAACAGTGGTTTCATGTCTTAAAAAACATACGATAAAGACATCAATCTACGATTTTGTCGAAAGTCATTTTTCACATATACACATAAATCAACAAACAAAACTCATGTGAAAGATTGGTTGCATTATTCAGAAACTAAAGGACAACTTTTCTGTTTGCAAAGTTACTGATTCAGTCTGTTCGTCAAGGTTTACGAAACAAGGATTTGACGACTGGAAAAACGCAATTAATTTGTTGAAAAGACGTGAAGAAAGCACCTTTCATAGACAAGCGATAATTTCGCTGTTAATTTGCAAAAAGTAGGATGCGCGTGTCGATTCTCAACTTGTAAACCAAATTGAGACCGAACAAACATATTGGCGGACTCTTTTAGAGCGAATTACTTCAGTTATCCAATTTTAGCAGAGCGAGGTCTTGCATTTCGGGGTAAGGATGAAACTATTGGTTCACCTCATAACGAAATTATTTAGGTTTGTTGGAATTAATAGCCAAATTTGACATTTTCTGGCTCAGCATATATTATTAATGCAAACAAATGAAAGGGACATACATCATACTTATCAAAAACCACATGTGAGGAATTTATCCATCGAAAGTCAGGTGTTTATTGTCATAATTGATAATGTACTCTCTGCCTTACCTAAACGCATGGCAGAGTACCATAGAGTAACTGGTGTATTTGGAATACTTTGGCAATTAAAATCTCTTACAGCAGAAGAGATCTTGAAAAGAATTCTAAATATTGTCAGCTCTTACCAAGAAGATTTAGAAGAAAGCATAATGGAAAATTCATTAGAGTCGTGTTTCCCAAATGTAGAAATAGTCTTACGAATTTACTTGTCTTTAGTAATTACTAACTGCAGCGGAGAACGTTCTTTTTCAACATTAAAGCGTATAAAAAGTGAGTTAAGCAACATAATGGGACAAGATCGTCTAAATAACCTCACCGTATGTCGTTGAACATTGAATTTAATCAAGACAAGTTTGTTTGTAAAATATGTTTTATTATTTATTATCATAAAAACCTAGGGCCCCGCGCTAAAATTTGCTACGGGCCCCGCGCTGGCCTAATCCGGCACTGCTTCTATCACATATGTTGTTCTTACTCACAATAGACTGGATTATGAAGACAGGAGTAACTACCACCAGAAATGGAAATCAATGGACAGAGCAACTAGAAGATCTGGACTTCGCTGATTGTATAGCCCTTCTGTCACATACACGCAATAAGATGCAGGATAAGCTAAACCGTGGCCAACGTTACAACGTTAAGTCCTTCAGTTAGGTTTACTGAAGAAGGTACTTGTTAAATTAACTTATATTATACATATATAATTACAATCGTAATTTGATCTACATTTTGGTACACAGCACTTACTAGGCATCGTTATTTTGTTGTTATGTTTACTAAAGAAGTCTGTAGTTCGTATGTTTACTAAAATGTCCATATGTTTACTAAACACGTTTGAATAATCCGCCTCACCCTCCATCTTGAATAATATAGCGCTTCGGCCAGTAGTAACGTTGGCCACGGCTAAACGCACTTGTTCAAATGTCCCAACAACTAGGGCTAAACATTCATAAGGGAAAGACAAATATAATGAGAATTAACAAAGTAAACGACAATCCAATCTCCCTGGGTGAAATTCCACTTCAAGAGGTATAATCATACACATATTTGGGTACCAATATAGACAAAGAGCGGGGGCGAGACAGATAGAGATGTCAAAATAAGAATACAGAAGGCAAGAGGAGCTTTCATTGCACTTGGAAACATATGGAAGTCTAAAGAAATCAAATCTAGAACAAAAATTTGGATATTTAACTCTAATGTTGAAGCAGTTCTACTGTATGGGTCAGAAACATGAATAACTACTAAAATAATAACACATAAATTGCAAACATTCATCAACTGGTGTCTGTGCAGAATAGAAGGACTGAGATGGTATGATAGGGTTACAAATGAGGAACTTATTGAGAGAATAAGACAGATCCCAGTGTACCAAGAGGTTAAATAAGACACTGCCGCTGGATAGGACACACTTTGTGAAAACCTGAGGGAATATAACAAGAAGGGTCTTTTCCTGGAACCCGCAGGGACATCTAGAGAAGGGGAGCCGAGAAATACTTGGAGGCAGAGATCAACAATATAAAGAAGAGCTGCAGGAGTTATCTAGAGATAGGAAGATTTGGCATGACTTGGTTGAGGGCCTATGCCCCAATCCTAATTTAAAAATGAGAGAGAGAATATCAGCTGAGCAGTGTCTGCAGTACGGTCAACCCACAACTGCCCCTTTAACCGATTTCCACCACTTGTGTTGAGTAGCTCGTGCAATGGGTGATCTTTTTTTAGCACTTATTCTGATATACGCACGTGCTCTAGCTATCACGAGTCTATACTCCAGGGTCGGGAAATAATGGACAAACCTCATCGCCATGCAGTGTGTATCCCTTGTGCAACAGAGAATGATAAGCATATCTTCATTCTGTATTCTCTCCAGTCTTTCAATGTGTGTCTTACTAACAGTGAGGATGGCCGCTGTATATTCAATGGTTGAAAGAACCAGCGCCCGATACAGGATGAAAAGCAGCCGTTTCTCGATAGTTCATAGTTCATAAGTACGGTTCCAATTTCACTGCAACGGGTCACCCCATATTTGCTCCGTTCCTGTGCCAATGAAAATCACACGAAATGCTAACAACTGTGAAATGTTTCCTGTGTGAACTAATTCCAGAATGAAACAGTCGCGTGCCGCCACAAAAAGAAACCGGGACCGCATAAAATGCATATGGCCGTCGCTAATATAGCAACACAAAACTGTTCATCACTTGAATTGCAATTCCTGTCGAAGGGAGCATCAATCATGACAAAATCCAGTTTTCTGCACTCGCAATATAACTGCATACGGCAGACTGAGCTTGTTCGTCATAACCGCTGTCCGCCATTTTCTGAATACACACAACAAACGCACGGTTGACACAGCAAAACATTCCATGTAACAGTCACAGCTCACAGCGTTGCTCAAGCACTAACTCAGTAGCTCGGCAAACGAAACCGGAAAATACCCGACCAAACATGGCGGAAATGCGCTAGCAAAGTCGTGTTCAGAATCAAACAGTTCTGACTCTGAATGGCCATCCCGCATTTCGCCATTGCTGGCAGATTTTTCCGTTTCTCGATATTAGCAGCCACCATAACTCTCATTGCCGCCAAACCTTTACGTGAATTGACAATATCATACTCAACTCGTTCCCTGAAATACAGAATGGGTCAAATTTCACACCCAAAAATTGCATCGATTTAGCTCCGGATAAACCACCACCTCACAGTCGATTAGGGTACAGAGCTAAGGAAGACCAAGTAAAAGATGGATAGACAATATCAAGACCACACTACATAACACGGATATAACACAACAAGGGCGACTCATCTGGCCCTAGAACGCAAACTAAAGCTCCCATCCATACACTTAACGGCAAGAGTTGACAGCCAACTACATTTTCCACCTGGGAATAGACAATAGATAGATAACACAGTCGTAATGCGGCCAAGTTCCTTCTGTATCTCACCGGCAATCTCATTCCTGTCTTTTCCCTGTTTATACACTAGAATGTCATCAGCAAATTACAATGTTCTACCTCTTCCATCAAGTTGTTATTCTATGATTCTCACCGTGTATATGCTAAATAAGACTGGTGTAATATGTTGAATAAGATTGGTGAAAGAGGTCTTCTGGCAAGACTGAATATACAGTCACTGTGTCCATATAGGTTATAGTTAATACTTTTGCCTCCATGCCTTGTTTAGAAATAAGTATAGAGCATCCTTTTCTCACAAGCACTGTGATACTGAACACAAGCGTATCCTTCTCTCACAAGCCCTGTGCTGATACTGAACACGAGGGTATCAAAGGTAATAAAGAAATGACTCGTATTTCAAGTTAATAAAGAAGCAAAAATGTACCGGTAATTGGAGAAGCTGGTATATGTTGTCGTAAAATATATTCGTACATTAAATGACAATGACATTAAATGCAAAGATTAAGGTGTTCACTATTACAGAAATACTTTATATTGATTGGATATGATTCAAAAGAAATCAGCTGCATACTATTAATTATGCAATGTTCATTAAACAAATCTGAAATTTAAAAGTAATTTCAAATGAGTCATCTTTTACGACTTTAAATCATTCATATTTTCAGCACTGTCCAGGAAGAATGGAAGAAATGGATGTTTTTTTTCCTTTGAATTACACATCTTTCGTGTAGAATATGCATCTGTTTGTGTTAGCTACTTTTGTATATGAACGAAAACGTAGGAATTACATTTTTGAGCTCATGTGTAAGCATTATAATATCATATTAAGTGACTTATTTGTGTAATGAAATGTAAGCGAAATTTGAGGATCGTCTGGTTGATTCTGTTGTCGAAACTGCAGCGAAAGGGCGATAACAAGGCAGACGTCTATCCAGGCAGCTGAACTGATTCAGTAAACAGTTGCGGTAATAAAGATACATTTTCTCACATCAGATCTGATATCGGAAAGTGCTCGCAATCTTTCCATTTTATCGTAAGGTAAGCTGAAAGTCATGTAACTATTGGCAAGGCAACTTTATTAAGCAATTTTTATTTTATATTAATTATTAATACCAAATTATTCAAATCCCAAATCATTTGGCAGGGCAAATGAATGAAGTGACACATTCTTTCTTCACTTTGTTGTTGTGGACAGAAAATGAAAGTGCAGTTTTCACTCTTTTTCCCTATCTAGCGATGTTGCTTCCCAAAAGGCAGAGGGACAGTGAAAGTGATCATTTGTTCAGGCAGAACTGATGGACAACATGAAGGAGTTGCACCAATTAAATCCAAAAAGAACGCAGCGATGCCTTATCAGGTTATCAGTCACCATGATGGGAACAAATAAACAAACATTTTTTTATATATCCAATGGAAATTTTAACAGCTGGATAACACTGTTATCATTGACAAGTAAAATATTTAGTGGAGTGATCCTTCAGAGAATGAAAGCAGTATTATATATTCAAAGTAATGAAAGAACAAACAGGACAGGTTTTAGGCTTAGGAAAGAAAACTCATGCATAGATTATGCTTGTGCATCATGTTAGATAGTTGAACAAAGCAATGCAATGAATGGAATAGTTCCATCTGTATCACAAAAACTAGAATAATGAGAAAAAACTAAAAATCAGAAATGAAATAGATATGGTTACAAACTAACATCATAAAGTTCCAGATTTTGTATACTTGAGTACAGTATCGCAGGATGGTGATTTGTAGAACGACATTGAAAATATAAAGAAAGCAAGTAATACAATTGCCATTCTCAACAAATTTTGAAAAACTAAAGGATTAAAACAAATGGGACATGAGCCTTATGTGTCAAATGGGACATGGAGCCTTATGTGTCAAATGAGACATGGAGCCTTATGTGTCAAATAGGACACGGAGCCTTATGTGTCAAAGGGACATGGAGCCTTATGTGTCAAATGGGACATGGAGCCTTATGGGACATGAAGAAGATACAGATAGATCTTGTGGAAGCCTTATGTGTCAAACAGACACGAAACCTTATGTGTTAAATGAAACACAGAGCCTTATGGGACACAGAGCCTTGTGTGTCAAATGGATACATAGCCTTATGTGTCAAATGGGACATGGAGAGGATACAGATAGATCTTGTGGAAGCCTTATGTGTCAAATGGGGAAGGAATCCTTATGTGTCAAATGGGACAGGAAGCCTTATGTGTCAAATGGGACACAAAGCTTTATGTGTCAAATGAGACAGGAAGCCTTATCTATCAAATGGGACAGAAAGCCTTATGTGTCAAATGGAACAGGAAGCCTTATGTGTCAAATGGGACAGGAAACCTTACATGTCAAATGGAACACATAGGATACAGATCTAGATATGTCTTGAGCAATAAGAACACATTAAGTGATAACGCTTTCTAACTAATTTGATCTACATGTCCATATTGCTCAAATGGTCAAAGGGTACAGTGGATGAGTTGTTTTGAAACATTGGATGTCAGAGATAAATTGTTTAGAAGTTGTCTTGGGTGCTAGACATAAATTGTTTAGAAATAGACTTGGCTGTTTTGAATAAATTGTTTATGAACATCCCTGTGTTTTTAGAGATAGATTGTATAGAAATCAGCTCAGAATGTTTGGTCTGGTCTGTTTACCTAATTAAAAAGTTAATGTGCCATGACAGGATTCTCACAGTGTCAGACTACCTCCACTTGTTGACTACAAATTATATCTTTGTCTTAACCGTGGATCAACAAATCTACAACCACGGATCCAAAAACCAAGCGAGGTGAACAAAAGAAGATGACCATGTCACGAGGAAGCATGCGGCCACCTCCTGTCTGTGCAGATTGTTCAGCCCCAGGTATGAATATATTTCATTTTAAACATTATTGTTTGTTATGCATGAATAGTACTGTTGATAAATGAACGATTCCTCTAACAAGCATTTCTTTTATTTGAACATTTCACTTTCTTGTCATATCCATTATTTCTTATAACCATCTTATCATGACATCTCAGATCTAAGCAAGAGCATATCATAACTTGTCATGACATCTCAGATCTAAGCAAGAGCGTATCATAACTTGTCATGACATCTCAGATCTAAGCAAGAGCATATCATAACTTGTCATGACATCTCAGATCTAAGAAAGAGCATATCATAACTTGTCATGACATCTCAGATCTAAGCAAGAGCATATCATAACTTGTCATGACATCTCATATCTAAGCAAGAGCGTATCATAACTTGTCATGACATCTCAGATCTAAGCAAGAGCGTATCATAACTTGTCATGATATCTCAGATCTAAGCAAGAGCATATCATAACTTATTATCGCCTGAGTGGTTACCGGGGCCCAAATGTGGGTGTAAAGAATAGAACCACTGTTACCTGCCACGCATGTCATAAGAGGCGATTAAGGAGGTTTGGCTGAAATCGGATGCACATGTCCTAAACGTGTAGAAATATATGCGTTTAGGGGCCTAACAAACCAATGTGCAACTTATACACGTTCTTGGCAAAGATCAAACATATCACAAAGAGTGATTAAAATTGGTCGTAAGAACGAACGCGAAGAAGATAACTTATCATGACATCTCAGATCTAAGCAAGAGCATATCATAATTTATCATGATATCTCAGATCTTACCAAGAGCATATCATAACTTATGACATCTCAGATCTTACCAATAGCATATCATAACTTGTCATGACATCTCAGATCTTACCAAGAGCATATCATAACATGACATCTCAGATCTACGCAAGAGCATATCATAACTTGTCATGACATCTCAGATCTTACCAAGGTGTCAAAGGCGCATAGGGACGCCGCACCAGGATTAGTGAGCTGGCACTAATCAAGATCCTACCCCACCTCCACGTGGCGAGCCAGGTAACAGACATTGGTTTCTGTCTGGCTAAGCGGGTAGGGATCGAGGGAGAGCTACTCTGGAATAAGTAGTGATTTAGACGTAGTCACATTGGATGAGATCCGCTCGTAACACAGACGAGCGGAATCCCAGAGTGACTATTAATGCATGTCTTTTCCGGCCGATTAGAAAAGCTGAATGGATAAACATAAATGGTTGAGAGGTGCATCCAAAGAAGAGACATGGGCCCATGTGTGGCAAAACTCAGAGTCCGTAGGTGGTGAGTTGAGTTGGGCACAGGCCCACATAGGCGAAACTCGGAGCCCTGAGGTGGGGGCCCTAACAAATAAACATATAGGATTAGGGTGCATCCGGAGAAGAGACGTGGGCCCACATGGAGCAAAACTCAAGAGCCCGTATGTGGGGCTCTGAGTTGAGTTGCACATGTGCCCACATGGATGAAACTCAGAGCCCTGAGGTGGGAGCCGAGTTGAGCCCCATGTCCAGACAGCCTAGAGGTATGGTGAATGTGAGCACGGTGAGAACTGATAGACACAGTGGACAGGCACCAAAGCAAGGTGAGGGTGAGCAGACCACCCAAATGTGCAGAAAAACTGGAATGCCCAGCAGAGGCTTGAATCCAGTGCACGTTCCCTCTTTCATGGAACTACTACTGCCTTGTAGTTAGATTGGGGACAAACAAAGGCTAGCGGAGCAAACCGTACACAAAACTGGACGGCAGACAAACCAAGTAGGCAAAAAAAAAGACTGGTCATCTGGACAGATGACGTTCAACAACCTGGGAGGGCAGGTCGTCTAAGGGTAGCTACCCTAAAATAAAATAACAACCTGCTGCCTTGCAGGTCGACTGGAGACAGCCAAAACCTGACGGAGAGCGAACTCAGTAAACGCTGGTTGAAATCGGACACATCGCCGAAAGATAAGCACCAGAGCTCCAAATGGTACTGAAGATTGTGAACGATCACACTGCGTTCTTGGTGTTAGGCTGTTTATATATCACAATAAGAATGATCAAAATGGCCGTAAAAGGACGATCACTAGAGAGAGAGAGAGAGAATGCATGTGAAAATAGGTGTCTGGGAATAAATAGTGAACATAAAATGGAATGAATTCAGGAGGTGATGAAAGCAGTGAAATGTCTGGTCAATCACTAGTAACAACTATTTTAAGAAAGAGAGGATTGAGATATGTTGGGCATAACCTGCGAAGAAATGTTCAAAGAATCACAAAGCAGACATTGTAGGCGAAGGGTTCCAGAAAGAAAACACACCGTAGGGAAACCTTGAAATTAACTTTTCTGAGAGGCGAAATATCGGATGCAATTTCATAGAGGAAATTGATCGAGTTGCCCAGGACTGCTGTACGCAAGCGAGACATGGACAGTGTATAGCAGACACACAAGTAAACTAAACCATTTCCACACACGTTGTCTACGAAGACTATTCAAAGTAAACTGCCAGAACAAAATTCCAGATACCAAAGTCCTCATAAGAGCAAAGATCCCAAGCATCAACACCCTGTTGTAGAATGCGCAAATGAGATGGGCCGGTCTTGTTGCTAGGATGTCTGATAAATGCAATCCCAAAACAGTTGATGTGTATGGTGGGTGAGCTTGTTGGGTGCAGACGATCAGTTGGTGGACCGAAAAAATACTTTAAAGACACTCTTAAAGTGTCTATAATATGCTTTGATATAGACACCACATGCTGGGAACCCATTGCGCAAGATCACCAAATGTGGCGATGTAACAACACAAGAGAAACTTGCATAGCTGAGAATTTCCATGCTGTTGAGGCGCGGAGAAAGCGAGCTGCGTAAAAAGACAAAACAAGCAACACCTTGATCTAACCTTGATCTTGTATGTTTCACCTGTGGTAGGGGATTGTTTTAGAGGATTGGACTCTACAGTCACCTCTGCACACACCAGGGAGGTGCAGTAGTACACGTTTGAGGCTGTTGTCATCATCACTTGTGGTGGATGGCTATTATTATTATAATAAAAAAACCATGACTGATCTTCAAGTCTTCAACCACCTCATCAATTGTCGCCTGCTGTTTTCTTATGCTTCTTGTTGTGTTGCAAGGATAACATCAAGCTAAGTCAGAGTGTCATGTCAGTCAGAGCTACTGGCATCAATCACAGTTCACTTCATATTTTAACTTATAGTATAAATGAACTTATTGTATCACTTATAAATCTGCTGAGCTGACAAACAAACGCTCTATCATCTCTTCATGCTTGGATAAATGTCTGCTGGTTTCTCACCCTTGTTACTCAAAAAGGATAACTGCACGTTTCTCCTCTCTTGTGCAAGATGGCCATTATTGTAATGGTTTACTGATGTTATACTTGCTATCAGAACAATGAACGTGCACTCAATGGTACCTCAAAAGGGAAGGCCTAACATACATGTAATACAACCAACTAACATTGTGGTTATGGATTTGTATTGCCATATTAAGTTTACTTTTAAAAACTCCTCCTTGTATAATTGTTTTAATCTTGTAAACATTTTTACTTATGAACTACTTGTTAGTGCCTATTTTTGATAAATTGAGGACTATCTGCACTGTACTAATAATAATAAGGTCAATTTGTTAGTAATGATCTCCCCATGAGGTCACTCACTACCTTGTAGTGATAGGGATCTTGCATACCTCCAAGATCCTTCTTCTTCAGCAATCTCTGGTCATGCACTTAATTTACTATGGACCACAAACTGGGCAGTCAGCTTCAGGTTTGTTAGTAATGATCTCTTAGTGAGGTCACTCACTACCTTGTAGTGATAGGGATCTTGCATACCTCTATGATCCTTCTTCTTCAGCAATCTCTGGTCATGCACTTAGTTTACTGTGGACCACAAACTGGGCAGTCAGTTTCCCAGGTTTGTTAGGTCGACTGGGTGAGCCACATGTTACTTCTCACCCTCACAAGTAGTTCATCTTCTGGTGGCAGCACAGAATAGAATAAGTTGCAAGCTCCAGCAGGAAAAATGGTATTTTTACAGACTCTATGATCCAAAAAGCTGTGCTTACAGGGCTATATTCCTGGTAGGGACACCAAATTCTGGACAGACTACAGGATAGAGGGTAGAAAAAATGGGCCCTCCAGGTTGTGGGGTTGCCAATGTAGCTGACAACCTATTGGGTGAAAAAATATGTTGGGGAAATGAAAGCAAGAGATCCTTTGTTGTTTGGGGGAGGAGGTCAATCATGCAGTTGTAAAACTAAGCTTTGGGGAAACCTGAAACCTGAAGCTGACTGCCCAGTTTGTGTCCACAAAAAATTTAAAGCGCATGACCAGAGATCACTGAAGAATCATGCAATTGGTTTCATGAAAGGGAGTGATCAGGAACAAAAAAGTCTCCATCAAGACAGCTAACCTTTATCACCCAAATACATTCTTATGTTGATATGCACATTTTGTGTAAATTACAATAGCAATTACGGCAGCTCCCCAAATGACAATAGATGGGAAAGGGGGGGATGTTCAAAGGAAACAAAGAAATTTGGAAAGAGAGTTAAAATTGTGGTTCTGACAGAAAACAATAAGTAGAAAGACAGCAGAATGACAATAATTAAAATCTCTTGTGTAAGTCTTATGTATCAAACTGGATCCCAAAAAGGATGTAGATATAGGTAGTTAGTAATGGATCCCCAGAGGATGTAATTATAGAAGTTAATAATGGATCCAAGAGGATGTAGATATAGGTAGTTAGTAAGGAATCCCAAAGAGGATGTAGATATAGGTAGTTAGTAATGGATACCAAGAGGATGTAGATATAGGTAGTAATGAATACCAGAGGATGTAGATATAGGTAAATGGATCCCAAGAGGATGTAGATATAGAAAGTTAGTAATGGATACCAAGAGGATGTAGATATAGGAAGTTAGTAATGGATACCAAGAGGATGTAGATATAGGTAGTTAGTAATGAATCCCAAGAGGATGTAGATATAGAAAGTTAGAAATGGATACCAAGAGGATGTAGATATAGGAAGTTGAAGAATACCAAGAGGATGTAATAGAAAGTTAAAATGGATACCAAGGGGATGTAATATAGGTAGTTATTAATACCAAGAGGATGAATAGAAAGTGTAAGGGATCCCAAGAGGATGTAGATATAGAAAGTTATAATGGATCCCAAAAGATGTAGATATATGTATTTAGTAATGGATCCCAAAGGGGATGTAGATATAGGTGAAGTAATGAATACCAAGATGTAGATATAGGTTAGTAATGAATACCAAGGGGATGTGATATAGGTAGTTAGTAATGAATACCAAGAGGATGTAGATATAGGTATTAGTAATAATCCCAAGAGGATGTAGATATAGGTAGTAATGGATACCAAGAGGATGTAGATATAGTAGTTATAATGGATACCAATAGGATGTAGATATAGTTAGTAATGGATACCAAGGGGATGAGATATAGGTAGTTAGTAATGGATACCAAGAGGATGTAGATATAGGTAGTAATGGATACCAAGAGGATGTAATATAGGTAGTAATGATACCAAGAGATTAGATATAGGTATAATGGATACCAAGAGGATGTAGATATGGGGAAGTTAGTAATGGATCCCAAGGGGATGTAGATATAGGTAGTTAGTAATGGATCCCAAAGAGGATGTAGATATAGGTAGTTAATAATGCTAGTTCTATCAAGTTATTTTCAGCAGACTTGACCACATGCTGTATTCAGAGCACCAGTTTTGGTAAGAAAATAAAACACAGCACTATCTGAACCACACTTGCACTATCTGAACCACACTAGCACTCTATCTGAACTACACTTGTACACAGCCCACATACTGTTTATATGAAATGTTTATATTGAACTTTCCCAGAACCCACATGGGCATCAATTAACCGAGGTGTTCTATTGTGTGACGAGTGTTGCAGTGTTCACCGCAGTCTTGGACGACACATATCACAAGTGAAGAACTTGAAAGGACAGTGTGCTCAAGTCAACATGCAGTGAGTTACCTAACTTCATATCAAAGTCCTTCAACTCAGAACTGTCATCCAGCAAATATATTCTATGTGAGAATCTTGTCACCATACCTTCATTCAGTATTTTTAGTATCTCTGCACACATGAACAAAGTTGATATTTGTTTATGTCAACTAAAACATACATTCCTCTCATTTGCGGGAAATATTGTCTATACATTCAATCTGTTTGCTCTTGTATAAACTTTGCAGTATTTGTAGCTCATATTCATGTCTGTGTTTTCTTTTCAGTGTTGTTTCACTACATCAGGGGGGAGTTAGTCTCTATATATCATATTTGAGACATTCTGGAAGTATGTGTCAGGGTACCAGAATGACAACTTATTCTAAACTGCTCCTCATATTTTGGTACACCCGAGTGGTTCCGGGCCCAAATTTGGGTATAAAGAATATACCACTGTTACCTGCCGTGCATGTTGTAAGAGGCGACAAGGAGGTTTGGCTGAAATCGATGCACGTGTCCGATAGGGAATGTAACCCGAAACAAATGCTTTGAACGGATGCACCGGGCCCGTAAGGCACAAAACATGGTCACACCCTCACAATGAGGAATGGGATAACTGATTCTGTCGGCCAATCTGCCTCAGAGATTTAGCCACACAGTAAGAATGTCAGACCTACCATCACAAGGGTGGCCAAAACTTACTGGGGAAAAAGTCGGCACAAACAGGGAAGCAGAAATCATAGGAATTATATCCTTCAGAACTGCCCCAAGTTGCAGACTTGAGAAGAAAGAGGTGGCCCACTTACACTAGTGTCCAAGACAAACTGTATGGCGTGGTTGATAATCTGAGGCAGACGGCTGCCTTTATTAGAGAATTTGAAATCCCAATCTAGTGAGAACGAAGAATATTTTGGTAGTCGTCCTGTATTGGTATATTTGAAGATGAAGAAGTTTAAGCAAAAATCATGTTGTATGGAGACAGTTTAGTCTACATGTATTGTTTATGTTGCAGATGGTGTTTATTCTGGCCAGTAATGGTGCCAACAATATCTGGGAGCATACAATGCTAGACCCAGCCCAGAATAAACATGGACGCAGAAAACCTGGATCACGGGATGCTCTTCAGTAAGTGTCTTAGTCATTATTTTGCTATATCTATGATAGTCTCAAAATAAAGATCCAGGACATTCTAGTGACATGTGTGGGAAAACCAAAGAGTCACTGAACTAGATCTACAAGACAACCCACTGAGAAGACTATTAAATGATCTATGGAGCCAGCCTATTGGCAATTTCATGTCAGGAGAGAAGAAAATTGAATTGTGTGGAGTATTTTCTTGTTCATCTCTCTACAGCCCAGGCTAGAAGATCAGCAGCAAAGTTGATAATTAAAGGACATGATTTGACTATAGCTAGACCAGATAAACAACAGACAATAGAATATGTGGTGTTACCTTAGTTTAATCTCTACAAGCAGGTATAGACAATAGAGTATGTAGTGTTACCTTAGTTTAATCTCTACAAGCAGGTATAGACAATAGAATATGTAGTGTTACCCTTAGTTTAATTCTACAAGCAAGTATAGACAATAGAATATGTTGTGTTACCTTAGTTTAATCTCTACAAGCAGGTATAGACAATAGAATATGTAGTGTTACCTTAGTTTAATCTCTACAAGCAAGTATAGACAATAGAATATGTAGTGTTACCTTAGTTTAATCTCTACAAGCAAGTATAGACAATAGAATATGTAGTGTTACCTTAGTTTAATCTCTACAAGCAAGTATAGACAATAGAATATGTAGTGTTACCTTAGTTTAATCTCTACAAGCAAGTATAGACAATAGAATATGTAGTGTTACCTTAGTTTAATCTCTAAAACAGGTATAGACAATAGAATATGTAGTGTTACCTTAGTTTAATCTCTACAAGCAGGTATAGACAATAAATATGTAGTTTACCTTAGTTTTAATCTCTACAAGCAGGGATAGACAAGAATATGGTGTTACCTTAGTTTTAAACTCTCAAGCAGGTATAGACAAAGAATATGTAGTGTTATTAGTTTAATCTCTACAACAAGTATAGACAATAGAATATGTAGTGTTACTTTTTGTTTAATCTCTACAAGTAAGTAGAGACAATAGAATATGTAGTGTTACCTTAGTTTAATCTCTACAAGTAAGTAGAGACAATAGAATATGTAGTGTTACCTTTGTTTAATCTCTACAACAGATAGACAATAGAATATGTAGTGTCTCCTTAGTTTAATCTCTACAAGCAAGTATAGACAATAGAATATGTAGTGTTACCTTAGTTTAATCTCTACAAGCAGGTATAGACAATAGAATATGTAGTGTTACCTTTGTTTTAAACTCTACAACAAGTATAACAATAGAAATTTGGGGTTACCTTAGTTTAATCTCTACAAGCAGGTATAGACAATAGAGTATGTAGTGTTACCTTAGTTTAATTCTCAAGCAGATAGACAATAGAATATGTAGTGTTACCTTAGTTTAATCTCTACAAGCAAGTATAGACAATAGAATATGTAGTGTTACCTTAGTTTAATCTCTACAAGCAGGTATAGACAATAGAATATGTAGTTTTACCTTGTTTAACTCTACAAGTAAGTATAGACAATAGAATATGTATGTTACCTAGTTTAATCTCTACAAGCAAGTATAGACAATAGAATATGTAGTGTTACCTTAGTTTAATCTCTACAAGTAAGTAGAGACAATGAAATGTAGTGTTACCTTAGTTTAATCTCTCAAGCAGGTATAGACAATAGAATATGAGTGTTACCTTAGTTTAATTTTCAAGCAAGTATAGGCAATAGAATATGTAGTGTTACCTTAGTTTAATCTTGCAATGAAGTGTAGACAATAGAATATGTAGTGTTACCTTAGTTTAATCTCTACAAGCAAGTATAGACAATAGAATTGTGGTGTTCCTTAGTTTAATCTCTACAAGCAAGTATAGACAATAGAATATGTAGTGTTCCTTAGTTTAATCTTGCAATGAAGTGTAGAAATAGAATATGTAGTGTTACCTAGAATCTCCTACAAGTATAGACAATAGAATATGTAGTTACCTTAGTTTAATCTCACAAGCAGGTATAGAAATAGAAATGTGGTTACCTTAGTTTAATCTCTACAAGAATATAGGCAATAGAATATGTAGTGTTACCTTAGTTTAATCTTGCAATAAGTGTAGAAATAGAATTGTAGTGTTACTTAGTTTAATCTCTACAAGCAAGTATAGACAATAGAATATGTAGTGTTACCTTAGTTTAATCTCTACAAGCAGGTATAGACAATAGAGTATGTAGTGTTACCTTAGTTTAATCTCTACAAGCAAGTATAGACAATAGAGTATGTAGTGTTACCTTAGTTTAATCTCTACAAGCAAGTATAGACAATAGAATATGTAGTGTTACCTTAGTTTAATCTCTACAAGCAAGTATAGACAATAGAATATGTAGTGTTACCTTAGTTTAATCTCTACAAGCAAGTATAGACAATAGAATATGTGGTGTTACCTTAGTTTAATCTCTACAAGCAAGTATAGACAATAGAATAGTAGTGTTACCTTAGTTTAATCTCTCAACAAGTATAGACAATAGAATATGTAGTGTTACCTTAGTTTAATCTCTACAAGCAGGATAGACAATAGAATATTAGTGTTACCTTAGTTTAATCTCTTTCAAGCAGGTATAGACAATAGAATATGTAGTGTTACCTTAGTTTAATCTCTACAAGTAAGTAGAGAATAGAATATGTAGTGTTACCTTAGTTTAATCTCTACAAGCAGGTATAGACAATAGAATATGTAGTGTTACCTTAGTTTAATCTCTACAAGCAAGTATAGACAATAGAATATGTAGTGTTACCTTAGTTTAATCTCTACAAGCAAGTATAGACAATAGAATATGTAGTGTTACCTTAGTTTAATCTCTACAAGCAAGTATAGACAATAGAATTGAGTGTTACCTTAGTTTAATCTCTACAAGCAGGTATAGACAATAGAATAGTAGTGTTACCTAGTTAATCTCTACAAGCAGGTATAGACAATAGAGTATGTAGTGTTACCTTAGTTTAATCTCTACAAGCAAGTATAGACAATAGAATATGTAGTGTTACCTTAGTTTAATCTCTACAAGTAAGTAGAGAATAGAATATGTAGTGTTACCTTAGTTTAATCTCTACAAGCAGGTATAGACAATAGAATATGTAGTTTACCTTAGTTTAATCTCTCAAGCAAGTATAGACAATAGAATATGTAGTGTTACCTGTTTAATCTTACAAACAAGTATAGACAATAGAGTATGTAGTGTTACTTAGTTTAATTCTACAAGCATATAGACAATAGAATATGTAGTTACCTTAGTTTAATCTCTACAAGCAAGTATAACATAGAATATGAGTGTTACCTTAGTTTAATCTCTACAAGCAAGTAGACAATAGAATATGTAGTGTTACCTTAGTTTAATCTCTACAAAAGTATAGACAATAGAATATGATGTTATTGGTTATTTACTAAACTGACGTCATTGCACTCCGGGCAGAACCATAGGTGCTCAGTCTCCCCAACAGATATCGAAGAGTATGCATACTGATGGTTCCTGTGGCTCGCTGATTAAACACACCTCTCACTCTGCCTCTCAGGCATCCAGTTCGACTTGAACAAGGGTAATTCCAAACTGCTTAAATCGCTTGATCGATTCAACATCGATTTTAGTGTCCTCACCCAACAGAGAGTCTCGAAGAGACCGAAGAATATCCCCTTATCCATCTTCAACTCCCCAACAATCGATGCTGTTGATGCAAGCCTGTCCGCTCTCTCATTACCGTAAACACCCGCATGCCCAGGACAGTATATCCACGTAAGCCGCTGGAGGTTAGAAACTGCTATAGACGACATCCACTCATGCGAAACCTGCCCTTCTGGATCTTGTGAAGCATCGACTGAGAGTCAGATACAACAACTGCCCCAGTAAATGAAGTCCCAGAAATCCAATGGAGTGCAGCATAACGGCCTCAACCTCCATCCTCATACTAGAAGTAGTTGTCCTGTATGCCCCACTTCGCTCTGCAACAACCTACCATGCGCATTAGCCAAGAAACCCCAGCGGATTTCTCACCACGTTGAACCGACCCATCGGTATATACAACAACATCATCATCCCTTGCATTATCTTCTATCAGCTGGTTAACTCGAGATCAGCCTTCATGTTGCCCCAATCTCTACATTCTCTTCCAGAGTAATGATAACGTTGAGATAGTTCATCATGCTTCCATCTGTTGGGATCCATTCTTCCCCTTTTGGTAGAATCGCAACCGTAGTCACCTGGCCAATCGTTCTCTCAGCCTGGGCCATCCACGACATGCCACGCTTGATTCTCGTGCCCTTAACATCATTAGTGTTCCTGTGAAGTGGATGTCTCTTATCGAAGTAACCCGCATATATGCCTTGGTTTGGGCGATTGCATGACGGGAGCGTAGTGACAGAAGGCCAAGCATATATCTCATCTTCACAATGGGGTATCTCTAGTGCAGCCCAGAACTATACGCATACCTTCATTCTGAACCCGTTCAAGTCGTTCACATTGTGATCTTGATATCGTAAGAATTCCGAGTCCGTAATCTATCACTGACATTACCAGTCGATCAAACAAAAGGGCAAGTAGTCTCTGCTCAAGGTGTGCGGCCACCATAACTTTGAAAGCCGCAAGACCACGCTTGCACCGTTGTATCGTCTGTTCAATATGGTGTTTGAAAGATAGACTACGATCAAAAGTTATTCCAAGATAGCGAAGCCTGTCTCTGCGCTCGATGGTATGTTCATCAAAGATTACACAGGGTAGGTCAGCCTTGACGATGTGATTATTCAACGAGCACCACAACATACACGCTTTTTCAGGATTGACCTGAGAGCGAGACTCTCTACACCAACCCGAGATGGTATGCAATGTTTTCTGAATGTCGTCAACCATCTCTCGTCTATCTGACCCAGTCCTATATATTAAGATATCATCTGCAAATGTCAATGTCCGACCCAATCCGGTTGGCTGAATTTTAGCTACATTTGCTGTGTAAATATTAAACAACACGGGTGATAGAGGAGAATCCTGGGGTAATCCCGGGCATATACGAGCAGGATCCGATGTCCATGTTCTAAGCGAGTGCAACGGTTCTCTCCATTAAAGAAGCAGCTATCCAGTTTACCAGCCAAGGATTAACTTTACATTTAATCAAAGCGCACCATTATTGAATAATTCACCTTGTTATAAGCATCCTCCAAGTCGATGGCCACAGCAACAGTCTCTTGCTTGGATTGGAAGCCTTCATAAACATCATATGCAACGTGCCAGCATTGTCCCATGTCCCTTTCATTGGGCGGTAGCTACCCAAAGTGTCAGGGAGAATGTGGTCATTCTCCAAGTGACACATTACCTTTCTGGCCACTATCTTCTCTAGTAATTTGCCATATACATTTTGCCATATGTAGTGTTACCTTAGTTTAATCTCTACAAGCAAGTATAGACAATAGAATATGTAGTGTTACCTTAGTTTAATCTCTACAAGCAAGTATAGACAATAGAATATGTAGTGTTACCTTAGTTTAATCTCTACAAGCAAGTATAGACAATAGAATATGTAGTGTTACCTTAGTTTAATCTTGCAATGAAGTGTAGAAGAGAAGTAACAAAGTATGGTAGTGCAAAGTGTAAACAAATTTGAAAGAAACATATAATTTTCTTCAATGGTAATGTTCTTCCGATTATAGTTATATGTGTCCACATGTGCAATCCTAATGTAATTCTCATGTCACAGTAATTAATGTGTGGGAAGATTGTTGTCGCAGTCATGTGTGGGACCAGCACAACAACCTTTCATAGTTTTATCTGACTTTTCCTGACAAACCAGTGTTTGCCTGTTCTGCTACCTTCTCATAATTAGTCATATATATATATAGAATGTGTGTGTTAGAAGTTTGTATTCTTGTACTTTATTTGATAATACTTGCATTTCCATTGTTTTATTACCTTTTTTTGCTATAATAGTTTATTATATGGAGCTGCAGGAGATAGCTAGAGATAGGAAGACTTGGCATAAATTGGTTGAAGGCCTATGCCCCAACCTGGGGTAAAAAGGCAAAGAGAGAGAGAGAGAGTTTATTGTATAGCATTGTCATTTGTGATATACAACCAGAACAATCGGACATCATGACATAAAATTGTATAGAAAAAGAGATAGAGAGAGGATGGCAAAGAAAACATATTAGACAGTTTAACTTGGTGACATGAAAGAAATCCAGAAAGAAGAACTAGTTAAGAGCAATAGGCATAAGAAATTGTAGCCTTCCTTTTTTTCACCTACACCAGCTGACATAGCACATGAGAGAATGCTATAGCACAGGAGAGAAAGCTATATCACATGAGAGAATGCTATAACATATAAGAGAATGCTATATCACATGAGAGAATGCTATAGCACATGAGAGAGAGAATGCTATAGCACATGAGAGAGAGAATGCTATAGCACATGAGAGAAAGCTTATTAAAAGTGCTGCACTCTGTGACTGTGATCACTGATATAAATTTTTTTGTTTCGGTTGGATTTACTTCTATTCCAGCAAATTGTTTGTTGTTGTAATAAAATAGTGTTGTGATTGTGTCTATCATTCAGTCCCAACAAGTCCGACTTCATTCGATCCAAGTACCAGTTCTTATCATTTGTTAACAAGCATAAGGACAGTGAAGCTAGCTCACTGGATGATGTCAGCCGTGTGAGTTAGCTAGTTTACCAACAATATAGATGCTATAGTTTTTGTTCACTTTGTTTGCCATAAATCTTTCTATATATATATTTATTTGACTAGTGGTATGGTTATGAAGATTTGCAGTATTGTAGCATGAGCCAACGCAAGGAAAAAGACAGTATACATCCACATCTCAAAGCAAGGAAAAAGACAAAATGCATCCACATCTCAAAGCAAGGAAAAAGACAGTATACATCCACATCTCAAAGCAAGGAAAAAGACAGTATACATCCACATCTCAAAGCAAGGAAAAAGACAAAATGCATCCACATCTCAAAGCAAGGAAAAAGACAGTATACATCCACATCTCAAAGCAAGGAAAAAGACAAAATGCATCCACATCTCAAAGCAAGGAAAAAGACAGTATACATCCACATCTCAAAGCAAGGAAAAAGACAGTATACATCCACATCTCAAAGCAAGGAAAAAGACAAAATGCATCCACATCTCAAAGCAAGGAAAAAGACAGTATACATCCACATCTCAAAGCAAGGAAAAAGACAAAATGCATCCACATCTCAAAGCAAGGAAAAAGACAGTATACATCCACATCTCAAAGCAAGGAAAAAGACAAAATGCATCCACATCTCAAAGCAAGGAAAAAGACAGTATACATCCACATCTCAAAGCAAGGAAAAAGACAGTATACATCCACATCTCAAAGCAAGGAAAAAGACAAAATGCATCCACATCTCAAAGCAAGGAAAAAGACAGTATACATCCACATCTCAAAGCAAGGAAAAAGACAGTATACATCCACATCTCAAAGCAAGGAAAAAGACAGTATGCATCCACATCTCAAAGCAAGGAAAAAGACAAAATGCATCCACATCTCAAAGCAAGGAAAAAGACAGTATACATCCACATCTCAAAGCAAGGAAAAAGACAGTATACATCCACATCTCAAAGCAAGGAAAAAAGACAGTATGCATCCACATCTCAAAGCAAGGAAAAAGACGGTATACATTCACATCTCAAAACAAGGAAAAAGACAGTATACACCCACATCACAAAGCAAGGAAAAAGACAGTATACATCTCAAAGCAAGGAAAAAGACATTATGCATCCACATCTCAAAGCAAGGAAAAAGACAGTATACATCTCAAAGCAAGGAAAAAGACAGTATACATCCACATCTCAAAGCAAGGAAAAAGACAGTATACATAGGCACCGATAGCCAAGTCGATAATATGCTTTGCTAGTAGCCATGTGCTATGCTAATTCTTGGGTTCTAAGGGTTAATTTGAGTAACTTGGGCAATCATCATGTAGATTATGTATAGACTAGTATTTTTAGCCCAAGTTGGTCTCAAACCCCAGAATTAGCATGGCACATGGCTACTAGCGAAGCATATTATCGATAGCCAAGTCAATAGTACGCTTCGCTAGTAGCCATGTTCCATGCTAATTCTGGGGTTTGAGACCAACTTGGGCTAAAAATACTAATCTATACATAATCTACATGATGATTGCTTTGTTAATCTATAGGAAAATGATTATAACAAAAATACTAGTAGGCGTTGGTTAAAAAGCTACATAGTCTACATTTCATTAAAGAAATTTATTATAACACTTAGTTTAGCATTACGCCCATGTGGTGCCGGGACCCATAAGGGAAGCAAAGAATAGTACCACTTCGACCTACAAGGCATGTCGTAAGAAGCGACTGATGTAGGACCTAGGAAGCTACCCTAGTAAATAAAAAACATTGCAGAAATCTGATGTGTGGCCTACTTGTTGGCGCATAACTGCCAGTAAGGTACAACCGCTCTTAGGCTTAGATCACATACAAATCACACAAAGTGGTTAACAAGTGGCCGATTATGAGAAGAAGAAGTTTAGCATTATTTTTACATTCTTAGCTAAATGTTTACATTTGCATTATCTATAAGCTGAGAGTGAAATTGTGTTGAGAATTATTTGAACAAACCATATTTACAAAAATGTCTGTGTTGATAGGAACTTCACTCAAGTGTCAGAACAAATAATGTGGAAACTTGTTTGCGACTTTTATCAAAGGGTGCTGATCCAAATTATTTTCATAAAGTAAGTAGTTGTATGTTTTATTTCATATTTCAATAAATCAATATCATTGATGAAATATGTCTAGACAGATAAGAGATATCATTGATGAAATATGTCTAGTCAGATAAGAGATATTGATGAAATATGTCTAGACAGATAAGAGATATCATTGATGAAATATGTCTAGTCAGATAAGAGATATCATTGATGAAATATGTCTAGCCAGATAAGATCAAGTGCTCATGTAGCAAATACAGAATTCTTGCAAGGGTAGTAACCAATATGAGAACGCATTGACGGGCATAATAGAAATGTAAATTTGACATATTTTGAGATATTGGCTGTATCATTGTTCCCTCTAAATTACTGTACATACACTCTATTTGTTAGTCCAGATTACACAACCAAGATGTACATACAAAATAAAATATGACTGAAATCAATTCTGAACTTTAAACACTGTCATAACTAACTAGTAGAGTCACTAAATATGTGTTTTTAAAAAACATAGATTAATAATGCTAATTAAGCAACCAACCAGTGTGTTACCAGGGCCTGAAAACAGAAGAAAATAGCTACATGCCATAGATATCATAAGAGATTATTACGGATGTTTAGGTATCTGGTTAGCTACCACATCCTGTTGAAGAATCTTGGCCAAAACTTTTCAACAAACTTCGGAAGTACAGATGTAGGAAGTAACAATTTACAACCATCCCAAGTTGAAGGATAAACTCTCAGCTTCCAACTAAATGTATCCCAAGTTGAAGGATAAACTCTCAGCTTCAACTAAATGTATCCCAAGTTGAAGGATAAACCCTCAGCTTCAACTAAATGTATCCCAAGTTGAAGGATAAACCCTCAGCTTCAACTAAATGTATCCCAAGTTGAAGGATAAACCCTCAGCTTCAACTAAATGTATCCCAAGTTGAAGGATAAACTCTCAGCTTCCAACTAAATGTATCCCAAGTTGAAGGATAAACCCTCAGCTTCCAACTAAATGTATCCCAAGTTGAAGGATAAACTCTCAGCTTCAACTAAATGTATCCCAAGTTGAAGGATAAACCCTCAGCTTCCAACTAAATGTATCCCAAGTTAAAGGATAAACTCTCAGCTTCAACTAAATGTATCCCAAGTTGAAGGATAAACCCTCAGCTTCCAACTAAATGTATCCCAAGTTGGAGGATAAACTCTCAGCTTCCAACTAAATGTATCCCAAGTTGGAGGACAAACTCTCAGCTTCAACTAAATGTATCTCAAGTTGGAGGATAAACTCTCAGCTTCAACTAAATGTATCCCAAGTTGGAGGATAAACTCTCAGCTCTCAACTAAATGTATTCCAAATTAAAGGATAAACTCTCAGCTTTCAACTAAATGTATCCCAATCTGGAAAATAAACTCTCCAGCTTCCAACTAAATGTATACCAAGTTGGAGGATAAGTTCTCAGCTTCCAACTAAATGTATCCCAAGTTGGAGGATAAACTCTCAGCTTCAACTAAATGTATCCCAAGTTGGAGGATAAACTCTCAGCTTCCAACTAAATGTATCCCAAGTTGAAGGATAAACTCTCAGCTTCAACTAAATGTATCCCAAGTTGGAGGATAAACTCTCAGCTTCAACTAAATGTATCCCAAGTTGGAGGATAAACTCTCAGCTTCCAACTAAATGTATCCCAAGTTGTAGGATAAACTCTCAGCTTCAACTAAATGTATCCCAAGTTGGAGGATAAACTCTCAGCTTCCAACTAAATGTATCCCAAGTTGTAGGATAAACTCTCAGCTTCAACTAAATGTATCCCAAGTTGGAGGATAAACTCTCAGCTTCCAACCAAATGTATACCAAGTTGGAGGATAGGTTCTCAGCTTCCAACTAAATGTATCCCAAGTTGGAGAATAAATTCAGCTTCCAACTAAATGTATCCTAAGTTGGAGGATAATCTCTCAGCTTCCAACTAAATGCTCCCATTGTGTTGTCTGAAATAACCTCTGGCAGCAGCAAAGTCCAACTCCTGGCCATTACAGAACTATTTAAAATAACCGAAGTAGATGCAGCTGTCCAGTTTCTATTATAAAAAGGCAGTAAAACTCCCAAGTGCAAGTATACCTTGCCCACACTGTACAAGAACATTTCAAGCCTGCATCGTGCTCACTAGTCATCTATGCACGCACAGACAAATATAACGCAACGCAACTACATTCCCTTGGATGAAAATTGTGTGTCATCATCACCCGTGATGAACGAGCATCATCATCATTATCTCAGTCAACTGCTTTGTGTAGATGAGACTCGTGTCTTTTTAGGCAGAGCTGATCTAGAAGATGGAAACTAATTGCAAACTATCTGCTGCTTTATAAATTCAACTGACCAACACCCAACTGCTACTGTAGCATGAAAAATTACAATTAAGAATATATAAAAGATTTGTACTATCACCTGCTCTGCTGGATCATTGAAGAAGAAGAACTGCTGTAAACTACACTACAAAATGTTTTTTGGTGCAAATCACACATAGGGGTTGAAATGTGCTCCATCTATATTGAATTTAAACAAGCAAACAAATGATGGATATTTTGTAAATAAAAGTGCAAGCGTTAATAGCAAAAAAAAAGTGTTTTACTTTGGTGTTTTACTGTTCATGACAATCTCGTTAAGTTAGCTTTTAAGACGTAAAAATGTGCTATTAGTCCAGTTTTATCATTTTTACATCTTCACAACTATGAAAGCTGCCCTCTTGCCAGATTTCAAGTCTGTATGATGCCCGATACATTGCTAAACAATGGAACAGACACAAACATTTTCATTCAACTTTGTTTATATATATATATATATATATATATATATATATATATATATATATATATATATATATATATATATATATATATATATATATATATATATATATATATATATATATATATATATATATATAATATAATACAGAATGTGTTAATGAATCAATGGATTCTTTTATATAGATAGATAGATGTATAGTATATTATATATAATACAGAATGTGTTGATGATGCCATGTAGTGAAGCTTCACAGACATATTTTAATAGATACCAACATTGATCTCATCTGTTCACACCTTGATCTGTTCACCTTACAGGAGAAAGGCAACAGTCCCATCCACGTTGCTGCTCAAGCAGGTCAGATGTCACAAGTTGAATTATTATGTGTGTATGGTGCAGACCCAGGGGCCAAAGATGCAAATGGACGTACGCCATATGATTATGCCAAGTAAGTATTTCTGTATAAATAAAATTGTAGCTTAAAACCTATTTTAAAATGTGTAGCAAGAGTTGCAAAGCAGTTTTAATTGAATTTTATTTTGGACTAAACATCATTGTCAAGGAAAGGACAAATAATATATATATATATATATATCTAACTATATAATGTGACTAAGCTACAACTATAGACTAAGCTGCAACTATAGACTGAGCTGCAACTAGACTAAGCTACAACTATAGACTAAGCTACAACTATAGACTGAGCTGTAACTATTGACTAAGCTATAACTATCTTAGACTGGGATCAAAATAGATAATTTCTATGATGCTTTGAGCAGCTAATAATAGTTAATGTGTTAATAAAGGAAGTTGTTGAACGTACAAATGTGTTAATAAAGAGAGTTGTTGAACATACAAATTTGTTAATAAAGAGAGTTGTTGAAGCGTACAAATTTGTAAACTAGTTTGTTTTTCTCATCAAAAATACAGTTGTGTTTTCTTCTAGATTTCTAAGTCATCAATCTCTGAAAACAGCTATCAACCACAGCACCCCCTTGTTTCTTATGTGCAACATTTCCTTTTCATTTTTCAGAGTTGAAGGTTTTTCAGATGTAGCAGACAGGCTTGTTGAGTTACAATATGAGTTGACAGATAGACTAACATATTACATCTGTGCCCGTAAACCAGGTGAGTTATGATGAGTTACAATATGAGTTGACAGATAGACTAACATATTACATCTGTGCCCGTAAACCAGGTGAGGTATGTTGCAATATGAGTTGACAGACTAAAATATTACATCTATGCCCGTAAACCAGGTGAGTTATGTTGTGTTGCAATTTGAGTTGATAGAGAGACTAACATATTACATCTGTGCCCGTAAACCAGGTGAGTTATGTATATATTTTCAGAATTAAAGATCATTGGTTGCTATAAAGATATTGTAGAAGAATGTTAAGAGTACCATAAGATAAAGTAAAGGAACCCTTTCATTCCTCGTTGTATATAGGGTAATACAGTGTTAGGCCTATATTTTTCATTGACTGTCAACACGATTGGTGATGTGGTAAACATCACATCGGCTGCCTTTACTTCCCAGTGATTTTTTCTGGTACCCAATTTAGGCTTAGTCGACCTGAGAAAAGTCTGAAAAAATCCCACACTCATTGTGGAATTGAACCCAGACCATTAGCCTAAGCGAGTTCACTAACTACACTAATGCGGCTCTCAAGAGTACCACGCACAGTTCAAAAACACAGTGCAGATATGCTTACTTAGATTAATGCTCAAAGAAAGTTTATCATGCAGATTAGGAAAAATCAATTGTGCATTTATTTGCATGTAATGAGAAGAGGTGGATTAGAGTAAATTGTGATAGAAGACAACAATTCATTAGAATGAAGGTAGGTGATATATAGAGAAGATATTAAACAACCTCATAGCAAAGATGAAAGTCAGTGATGAAAACCACTGGGACATGAATGTGATCCAAATATTTCAGTTTCCTAGACAGTTAATTGTTGATGAGGCTAATACTACTCTATGTTCAGCTCTTCTAGAATATATGTATATCTCCTCTACTTTGTCCAGGATATTGTAACATATTTTCTCGAGCACTTTGTTTCCGAAGATTTGATGTTCTTCTTCACCACCACAGACATTGGACATACATGTCAAAACAGACATTGGACATACTTGTTACTTGCATATGAAATGTTCTTCTTCACCACCCCAGACATTGGACATGCATGTCAAAACAGACATTGGACATACTTGTTACTTTGCATATGAAATGTTCTTCTTCATCACCACAGACATTGGACATGCATGTCAAAACAGACATTGGACATACTTGTTACTTGCATATGAAATGTTCTTCTTCACCACCACAGACATTGGACATACATGTCAAAACAGACATTGGACATACTTGTTACTTGCATATGAAATGTTCTTCTTCACCACCACAGACATTGGACATACATGTCAAAACAGACATTGGACATACTTGTTACTTGCATATGAAATGTTCTTCTTCACCACCACAGACATTGGACATACATGTCAAAACAGACATTGGACATACTTGTTACTTGCATATGAAATGTTCTTCTTCACCACCACAGACATTGGACATACATGTCAAAACAGACATTGGACATACTTGTTACTTGCATATGAAATGTTCTTCTTCATCACCACAGACATTGGACATGCATGTCAAAACAGACATTGGACATACTTGTTACTTGCATATGAAATGTTCTTCTTCACCACCCCAGACATTGGACATGCATGTCAAAACAGACATTGGACATACTTGTTACTTGCATATGAAATGTTCTTCTTCACCACCCCAGACATTGGACATGCATGTCAAAACAGACATTGGACATACTTGTTACTTGCATATGAAATGTTCTTCTTCACCACCCCAGACATTGGACATACATGTCAAAACAGACATTGGACATACTTGTTACTTGCATATGAAATGTTCTTCTTCATCACCACAGACATTGGACATGCATGTCAAAACAGACATTGGACATACTTGTTACTTGCATATGAAATGTTCTTCTTCACCACCCCAGACATTGGACATGCATGTCAAAACAGACATTGGACATACTTGTTACTTGCATATGAAATGTTCTTCTTCACCACCCCAGACATTGGACATGCATGTCAAAACAGACATTGGACATACTTGTTACTTGCATATGAAATGTTCTTCTTCACCACCCCAGACATTGGACATGCATGTCAAAACAGACATTGGACATACTTGTTACTTGCATATGAAATGTTCTTCTTCACCACCCCAGACATTGGACATACATGTCAAAACAGACATTGGACATACTTGTTACTTGCATATGAAATGTTCTTCTTCACCACCCCAGACATTGGACATACATGTCAAAACAGACATTGGACATACTTGTTACTTGCATATGAAATGTTCTTCTTCACCACCCCAGACATTGGACATACATGACAAAACAGACATTGGACATACTTGTTACTTGCATATGAAATGTTCTTCTTCACCACCCCAGACATTGGACATACATGACAAAACAGACATTGGACATACTTGTTACTTGCATATGAAATGTTCTTCTTCACCACCACAGACATTGGACATGCATGTCAAAACAGACATTGGACATACTTGTTACTTGCATATGAAATGTTCTTCTTCACCACCCCAGACATTGGACATACATGTCAAAACAGACATTGGACATACTTGTTACTTGCATATGAAATGTTCTTCTTCATCACCACAGACATTGGACATACATGTCAAAACAGACATTGGACATACTTGTTACTTGCATATGAAATGTTCTTCTTCACCACCCCAGACATTGGACATACATGACAAAACAGACATTGGACATACTTGTTACTTGCATATGAAATGTTCTTCTTCACCACCACAGACATTGGACATGCATGTCAAAACAGACATTGGACATACTTGTTACTTGCATATGAAATGTTCTTCTTCACCACCACAGACATTGGACATACATGTCAAAACAGACATTGGACATACTTGTTACTTGCATATGAAATGTTCTTCTTCACCACCCCAGACATTGGACATGCATGACAAAACAGACATTGGACATACTTGTTACTTGCATATGAAATGTTCTTCTTCATCACCACAGACATTGGACATACATGTCAAAACAGACATTGGACATACTTGTTACTTGCATATGAAATGTTCTTCTTCACCACCACAGACATTGGACATGCATGTCAAAACAGACATTGGACATACTTGTTACTTGCATATGAAATGTTCTTCTTCATCACCACAGACATTGGACATGCATGTCAAAACAGACATTGGACATACTTGTTACTTGCATATGAAATGTTCTTCTTCACCACCACAGACATTGGACATGCATGTCAAAACAGACATTGGACATACTTGTTACTTGCATATGAAATGTTCTTCTTCACCACCACAGACATTGGACATACATGTCAAAACAGACATTGGACATACTTGTTACTTGCATATGAAATGTTCTTCTTCATCACCACAGACATTGGACATACATGTCAAAACAGACATTGGACATACTTGTTACTTGCATATGAAATGTTCTTCTTCACCACCCCAGACATTGGACATACATGACAAAACAGACATTGGACATACTTGTTACTTGCATATGAAATGTTCTTCTTCACCACCACAGACATTGGACATGCATGTCAAAACAGACATTGGACATACTTGTTACTTGCATATGAAATGTTCTTCTTCATCACCACAGACATTGGACATACATGTCAAAACAGACATTGGACATACTTGTTACTTGCATATGAAATGTTCTTCTTCACCACCACAGACATTGGACATGCATGTCAAAACAGACATTGGACATACTTGTTACTTGCATATGAAATGTTCTTCTTCACCACCCCAGACATTGGACATGCATGTCAAAACAGACATTGGACATACTTGTTACTTGCCATAGAAATGTTCTTCTTCACCACCACAGACATTGGACATGCATGTCAAAACAGACATTGGACATACTTGTTACTTGCATATGAAATGTTCTTCTTCACCACCACAGACATTGGACATGCATGTCAAAACAGACATTGGACATACTTGTTACTTGCATATGAAATGTTCTTCTTCACCACCACAGACATTGGACATACATGTCAAAACAGACATTGGACATACTTGTTATTTGCATATGAAATGTTCTTCTTCACCACCCCAGACATTGGACATGCATGTCAAAACAGACATTGGACATACTTGTTACTTGCATATGAAATGTTCTTCTTCATCACCACAGACATTGGACATGCATGTCAATTCTTCTTCTTCTTCACCTTTCAACTCCCAACAGAGCATAGGTCTTCAACAAACTTCTTCCAGCTCTTCCTCTCTCTTGCCATCCCTTCCAATTCTTTCCATATTTTACCTATTCTTTTAATATCAGCCTCCAGCTCTCTTCTCCAGGTCTGTCTACACATGTCAATTGCATATGACATTTTCTTCTTCACCACCACAGACATTGGACATACATGTCACCACAGACATTCGACATACGTGTCACCACAGACATTCGACATACATGTCACTTGCATATGAAATTTAGTATTATATCCATATCCTCGATATGGACGAGTCTCATACACTGGAATGAGTGCGAGAATTATGAGTTAAGTTTGGACATGCCAAATTGTGTCGTCTTCTAGGTAGAGAGAGAAAGATATGACTAATCAACTTCTTATGAGTACGGTAAGCAAGTGGACTGAGATCGCTGTGCAGCGGAGAACAGAGTACGCATGGCAATGCCAAATATACTATGATGTCGATCGCATAAAATTTTCCTTCTTTCGTCCAGTAATTGTAATATTTTGTTCTGTCACCAACTTCCACTTTGTAGGTTTCATTTAGTCGCTGCAAATTTTGCTTTAACTGTTTGTTGTATTGAGTTTGTTGACACTTGACACTGTTCTCGGTCATCTATGCTGACATTGTTTTATTATGACTTTCTATCTGTTCTGTAATCTTGTTATGTATCTCTGATATTATTTTTCTATTTGATATCGAGTAATGTTGTCTAGTTTACTGCAAGTATACATTGTGTATCTTATAGTAGAACGTTGCTATTTGACATCAAGTAATGTTGTCTAGTTTACTGCAATTATACATTGTGTATCTTATAGTAGAACGTTGCTATTTGACATCAAGTAATGTTGTCTAGTTTACTGCAAGTAGAACGTTGCTATTTGACATCAAGTAATGTTGTCTAGTTTACTGCAAGTAGAATTTTGCTATTTGACATAAAGTAATGTTGTCTAGTTTACTGCAAGTATACATTGTGTATCTTATAGTAGAACGTTGCTATTTGATATCAAGTAATGTCTAGTTTACTGCAAGTAGAATTTTGCTATTTGACATAAAGTAATGTTGTCTAGTTTACTGCAAGTAGAACTTTGCTATTTGACATCAAGTAATGATGTCTAGTTTACTGCAAGTATACATTGTGTATCTTATAGTAGAACTTTGCTATTTCTACACCTTTTTACCAGCTCTAACATAACATTAGTATTGTGTTTCATGTATGAATTTATTTCTTCTATTGACAAACAGATCACAGATCAGGTGTACATTTCAAGATTCCAGAATTGGGTGACAAGTAAGTCTCTCTTGAGCATTTATTAAAGACATCTAGTTTATCCCAAAGCAATTTGGTCTTTGAAGTGTATCTTAATTATAGAACATGGTACCTGTTCTACTGTACACATCCGCTGTATGTGTTTATGCTTCGAGGTCAACATATAGACGATCTCCACTGTGTATATATATATGTGTGTGTTCTGTCCTGTTCCCATTAGCACATTTTATGGGTGTTTTTGTTATTTTTGATGACCTGCTCGATTACCAGCAACCATATCAATTGATTGCATTGAAAATAGGCATGTTATATATGGTTGGAAAGCTAATTGGATAAGTGTGATGTAATATATGATATCCGTGACCTACTTATGAAGTATAAATATAGATTATTCTACAAATGACAAATAATTTTACAGTATTTCACAAAGTTTACATAATTTCACAAAGAAGGAAAAAAAAGTATGATGAATATAATGAAATCTTTATTACAGTCTTTAAATTCTTCGTATTTGCATAACATATATGAATTTAAACATGTTTGGAAAATATGAAAGGCAGTAATCATGAAATTTATAAAATATCAATATTTTTCATATTTTAAAGAAAAAAGTCACTAAATATGGCTTTCAAGAGAAAATGACGCGTTGTCTAGTGAGCAGCCCATAAAGTACTGACACTTATAGTATCATACATAAACATTAAATAGGTATACAATTTCTAAACATTGCAAGTAAAAAATATTGTTGAACAAAAATATGAGTACGCAATGATATTTGATAGGTAAAATAATCAGGAAAAAAGTTATCTGGCATCTTGCAAACAGACTCCAAGTGACCCAGGCACATAATGTTCATCTGACACCAAGCACAGATATTTGAAGAATCACTGGTATCTTCATCGGGACAGTATCTGAGTTATTAGAATCCATTTTATCACATAATTTGTGATGTTGGGTGTTTCTACAAAATGGCAATTGGGGTCGCCGAGTGGTTACCGGTGCCCAAATTTGGGGTGTAAAGAATAGGACCACTATTACCTGCCATGCATGTCATAAGAGGTGACTAAGGAGGTTTGGCTGAGGTTTGACTTCTATTGACCCTAATCATGTCAACCCTATTCCAAAATTGCAAACCTGGAGAATGGTGTTCTTACTTTTGTTGGCTGTTTCTTAAATACATGACACACACACACCCCCCTTTCCCTACCCTATCCCACATTCCTACCCCAAAATTACCTGTTTGAATTGGTTGTTGATCCTGTCAGGAGTATTTGGTATTTGGTTGAGGTCAAGAAAGCTCTAAGGATTATAAAGGTATGCAAGCCGCCATACCACACTAAGAGGGAACACATGGCGGATGAATGCACTTGACATGAACTTTGTGTGTTATATTTGAAATGCTAATTTAAAATAAAATATTTTGACATTACAATAAACTTTTGTTTTACAGCAGTGCCGACCTCTCAGAACTAGCAAAGCAAGCAAAGAAGAAACTACAGGCAGTAAGTAATCGTGCTGTTCAATGTTGATATTTGATTGTAGAACAACTTTCTTTTATTTGAGTGTAGACCGTCAATATTTGAATGTAGACCGTCAGTATTTGATTGTAGATTTCAATATTTGAATGTTGACCGTTTCATGCCGTCAGTATTTGCAATGTAGACTGTCAGTATTTGAATGTAGACTGTCAATATTTGAATGTAGACTGTCAATATTTGATTGTAGAATTTTATAATATTTTAATGTAGATCTTAATATTTTAATATGCTCCTAAGATTTGTTTGTGTAGAGGGATCATGCTGCTTTCCATTCCCAGCAATGTCCTCACTATCCTTATACTGGACAGGATGAAAGAGGCCATTGACCAGAGGCTTAGAGATGAACAGGCTGGATTCTAGAAAGATAGATCTTGCAATGATCATATAGCCACACTAAGAATCCTCATAGAACAAACAATGGAGTGACAGACTCCACTCTATGTGTGCTTTGTTGATTTTGAGAAGACATTTGACAGCATAGATAGGAAATCAATGTGGAATATCCTGAGAAACTATGGGGTGCCAGAGAAGACTGTTGACATCATCCGGCAACTGTATGAGTGGTTTGCCTGCCTGTTATCCACGATGGAAGACTGTCAGAGGAGTTCCATGTCACTACTGGTGTTAGACAAGAATGCCTGCTGCCCCCCTCCTCTTCTTGGTGCTACTTGATTGGGTTACACACAATTGCATATGCCAGATCCGGCAGAAAAGGTACAACGGGTCGGTCTTAAAATAAGCCAAGAAAAGACAAAAATACTCTGAAGCAACAACATACAACAAGACCCAATATTGATTAAAGAAATTCTTATAGATGTTGGTGAATTTGTCTACCTTGGAAGCAAGATCAGCCAATCTGGTGGTACAGATGAGGACATTGATGTCAGGATTAGGAAAGCCCGACATCTTTGCTATTCTGCACATAGTGTGGAAATCTACTGCCATCTCCACGAAAACAAAGCTATGGATATTTAGTTAAATGTGAAATCTGTGTTGCTATGTGGCGAGTCACCAAGTTAAATACAAATAAGATTCAGACCTTTGTCAACAGGTGTCTTCGGCGGATTCTCAAACTGAGAGGGTGTGACAGAGTGATGAATACACACTTGACAGAAGCTACACGAAACAAGTTTCTACTATAGTCAATATGGAGGTCAAGGCAATAGTGGATGAATACACACTTGACAGAAGCTACACGGAACAAGTTATACATAGTCATTTGGAGATCAAGGTGATGGTGGATGAATACACACTCGACAGAAGCTACACAGAACAAGCTTCTACTATAGTCAGTATGGAAATCAAGGTGGTGGTGCATGAATACACACAGCATGGTGATGCTGTGGTATACACTGATGACTCAGTGATTCCAGACAAGCATAATAGATGGGCATTTACTGGTTTGAACTTGACGGCTGCATAGGCAGGACATCTGGCTTATGAGAAAGAGAAATTCCGGAGGACTGTTGGGGTGGCAAAGTTTTGCTCAGGTCAAGCAATTTGATGATGACGATTTACCGCATGCTCAAGATGTGAAACTGCCAAGTAGGATAGCAGTGATTTTGCTGTAACTGCAAGTATCTTGACAATGGAGATCATAGTAGTAGTTATTGCTCTAAAGTGTTAGAGTACACAGGAATTCCCATGTGCTTGTGTACTGAACCACTCAGTGAATATGCTCAAGAAAATTCCGACTGGCTAAATAAGGCAGAAATGGCTTGTTGCATTGAGCATATTCCAAATGTCCCATTCAACCTTTATTTTTATACCAGGACATGCAGGAGTACAGGGCTTGCAGGAGTACAGGACTTGCGGGAGTACAGGAGATGCGGGAGTACAGAACATGCAGGAGTACAGAACATGCAGGAGTATGTGCATGCAGATCGTCTGGCTGATACAGTAGTCAAAAACTGACCGATATTGGAGAGACCATTCATTGCTGTAAGAGAAGCAGATCGTATAGATGACTTTGAAAACATTTATAAATACATATTCCTTTCCAGAGGGAAGAAGATGGTAGTAAAAATGGGAACTGTCAGACATGAACTCTTTGTTAGGAGCATGAGACATTTGATGAATCAACACAGAGCGGCTATCGTTAGTTGATCATTATACACTGGTGAAGATATTGTAGAGGAAATAGGAAGCACCAATGGACTTGTTTGGGGTGCTGTAATGATTATCATCTCTCATTTTATGTTAATATTTGAATGTAGATCGTAATATTTGAATGTAGATCGTAATATTTGAATGTAGATGAGAGCACCTACCATCCACCTCAAGCTGGGCAGCTCCTACCATCCTCCTCAAGTTGGGCAGCACCCAAACCGATAAGGTTGTTTTCCCACTACAGCCTGCATGCATCAATGAATGATTGTAGTTAAAAGAAAATCAAAAATGCAATCTGGATTTGAATCTAAGAGGAAATCAAAAATGCAATCTGTAACACATTGCAGTAAGCAATAAGACTTAGACAAATATAAATCAACAGCTTTGACTTGCAACATGGAACATCAGGACCATGTGTCTGAGCTGTTCCAATGACCTGAGAAACATAACAGATGTGAGGTAAGATGACTGTCATTGATGCCAAACTCAACTGTCTTGTCATCAATATTGTTGGCCTCGGGAAGCGGGAACAAGTTATCATTGCATCAATAAACAGACTTCAGGATAGGCAACAATAAACAGACTTCAGGATAGACAACAATAAAAACCAGGATAGACAACAATAAACAGACTTCAGGATAGTCAATAATAAGCAGACTTCAGAATATACAACAATAAACAGACTTCAGGATAGACAACAATAAACATACTTCAGGATAGACAACAATAAACAGACTTATAGAAAAAGAGACTTTAAGACACAATAAACAGACTTCAGGATCATCATCAAGGTGCATATCCTTTATAGGACGTTGCTCTCTTTGCAGCACATCTGAAATTCACTCTGTCTCTTGCCAGTTCACCCACTTCGTCGATGGTCATGTTCATGGTTTCTTTAATATCTTGTAGCCATCTTCTTCTTGGTCTGCCTCTGCGTCCTACCCTCTAGTATTGTTCTTTCCAGGCCATCGTGGCGCTTGATGTGACCAAAGTATGTAATTTTTCTGTATAGTATGTTGTTTATCAGCCAATTCTCTTTAACATTTAGTTCTTTCAGGACATCAGTGTTCTTTCTTTTTCTGTCCATGGTATTCGTAGAATCTTTCTGTAGCATTTAGTTTTGAAGGACTGGATTTTCGTTCTTAATTTTTGTGTAATAGTCCATGATTCACAACCATAAGTAGCCACTGGGAAAATGCATGCTCTCAATATTTTTAATTTTAGTATTTTGCTGGTGCTTTGCCACATGTTCTTCATTGTGTTTAACTTCTTGATTGCTTGCTATTGCCAATCTTCTTGAGATCTCTTTAGAGCAGTCACCGTTATTGTTAATTATTGAGCCCAGATATTTGTAGCTCTCTACACATTGGAGTTCTTCATTGTTTACTTGGATGTTAGGTGAGTCTTTTGCTTTGTCAGTTGACATTCTTTTTGTTTTTTGTGTATTCAAATATAGATGTTGATCTTCACTATGTTTCTTGGTCGTCATGATTAGGTTTTCCAAACCTTCATTGCTGGTGGATAATAATACTGTATCGTCTGCGTATCTAAGCTCTGGTATGCATTTCCGCCTATAGTGAGAGGGTCGTAATTCACATAGTTGGCATCGTCTTTTACATTCCTCATGATGTTCTCCGCATATATGTTGAATAAGTATGGTGACAAAATACATCCCTGTCGTACCCCTTTTGAATCTAACATTGATACTCAGGATAGACAACAATAAACAGACTTCAGGATAGACAACAATAAACAGACTTCAGTATAGACAACAATAAACAGACTTCATGATAGGCAACAATAAACAGACTTCATGATAGGCAACAATAAACAGACTTCATGATAGGCAACAATAAACAGACTTCAGGATAGACAACAATAAACAGAGACTTCAGGATAGACAACTATGCTCAAGTATAGTTTATAGATTTGAAAGAAAATTAATATATTTCTTTATTAAAAAAGTTTGTAATTTCAGAAAGGATTGTTAGAATGATCAAGTTGAAACTTGGCTATATTTAAATTATATATATTTTCTCTACCCCTCAGCATCCCAATCATTTATTTTAAGAGCTGGCCATGGATGTGTATGATATATGTAAATTTTATATATATATATTTTTTCTGCCCCTCAGCTTCCCAATCATTTATTTGAAGAGCTGGCCATGGATGTGTATGATGAAGTTGATAGACGCGAAAATGACTCAGGTATGTTGTAGTGTGTATAGATGTTTGTGAAAATAATGAACATAAAATGGACAATTCAGAAGTGATGAAATTGGATAAATGTCTGGTCAACCACTGGTAACAACTGTTATAGGAAGGAGAAGATGGAGATATGTTGGACACACCTTGAAAAGAAATGATCAAAGCAGGCATTGAAGTGGGATGCAGAAGGTTCAAGAAAGAGAGGACAACCTAAGGAGACCCTGAAACGGACTTTGCTGAGAGAGGCAAGAAATATCTATCTCGGTTCCCTGGAGGAGATTGAGTGAGTTGCCCAGGATAGAGCGTTATGGAGAAATTACTTGCAGGCCCTATGTAGCAGTATACGGTATGAGAGGAATTATTATGTTGTAGTGTAGTCTCTGTTGGCTAAGTGGTTTGATATCGAGTATGATTGACATGTGAAAACTAGTTGACTAAGCACTATTTTTTATTTCTTTGAGTGCCTGTTTCTCTTTCTTACACAGGAAAATCTCAATGACATAGCATAAACTCCATAACACTGGCGAGGTCCCAGTGTATACTTGAAGGTGTTGAAAATTGTGTCGGAACTTTATTGTAATCTTTTTAACAAATAATTTGCCGTGGCTTTGCTGTCTACTCTTATCAAATGTTCTTTTACTTGCTCAACTGTGGTCTACTCATATCAAGTTTACAGCTGCCAAGTGTTCTTTTACTTGCTCAACTGTGGTCCACTCATATCAAGTTTTAGCTGCCATGTGTTCTTTTACTTGCTCAACTGTAGTCTACTCTTATCAAGTTTACAGCTGCCAAGCGTTCACAACAGTGTCCCTTTTTGTTACTAAATTTATAATGAAGCATATATATATATATATATATATATATGAACTCGCTTCTCAAGGCTGGTGGTCTGGGTTCATCTCCCGCAATGCGCGTGGAATTTTTCCCAACGCGCGACGGCTCTCAGGTCGACCCAGCCTCAACTGGGTACCAGACATGCTCTGGGAAAGTAAAGGCGGCCGGCGTGATGCTGACCACATCACCCATCGTGTGCTGACGGTCAATAAAAATACAGGCCTAACACTGTATTGACCTTAATACCATGAGGTATGAAAGGGTTCCTCTCTCCTCTACATATATATATACACATACACACACACACATATACTTGTTGACAGACAGAAGTTATAACTATATTCACAGGTCATCAGTATGGTTGTCCTCACATAACCAGAAGTTGTAATACATGTAACTTTTCTCATGTCATCAGTATGGTTGTCCTCACATAACCAGAAGTTGTAATACATGTAACTATTTTCTCATGTCATCAGTATGGTTGTCCTCACATGACCACACTTCAGTACTGAGCGAAAGACTGACAGTTCCTCATCTTCCTGTCAACCCAGAACTCTCAACAACTCGCAATCAGGTATTGCATATTTCTAGTCTCATGAGATTTCTATTCTGCAGGAATACAATTTTATATTAAAACAATTTTATGAATACTTTATTTCATTACTTGTTCACTTGCTATATATGGAAACCTGACTCGCTGAATACCTGACTCAATAGCTGCTTGACTGACTCACTGAGTACCTGACTCAATGGGTGCTTGACTGACTCGCTGAGTACCTGACAATGGGTGCTTGACTGACTCACTGAGTATCTGACTCAATGGGTGCTTGACTGACTCAATGGATATCTTACTCATTGGGTGCTTGTCTGACTCGCTGATTATCTGACTGGCACACTGGTTACCTGATTGACTTGAGAAATCTAGTGAAGAAATATTGCTGGGGCTGCAGGCGCAGTAACATAAAGGGACAACGCAGCACCAGGATCAGTGAGCTGACACTGATCAAGACCCTACCCCACCTCTTCATGGTGAAACAGACAACTGTTTATTTGTTTAATTGGGTAGGGATCGAGGGAGAGTTACTCTGATATAGGTAGTAGTGCAACCGTAGTCACATCTCATAGGTGCAGAATCTTAGAGTGAATGCACCTGCACGCATCTCCTGACCGGTGTCTAAAGCTAGGAAAGCTGCATAGACGCAAAACAAATGTAAGAAGTAACAAGGTATGAGTCGTCTGTAAATGCATACTCACATCCCCTGGAGTCAAAGGTCGCACAATAACTACCAGCTCTTGGCAAGAATCGTGGAGAATGACATAGCATGTCATGGTGACACAAGGAAGATTGCAGTAAACTCTGTATTGGAGGTCAAGCGCATATGAATGATAGGATAAGGTTAGCAGAGCGCAAAACCTTAAGTTGCGTTCTTGCGCTTAACGAAACTGCCCTACCTGGAATAACTGAGTTCAGTTCTGTTGCATGAGCACAAAATGTAAACTTGCGTTTTTGTGTTGGGGAAAACTGCCATCCCTGAAAGAACTGGTGTAGGTGATATTGACGAGTGCAAAACCTAAAGTTGTGTGCAGCACCAGTCCAGTGTTTCCTGGCTTAAAGGAAAATGCAGAGTAAAAACTGCAAATTGTCAAGTGTCGACACATATCTCGAAACGGCTGAGAATGTTCTTAATCCAGAACAGCCTCGCCCCAGCTAGAAAAGCAAGGAAGAAAATGGAAAGTTTTGTCGTCTAGTACAAGCCCAAACATTGTGAAGGCAGACACTTTTCAGATGAAACATGAAGGCAGGAAAGGACCTAGGGAAGCTAACCTTAGTAAATAAAAAGTGTTGCAGAAATCGGATGTGTTAGCCTACTTATAGGCACATAACTGACACAATGTGCAATCGCTCTTAGGCTCAAATCACATACAAATCCAGGAGTTGTTTAACAAGTGGTCGATATGGAGAATTTGAAGAAAAAAAAGCAGTTGAATATGTTAATCATAATGAATTATATTAACCCATTTATCGATTTACTTGTACAGGGTCGTCAGAAACTGGCTAGATTTAATGCAAGAGAGTTTGCAACTCTTGTAGTGGATATTCTTCATGATGCCAGACGCAGACAGATAGGGGTCACCTCACCTTTACATACACTCAAGGACCCAGGTAATGTCTTATTGAGGTCAACTAGCAAAACTATTGCTTGCAATGGCCATTTAATGAACTCAAGTGCCTTTCTCTGCATCAAGGATAAGTAGTATGTGTGTCTGTCCTAGTGTTGCACTGACAGGCTGCTGCTGGTACCTCTCTTGATGGTATAATTCCACTGACATTATTATCTTGCACATCCACCTCCAACCTATCATCTTAGTACGACCTTTAGCAGAGTGTCTTTATCTCTTTACCAGAGTGTCTGTATCTCTTGCACATCCACCTCCAACCTATCCTCTTAGTATGATCTTTAGCAGAGTGTCTTTATCTCTCTAGCAGAGTGTCTTTATCTCTTTGAGAGTACCTTTCTCTTTGAGTCCTTTCTCTTTAGCAGTGTCTTTATCTCTTTAGCAGAGTGTCTTTATCTCCTGCAAACAAGATTTCTTAGTTTGTAATCATATAAATTATCTAGCACATTAGAGAATCATCTCATTTTCATTCCATTGGTTGTTGAATTTTGTTGTCTTGTTTTCCATAGAGCAATGTTTTGCAAAGTTCAAGAAGTAACTTTCTTGATGAGGATCTCTCTCTTTCACCTATATGTTTTTCATTTGATCTACATTTCAGACAAGTTGGGTCGGGACTCTCTGAGAATGAGTGCAATCAGCGATGATGAACCTCTATATGACAGTGTTGCCTCAGATGAAGACTACAGCAGCATTGATACACAAAGTATTCAGAGTGTCAGAGAGGAGATGAGACCAGATATTACAGCCGAGGTGAGAACTAATTACTTATTAGCCAATCTTGAATGGTTTCTAACAAGATAACAATTTGTGAGACCAGATATTACAACCGAGGTGAGAACTAATTACTTAGTAGCCAATCTTGACTAAATAGTTTTCATAAGTCTCTCTACATCCAAAAAACTATGTCAATCAATAGATTGATACTGTACAGATGTGTTGATAGATTGATGCTGTACAGATGTGTTGATAGATCGATGCTGTACAGATGTGTTGATAGATCGATGCTGTACAGATGTGTTGATAGATCGATGCTGTATAGATGTGTTGATAGATCGATGCTGTACGAGGCGTGTTGATAGATCGATGCTGTATAGATGTGTTGATGGATCGATGCTGTACAGATGTGTTGATAGATCGATACTGTACAGACGTGTTGATAGATCGATACGTGTTGATAGATTTATGCTGTACAGACGTGTTGATAGATTTATGCTGTACAGACGTGTTGATAGATTGATGCTGTACAGACGTGTTGATAGATTGATGCTGTACAGACGTGCTGATAGATTGATGCTGTACAGACGTGTTGATAGATTGATGCTGTACAGACGTGTTGACAGATTGATACTATACTGATGTGCTGTTAAATTGATACTGTACAGATGTGTTGAAGAGACAGAAAGGCTATATGGTGAGAGTGATTGATGATACTGTACAGATGTACTGTTCTAAATAATATTTTCCACTTCTTGTCCAGAGCATGTCAGAGCAGCATGTTGAGGCCCCAGTGTCGGTTGAAGAGATGATGGAAGTTAAAAGAGCATTAGCAGCATCCGAGGCAACTATTAAGCATTTAGTTCAAGCCAAAATGGAACTAGAGAAGAAAGTGAGTATAATTTCCTATTGTTGCTGTTCTAAGCTGTTGCTGTTCTAAGCTGTTGCTGTTCTCAGCTGTTATGTTTGTTGATTCGGTTGCTATCAAATGATGTGTGCAGGCCACATTTGTTCATTGTGATCTTCATTTATCTATTGTTCTTTAGCTAGTGACCACTTGTGTTAGCAAAACATTGATGTCAACGTTTCATGTTTTGGCTTTTGTATAAGCATGAAGACAAATATCAAATAGTTCTCAATGTAGGGGCATTCTGTGAGGATTAGAGCAAATAAATGGTAAGTCAACAATAGAGTAGATACTGGACATCAAATAATAGAAGAAAATTAGTCACGATAGAGATGAAGTTTCTCTGTGGGGTCTCTGTGGCTGAGTGGTTAAGCCCTTTGTCTTGCGAGTCCAAGGTCGTGGGTTCGAATCCGGACCGCAGCCTTCTGTTCACGAGTGCAGTTTTTCCAGAGACCCTAGGATTGTTGCCGGAGTTCGTGCTTTGTGCAATACTCTCAGCAGGTGGTGTGCCACTTCTGCGGAGAGGGACCAAGCCATATGGGGTGAAACCCGGTGCAATGAAGGCTTTGAATTGTCTACATAGAATGCTGGGGGTAACAAGAAGAGACCGGTTGAGAAATGAAGACATCAGGAAAAAGTGGGTACAACATCAGTACTAGACTTCATCAAGAAACATTAAATTAAATGGTTCGGTAACCTTAAGCAGATTACCAACAGACAGTGCACCTCAGAAAGTAATGCTGCTCCGATACAATGGGTACAAAGTAAAAGGCTGGCCCGAAAAGATGGACCTCAGAGATAACAGAGCGACGAAAAACACTATCTACGAATCGCACACAAGGCCCCGTTTAGAAATCTTTTCTTGACCTGGCCTGTGAGGTAAAACAGGATTGGAGAAAAGAAAAGAAAGAAAGACTATAGATCTTAATCTGTAAGACAACAGTAGTGGTCACAGAGTACAATCTTCTTTTTTAGTTATGTTGTATCCAAGTATGTTTGGTGTTTTCGTTCTTTGTTTATATATAAGATGGGTTATTGAGCAAGACTATCATGGTATCAAGACACTACACAGATTTTGGTGGACATGATTTCTTTCTGGACTTGGCAATAATGAATTCCATGAACTTTTATTGCTGGGAAATTGGGTTCAATATTTCATCTTCTAATATGGAGGACAAGCGGTGTCAGAGACAATCTACTTCAAGTGATTATTTATTTTCTGAGAAAATATCAATCTTTGTTGCTAACTATTGAATGTGTTTTCCTGGTCAGGTTGACAATTTAATGCGGGAGAATGCTAATTTGCGTGTCCTGAGCCATGATTTCTCACCTATGTTTAATGGTTATGACACCGGGGACCAGCCAGACAACAACAATGAGGATGGCTGTTACCCTGACCAAAGTCATTTGGATGATGTCCATGACAACAGCATCCCTAAATCACCTTCTCTGAGATCAAGTGGTATGCGACCTACTTCCATGATTGAGATGAGAGATGCCAACAGGCAGCAACTAATTCATGCAGTGAGTACAGTCAGATCATGTTAGAGGTACATTCATGCATTGAGTACAGTCAGATCATGTTAGAAGTACAAGCATGCAGTGAGTACAGTCAGATCATGTTAGAAGTAATTCATGCAGTGAGTACAGTCAGATCATGTTAAGAAATAATTCATGCAGTAGAAGTACAGTCAGATCATGTTAGAAGTAATTCAGTGCAGCGAGTACAGTTAGATCATGTTAGAAGTATATTCATGAAGTGAGTACAGTCAGATCATGTTAGAAGTTCATGCATTCAGTTAGTATTCTTGACTGTGTATACAATTTATATAAATATTGTTCTAAACTTTCTTCTGTAGAACACAGGAGCAAATGCACAGATGATGTCATCAACTTCTGTGACAAATATAGCAATGGCTAGTGTTGCACAGGTACGTATGCTTGTTACAGTACTATCATCTTGTTCGTTACTCAATTAGAAGTTTCAATTCTCTATTCTAGCTGGTTAGTGTGCTCCTAGACTATCACTGACTCAGTAGTTAGTTTGCATCTAGGATCTCACAGACTCAGTAGTTAGTGTGCTCCTAGGATCTCACTGACTCAGTAGTTAGTGTGTTCCTAGACTGTCACTGACTCAGTAGTTAGTGTGTTCCTAGACTAACACTGACTCAGTAGTTAGTTTGCATCTAGGATCTCACAGACTCAGTAGTAAATGTGCACCTAGGATCTCACTGACTCAGTAGTTAGTGTGCTCCTAGGATCTCACTGACTCAGTAGTTAGTGTGTTCCTAGACTGTCACTGACTCAGTAGTTAGTTTGCATCTAGGATCTCACAGACTCAGTAGTAAATGTGCACCTAGGATCTCACTGACTCAGTAGTTAGTGTGCTCCTAGGATCTCATTGAATCAGTTTTGGCTTAAATCGGATGCATGTGTCCTAAATGTGTAGAAGTCTATGCGTTTAGGGGCCTACTAAACCAATGTGCAACGTATACCCGTTCTTGGCAAAGATCAAACGTATCACAAAGAGTGATTAAAGTTGGTCGTAAAGAACGAACGCAAAGAAGAAGAAGAAGATTGACTCAGTTGTTAGTGTGCATCTAGGATCTCACTGACTCAGTTGCTAGTGTGCACTTAAGGTGTCACAGACTCAGTAGATAGTGTGCACCTAGGATTTCACAGACTCAGTAGTTAGTGTGCTCCTAGACTCTCTCTGACTCAGTAGTTAGTGTGCTTCTAGGATCTCACAGACTCAGTAGTGTGCTCCTAGACTCTCACTGACTCAGTAGTTAGTGTGCTTCTAGGATCTCACTGACTCAGTAGTTAGTGTGCTCCTAGACTCTCACTGACTCAGTAGTTAGTGTGCTCCTAGACTCTCTCTGACTCAGTAGTTAGTCTGCTTCTAGGATCTCACAGACTCAGTAGTGTGCTCCTAGACTCTCACTGACTCAGTAGTTAGTGTGCTTCTAGGATCGCACTGACTCAGTAGTTAGTGTGCTCCTCGCCGAGTGGTTACGGGGCCCAAATTTGGGGTGTAAAGAATAGAACCACTGTTACCTGCCACATGTCGTAAGAGGCGACTAAGGAGGTTTGGCTGAAATCAGATGCTATGAGAGTGTTCACTTTCAATAAAGGCATTTTTCAACATTTGAGAACATCTGCAATGCAAGGGCATCAGAAGAGTGCTCAGACACTCACTTTCAATAAAGACAATTGTTCAACATTTAGAAATATCTGTAATGCAAGGGCATCAGAAAATTGCTCAGACACTCACTTTCAATAAAGACAATTGTTCAACATTTGAGAACATCTGTAATGCAAGGCATAGAAAATTGCTCAGACACTCACTTTCAATAAAGGCAATTGTTCAACATTTGGAAATATCTGTAATGCAAGGGCATCAGAAAATTGCTCAGACACTCACTTTCAATAAAGATAATTGTTCAACATTTGAGAACATCTGTAATGCAAGGGCATCAGAAAAGTGCTCAGACACTCACTTTCAATAAAGACAATTGTTCAACATTTGGAAATATCTGTAATGCAAGGGCATCAGAAAATTGCTCAGATACTCACTTTCAATAAAGGCAATTGTTCAACATTTGGAAATATCTGTAATGCAAGGGCATCAGAAGAGTGCTCAGACACTCACTTTCAATATATACATTTTTCAACATTTGGGAACATCTGTAATGCAAGGGCATTGATTCTGATATCTTTTTTCCCCAGTTTTATAAATTTTAATTGTCTATCTTTTTTGTCTTTTTTCAGACTCGTAAGAAGTCAGTTGATGAGCAGTCCAGTCAGAATGCTATAGATGGACATGAGGATACTGCCAAATCTAATCACTCCTCTACTGAAAGGTAGACTTATTTCTCTGATATTCTCTGGCAAGTTCTTATTATCGAACGATATATGAAATAATTTTCTAGAATTGCTAGCCTCAGAATGTCAGATAATTTCTTCGGTCACAGAAATATAACCACAAAACCATCAATATCTGCATTATATACTTCAAGACTGTCTGGCTGACAATATTGGAGGATACAGGAGTTGATACACAGAAACTATGCTGTCTGAACCTGGACTGTGCTGCATGCTATATAGCACTACAATGGTTGTGTGCTACATGCTATAACAACACTACAACAGTTATGGTTTTTGTTCTATTCTAATATAACAAAGATAATCATGAGATATCATCAACAGACACATGCAGAAACAGACTGTCATTGAGATCATCATCTACTAGTTGAAGGTTTTAGAATAACGTTAAAAGTAAGTGTAACAAGAACTACAGTGACTACATTCTCATTGAAGCAACATAGCCTTTGAATATAGCATTTGAGATATAGCATTTGAATATAGCATTTGACTTACATAACAAATTCAATGTGCTAATAGTTTAATAGTTGGGAAGACATTACACTTGATAAACGTCTTCACCTTTCAACTCCCAATGGAGAACAGGTCATCAGCAAACTTCTTCCAGCTCTTCCTCTCTCTTGCCATGCCTTCCAATTCTTTCCATGTTTTACCTATCCTTTATATATCTGTCTCCAGCTCTCTTCTCCAGGTATTTCTAGGCCTTCCCCTACTCCTCTTTCCCTTCGGGTTCCAAAACAGTGCCTGTCCTGCAATGCTTCATGTCGGTCTTCTCAATGTGTGTCCTATCCATCGCCAGCGTCTTTTACTTAGCTCTTTTTCCACTGATATCAGCTTAGTTCTTTCTCTGAGTTCATAATTCTGAATCTTATCATACCATCTCAGACCATCCTTTTCAGGGACCTTCCTGAAAATTGTGAGAACACCTTGAACAGAGAGAAGGAAAAATATAAACATCTTACAAGACCTGATCTTTGATGAACACTAACTTATAAACAACATCATGTCTCAGAAACTGAAATATTTTGTACACATCAAACATCATAGTAGTTTAGAAAAAGTAATCATTGAAGGAATGGCTCCTGGCAGATGAGCAGAGATTACCAAAGATGATGGTGACAGCAAGACATTAAAGGAACTTTGAACATGGCGATGGATGGGGCGATAGAACTTGCTAGAGATTTTCAGACAAACAATGATGAGAGCCACATTTTGCAAAGGACATTCTACATAGTCATAGTATTTTTATTGTGTTCCCATTTGCCAGAGTGTTGATTGCATTACCAAGTTCGATCTCTGTTGGCATCTGATCTAAGTTGCTCAAGACTAATATAGCTTGAGAGTTGTTCAGGCAAACAATGATGAGAGCCACATTATGCCTAGGACATGCTATATAGTCATAGTATTTTTATTGTGTTTCTGTACAACAATTTATCCTTAGCCATCAGATAGCACACATGTTTGTTTTCTGTCAACTATTTACTAGAATCTACAAGAAGAAACTACAGCAAACTCTACACTGAAATATATTTACCCTTTGACTTTCTTCTTCTGTGATCAACTTCTGCTATGCAACTCTGTGACAATACTACAACTACAGCAAACTCTCAACTTCTGCTATGCAACTCTGTGACAATACTACAACTACAGAAAACTCTCAACTTCTGCTATGGAACTCTGTGACAATACTACAACTACAGAAAACTCTCAACTTCTGCTATGCAACTCTGTCACAATACTACAACTACAGAAAACTCTCAACTTCTGCTATGGAACTCTGTGACAATACTACAACTAAGCAAACTCTCACTTCTGATGCAACTCTGACCTCTGCAATCAACTTCTGCTATGCAGCTCTGTGACCTTCTGCAATCAACTTCTGCTATGCAACTCTGTGACAATACTACAACTACAGAAAACTCTCAACTTCTGCTATGCAACTCTGTGACAATACAACTACAGCAAACTCTCAACTTCTGCTATGCAACTCTGTGACCTTCTTCTGCAATCAACTTCTGCTATGCAACTCTGTGACAATACTACAACTACAGCAAACTCTCAACTTCTGCTATGCAACTCTGTGACCTTCTTCTGCAATCAACTTCTGCTATGCAACTCTGACAATACTACAACTACAGCAAACTCTCAACTTCTGCTATGCAACTCTGTGACCTTCTTCTGCAATCAACTTCTGCTATGCAACTCTGTGACCTTCTTCTGCAATCAACTTCTGCTATGCAACTCTGTAACCTTCTTCTGCAATCAACTTCTGCTATGCAACTCAGTAACCTTCTTCGTCTGCAATCAACTTCTGCTATGCAACTCTCTAACCGTTTTCTGCAATCAACTTCTGCTATGCAACTCTGTAACCTTCTTCTTCTGTAATCAACTTCTGCTATGCAACTCTGTGACAATACTATGAGTACAAATACAACTAGAAAGTTAGAACTGATGAACTGTTTCTTGTATGCATAATCCATTGTTGTAGTGGTGCCAGTGAAAGTCAGGTGCAGGAGGTTTTGTCATCCATCAGAGAATCATCAGAAAGTGATGGTCAAGGGTCCAACTCTTCCTTAGCCGCTTGTAGAGATGATCCCAATATGCCATCCCAGCAGGAGGTATGCTATTGCTGACTGTCTATTAGACATCATCTCACATTACATTCATACCTTTAGTTTATGATTGTAGTTTGCTTTCAACTGTCCATTTTTTGTGTGTCTTCATTTTGTTTTTAAACCCGTTCATCATCAACAAATAGTTTGTACTGAGTAGAACTTTGCCACCCTAACAGTCTTTCTGAATTTCTCTCTCTCTCTCTCTCATAGGCCAGATGACTCACCTCTGCAACTCGTATGCTCAAATTATCAGTTACGTTCTAAATCTATCTTCTTTCTTCTTCCTCTTCTCCTCATTGCCTCCTTCCATAATGGTCTTCCCCAAGCCTTCGTTACTTCTTATATGTTCAAAATACTTTAATTCTCTCATTGTTAATTGTAGAAATAATATCAGTTAGTTTTCTCATTGTTAATTGTAGAAATAATATCAGTCAGTTTTCTCATTGTTAATTGTAGTAATAATTTCAGTCAGTTTTCTCATTGTTGATTGTAATAATGATATCAGTCTGTTTTCTCATTGTTCATTGTAATAATTTCAGTCAGTTTTCTCATTGTTAATTTTAGTTATATTAGTCAGTTTTCTCATTGTTAATTGTAATAATATCAGTCAGTTTTCTTTGATTTTGAAACCTGTTGTTCATGACATTCTAGAACAATCAGATGAGACTAGTCGATCTAGTCAACAGCTAAGGCAGTATTTACCAGTATCATGTTGTGTAGTACAAGTAGCATAACATAATGCCCTGAATATTCTCTACACCTGGATCTGTTGCCAATTGTCTTGCCATTGGATTTAGATGGATCCAGACACCAGTGAGGTTAACAAAATGCAAACTTCTCCCTCACTTCGTAATAGCTCACTGAGCAAGTCACTCTTTCATGCATTTTATCTATTCCAACCAAATCCTGGGATGATTGGTGAATGGCAAAGTGGCAGGTGTGTGTAGCAGACAGTTGTAGTTGCAGATCTACACACAGACAAGTCAGGCCATCATGTAATGTTAACAGAGGTCCATGTAACTTGAATTCTATATTCAGAAGACTTCAGAGAGGATAATCTTTTCCTGTTGTTAGATGAGTTCTAAACTGAATCTCTCTGCTTCAAGATCACCGCCAGACCGATGTACCAAACCTCCCCATAAATTCTATTCATGTGAAAATCTGATTCATGCAACCTTAGCATTGGTGTGTTTACGTCACATCTTCAGCACCATTTGGAGCTCTGGTGCTTATCCCTCGGTGATGTGTCCGGTTTCAGCCAGCGTTTACTTGGTTCGCTCTCCTTTCTGTAGTCATCTAGTGTTTTTACGGTGTGGGGTAGCTAACCTCACGCCCAACCTCCTTAGTCGCCTCTTACAACATGCGTGGCAGGTAACAGTGGTTCTATTCTTTACACCCCAATTTGGGCCCGGTAACCACTCTGGCAACACTTCTAAACTGAATCTATTCATTTTACCAATAGGTTGTCAAGAAAACAGAAAAAATCACCAAGAACATACAAGAGCTTTTAATGGCAGCTCAAGAAGGCAGACACAACAGGTCAATATTTTCTTTGCTTTCCAATCATTAGCTTTGTTTAGTTTATTATTTGGATTATTTTCCCCCAATTCTAATTTATCAACAAGAAAACATTCATGAATTCCATGATATTAGCTCAAGTGTTCAATTTTTCATTTGAGATGAGAAATATGTATCAATGTGATATGAAGTATGAGGAGACACAGAAAACAAAATACAAAACCATATACTTCATTAATCAATTGTTTTATTTTTCTAACATAGGAAATAGTCATTGTTGTTGTTGTTATTTATAGACAATTTATTCCAAAATCAATGCTAATAGAAATATAAGAAGAAGCAACATGTATTTGACAAACCAAGAAGGATGAACAAAATCTGGTGACAGCTGAAAAGATTGTAAACAAAAAATGTTTAGTAAGAAGATCTAAGATTATAAGATTGCCCCCAACAAGTTGAATAAGACAATAATGAGAATCAGAAGTACATGTGCAAGGAATAGATTTAGAAATACTAGCAAACATGAAACATGATGATCAAGTCTTACTCCTAGATCTAACACAGTACTAGTAAGTCTTACTCCTAGACCTAACACAATACTAGTAAGCATGAAACATGATGATCCAGTCTTACTCCTAGATCTAACACATACTAGAAACATGAAACATGATGATCCAGTCTTACTCCTAGACCTAACACAATACTAGTAAGCATGAAACATGATGATCAAGTCTTACTCCTAGATCTAACACAATACTAGTAAGCATGAAACATGATGATCAAGTCTTACTCCTAGATCTAACACAATTCTAGTAAGCATGAAACATGATGATCAAGTCTTACTCCTAGACCTAACACAGTACTAGTAAGCATGAAACATGATGATCAAGTCTTACTCCTAGATCTAACACAATACTATTAAGTCTTATGCCTAGATCTAACACAATACTAGTAGGCATGAAACATGATGATCAAGTTCTACTCCTAGATCTAACACAATACTAGTAAGTCTTACTCCTAGACCTAACACAATAGTAGTAAGTCTTACTCCTAGACCTAACACAATACTAGTAAGCATGAAACATGATGATCAAGTCTTACTCCTAGATCTAACACAATACTAGTAAGTCTTACTCCTAGATCTAACAATACTAGTAAGTCTTACTCTGACTAACCAATATAGTAAGTCTTACTCCTAGACCTAACACAATACTAGTAAGCATGAAACATGATGATCAAGTCTTACTCCTAGATCTAACACAATACTAGTAAGCATGAAACATGATGATCCAGTCTTACTCCTTGACCTAACGCAATACTGGTAAATGTTGTATATGTTTGTTTGGACTTGTAAAAAACGCCATTGCTGACATCATTTGTTCAGTTCTTCTTGAACGCTCCATATCGACCACTTGTTAACCACTCTGTGTGATCTGAGCCTAAGAGTGATTGTACACTGTGCCAGTTATGCGTCTACACGTAGGCCAGCACATCCGATTTCTGCAACTCTTTATTTACTAGCATAGCTTCCCTAGGTCCCTACCTCAGTCGCCTCTTACAACGTCTTGTATGTTGGAATGGTAATATTCTTTGCTCCTTTGTGGACCCGGCAACACACAGGCGAGATTTGTTTAGTTGAATTGTTTGTATTTCTATTGTAGTTGAAGCTATTATCAGGGTGCTTTAAAACTGATACTATCAACAATCTGAAATATGCTATGTACATATAGAGCACCCTAAGAGCTGTATGGATGTTTATTCTAACATTTTCAAGTTTAGTGTTTTCACTTAAAATATTCCATCCTTGATATATGTTGTGCAATAACAACTAAATTCTCATATGTGTTGTATATGATGTCACTACTAGCTGTTAGCTCTTGACTAGTTGCTGGTCCATCACTAGTTGTTAGTTCATGACTAGTTGTTGGCCCACCACCAGTGTTGTTCATTAGTATTCATGACTAGTTGCTGGCCCATCACCAGTTTTAGCTTTACTAGTTGCTGGCCATCACTAGTTGTTAGTTCATGATGTTGGCTCACACCAGCTGTTAGCTCTTGACTAGTTGCTGGCCCATCACTAGTTGTTAGTTCATGACTAGTTGCTGGCCCACCACCAGTTGTTAGTTCATGACTAGTTGCTGGCCCATCACCAGTTGTTAGTTCATGACTAGTTGTTAGGGCCCACCCCCAGTTGTTAGTTCATGACTAGTTGTTGGCCCATCACCAGTTGTTAGTTCATGACTAGTTGCTGGCCCATCACTAGTTGTTAGTTCATGACTAGTTGCTGGCCCATCACCAGTTGTTAGTTCATGACTAGTTGCTGGCCCATCACCAGTTGTTAGTTCATGACTAGTTGCTGGCCCATCACCAGTTGTTAGTTCATGACTAGTTGCTGGCCCATCACCAGTTGTTAGTTCATGACTAGTTGTTAGTTCATGACTAGTTGTTAGTTCATGACTAGTTGCTGGTCCATCACTAGTTGTTAGTTCATGACTAGTTGCTGGCCCATCACCAGTTGTTAGTTCATGACTAGTTGCTGGCCCATCACCAGTTGTTAGTTCATGACTAGTTGTTGGCCCACCACCAGTTGTTAGTTCATGACTAGTTGTTGGCCCACCACCAGTTGTTAGTTCATGACTAGTTGCTGGCCCATCACTAGTTGTTAGTTCATGACTAGTTGCTGGCCCATCACCAGTTGTTAGTTCATGACTAGTTGTTGGCCCACCACCAGTTGTTAGTTCATGACTAGTTGTTGGCCCACCACCAGCTGTTAGCTCTTGACTAGTTGCTGGCCCATCATTAGTTGTTAGTTCATGACTAGCTGCTGACCCACTACTAGCTGTTAGCTCATGACTAGCTGTTCGCTCACCACGAGTTGCTGGCCCACCACTAGTTGTTGGACCACCACTAGTTGCTGGCCTACCACTAGCTGTTAGCTCATGACTAGTTGCTGGCCCACCACTAGCTGTTAGCTCATGACTAGTTGCTGGCCCACCACTAGTTGTTTGCTCACCACTAGTTGCTGGCCTACCACTACCTGTTAGCCCACCACTAGTTGCCTGTTTTCCCTGGTCCTGGCTTGAAACTTGACACTTGACCTGCTGAAACAAAGAAGATAGCACATACCTACATGTATGACACCAGTGTGTGTTTGTTGTATTTATTGCATCTGTCTTCTGTGTTAGCTTTGCTTGGCATGACTTGTGTATAAAATGTGGATCTTGAAATTCTTTTCTGCTAAATTGTAAAACACTTTTTTATTTAATGTTGCTATCCTGACCACTTACACAACCTTCTTCAGAGTTTTAAATTTTAAAATTAGCATTTGCAAATTCATGAAACCAAATCAATTATATTTTGATTATTATCTCAGGAAGTATCTTTTAGATAAACATTTAGTTTTTCAGTTGTTGTTATTGTTGTTGTATGATTTTAGAATATTGTTGTCATGCAGATATGCCTGATTTTGTTTGCTGCAATTGATGTTTATTCATATTAGCATTGTCATGTGCAGCTTTGTCATTGACTGTGTTGCTTATATTTTTCTTTTCGTGGCTTCTTTCAACTCCAGTTTTGAGTCGTGCTCGGAACGGATATACACAGCTGTCTCGGAAATGGCCTCTCTGTTCCCAGATGTAAGCATAGCTCATGTGGTTTATCATCATCTTGTAGATGTCAATTTTAAGGTTGAGGGGTGTGGGGGTTGTTACTTAATCTCATGGTATGAAAGAAAGTGAACAATGCAGTTAATTTAACAGCAATAGAGATAGATGATGTTAGAAGTCTACAATCCCTCTCACTTGGCTCATGGTAGGGGGCAAGTAACTAATGCAGTTACTTTAACAGCAATAGAGATAGATGATGTTAGAAGTCTACAATCCCTCTCACTTGGCTCATGGTAGGGGCAAGTAACTAATGCAGTTAATTTAACAGCAATAGAGATAGAAGATGTTCAAGTCTATGATCACTTCCTCTCACTTGGCTCATGGTAGGGGCAAGTAACTAATGCAGTTAATTTAACAGCAATAGAGATAGAAGATGTCCAAGTCTATGATCACTTCCTCTCACTTGGCTCATGGTAGGGGGCAAGTAACTAATGCAGTTAGTTTAGCAGCAATAGAGATAGAAGATGTCCAAGTCTATGATCTCTTCCTCTCACTTGGCTCATGGTAGGGGGCAAGTAACTAATGCAGTTAATTTAACAGCAATAGAGATAGAAGATGTTCAAGTCTATGATCACTTCCTCTCACTTGGCTCATGGTAGGGGGCAAGTAACTAATGCAGTTAGTTTAGCAGCAATAGAGATAGAAGATGTCCAAGTCTATGATCTCTTCCTCTCACTTGGCTCATGGTAGGGGGCAAGTAACTAATGCAGTTAGTTTAATAGCAATAGGGATAGAAGATGTCCAAGTCTATGATCTCTTCCTCTCACTTGGCTCATGGTAGGGGGCAAGTAACTAATGCAGTTAGTTTAATAGCGATAGAAGATGTTCAAATCTATGATCACTTCCTCTCACATGGCTCATGGTAGGGGGCAAGTAACTAATGCAGTTAGTTTAACATCAATAGAGATAGAAGATGTCCAAGTCTATAATCTCTTCCTCTCACTTGGCTCATGGTAGGGGGCAAGTAACTAATGCAGTTAGTTTAGCAGCAATAGAGATAGAAGATGTCCAAGTCTATGATCTCTTCCTCTCACTTGGCTCATGGTAGGGGGCAAGTAACTAATGCAGTTAGTTTAACATCAATAGAGATAGAAGATGTAGAAGTCTATGATCACTTCCTCTCACTTGGCTCATGGTAGGGGGCAAGTAACTAATGCATCACAATCCTTACATATCTTATCTACTTTTCCATTGACAAACATTTTTTATTTGTAGTACAATTACTTCAATTGTAAAATTTCAGGTTTTTCTTGGTTTAAAAAATTACTTACATTGCACACACAAGAAGTTACAAAACCTATTTTAATTACATTGCACACACAAGAAGTTACATAGCCTATTTTAATTACATTGCACACACAAGAGGTTACATAGCCTATTTTAATTACATTGCACACACAAGAGGTTACATAGCCTATTTTAATTACATTGCACACAAAAGAGGTTACATAGACTATTTTAATTACACTGCACACACGAGAAGTTGCATGGTCTATTTTAATTACATCGCACACACAAGAAGTTACATAGCCTATTTTAATTACACTGCACACACGAGAAGTTGCATGGTCTATTTTAATTACATCGCACACACGAGAAGTTGCATTGTGTATTTTAATTACATTGCACACACTAGAAGTTACATAGCCTATTTTAATTCTGGACAACTGTATCATATTTTGTGACTTGGCCTTTGAAGTTGGATTATTCTATAAGAAATATTGGAAGACAAATATTGCCTAAATATTGTCACTTTTTTGTAGTCATATAGTAACATTTGATCAAGTCCTTATGGATTGCAGAACAATGTACATATGGACAGTCAGAGTTAGTCTGTATGGATTGCAGTACAATGTACATAAGGACAGTCAGAGTTAGTCTGTATGGATTGCAGCACAATGTACATATGTACGGTCAGAGTTACTATATGGATTGCAGCACAATGTACATATGTACAGTCAGAGATTAGCTTATGGATTGCAGCACAATGGTACATATTACAGTCAGAGTTATACTATTATGAATTGCAGCACAATGGACAGTTCAGAGTTATCTTATGGATTGCACACTGGACAAGAGTTACATAGCCTATATGTACAGTCAGAGTTAGCTGTATGATTGCAGCACAATGGACATATGTACGTCGAGAGTTAGCTGTATGGATTGCGGCATAATGTACATATGTACAGTCAGGTTATCTGTATGGATTGAGCACAATGGACATATGTACGGTCAGAAGATTAGTCTGTATAGATTGCAGCACAATGTACATATGGACAGTCAGAGAGTTATGCTGTATGGATTGCAGCACAATGTACATATGGACAGTCAAGAGTTAGCTGTATGGATTGCAGAACAATGTACATATGGACAGTCAGAGTTAGCTGTATGGATTGCAGCACAATGGACATATGTATGGTCAGAGAGTTAGTCTGCATGAATAGCAGCACAATGGACATATGTACGGTCAGAGAGTTAGTCTGTATGGATTGCAGCACAATGGACATATGTACAGTCAGAGAGTTAGTCTGTATGGATAGCAGCACAATGGACATATGTACGGTCAGAGAGTTAGTCTGTATGGATAGCAGCACAATGGACATATATATGGTCAGAGAGTTAGTCTGTATGGATTGCAGCACAATGTACAAATGCTGATTGATTGATTGATAGGACCATCATCATTGCACTTTGGTAGGTAACCATGTGTGCTCCATTTCTTTCTTACACATATCTCAGCTGCAGTGCACAAACTCCATAACACCAGCGAGTGTCCCCGATGTAATTTTGAAGGTGGTGAAGATATATTTGTTGGAATTTTATTTTTAATCTTTTCTAATGAATTTTGCCAGGGCAGCAGCTTTCAAGCCTGCTATTCTTGATTTTGAAATGCTAAGTGTTCTTTTACTTGCTCAACATGAACATGGGACCTATGTTTTATTGTGCGTCTCCGACAGGACTAGGAACACGATCTCACATACACTGTGAAAAACACAAAGATGCTATAGTTAAGTTGTACATGAGGCTAGCAGAGAACACAATGCAAAAACACAAAGGTGCTATAAAGTTGTACATGGAGCTAGCAGAGTCAATAAACACAAGGTGCTATAGTTCAGTTGTACAGGGCAGCAGAGAAACAAATGCAAGAACACAAAGATGCTATAGTTAAGTTGTACATGGGGCTAGCAGAGAACACAGTGCAAGAACACAAAGATGCTATAGTTAAGTTGTACATGGAGCTAGCACAGAACACAGGTGCAAGAACACAAAGATGCTATAGTTAAGTTGTACATGGAACTAGCAGAGAACCAAATGCAAGAACACAGATCTATAGTTAGTTGTACATGGAGCTAGCACGAACACAGATGCAGAACACAAAGATGCTATAGTTAAGTTGTACATGGGGCTAGCAGAGAACACAGTGCAAGAACACAAAGATGCTATAGTTAAGTTGTACATGGAGCTAGCACAGAACACAGGTGCAAGAACACAGATGCTATAGTTAAGTTGTACATGGAACTAGCAGAGAACACAGATGCAAGAACACAAATATGCTATAGTTAAGTTGTACATGGGGCTAGCACAGAACACAGATGCAAGAACACAAAGATGCTATAGTTAAGTTGTACATGGGGCTAGTAGAGAACGCAGTGCAAGAACACAAAGATGCTACAGTTAAGTTGCACATGGATGGGTGATCCTTTTAGGGCACATGTGTGTCGTTGGCAATGAGAGAACAGACAAGACTCGCTGGCTCCGCCGCTATATCAGAGGGCCAGCCAATGGACAGAGCAGACATCTTGAACACCCTCATAGAGTGTGGCGGCAGAGAAGATTTTCATCTAAACCAATCCACGTCAACTACTAGATTGCGGGAGCTGGGTTTGAAGATTGGTGTGACAAGAAAAGAACAGTACAACAGGTATACGAGTAGGTTCATCAATCAAAATTGAACTGGTACGGTCAGTCGCTGGATGCTGTTGGAGATTTTGCGAAGGAGATCGAAGCACCTATGGACATGTCCGGAGTGCAATGAAGATATTCCATACTGAAATTGTACATGGAGCTAGCAGAGAAAAGTGCAAGAACACAAAGGTGCTATAGAGGAGACAAACTAAAATTGTGACACTATCTTCCTATTTCAGTCAACTAGGAAGGATGTATCATAGATGTATAGTTTGCACAATTTTTGTCTACCTTACAATTAGATTTGCATTGGCAGAAGAAAAATGTTTTAGTTGGGTGTCCAAGTAATTTCTGTGCCATTTTGTTTCATCATTATTTTTCCTGTGTTATTATTTTCGTTGCACTTGGTTTTAATTTTTGTTTGGTCAAATGGTGTCTTGTTTACATATACACATATAGTTTTGTTGATGTATACACATTTAGTTTTGTTTGATATATACACTATAGTTTTGTTGATATATACAGTTGTTTTGTTGACATATACACGTTGTTTTGTTGTTTACAATATATTTAACAGTTTGTTGACATATACACATATAGTTTTGTTTGATATATACACATATAGTTTTGTTTGATATATACACGTTGTTTTGTTGACATATACACATATAGTTTTGTTGATATATACACTGTTTGTTTGTTCTTGTTTGACATATACACATATAGTTTTGTTTGATATATACACATACAGTTTTGTTTGATATAGTTTTGTAACAAGTGTTTCAGGTACAAGTTTGACACTGTTGTTCAATACAAGTTTGACGACATTGTTGTAATTTGCCGATACAAGTTTGACACTCGTTCGATACAAGTTTGACACTGTGACATTGCGTCGATACAAGTTTGACTCTGTTGTTCGATACAAGTTTGACACTCTTGTTTGATACAAGTTTGACACTTGTTCGATACAAGTTTGCCAATGTTCGAAACACGTTTGACGACATTGTTCGATATAAGCTTGACGACATTGTTGTTCGATACAAGTTTCGCCCGATTGTTACCGGGCCCAAATTGGGGTGTTAAGAATAGAACCACTGTTACCTGCCATGCATGTTGTAAGAGGCGATTAAGGAGTTTGGACGTGGGCTAGCTACCCCACACTGTAAAAACATTAGATGGCTACGGAACGGAGAGCGAACCGAGTAAATGCTAGCTGAAACTGGATACATCGCTGAAGGATAAGCACCAGAGCTCCAAATGGTGCTGAAGATGTGACGTAAACACACCAATGCTAAGGCTGCATGAATCAGATTTCCACATGAATAGAATTTATGGGGAAATCTGGTAAATCGTCTGGCGGTGGTCGCGAGAGAAAGAGATTGATTGAAAGGACCATCATCATTGCACTTGAGTAAATAACCATGTGTGCTACAATCTCTTACAATGGAAGATCTCAGCTGCATTGCCCTACTTGATAGCACCTGCAAGGATCCTCCTATGTCAATTTGAAGATAATGACAATATTGTAGAAATTTTATTTTAATGAATTTTGACCAGACAGCTTTGCATCCTTCTTATTATCCATCAATTTCCAACTGGCAGGGGTTCTTTTACATGCTCAACTTGAACACAACCTATGTTTTGTCACCGCTGTCTCTTATAGGATTAGAAACTTGATCTCACCTACATTGAGATCAGGGATCTCTGGAAAATATTTTAATTACTGTGCAACAAACCAAGTGTCTTTGAAGCAAGAGGCAAGCACTTTATCTCTACACCACAAATACCCCCATGCCACTGATACCCCCATGCCACTGATGCCCCCATGCCACAGATACACCCACACCACAAATACACCCATGCCACAGATACCCCCGCCACATACCCCCATACCACAGATCCCTTACCCGCCATACAGATTACCACACATGCCACAGATACCCCCACACCACAGACAGCCCCTTGCCACATATTACCCCATGAGCCACAGATACCCTCATGCCAATGATGCCCCCATGCCAATGATGCCCCCATGCCACAGATGCACCAAATTTGCTGGGTTAGTCCTCTCCTAGATCTAAGAAAGCTCATAGACTGGATTAATCTTTCATCTATATATCTATAAGAATCAGTTGAATGTAATTGTATGTATGTCTGTTCCCATTGTTTTAAGATATCTGGACATCTGCGGATTTGAAATTTGGCAAGAGGCTAGCTTTCATAGATGGGAAGATGTAAAAATTATAAAACCAGACTATTGGTTCGTCTCTATATCTAAATTCCAACTTAACAAAATGGTCACGAAAAGTTAAAAATCTAATGTTGTATCCATGTCTCAACGTGCCGGTCATTAAAGCGATGATGGCTATTATTATAACCTATTTTAAACACATTTGCTTAGAGGTGCATGTAGCGCAGTTGATAAAAGTCCTGCCTACCATGCGGTAGACCATGCATTCAATTCTCGCTCAGGCCAAATGTTTTTTTTACATCTCACGCTCGGGCCAAATTGTTTTATTTATAAAGCACATTGATAATTTTATAATCCAAATAAATTTAATTTGCCACTTGTTATTTTAACATAGTTTGAGGTAACGGTGTATGTTTCTTTAATATGCTCAGTCTCACACTATTTGGGACTTAAAAAATTAGGAAATTATACAATTACGTAGATCTATCGAAACTAATGAAGTTAGAGATATGCGGTTGGAGAATGATAAGAAAAGAAAAATGAAGACCAGAAACATGGAGACAGAGGAGGAGAGATTAGTTATTAGGCTTGACTACAAGCGTCGGAGAAGTATAAAGACAATTGATGAGGAAACTAATGAGGAACGACTTGGAAGATCAGCGAAAAGGATAAAAATGTAACTGTAAAAGTGTTGAAATATTACTACTAGATTTAAACTAATTCCCACGCAAGAACGGTATAACTGCTAGTACTAGATCTAAGAAAGTGAGAAAGCTCATTTGTTGGATTAATACTTCATACTAGATTAAAGAAATGTGGTAAACTCATTACTAAGATGGCATGGTAAACTATATTAGATCTAAGAAGAGGAAAGCATTTGTTGGATTAATCTATACTAAATCTAAAAGGAGCTCATTTGTTGGATTAATCTTCATACTAGATCTATGAGTAACAATTTACATTTGTATGATTACAACAATATTAAAGAGGAATTTGTGTAAATCAATATTCAAATATAGATGGAAACAATATTACAAGATATGATGGTAAACAATATTACAAGATATGACGGTAAACAATATTACAAGATATGATGGTAAACAATATTACAAGATATGATGGTAAACAATATTACAAGATATGATGGTAAACAATATTACAAGATATGATGGTAAACAATATTACAAGATATGATGGTAAACAATATTACAAGATATGATGGTAAACAATATTACAAGATATGGTAAACAATATTACAAGATATGATGGTAAACAATATTACAAGATATGATGGTAAACAATATTACAAGATATGATGGTAAACAATATTACAAGATATGATGGTAAACAATATTACAAGATATGATGGTAAACAATATTACAAGATGTGATGGTAAACAATATTACAAGATATGATGGTAAACAATATTACAAGATATGATGGTAAACAATATTACAAGATGTGATGGTAAACAATATTACAAGATATGATGGTAAACAATATTACAAGATTTGATGGTAAACAATATTACAAGATATGATGGTAAACAATATTACAAGATATGATGGTAAACAATATTACAAGATATGATGGTAAACAATATTACAAGATTTGATGGTAAACAATATTACAAGATATGATGGTAAACAATATTACAAGATATGATGGTAAACAATATTACAAGATTTGATGGTAAACAATATTACAAGATATGATGGTAAACAATATTACAAGATATGATGGTAAACAATATTACAAGATATGATGGTAAACAATATTACAAGATGTGATGGTAAACAATATTACAAGATATGATGGTAAACAATATTACAAGATATGATGGTAAACAATATTACAAGATATGATGGTAAACAATATTACAAGATTTGATGGTAAACAATATTACAAGATATGATGGTAAACAATATTACAAGATATGATGGTAAACAATATTACAAGATTTGATGGTAAACAATATTACAAGATATGATGGTAAACAATATTACAAGATATGATGGTAAACAATATTACAAGATATGATGGTAAACAATATTACAAGATTTGATGGTAAACAATATTACAAGATATGATGGTAAACAATATTACAAGATGTGATGGTAAACAATATTACAAGATATGATGGTAAACAATATTACAAGATATGATGGTAAACAATATTACAAGATATGATGGTAAACAATATTACAAAATGTGATGGTAAACAATATTACAAGATATGATGGTAAACAATATTACAAGATATGATGGTAAACAATATTACAAGATATGATGGTAAACAATATTACAAGATGTGATGGTAAACAATATTACAAGATATGATGGTAAACAATATTACAAGATATGATGGTAAACAATATTACAAGATATGATGGTAAACAATATTACAAGATATGAGGTAAACAATATTACAAGATATGATGGTAAACAATATTACAAGATATGATGGTAAACAATATTACAAGATATGATGGTAAACAATATTACAAGATATGATGGTAAACAATATTACAAGATATGATGGTAAACAATATTACAAGATATGATGGTAAACAATATTACAAGATATGATGGTAAACAATATTACAAGATATGATGGTAAACAATATTACAAGATATGATGGTAAACAATATTACAAGATATGGTAAACAATATTACAAAATGTGATGGTAAACAATATTACAAGATATGATGGTAAACAATATTACAAGATATGATGGTAAACAATATTACAAGATATGATGGTAAACAATATTACAAGATATGATGGTAAACAATATTACAAGATACGATGGCAATATTTCTCTGACTGTACCTGAATGTAAATATCCTCATTGGTATTGATGAGCAAATAATTGAATAAACAAATTACTTCCTACATATTGTTTATTTGTAACAACTGATATATGTTCTTGATGTTCTAGTACAGGTTAGACTTACTGATATTCAATTAATAATAAATAATTGTATAGAATGAGAATTCATATTTATAATAACAATGCTGACTATTTGACATTGCAGGAAACTGGATCCACGAGACTCCAGGAAGCACGAGTAACTCTGGTAACCAGTGCAAAACGACTTTGGGATGAGTGTAAATCCTGGCCACCATCTCCCGAACAGGATGCCAACCCTGACTTCCGAGTTAAGAGCCAACAAGTTATTCAGTATGCCTATGATATAGCCAAAGCTGCCAAAAGACTGGTCACTCTCTATCAATAGTGGACTATACTGAGAAATGAGAAAACACTATTCTGTGTAGACTTATTTCTAGTTGTATCTCTTGTTTTAGTTTGCTGTTAGAACAGAACAAGATGACACTGAAGATAGTCATCAACCAACAAATTTATGATTAAGATCTGAACTGAATTTATTCACACTGTTCTGAAAAATAATTGAGAAATGAATGACTTGATTTAAATTTCAACATGATGGTTACCGCAGAGAAAGAAAATATTGATGAATAACATTATCATAGATTTGACAGTTCTTGACACACAAAATGTCTGCAAGATCTTGTATATTGATAGGAAATACTATAGTCCCTCCCTGACTTAACACAAATCAATAGTCATTCATTTGTCAATAAGCATCATTAACATCATCATCATCATCATGCAATGAGTACTTATTAATGAAGCTTAACTCTTTCCATGCGGAGTTATTTTCTCAGTTTTTAAACAGTTAATTCAATGGAGGTATAAAACAATTTAAAAATTTTAACTACTCTCAATAAATAAACATATATATATTATTATATACTAAATTGAAGAAAACTGGGCAACCCAATAGAATAACAAGGTTGAAAAGTAGTAGAAGTAAAACAGTAAAAGTAAAACTAGAAAGACTTCTTATAAGGGGAAACAACTCTATGCCGCTGTGTGGCTAAAACGTGAAAGAGTTAAGTCGCACACTAACATCAACGACATTCATCATATATTAGTGATCTAGTGCTGCAGACAATATCACATACTCTCTAGCTGTTCTCAATGTTGTGCTTCTGAGTTTTTCCTGCTTATTGAATTAGAAACCCTTGTATAGATGGATTGATGACTAAAGCTTGACTGCGCCTGGCAAAGAGTATGAAACGTTTGTGTTAAGAAGCCTGTACTCTAACCTTGATGTTGCTAAAATAAAGATCAAACATCAAGCTAATAATTGTACAGAGAAGTCATATGTCAGTGAAGCATTCACTAACTAGATCAATCTATTCTGGGACAGGTCATGATATGTAACTTGATCTGTGACAGGTCATGATATGTAACTTGATCTGTGACAGGTTATGATGTGAAACTTGATCTGTGACAGATCATGATGTGAACTTGATCTGTGACAGATGATGATGTATTGATCTGTGACAGGTCATGATGTGTACTTAATCTGTGACAGGTGATGATGTGTATGATCTGTGACAGGTGATGATGAAACTTAATCTGTGACAGGTGATGATATGTAACTTGATAGTGTGACAGGTCATGATGTGTAGACTTGCATCATGTGACGAGAGGGATGTGTAACTTGATCTTCTTTGCGATTGCTATTTTAATGATTATAGCGTTAGAGGTGTTCTTATGATGAAGTCGACTGTTGTCTGAAGCTCATCTCTGGTGCCATGTAGTTTTGAGTGTTGTGTTGTTGGGCCAGCATTCCTTTCTAGGGAGGACATAAAGGGGACAGTCTTGCAGGACATGTTCTGTGGTTTGATCAGCGGTGCCACAGAGGGGATGGAGACAATCGTAGCCTGTGTAGGTGTTTTGTTCAGTCTGTTATGACCTATCCTGAGTCGGAAGATGATGGTCTGTCCTTGTCTGTCAAGTGTGTGGTAGTCATCGTTGGATGGTTTAGGTTCTTTTCTCATGTCAACAAAAGCTCTTTTTTTTTAAAGTATGTGTTTGTTATCTATTCATATTCTGCTCCCTTTTTAGCAAGTTTGTCTGCCTTCTTGTTACCTGGCACCCCACAGTGTGATAATACCCACTGGAGTGTAACTCCTTTGTTGGTAGAAATCTTGCTGAGCTCTTTTCTCAGGGATGGATGGTTACTCTGTAGGGCTTGCATCTAGTGCAGATATTGCATCTGAAAAAAATGCCACTTTTTGGCAGTCAAGAGTTGGAATTATTGATCATGATTGCAGCCTGTAGTAGTGCTTGAGCCTCTGCGGTTTAGTTTGAACAATATTTACCAGTTGGCATGTACTTTGTTTTGGTGTGATTGTTGGGATATGTAATATAGATACTTGCCCCTCCATTCTTAATTGTATCTGTTGCAGATCCATCGGTGTAGGCGTGGATCCATGATTGTTTAGGGTAGTTTTCTTGGATCATGCACATAGTGGCCATACAGACCTGGTTATATTGTACCAGTTGGCATTACTTTGTTTGAAAAGTTGGTTTAGGATATGTAATCATAATCTTGCTCATTCTTAATTGTATTGTTGCAGATCCATCGGTGTAGGCGTGGATCCATGATTGTTTAGGGTAGTTTTCTTGGATTATGCACATAGTGGCTGTTCTCTTCTGCAGGTCATTGTGTGTCTCTCCAGTTGTGATTCCACTAATTGTTGTGAAAAAGCTACTGCGTTTTAGTCGTCCAAGTGTCAGATCATTTAATCTTGCTTTCATTGGATGCAAGGGCATACTGGTGTATTTCTCCATCTGGATCATACTTTTGGTTTCTCTTGTGTGTGTTTACATTATCTCATGTGTAAGCTTGCCAATGGTGTGTTACATTATCTCATGTTAAGCCTTGCCAAGTGTGTGTTGTTTTACATTATCTCATGTGTAAGCCTTGCCAAGTGTGTGTGTGTGTTTACATTATCTCATGTGTAGCCTTCAAGTGTGTGTGTGTTTCTACATTATCTCATGTGTAAGCTTTGTCAAGTGTGTGTGTGTGTTTCTACATTATCTCATGTGTAAGCTTTGTCAAGTGTGTGTGTGTTTCTACATTATCTCATGTGTAAGCCTTGCCAAGTGTGTGTGTGTTTACATTATCTCATGTGTAAGCCTTGCCAAGTGTGTGTGTGTTTACATTATCTCATGTGTAAGCTTTGCCAAGTGTGTGTGTGTTTACATTATCTCATGTGTAAACCTTGCCAAGTGTGTGTGTGTGTTTACATTATCTCATGTGTAAGCCTTGCCAAGTGTGTGTGTGTTTCTACATTATCTCATGTGTAAGCCTTGCCAAGTGTGTGTGTGTTTACATTATCTCATGTGTAAGCCTTGCCAAGTGTGTGTGTGTGTGTTTCTACATTATCTCATGTGTAAGCCTTGTCAAGTGTGTGTGTGTGTTTACATTATCTCATGTGTAAGCCTTGCCAAGTGTGTGTGTGTGTTTCACATATCTCATGTGTAAGCCTTGCCAAGTGTGTGTGTATGTGTTTCACATTATCTCATGTGTACCATTCTCAGTGTGTGTGTATGTTTACATTATCTCATTGTAACTTGTCAAGTGTGTGTGTGTGTGTACATTATCTCATGTGTAAGCCTTGCCAAGTGTGTGTATGTTTACATTATCTCATTGTGTAAGCCTTGCCAAATATAGTGTGTGTTTACATTATCTCATGTGTAAGCCTTGCCAAGTGTGTGTGTGTTTCTACATTATCTCATGTGTAAGCTTTGCCAAGTGTGTGTGTGTTTACATTATCTCATGTGTAAACCTTGCCAAGTGTGTGTGTGTTTACATTATCTCATGTGTAAGCCTTGCCAAGTGTGTGTGTGTTTCTACATTATCTCATGTGTAAGCCTTGCCAAGTGTGTGTGTGTTTACATTATCTCATGTGTAAGCCTTGCCAAGTGTGTGTGTGTGTTTCTACATTATCTCATGTGTAAGCCTTGTCAAGTGTGTGTGTGTTTACATTATCTCATGTGTAAACCTTGCCAAGTGTGTGTGTGTGTTTCTACACTATCTCATGTGTAAGCCTTGTCAAGTGTGTGTGTATGTTGACATTATCTCATGTGTAAGCCTTGCCAAGTGTGTGTGTATGTTTACATTATCTTCAGACATTTGTTTGTAAGCCTTGCTAAATATGTGTGTGTTTGTGTTTTCATTATCTCATGTGTAAGCCTTGCCAAATGTGTGTTTGTTTACATTATCTTCAGACGTTTGTTTGTGTGTTTACATTATCTCATTTGTAAGCCTTGCCCAAGTCTGTATGTGTGTGTGTACATCTGTTTACATTATCTCATGTGTAAGGTATTGTTGAAAGTTGATTTCATTTTTAGTTAGAGCTAGAGACTAGAATTAAACATTACAGACCTGGTTAATGTTACAGTTGAGAATAGTGTTACAGATCTGGTTAATGTTACAGTTGAGACTTTTGTTACAGACCTGGTTAGTGTTACAGTTGAGACTAGTGTTACAGACCTGGTTAGTATTACAGTTGAGACTTTTGTTACAGACCTGGTTAATGTTACAGTTGAGACTAGTGTTACAGACCTGGTTAGTGTTACAGTTGAGACTAGTGTTACAGACCTGGTTAATGTTACAGTTTAGGCTAGTGTTACAGACCTGGTTAGTGTTACAGTTGAGACTAGTGTTACAGTTGAGACTAGTATTACAGACCTGGTTAGTGTTACAGTTGAGACTTTTGTTACAGACCTGGTTAGTGTTACAGTTGAGACTTTTGTTACAGACCTGGTTAGTGTTACAGTTGAGACTAGTGTTACAGACCTCGTTAGTGTTACAGTTGAGACCAGTGTTACAGACATGGTCAATCTTACAGTTCTGTGCTACAGACGAAGTTAGTGCTACAGTTTAGCCTAATATTGCTGCTGCTGCATGCAGACTAGCCACTACATGATAACAGTATCCCCTGAACTTATGTCTAAAGTCACATGATATAAGTGTATCATCACTGATGTACATTGTGAGACAACTACTAACAAATTATCTATATGTTAATTACTTGTTTATAAATTACTTAATTAAATTAATTGCTCATAATCTCATGCTATAAATACCACATACATTTTTGTATATTCATTAATTTTGCATTACGTAGATATTTTGTTTAGTTATCTATTTCAAGTTGTTCACATTCTCTATTCCTGTATCCAAATGTATTTGTTATCTATCAAGTTTATTGCATGCACATGAAAAACATTAAAGCGCGCACACACCCTCTTCCCCACCACACTACACTTGTCAGGTAGCATGCTACTACAGTAGTAATAATAAAATGAACATATGTTTAGTTTAGCAATGAAAAGTTCACAATTAGTTTAGTTTAGCAATGGTCAAAATTTAGTTAGTTTAGCAATGAAGAGTTCACAATTAGTTTAGTTTAACAATGAAGTTCAATTAGTTAATGAAGAGTTCACAATTATTGTTTAACATGAGAGTTACAATTGTTTAGTTTGCAATGAAGAGTTCACAATTAGTTTAGTTTAGCAATGAAGAGTTCACAATTAGTTTAGTTTAGCAATGAAGAAAGATTTTAAAGAGATCACAATTGAGTTTAACAATAATTCACTTGTTTAGTTAGCAATGAAGAGTTCACAATTAGTTTAGTTTAGCAATGAAGAGTTCACAATTAGTTTAACAATGAAGAGTTCACAATTAGTTTAGTTTAGCAATGAAGAGTTCACAATTAGTTTAGTTTAGCAATGAAGAGTTCACATAATTAGGTTTAGTTTACAATGAAGAGTTCACTGTTAGTTTAGCAATGAAGAGTTCACAATTAGTTTAGTTTAACAATGAAGAGTTCACAATTAGTTTAGCAATGAAGAGTTCACAATTAGTTTAGTTTAGCAATGAAGAGTTCACAATTAGTTTAGTTTAACAATGAAGAGTTCAATATTTAGCAATGAAGAGTTCTAGTTTATTTAACAATGAAGAGTTCACAATTAGTTTAGTTTAACAATGAAGAGTTCACAATTAGTTTAGTTTAACAATGAAGAGTTCACAATTAGTTAATGAAGAGAAATTAGTTTAGTTTATGAAGAGTTCAATTAGTTTAGACAATGAAGAGTCCCAATTAGTTTAGTTTAACAATGAAGAGTTCACAATTAGTTTAGTTTAACAATGAAGGTTCAAAAGACAAGAGATTTAAAGAAAGACAAGAAGAAAAAATGTGTGTTGCTGTGATGGTTTATTTGGACCAAGATGGAAGAACAAATCAAGTTGTTAATTGTAAACATGAACAATACCAGATTTGTGTCTAGTACTCTGTGTTATAGAAGGAAAGTGCTAATGGAGTGCACACATCTTCATCAAACATGAAAATACCAGATTTGTGTCTAGTACTCTGTGTTATAGAGAAGGAACATCAATGACTAAATTTGGAGTACTGTTATAATCATCATCTTCATCAAACATGAATAATACCAGATTTGTGTCTAGTACTCTGTGTTATAGAAGGAAAGTGCTAATGGAACGCACACATCTTCATCAAACAGCCTAGCAATATAACCAGATGTGCTGTAAATTGGAACCTACATGGAAAGAGGCAGAAGAACAAGACTTATGAAGAATAATAGAAGAGAAACAGAGCTTCATTGAGCAAGAACAAGAGAATATATATATTATATTATGTCTACCTGTTGACATGTGACAAACTTCAGTCTTTAGCAGGTTTCACAACAATGGAGATTATCTGTATACTTGTTTAATCAATCAGACAAATCTGTTATAAAACAGCACCCCACATCCCCATGTGAACGTGAAGCAATGTTTTTGACCAATGCATTTCCTGGCATTGTCAATGATGTCAAACTTGCTTGCCGATCTTGCTTCCACACTGTTACTTCAATTCTGCTTTTATTGTAAGTTTTATTTTATTTGGTATATTTTCTTTTTCTTTTCTCTAAGCATAAATTGACAAAAGTAGTCATTGGCCGACACAACTTGTGGCATCTGATAGAGCAACAACAGAATCTCTTCCCCTTGCTTGACTTATGACATCCTTTGTAGAGTTCCCCAAGTTAAGACCATGGACCTACACTAAGCATCTCTTCTCTGCACGGTTTGTCTTTGATGTCCCTTTCACATCATAAGCATGGTCCAGATTCTCCAACACCGAGGAAAATCTTCATCTAATATGTGTGTTTGACCGGTCAATAAACAACATTGCAGGACTTTGTTCCCATTTCTGAGAGTACACTGTGGGATTATATACGGCAGAGAAAGTAAGGTCAGCTGTCACCACACATTTGGAAGTCATCGGTTTTATTATCAGAAAAAAACTTTGGACTTACTGAGGGGTCAAACACATGCAGACAACACCATTGTCTTTAACAATTTGGTCACTTGCTTTCCTGGCCCGGTGTAGGATTGCATAAATTTAGTGTATTTACTTGTCTTTTATTTTTACAATAAGGCTTTTTATGTTCACTGCAACTTGTTGGCTGTATTTGTTCAAGATGCTTAGTTTTTTTTTTTCTTGAATGTACTGGTAAGATTGTGCCAGCAATACAATGTCATCATTCTATGTCTTACAGTATGGAGAATTCATGAAATGAGTTATCATTTTGTGTCTTCCGGTACGGAGAATTCATGAAATGAAATGTCATCGGGCCTACTAAACCAATGTGCAACATATACATGTTCTTGGCACAGATCAAACATATCACAAAGAGTGATTAAAATTGGTCGTAAGAACGAACGCAAAGAAGAAGAAATGTCATCATTCTATGTCTTCCAGTACGGAGAATTCATGAAATGAGATGTCATCATCAATCTGTTTTATTGACCCTCCAATTGCATATATATTATTTGAATACAGCCGCAAGTCTCAAGTTAGCATATATGTTGTAGTAGAATGATAAACCTCACAGGGTACATATTTGTACACACAGACACACATCTCTTGACTACGGCCACAACAACAGTCTCAAGTTAGCATATATGTTGTAGTAGTAGGATAAACCTCACAGGGTACATATTTGCACACATACAGACACACATTTCTTGACTACGGCCACAACAACAGTTTCAAGTTAGCATATGTTTGTAGTAGTAGGATAAACCTCACAGGGTACATATTTGCACACACACAGACACACATCTCTTGACTACGGCCACAACAACAGTCTCAAGTTAGCATATGTTTGTAGTAGTAGGATAAACCTCACAGGGTACATATTTTCACACACACAGACACACATCTCTTGACTACGGCCACAACAACAGTCTCAAGTTAGCATATGTTTGTAGTAGTAGGATAAACCTCACAGGGTACATATTTGCACACATACAGACACACATTTCTTGACTACGGCCACAACAGTAGTCTCAAGTTAGCATATGTGTTGTTGTAGTAGGATAAACCTCACAGGGTACATATTTGCACACATACAGACACACATTTCTTGACTACGCACAATAACAGTCTCAAGTTAGCATATATGTTGTAGTAGGATAAACCTCTGAGGGTACATATTTGCACACATACAGACACACATTTCTTGACTCGGCCAAACAACAGTTTCAAGTTAGCATATGTTTGTAGTAGTAGGATAAACTTACTAGGGTACATATTTGCACACACACAGACACACATTTCTTTGACTACGCCACAACAACAGTTTCAAGTTAGCATATGTTTGTAGTAGTAGGATAAACCTCACAGGGTACATATTTGCACACACACACAGACACACATTTCTTGACTACGGCCACAACAGTCTCAAGTTAGCATATGTTTGTAGTAGTAGGATAAACCTCACAGGGTACATATTTGCACACACACAGACACACATCTCTTGACTACGGCCACAACAACAGTCTCAAGTTAGCATATGTTTGTAGTAGTAGGATAAACCTCACAGGGTACATATTTTCACACACACAGACACACATCTCTTGACTACGGCCACAACAACAGTCTCAAGTTAGCATATGTTTGTAGTAGTAGGATAAACCTCACAGGGTACATATTTTCACACACACAGACACACATCTCTTGACTACGGCCACAACAACAGTCTCAAGTTAGCATATGTTTGTAGTAGTAGGATAAACCTCACAGGGTACATATTTGCACACACACAGACACACATCTCTTGACTACGGCCACAACAACAGTCTCAAGTTAGCATATGTTTGTAGTAGTAGGATCATACATGCAAATTATTCTACACAATCTCTCACATGATGACTTGAGTAACTATAGATATAGAAACTGGGCCTGGAATGTGAAACATTGTTTACTTGACAGTTTCAATACTACCACCATACATGGTACACATTGTGCAAGTATGATTGATATATACAAGTTTCAATGCAAGTATGATTGATATATACAAGTTTCAATGCAAGTATGATTGATATATACAAGTTTCAATCTGTTTTTCTTTCCTTCTGGATATTACAGACAAATTCTCACCATGCATACATTCTCACCATGCTTACGTATTATCACCATGCTTACATTCTCACCATGCACACATTCTCACCATGTCTACATATTCTCACCATGCACACATTCTCACCATGCATACATTCTCACCATGCTTACATATTATCACCATGCTTACATTCTCACCATGCACACATTCTCACCATGTCTACATATTCTCACCATGCACACATTCTCACCATGCACACATTCTCACCATGCGCACATTCTCACCATGCTTACATATTATCACCATGTGCACATTCTCACCATGCACACATTCTCACGTCTACATATTCTCACGATGCACATATTCTCATGATGCACACATTCTCACCATGCACACATATTATCACCATGCACATGCTACTTTCCATCAACTTATCAGATTTCATTTGATGAAAAGTTCTGGAATTTCTAAAACTGGTAAAAGTGTAACAATAATCCAGAGCTTGGCCTACAAGGACCTCATCAAGTCAACAACAACAACAAACTTTCATTGACTTCTTACTGTACTTGTGTATGTCATACACCACAATTTCTCTTTATCATTCTTCTCTTTATCATTTACTTTTTCTTTATTCAAAACTTGTGAGAAATTTTGTCAAGACTGGCTATACAATTTTCAATTCAACTGTGTATCAATCCTAACATATGCCAGCAAGAGTTGTATCAATTCTAACATGTGCCAACGAGAGTTAAAAAATGACTAAAGATATAGAAAGTTGAATGCATTTGAAAATAGATGTCTGCAAAAAAATAATGAACATAAAATGGAACGAATTCAGCAGAGTTGGTGAAATATGAGAAATATCTGGTCAACCACTAGTAGCAACTGTTATAAGAAAGAGAAGATGAAGATATGTTGGACACACCTTGAGAAGAAATGATCAAAGATTACCAAAGCAGGCATTGAAGTGGGATGCAAAGCGTTCAAGAAAGAAAGGATGACCTAGGGAGACCTTGAAACGATCTTTGCTGACAGAGGCAAGAAATAGAGGTCTCAACTCCATAGAAGAGATTGAGCAAGTTGCTCAGGATAGAGTGGTATGGAAAAATTACTTGCAGGCCACATGTAACGTATAATGATACGAAAGGAATTATTATAGTGCACAAGCATAACCTGATTATTTTAATAGCAATGTGTAACATATTTGTTTATGTGTGTGTGTATGTATATTAATACTACTTATTGTATGTTATTTTAGTATCCACGTATGTGTGTATGTATATATTAATACTGCTAATCATAGTATGTTATCTTAGTATCCTCATATCTCAACCCTTCACCAACATATTTTACTCCTAACCTTTGTATCATGTGAATATTTTTCTTATGCTAAAAGTATTGCAGTTTTTACAGTGTTGTTGTATTATTTTTTAACGCATGTCCCCATTCATCAAAATTTGCACGAATCTTTGACTACCATAACTGAAGAAGAAGAAAGAAAAAATGTCTAGTCTCAGTAAATTATGAGAAAAATGTCTGAATCTGTTTGTTTTGTTGATTTTTAAACAAATTTAATGTCAATTTGTATTTTATCATCATTCTATATCAATATAATCGAAAAATCTCTGAGAGCCACAGAAATGTGGTTTTACAGAAGAATGATGAGAATCCCATGGACTGCTAAAATGACTAATGTTGAGGTGTTGAATGAGATCAAGACACAGAGAAAGCTTATCATCAATATAAGAAAGAGACTCATCATTTTTCGGGCATGTGATGAGGAGGGGAGGTTTAGAACACACTGTGACAACTGGTAAAATCGAGGGTAGACGAGACAGAGAGAGAACATTTTGGATAGCCTGACTTCAACAGTAGAGCATCAACATCTGAGTTGATAGCAAACACCAATGACAGAGATTTGGGGAGATCCATGATCGCCTACGCCAGCCGGCATGGCACCTGATGATGATGGTGATATCAATATAATCATCATTCTTGTACAAGATCTTTGATGATGCTAATATAAATATTATTCTTGGACAAGATCTTTGATGATGCTAATATCAATATCATTCTTTCTGACTTTGATAGCTAACATCAGAAGTATTATGTCAATTGGCACAAGTGTCTTGATAGATGCTGATAGAAGATAATCTGGAAGATGATGATGTATATATAATATTATCTTGACAAGATCTTTGATGATGCTAATATAAATATCATTCTTGGACAAGATCTTTGATGATGCTAATAGTCTTAGACTGTTACCATTCTTTCTGTGACTTTATTTAAGCTAACATCAGAAGTTTATATAGAGAATGTAGAGATTGGGGCAACATGAAGTCTGATCTTGCAGTTAAGCAGCTGATAGAAGATAATGCAAGGGATGATGATGTTGTATATACCGATGGGTCGGTCATCGTGGTGAGAAGTCCGGCTGGGGTTTCTTGGCTAATGCGCATGGTAGGGTTGTTGCAGAGCGAAGTGGGGCATACAGGACAACTACTTCTAGTATGAGGATAGAGGTTGAGGCCGTTACTTCTGCCCTCCATTGGATCTCTGGGACTTAATTTACTGGGGCCGTTGTTGTATCTGACTCTCAGTTGATGCTTCACAAGATCCAGAAGGGCAGGTTTCGGATGAGTGGATGTTGTCTATAGAAGTTTCTAACCTCCAGAGGCTTAAGTGGATATACTGCCCTGATCCTGCGGGTGTTTACGTTAATGAGAGAGCGGACAGGCTTGCATCGATTGTTGGGGAGTTGAAGATGGATAAGGGGATGTTCTTCGGTCTCTTCGCGACTGTCTGTTGGATTGGGACACTAAAATCGATGTTGAATCGATCAAGTGATTTAGGCAGTTTGGAGTTGCCGTGTACAAGTCGAACTGGATGCCTCAGAGGCAGAGTGAGAGGTGTGTTTAATCAGCGAGCCACGGGAACCATCAGTATGCATACTCTTCTATATCGGTTGGGGGGGGGACTGAGAACTTATGGGTCTGCCCGGAGTGCAATGACGTCAGTTTAGTAACCAATAACCAATAGAAGAAGGAGAAATATTTTAATAGATTAAGCAATTGGAGGCTCTTTGAAAATGAAATGAATATTTTAACTGAGAAATTGGAGGCTCATTGAAGATGAAATTAATATTTTACTATCAAATGTTAGCAATTCCTTGCACAAATCAAATAAGAAATGATCATATCGAAATAGTCTCTCTTGAACAAGTGCATATGTTAGAGAAAGAAAAAAGAGAAGCTAAAACACAGCATAAACATGTTCATCTATATAATTTCTCAATAGTAGTCTGCAAATGGCATGTGACCATGCCTGTTTCTTTGCTTAGACAAACCAAACACTGCATCTTTCTGCATTGGACCATGCACAGAGTAAACTGGTCTTCGATATGTAGATGTCATGTTATTGGAAAACTGGTAGAGTTTTTCATCTTTAATGCTCATCTCTCGCATTGCTCTGGCACGATGGTTTTGTGTGTTAGGTACATCTGATCTTTTTGAAACAAAAGAAAATAATAATCTATATTAAACATACTAACCAACAAGATGCTTCATGCAAGAAGAAACAAAAGTGTTTGATAGAGGAAACATTAAACAAGATACTTCATGCAAGAGGAAACAAAAGTGTCTGACAGAGAAAACATCAAATACATATTAAATATACTAACAGACAAGATGCTTCACACAAGAGAAAATATCAAATACATATTAAATATACTAACAGACAAGATGTTTCTACAGAGAAAAATCAAATAAATATTAAATATACTAACAGACAAGATGACTTCACAGTAAGAAGTGTCTGACAGAGAAAAAAAATATCAAATTACATATTAGATATACTAACAGACAAGATGCTTCAAGAAGAAGTGTCTGGACAGAGAAAACATCAAATACATATTAAATATACTTAGAAAAAAATGAACCAATTGACATGACATTAGAAACAAACATAATTTCTTAGGTAGGCCTACTATATATTTATAACCCAGTAATCATAACATGGTTAACAAAACAGATCTCTAAGCATTCTGCTGACCAGATACATAAATGCTCAGTCTTTTCCAACAGATGTTAAAATGTACATATGCTGATGGTTTCTGGTTACATACACTTATTATGCAGCCTTGCAGGTGCCCCTTTCTGCTCATGCAGTCTTGCAGGTGCCCCTTTCTGCCCATGCAGCCTTGCAGGTGCCCCTTTCTGCCCATGCAGCCTTGCAGGTGCCCTTTCTGCTCCAGATACTTGCAGGTGCCTCTTCTGCCATGCAGTTGCAGGTGCCTTTCTGCCTATGGTCTTGCAGGTCCCACTTATTAGCAGCCTTACAGGTGGCCCCTTTCTGCTCATGCAGCCTTTGCAGGTGCCCCTTTCTGCCATGCAGCCTTGCAGGTGCCCTTTCTGCTCAAAGCAGCCTTACAGGTGCCCTTTCTGCCTCATGCAGCCTTGCAGGTGCCCCTTTCTGCTCATGCAGCCTTGCAGGTGCCCTTTCTGCTCATGCAGCCTTGCAAGTGCCATTTCTGCTCAGCAGCCTTGGGTGCCCCTTTCTGCTCATGCAGCCTTGCAGGTGCCCCTTTCTGCTCATGCAGCATTTGATTTCATAATCCTGCAGTGACACGTAGCTGTACCATCATCATAAGACTTCTACACGTTTAGGACACATGCATCAGATTTCAGCCAAACCTCCTTAGTCGCCTCTTACGACATGCTGGCAGGTAACAGTGGTTCTATTCTTTACACCCCAAATTTGGGCCCGGTAACCACTCGGGCGATCTAAATGTCAAGATAGGATCAGATAATGCAAGCTATGAGAGAGATGATAGATGCAACAAAGCAAATCAAACACTAGGACAAAGTGGATAATGCAGGCTATGAAGAGATCACAGATGCAACAAAGCAAATCAAACACTAGGACAAAGTGGATAAAGCAGACTATGAGAGAGATCACAGATGCAACAAACCAAATCAAACACTAGGACAAAGTGGATAAAGCAGACTATGAGAGAGATCACAGATGCAACAAACCAAATCAAACACTAGGACAAAGTGGATAATGCAGACTATGAGAGAGATCACAGATGCAACAAACCAAATCAAACACTAGGACAAAGTGGATAATGCAGACTATGAGAGAGATCACAGATGCAACAAACCAAATCAAACACTAGGACAAAGTGGATAAAGCAGACTATGAGAGAGATCACAGATGCAACAAACCAAATCAAACACTAGGACAAAGTGGATAATGCAGACTATGAGAGAGATCACAGATGCAACAAACCAAATCAAACACTAGGACAAAGTGGATAATGCAGACTATGAGAGAGATCACAGATGCAACAAAGCAAATCAAACACTAGGACAAAGTGGATAATGCAGGCTATGAGAGAGATCACAGATGCAACAAACCAAATCAAACACTAGGACAAAGTGGATAATGCAGACTATGAGAGAGATCACAGATGCAACAAACCAAATCAAACACTAGGACAAAGTGGATAATGCAGACTATGAAGAGATCACAGATGCAACAAACCAAATCAAACACTAGTACAAAGTGTAATAGCTATGAGATCACGGTTACATACAACCAAATCAAACACTAGACAAGTGGATATGCAGACTCATGGAGTCTGCAGATGCAACAATGCAAATCAAACACTGACAAGTGGACTTATGACAGGCTTGAAGAGTGCCAGATGCAACAAAGCAAATCAAACCTAGGACAAGTGGATAATGCGGCTCATGAGAGATCATGAGTGCACATGCAAATCAAACACTAGGCAAGTGATAATCAACTTAAGAGCTCACAGGGGGCCATTGCTCAACACTTTGCAAGTGTGCTCATGCAGCTTGCAGAGTCCATCACCCAATCAACCTAGCAAAGTGGCTATCTGCTATGAGCGAGGTCCATCACAAAGCATCAAACCTGACAGGTGGCTATGCGGGCTATGAAGTTACAGGTGCCCTCTCACATGCAGTCATTGCAGGCCCTTTCATATGCAGCAAGCAATCCCACTAGACTGATAATGCAGCCTTGAAGAGTGACATTCAAGCATCAAACCTTATGGAAGTGGACTATGCTGGCTTTTGAGTTTGTAGATGCACTTATGCTCAACATGCAATTTGATTATATCTGCAGTGACAGAGCTGTACCAAAAATCATAAGACTCTAAGCAGGCTATAGGACAAAATGCATACAATCAGCCAAACCTCCATAGTGCTACACATGCATGGCAGGTACAGATGGTCTCAACCTTAGACAAATATAATGGGCTTGAAGTCCACAGTGCAATCAAAGTCAACATAGGACAGGATAATCAGGCTATGAGAGAGATCATAGATGCAACAAAGCAAATCAAACACTAGGACAAAGTGGATAATGCAGGCTATGAAGAGATCATAGATACAAGAAAGCAAATCAAACACTAGGACAAAGTGGATAATGCAGGCTATGAAGAGATCATAGATGCAACAAAGCAAATCAAACACTAGGACAAAGTGGATAAAGCAGGCTATGAGAGAGATCATAGATGCAACAAACCAAATCAAACACTAGGACAAAGTGGATAATGCAGGCTATGAAGAGATCATAGATGCAACAAAGCAAATCAAACACTAGGACAAAGTGGATAATGCAGGCTATGAAGAGATCATAGATGCAACAAAGCAAATCAAACACTAGAACAAAGTGGATAATGCAGGCTATGAAGAGATCATAGATGCAACAAAGCAAATCAAACACTAGGACAAAGTGGATAATACAGGCTATGAAGAGATCACAGATGCAACAAAGCAAATCAAACACTAGGACAAAGTGGATAATGCAGGCTATGAAAAGATCACAGATGCAACAAAGCAAATCAAACACTAGGACAAAGTGGATAATGCAGGCTATGAAGAGATCATAGATGCAACAAAGCAAATCAAACACTAGGACAAAGTGGATAATGCAGGCTATGAAGAGATCATAGATACAAGAAAGCAAATCAAACACTAGGACAAAGTGGATAATGCAGGCTATGAGAGATGCAACAAATCAAACACTAGGACAAATGGCGCCAATTTTAAAATGCAAACCTGTCACCATGAACACAAAAAGAGCAATGTTCAACACAATCTTTCTCCCTACATTATGCTATCAGTGCTAAACCTGGACGCTGACATTAACCCTTTAGCTGCTAAGGACGTATATATACGTTTTTTCCATTCACTTTTAAAAACGCATTAACACGTCTGTTATTATCTCTCCTCTGTGGGCTAAAGACGTATTAACACGTTATACATTGCTACTGCCACTGCTATAGGCGTATGTTCACGTTTGTGACCTAGAAACAAAGAGTAGCTATTTCTAGCTCAGGCTTCGGAAAGTATGTAGCAGCGAAAGGGTTAAATGACACAAGAAAACTAGCCATGACAGAGATGAAGTGTCTATGCAGAATGCTGGGAGTAACAAGAAGAGACTGGCTTAGAAATGAAAACATCAGGAAAAAAGTGGGTACAACATCAGTAAAAGCTTCATCAAGAAACAACGAATTAAAGGGTTCGGCTACATAAGCAGGTTACCAACAGGCAGTGCGCCACAAATAGCAATGTTACTTTGATATGGAATCAGTGGATCAAAGCAAACACTAAACCTTTATGCTATTGCAGTTGTCATTATTTAAGCAAAATTAATTGAACATTCTTAAAAATAAAAGCTTCAAAGAACTTGCAGCAACTAGACTGATAAGGGGCAAATTAAACAGATGAAATGACTGAAAACAAAGATATGGGAATGACAAGACAAAATGGATGGAATAAGAGCGAGTAACTGAAGTAATAAAATGCAAAAAATAAAAATGGTTGTGGATGGAATTCATAATAAATGTTCCTGGCAGTATACAAGGTAATGACATGATATTAATGAAATAAAACATTTTAAAATTTACCTTAAGTACTTCTTGTTATCCACTGGCCAGTCTTTTCCTTCCTTGGTCCATTTAGGATCATCACTAATGCCCATATGTACACCAAATTGATAGGGTCTACAAATAGGTTCATGACGGTCACTGATTAGAGGAAGCTCTTCCTGTATTTTTTTAGGGTGTTCCCAGTGGTACCACTTGTCTGTCCAGTTCTAAGTAAACATTTAATTTGAAGTAAGACATAATGTTTGGCATATAAAAAAAAGTTAATTGCATATCCTTTACATGACTTTGTGAATCAACACCAGCTTTTAACGCTGTTTGTGATTTTTCTAGGCATTATTACGTTCAGTAGTTTGCCATTGCTTTCTGAACGGTGGTGCCATCGTCCTTTTGTAAAATTCCATGCGAAACAATTTCAGTCGAACTGTTTGCAGCGTGATTTGAGCTCAGAATGTCGAGGTTAATAGACCGAGTTACTTATCTCCTAAGCCACAGACGCTACCTTGACATATAATTGTTGTAGGGCGTCGACTTGTTGTAGGGCGTCATCGGCCCTCCACTGTTGATGATGGGTGTCAGGATGGCGGTGGTGTAACAGTACCCGAGGATTACTCTGGTCCGGATGCTGCTACAGTTATGGCTTCTTCAGGGTTGTCATTGCTAAACCCCTTTGCATGGCTTTCCATGATTGCCTGTAAGCATGACACTGGCTCGCCAGGATAATTACTGAGTACATGGCCGTCTGTGTTTACTCATGATTCCTGAGTACGTGTCCTTCTATGTTTTATATTGTTATTGATTTTACCGGCAGTGGTAATTCAACCCTCGTTATATTTTGGTGATGTTGATGTTAAATAGTGATATACATAGATGATACAAAGTACAAACACTGGTAGGTTTCCTTTTATGGGTTTTATTTAACCTCTGGACAACACGTCCATTCGATCCAAAATATATATCGTCTCTCTTTGTTTACTAATTCGTTACTAACTCTGTCGCTACACAACTACGTAGTTTTTATTACGTCAAGAATGTCTCGTTGTTATGTGTTGCGCCTCTGCTTAGAGAGTGCAACACATAGTCTCAACTATTAAATATCTAATTACATACTACACTAACTATCTGGCTAACTGTCCATTCCTCCGCTGCCACCTGGGGGAGGGGACTATGACATAATGTTTGATATATAATGTTTGATATATAATGTTTGACATATAATGAGAGAAGAATCAAATTTATTCAGAACCAGAGACTAATGATGATGTCTTCTTGATCATTCTTATGTACAAAGAAGATCATCATCAAGTGCTATGTCAACAGGTCTAGGTTATCATGTTCTTCCCCAACTCTCCGTCTCTTGTTCTAGCTATGAGTTCTGATAATGTTTTTTGTGCCATGACATGATGTTAAACTGCCTACAATCTGTTACCACCGTCAACCACTATCTCTCTTCCTCTGTATCTTGTCCGTTGTCACAGCATATCTTCCATAGAGATTATCAAATCAGGTCTCCATAGCTCCTATGAATTTTATCAACAGCTCCCTGGAGGTTAGAAAATTCGGTCTCTATAGCTCCTACGGAGATTATCAAGTCGAATCTCCAATTACAGCCGGGTCAGCTGAAGAGTCAAACACAATTGACCATGATCACATTTGTGCTGAGTAGACAGTTCTCTAACCTCTTATCCATACTAAATGTATCCATGCAAATCTTATTCATAAAAATGTTATTCATACAAATCTTATTCATACAAATCTTATCCATACAAATCTTCTTCTTCTGCATTCTCAATAGATTGGGATTTGATTCTCTTTTTTTTTTTTTTTTTTTTTTTTTCTTTTTTTTTTTTTTTTCTTTCGTCCGCTTTCAACTCAGACGAAGTTTCATCTCTGAAACTGATTTTTGCGTGAAAATCTGTTTTTCCAATTTCTTACAATGGCAGCAGCGTGCACATTGTAAATTACTTTACACTGGCAGCCGTGTGCTCAATGTACTCGTAATTAGTATTCCCTGCCATACAGGCAGATTTTCTCCGACTTCAGAGGTACTCACGTTATCGTCCTGAGTAAGACCAGGGGACTCGAACAAATGCCGGACAGTAGGTTCGAACCCGAGCTATAAGGCGTCTCACAGCTAGCAGGCCGAGCTACTATCAACTACTCTAGGCAGTCCCCCTCGGATTCTCTAATAAAGGCAGCCGTCTGCCTCAGATTATCAGGTGTGGTGTAGCTCGACAAGAACGCTATGCTGGCAGACAATACAGTTTGTCTTGGATGCTGGTGTAAGTGGACCACCTCTTTCTTCTCAAGTCTGCATACCGGGGCAGTTCTGTAGGATATAATTTCTATGACTTCTACTTCCCGTTGTGCAGACCTCTTCCTGCAGTAAGTTTTGGCCACCCTTGTGATGGTAGGTCTGACATTCTTACTGTGTGGCTAAATCTCTGAGGCAGATTGGTGACCGTAGAATCCGTTATCCCATTCCTCATTGTGAGGAGTCGTTGCACCATGTTATGCGCCTTACGGCCTGGTACATCCGTTTTCTGCAAGCATTTGTTTCAGGTTAGCATTCCCTACTACAAATCTTATTCATACAAATCTTATCCATACAAATCTTATTCATTTATTGATGTACACAAACACTGCCATGATGTACACAAACACTGTCTTGATGTACACAAACACTGTCTTGATGTACACAAACACTGCCATGATGTACACAAACACTGTCTTGATGTACACAAACACTGTTTGATGTACACAAACACTGTCTTGATGTACACAAACACTACCTTGATGTTCACAAACATCGCCTTGATGTACACAAACACCACCTTGATGTACACAAACACTACCTTGATGTACACAAACACTGTCTTGATGTACACAAACACTCCTTATGTACAAAACATGTCTTGATGTACACAAACACTGTCTTGATGTACACAAACACTGTCTTGATGTACACAAACACTGTCTTGATGTACACAAACACTGTCTTGATGTACACAAACACGTTTGATGTACACAAACATGGTCTTGATGTGCACAAACACTGTCTCGATGTGCACAAACACTGAGTCTGATGTACACAAGCACTGACTTGATGTACACAAACACTTTTGATGTACACAAACACTGTCTTGTTGTACACAAACACTGAGTTGGTGTACATAAATGATGTCTTGATGTACACAAACAATGTTTTGATAACATTTATTTTCTTGTCACTCTAGTATCACCAAATGTTACAATCAAAAAGAAATTGTCAAACCTGATAGCCAGCCGTTCCAGTTCTTTGTGTGTATTTGTCAGGTTCCTCTCGCCTACAGAAATAGTTTCAAACATCATAAATTTACAAATAAGATTCAAACATCAAAAATTTACAGATAAGATTCAAACATCATAAATTTACAGATAGGATTCAAACATCATAAATTTACAGATAAGATTCAAACATCATAAATTTACAGATAAGATTTCAGTTCATTCTAAGGCTCTCTTGTACTTTATAAATTTGATAATATGTTTTCAAGATCCTTTCTACCTAAAATAAAATATGTACTTGTAAGGTGGCTATTTCACAACAAAATCTATGTACTTTAAGTGGCTATTTCACAACAAAATCTATATACTTGTAAGGTGGCTTGTGGTGCTGGGGCCCACAAGGGAAGCAAAGAATAGTACCACTGGGACCTACAAGGCATGTTGTAAGAGGCGACTGAGGTAGAGGCCTAGGAAGCTACCCTAGTAAATAAAAAGCAGTGCAGAAATCGGATGTGCTGGCCTACTTGTAGGTGCATAACTGATACAACGTACAATCACTCTTAGGCTCAGATTACATACAAATCACACAGAATGGTTAACAAGTGGTCGATATGGAGCGTTCAAAGAAGAAGAAGTAAGGTGGCTATTTTACAATAAAATCTATGGATGATACAGCAGTGGTCAAGGAAGGACAGTCAATGGATAGTGCAGATATCATCAAGCTATAAGAGAAGCAGTTCGTTTAGATGAGTTTGAAAACATTTATAAATCTGCATCCCTATCCAGAGTGAAGAGGATGGTGATTAAAATGGGAACTGCCAGACATGAACACTGGTAGAGGCACAAGACATATGATTAATCAACACAGAATAGTTTAATTTAGTTTAGTCGTCGGTTAATCATGCCTGCACATCAAACCAATTAGTCCATAAGTGCTCTGATCTCATCCTCAGTTTGTTTTTTAGTGTGTGGCAACTAATGACACCGGTCCTTTGTTGGTTTACTATTCTTATTTGGCTAACAGTACATGGCTCTTGTCTAGCTACAACACAGAATGAGAGTAATTAGTCGTTGTACGCTAGTAAAGATATGGGGAGGAGAGGTCAAAGCACCTATGTACCTGTAAAAAGTACAATGATGATGATGATCACTAATGATTAATTAATTCTCTCAAACTAATACAATAACCTTGGGGTAAAATGGAAAGCCAATGTCATGACCCAAAGGTTTAGAAATAATGTCCATTAAAAATGTTACTTAATATCATACTCTAAGTTGAAAGCAAAGAATTGTATCGTAGTCTTGACAAGAAGAAATAATTCACAGGATTCTCACAAAGTATAAAGATAGATTTGATTCCAACAACAACAGACCAATCAGCCCACTAAACTGCACTGGACAGATTACAGAAAAGATTATGAAACTAGATTAATATTGTATCTAAAATAAAAACAAATTCTACTACAAAAGCAAGCAGGCCTGAGACACAAAAAATTCACTGAAGAATCAAGTCACCTACAATGCAGAAATGCTCTCAGGCATTTTCAGCAGTCAATTAAATTGACCTAAATATAGACTTTACACTGAACATAACTTTAGTTACTATTGGAGATGGACAAAAAAGTGTAGGCCCTGTATTCATGTAAAACATGCAAAAGAACCGTGATGGGGCGGTGTAAAATCAATAAAAGTAGGATGGATGGAGAGCTGCTGCTTAGACAAAAATTGCTTATATAAACGTTAAAAAATGTCCTCCATCCTCAAAATAATATTGGGAACCCTGTCAGAGCTACAGAGTGTATGCACTGCCGCTGAGATCTTCCTGTGCAAAAAAAAAAGAGATTGAAGTATATATGATTATTCAGCAAAGTGCAATGATGTTGGTCCTATCAATCAACCATCATTATCATCAAGGTACATGTCCTTTACAGGACGTTGCTCTCTTTGCAGCTTATCTGTAATTCACTCTGTCTCTAGCCAGTTCACCCACTGCGCCAATGGTCATATTCATGGATTATTTAATATCTTGTAGCCATCTTCTTCTTGGTCTGCCTCTGTGTCCTGGGACCCTGTCCTCTAGTATCGTTCTCTCTAGGCCATCGTGACTCTTGATGTAACCAAAGTATCTAATTTTTCTGTATAGTGATTATCAGCCAATTGTCTTTAACATTTAGTTCTTTCAGGACATCAGTGTTCTTCCTTTTTCTGTCCATGGTATTTGTAGGATCTTTCTGTAGCATTTTGTTTTGAAGGACTGGATTTTTGTTCTTAATTTTTGTGTAATAGTCCATGATTCACAACCATAAGTAGCCAGTGGAAAATGCACGCTCTCAATATTTTTAATTTTAATATTTTGCTGGTGCTTTGTCACATGTTTTTCATTGTGTTTAACTTCTTGATTGCAACTGTCAATCTTCTTGAGATCTTTTTGGAGCAGTCGCTGTTATTGTTCACTATTGAGCACAGGTATTTGTAGCTCTCTACATGTTGGAGTTCTTCATTGTTTATTTGGATGTTGAGTGAGCCTTTTGCTTTGCCAGTTGACATGCTTTTCTGATTTTGTGTATTCAAATATAGATGTTGGTCTTCTCTATGTTTCTTGGTCATCATGATTAGGATTTCAAAACTCTCTTTGCTGTTGGATAATAATACTGTATCGTCTGCGTATCTAAGCTCTGGTATGGATTTGCCACCTATAGTGAACGGGTCGTAATTCAGATAGTTGGCATCGTCTTTTACATTCCTCATAATGCTCTCCGCACATATGTTGAAAAGTACGGGGACAAAATACATCCCTGTCTTACCCCCTTTTGAATCTCAAACCATTCAGCTATTTCACTTCCTATTTTAATGGTTGCCTGGTGTTCGTGGTATATAGATTCTATGAGTTGTATTATGTGTGTTGGAAAATGCATGTCCTTCATGATGTCCTTCATCAATTAACCAACCAACTTTATTCTTCATCAGTCCTCAGTCAAAAATAAACAAAAATATAAATTTACAGATGCATGCAAATCAACATTGCCCTATAGTAAAATGTTTAAACTCATGAATGGTTTATTGCCACACGGATTATCATAACGACTTTGGGTGAATATTGAATAATTATCATTTATTATATAATCTAGAAACACAAACTCTGAACAAAAAGGATGAAAAGAACTTGAAGAACCTGAGAAATAGATTTGTGCAGGATGAAATAAATGAGCTGGATATGTAAGAAATCAAATATTTAAAGACACACAAGTAACTGCTAAAAATGCTAGCACAATGTAAGTTGTTTTGGCTTGCCACTATACGATAAACTAAGGTCTGCTAAATAAAATATTGGAAGACGACAAGTCCAGCTTTAGTCCAAGAGACTAGATAATGTCCAATTAACACCTTCTTGGCGCTTGTATAAAGTATAGAAATGGCTCATCAGAAGTTAATTACAGATTAATGATAATGCAAATAAATGGATAACTGAAACTGCTCGGGAAAACCTTGTTTGCAATGTTATTGTTTGTGACAGCATAATGAATGTGACATGATTGATCGATCATAAATCCTGTAAAAATATCCATGACAAATTAAGTTACCGACATCGATCTTTCTATCTCTCTTGTTTTAATTAAAACCGATAAAAGTGAATGAACTACTGAATAAATAATAGTATCACCTAAACATGTCCTGGGAAGCTGGATATCTAGGTACAGTTGGGGGCATGTTCACCCAGTAAGGGTACATGGACTGAGACCGCTTGGAAAACAACGTATCAGCCATAATGACTTTTCAGAAAGTTTTATTTTTATTTCGTTTCTGACTTCGAATGGATGATTTTGTTATTATTTTAAACAAGGCTTGAACGTTCTTTCAGTTCTTTGTGAACGGTGCCATCTTTTTCTGTAATGGTAGACCTATTATAGTTTTAGATTTAGTAACTAGCTTTAGATATAATAGCAAATAATATTTAAACGTTGTACAAATACTAAAATTTAAAAAACATGTGATATTTTGATTTGTAATTGATAAAACCATTTATTGTATTTGCTGTGAGTCTTGTATCCATGAACGCGTTGCCATAGTTACGTTGATAATCTCTTAGAGCTGATACAAATAAATTTCATTTCAAAACTACACTCAAAATTAATTTTGGTAAATACAAGATTAGATATCTGCTAGCAGACTGATGATTCATATTTGTAGAGAAAACACATACGAAACTACACATTACATGTACTGAATTTTGAATGTTAAAACTATTACATTAATTTACAGCGGCAGTTTCAATAATTCAGCATTTGAATTGCTATTTTTTCATCGAAGAAGAGACAATGAGTTCATCAAATGCTTCTGCTTACAGTTTCCTCTCTACTCCAGCAAAGCTTCCAAAAGAATGGTAAATTTTGTATAACTTCTTAGTCACCGCTTACGATAACAAATTGAGACTTTTCTGAAGTATTAAGCGTGATATTGTCCTCACTTATCAGATACATGTGGCCACGTATTGTGACACATGTATGATCATGATGTATCTGATAAGTTTGAGTCATGCAAGAGTTAGGACCATTACTATCATACTATGTGACCACGCAAGTGGTCAACAGGCACAGACAAAATTTCAAGAATATTGTAGAAATAAAGTAGTTCAGCAATATACAAGACAGTTTCGTTTAATTGTTAAGGCATCTACGTTTAGATCCTCCTGAGATCTCTGTAATATAAATACGATCAACTATGAGATCTGAATATGATATAGTATTGTACTTGTAGGGAAGCAGCTGGTCAGCTTTAGGCTAATATCTCTATATTTATTAGTAGGAGGAGTGGTCAGTCTTAGGCTAATATCTCTATATAAATGATACGGTGGACGATATATAATGACGCATGATGTAGTAATGACGCAATCGCATTTGACAAGTGTGAGAAATGACTATATAATAGTTCTCCCTGTTTAGTCCTTAAGAGAGTTGTGATGAAATTATATAATCTTCCATTTATGTACAATTTCAGAATTTTAACCAGGAACCCATAATTTTAGACTTTGCTAAATGTTCTCTTCGTGTCTGCTAATATTGTCAGTGTATATTTATTTTCTTGAAGCTATCTTTATTATCCTACAATGAGTGACATTAGCATCTATGTACATATGGTGCTTGCTGTTATAGAAGGATTTATTTTCTTGAAATTATCTATACTATTCCATAATATAAATCTTTTTAACAACATTTGTGAACCTGTATTGTTTAGATCTTGCTTCTTGTTGTAAAAACATATGTATCTTACAATATAAGTGAAATTTGTTTGATTGCATTCGTTCTTATCAAAGAAGTTAACAACTTTTTGTGATCTGTATGGTTTGTGCCATGAACATGAGTAAACGATAGGAACCTACACGTTCTTATCAAACAAATTAACAGCTTTTTGTGATCTGTATGGTTTGTGCCAAGAACATGAGTAAACTCTAGGACTACACGTTCTATCAAAGAAGTAAACAACTTTTTGTGATCTGTATGGTTTGTGCCAAGAACATGAGTAAACACTAGGAACCTACACGTTCTTATCAAACAAGTTAACAAATTTTTGTGATCTGTATGGTTTGTGCCAAGAACATGAGTAAACTCTAGGAACCTACACGTTCTTATCAAACAAGTTAACAACTTTTTGTGATCTGTATGGTTTGTGCCAAGAACATGAGTAAACACTAGGAACCTACACGTTCTTATCAAACAAGTTAACAACTTTTTGTGATCTGTATGGTTTGTGCCAAGAACATGAGTAAACTCTAGGAACCTACATGTTTTTATCAAACAAGTTAACAACTTTTTGTGATCTGTATAATTTGTGCAGAGAACATGAGTAAACACTAGGAACCTACACGTTCTTATCAAACAAGTTAACAACTTTTTGTGATCTGTATGGTTTGTGCCAAGAACATGAGTAAACGATAGGAACCTACACGTTCTTATCAAACAAGTTAACAACTTTTTGTGATCTGTATGGTTTGTGCCAAGAACATGAGTAAACACTAGGAACCTACACGTTCTTATCAAACAAGTTAACAACTTTTTGTGATCTGTATGGTTTGTGCCAAGAACATGAGTAAACTCTAGGAACCTACATGTTTTTATCAAACAAGTTAACAACTTTTTGTGATCTGTATAATTTGTGCAGAGAACATGAGTAAACACTAGGAACCTACACGTTCTTATCAAACAAGTTAACAACTTTTTGTGATCTGTATGGTTTGTGCCAAGAACATGAGTAAACGATAGGAACCTACACGTTCTTATCAAACAAGTTAACAACTTTTTGTGATCTGTATAATTTGTGCAGAGAACATGAGTAAACACTAGGAACCTACACGTTCTTATCAAACAAGTTAACAACTTTTTGTGATCTGTATGGTTTGTGCCAAGAATATGAGTAAACACTAGGAACCTACACGTTCTTATCAAACAAGTTAACAACTTTTTGTGATCTGTATGGTTTGTGCCGAGAACATGAGTAAACACTAGGAACCTACATGTTCTTATCAAACAAGTTAACAACTTTTTGTGATCTGTATGGTTTGTGCCAAGAACATGAGTAAACACTAGGAACCTACACATTCTTATCAAACAAGTTAACAACTTTTTGTGATCTGTATGGTTTGTGCAGAGAACATGAGTAAACGCTAGGAACCTACAACATGTAGGACAAGCAGATTCAAATTTTGGCCAAAAGTGATGATTGTGTTTGTCTAACTCGACAGTTCCAGACATCTTCTACTCTTTCTTGTACTGCTAATCATTCATTTTTTATTGAGCACTTCTCATTGAAGTTTGTATATGATCTGCGCTGAAGAGCATGTGCATGCTTTTCCACTTTTTCTGATGCAGTGAGGTTGTTCTGGGTACAGAAAATTTTCAACTGTTTGGCACATGTATCAGTTTTGTCACCACCAGACAATTTGCAGTTTAAGTCTGTATTTTTCCTTTAAATAAGCAGAAACATTGAATGCATGACAGGGCACATAGAAACATTGAACACAAGACAAGGTTGTGAATTCAACTATCTTCATTTTCAAGGAATATTACAGATATAGGTAATATCTATATACTTTTCACGTTACAACAATTTGTCAGAGTTTTTTCTTTTTTGTATTAGGCAACCTAAGCTTCATGAATGGGTGACATACCACAGTAGCCATCCTGATGTAGCCAGGGTATGTTTCTATTTCTATTTTGAATATATTTTTGTATGTATAATATCCACACATACATGTAAATGTTGCAGTTGAGAACAAGATCTGCTGAGCTGGTCACTCCATCACGGTCGATAGCAAGTTGAGGAAACTATGTGTTATGCAACAAATATATAGTATTTTGGTAATTATTGGAGAGTTTAGCAATAACTCACTTCTTTCTCTGGTGACTCCTGAGCATATTAGCAGTACATGTTTGGTGACCCCTGGGCATATTTTCAGTACGTTTTGGTGACTCTTGGGTATATTTTCAGTAAATGTTTTGATGACTCCTGCGCTTATGAGCAGTACATGTTTTGGGGAACTCTTGGACATATTTTCAGTACATGTTTTAGTGACTCCTGAGCATATTTTCAGTAATTGCTTTGGTGACTCCTGGGCATATGAACGGTACATGTTTTGGTAACTCCTGGGTATATTTTCAGTACATGTTTTGGTGACTCTTGGGCATATTTTCAGTTCATGTTTTGGTGAATCTGTGATTTTGGGTCAGTCATCTTTTTCCATCAAAATGATGAAGAAATCTTCAAGCTTTACCTCACTCAAACTTTAAGTTTTTGAAACCTGTCCATAAAGAAATTATTGTTTTGTTTTTAAACCATTTCCTCACTTCAGACATCAGTTCTTCATAAAAACAGGAACTACTGGCTCTTCAAGTGTTCCTTTAGTTTTGGGAATGCGTAGAAATCACCCTGAGTCAGGTTTGGGCTATATGATGGCTGTAGTAGCACTGAAAAGTTCAGGTTTTGAATTGCATCTCTTGTTGCTTCACTTGTGTGATGCGTGGCGTTGTCGTGTTGAAGAAGTGTTTCATTTCTTATTTCCAATCTTCTGATTCTTCATGCCATAAGAGTTCCAATGTAACGTTCAAAGTTTAATGTTGTTCTTTTTTCAAGAAAGTCTGCAAGAACAACATGTTGATAATTTTTTTTAAAAAGCAGTCAACATGACTTTCCCAGCAGAGGCCTGAGTTTTGAATTTGTTAGGCTGATGTGATAGCTTATGGTGGTATTCTGGTATTCTCCATCTTTGAAATGCTTTACAAAACGTCGTCCTGTACTCACATCAACACATTGATCACCATAAACGGCTTTCATGCATCTGGGAATTTCAAATACAGGAACATGTTCCCCTATTAAGAATTCAATAAGAGTGTGCTGTTTAAACACTCCTTCCTGTTGATGTGTGCTGGGCAAGAAAATGTAAGCATCTTTGTGTACACTGTCAATCATGGTGGAGGGGAAATGCCATGCTACTGTAGAGAATTGGATTTATCCAGATTTATCCGATGTTACTAAAAATACAGGGTGTTCAAGATAAAAGTAGCCTGATTGACAAATGAAAACTTGCCAATCGGTCTACTTTTATCTAGAACACCCTGTATAACAGTGGAGGCAGAACTTTTCAGCCCACGCTCGTATAACCACCAGCTTCCTGATGAAGTTTTCTCATAATTTCATTTATCTATATTAATCATGTTCTCGTATACGTTAACATAGAAATTATTTTTCTACTTGCAATACACAATCACTCAAGAATCACTCAAAACTTGCATTTTTGATTGTAGGTTGGTTGGAGAAAATGGAGCGCTGAACAACCTAATTGGTATGCCTGGAAATCTACATCTTGTCACCCGGACTGGTTCAACAGAGAGAGAAATCAGATTAGACAAGGTGATACTTATGTTCTGTTTCTAATCAGGAAGTAAATTATAAATGACAGTCAGAATAACAAAACGTGAAACTAATCTGCTTTTTTTTTAAATGTGGAAAGACTGTTAGAATTGAATATAAATGGGTTAAATATGAAAATATGTATATATTGCAGTTTTACAAAAACAATTACATAAGAAAATCAATCATATCCACATATAGACTAAACAGCCTTCATGAGGGAAACCAAGACACAAAGAGTTAAAATTGAAATCTAATATAGAGAGAACAAATGATCACCATAGTTTTCCAAATGCAAAATGTAATCAAGAAAACTAGATAGTAATGGCTGTAACTAGTTATTAAAAAGATGAAGCCCTGATAATAAATAGAATATGTTATTAACAAGAATCAAATCATTTTGAATATTTATCGCCCGAGTGGTTATCGGGGTCAAATTTGGGGTGTAAAGAATAGAACCACTGTTACCTGTCACACATGTCGTAAGAGGTTGGGTGTAGAGCTAGCTACCCCAGACCGTAAAAAACTAGATGGCTACAGAAAGGGGAGAAGGAGAACCGAATAAACGCTGGCTGAAACCGGACACATCGCTGAAAGTAAAGCACCAGTTATCCAAATGGTGCTGAAGATGTGATGTAAAACACACCAATGCTAAGGTTGCATGAATCAGATTTCCACATGAATAGAATTTATGGGGAGTTCTGGTACATCGGTCTGGGCGGTGATCACGAGAGAGATCTTGCTATTCCCTGTTCAACATAAACAGCAGCTTTTTTTTTTAAAAGCTGTCATATAGATGTAACCTTGCTTAGAGAGAGGGAGGGTACCTAAAGGGTTTTTCTATAGACGGAAGATTTTCAAAGCTGTTCTACCAAAGCTGTTGCCACAGAGTGTACAGATGGAATTTGTATTGAACAGTGTACAGGTGGGAAATGATTTACTTTACACAGTGTCAGTGTGAAAATTTGTATTTGTCACATAGTATACAGGTGAATCTTTTTACTTTTACCACACAGTGTACAGGGTGGAAATTTGTAATTTGTCACACAGGGACAGGTAGGGAATTTGTAATTTGTCACATAGTATACTGGTGGAACTTTTACTTTACCACACAGTGTACAGGTGGAAATTTGTAATTTGTCACATAGTATACTGGTGGAATCTTTTTACTTTACCACACAGTGTACAGGTGGAAATTTGTAATTTGTCACATAGGGGACAGGTGGGAATTTGTAATTTGTCACACAGTGTACAGGTGGAAACGTTTATTTTGTCACACAGTGTACAGGTGGAAATTTGTAGCATCTTTCTTTCTTTCTTTTTGTTCTTCTCTGGTTTTTTGCAGTTAGGTATAGTAGATTTAACTGATGATCAGTTTCCAAGACAGTGCAGCTCGGTCGCTTGATATGCTGTGGTATTGTGGAGTTTTAAGATGTCTGTAACTCCATCAATCCATCTTTTTATTGGTCTGCCCCTTCCTCTTGATGATTCCATTTTCAGGTTGTACGCTCTTGCAACTGGTGTATTCGGGTTCATTCTCACCAAGTGGCCAAACTATTTGAGTCTCTGTTTTCAATAAATCTAATAGCAGGTGTTGTTCCGACTGTTCTTATAATTTTCTCATTTCTTATATGGTCTTTTCATTTTATTTACCGCTATCCTCAAGCATCTCATTTCATTCATACCTTGTACCAAATCCACTTTAAAAAAAAAATTCTGATGATACAGACTTTTTAAGATGACACCAGATTTGATAATGTAACTGAGATTTTTAACACACAAATGATAATAGACTTTAAGTCAGGACTTTTCTCACATAGATAATACAAGATCTGATGTTTCTTCACTGGTGTCTCTTCACTGATGTCTCTTCACTGGTATTTCTTCACTAGTTTTTCTTCACTATTTTTTCTTCACTAGTGTTTCTTCACTGATGTTTCTTTTCAGTTTTCTTCCTATTGTTTCTTCACTAGTGTTTCTTCACTGATGTTTCTTCACTAGTGTTTCTTCACTGATGTTTCTTCACTGGTGTTTCTTCACTGGTGTTTCTTCACTGGTGTCTCTTCACTAGTGTTTTTCCTGTGTCTTCACTGTTTTCTTCCTGTGTTTCTTCACTGTGTTTTTCACTGATGTCTCTCACTGTATTCTTCACTAGTTTTCTTCACTAGTTCTCTTCACTGATGTTTCTTACTAGTTTTCTTCCTATTGTTTCTTCACTAGTGTCTCTTCACTGGTATTTCTTGACTAGTTTTTCTTCCCTATTGTTTCTTCACTAGTGTTTCTTCACTGATATTTCTTCACAAGTGTTTCTTCACTAGTGTTTCTTCACTGATGTTTCTTCACTGATATTTCTTCACTAGTGTTTCTTCACTATTGTTTCTTCACTGGTGTTTCTTCACTGATGTTTCATCACTGATTTTTTTCAAACAGTATGTTTGATATGTGGTCATCTCTAGCTTAAGTGGTAGTGAACTAAATCACAACCCAAGCGTACCCGGTTCAACTCCGCAGCCAGCAGTTTTAAAGAAAATTTGTTCAGTGTGGATTTTAAATGAGCAGTAGAAAGAGACCTCACAGTGGCAACCTACTGAACATAGAAGTGGTGCCTAGAAAATCGATGACTCGTTTTCAGTGGTTGATGGCAACGTTCTTAAAGGATATGCTACAATTGTCATTTCTGTTTTATATTGTCATTTCTTTTGTGTTTATTTACTTATTTATTCTATCAGCATCTTCTTGTTTAAAAAAGAGAAAACATCACAAATAGAACATATATACACATAAATATAATTACTTGCATATATATATATAAATAGGAAGACTGCAGTAAAACTTGGTAAATAGTGAAACACGTACAAAGTAACGTGAAACACGTACTTTGTTTTTCGTGTTTCACTATATATATATATATATATATATATATATATATTATATATATATATATATATATATATATATATATATATATATATATATATTATATATGTTATTACAAAGGTTATCTTCATAGAATGTTTGACTTATGAATATCATATTATGTTATTTGCTTCAGTCTCCTGTTGTTATATTTTTTTACAAATGGTGATTTTTGTTTGGGATCATATATTTGTCTAAAACAACAGCAATTGCTTGAGTTCATTGTTTCTTTGTTATTCAGATGATTACAAGAATGTCAACTGGCACTGGGAACAGCCATCAAAACCAACAAGCAGAAAACTTGATGACTTCGTGCCCTATAATAATCAAGTCAAGATGGTGGACATTCAGAAACCAATCCCCCACAATAAAAGTTACCGTGGCAACTGGAGCTACCCTACACCTTTCCCTCAAGAAGTGCCAACTCCAAAATGGGGACTGTATAACCCTCCTCATTACCAGGAGCCAACCAGATTCAACTACTTTCCCCCAGTTCGTCATTCTGGACTTCAGTTGAGAGATCAATGATGACAATAGAATTATCAAATCTTCATTGAGTAATGGCATGTTAAATCATAGTAAATAATTGTTACTACATGAAATATATTTCTTAACTCTCTCATAAATACTACATCTTGTGTAAGCAGATCAAATCTTTATTGAGTAACAATGGCAAGTTAGATCATAGCAAATAATTGTTACTACATGAAATATATTTCTTAACTCTCTCATAAATACAACATCTTGTGTAAGCAGATCAAATCTTTATTGAGTAACAATGGCAAGTTAAATCATAGCAAATAATTGTTACTACATGAAATATATTTCTTAACTCTCTCATAAATACTACATCTTGTGTAAGCAGATCAAATCTTTATTGAGTAACAATGGCAAGTTAGATCATAGCAAATAATTGTTACTACATGAAATATATTTCTTAACTCTCTCATAAATACCACATCTTGTGTAAGCAGATCAAATCTTTATTGAGTAACAATGGCAAGTTAGATCATAGCAAATAATTGTTACTACATGAAATATATTTCTTAACTCTCTCATAAATACAACATCTTGTGTAAGCAGATCAAATCTTCATTGAGTAACAATGGCAAGTTAGATCATAGCAAATAATTGTTACTACATGAAATATATTTCTTAACTCTCTCATAAATACCACATCTTGTGTAAGCAGATCAAATCTTCATTGAGTAACAATGGCAAGTTAGATCATAGCAAATAATTGTTACTACATGAAATATATTTCTTAACTCTCTCATAAATACAACATCTTGTGTAAGCAGATCAAATCTTTATTGAGTAACAATGGCAAGTTAGATCATAGCAAATAACTGTTACTACATGAAATATATTTCTTAACTCTCTCATAAATACTACATCTTGTGTAAGCAGATCAAATCTTCATTGAGTAACAATGGCAAGTTAGATCATAGCAAATAATTGTTACTACATGAAATATATTTCTTAACTCTCTCATAAATACTACATCTTGTGTAAGCAGATCAAATCTTCATTGAGTAACAATGGCAAGTTAGATCATAGCAAATAATTGTTACTACATGAAATATATTTCTTAACTCTCTCATAAATACTACATCTTGTGTAAGCAGATCAAATCTTCATTGAGTAACAATGGCAAGTTAGATCATAGCAAATAATTGTTACTACATGAAATATATTTCTTAACTCTCTCATAAATACAACATCTTGTGTAAGCAGATCAAATCTTTATTGAGTAACAATGGCAAGTTAGATCATAGCAAATAACTGTTACTACATGAAATATATTTCTTCTCTCATAAATACAATATCTTGTGTAAGCAGATCAGATCATCTTCTATTTCTTTGCTGCAATCAGAGTGTAGGGGCTATTCCTGTCATTGATCTCCTTGAAGTCAAAACTTTAATGTTGTCTTCTTCTTCTAACTAGGTTTTCACTCTAGGGCAGTCAATGATAAATTGTAGAATCTGCATGTGTTCTGTAATTGTGGACAATGTTGTCTAACAATAATGATTTCTGTTGTCATTTGTTTGACATAATACAGTGGCTAGTAGCATGAGCCCAACCATCATCAATCATGTTTTACCACATACTGTGTATTATGTTTTAATTTCTTTCTATTTAATAAAGAAATTTATGGAAACCCATTGTGCTCATGTTTAATATTATTTTATCAAATGTTTGTCTTTGTTCTCTTCTGAAACTTGATAAACCATCTTTCACAGTGCAGAATAGCTTGGCCGCTAGCCATCTTTCACAGTACAGAACAGCTTGGCCAATAGCCATCTTTCGCAGTACAGAATAGCTTAGCCAATAGCCATCTTTCACAGTACAGAATAGCTTAGCTGATAGCTATCTTTCACAGTACAGAATAGCTTAGCCAATAGCCATCTTTCACAGTACAGAACAGCTTGGCCAATAGCCATCTTTCACAGTACAGAATAGCTTAGCTGATAGCCATCTTTCACAGTACAGAACAGCTTGGCCAATAGCCATCTTTCCCAGTACATATCTCTGTGTTGCATCTACCTTTCTGTCTAGAGAAATCTCAGTTTCAAGAATATTCAAACAACATATGCAATGGTTTCTTATTGCACGCTTCCATAATGTGTTTCTACTATATTTCTTCCTGTCTTATTTCTGTAGCTATGAGTGCCCATCTGTTGTCTCTTACTTGTATGATGTTTGCACTTTGATTTCTACAGATTTTGTTTTCATGTACACTGTGCTTGGTTAACTTCTTTGTGAGATAGTCTTTCCGAACAGAGGAGTTTTAGGGTTGGGAATCCCACTTGCTGATCAGATTGAGAGAGATGGGTGTCAATATTGGTGCAGCATGAAAAGAACGACATACTAAATATGCAAAGAGATTGATTAATCAACATCGAACTGGCGTGTTGGGCCGCTGCTGGATTTGCTGAGACGGAGCACCTATGGACATGTCCGGAGTGCTCTGATGATAGTCTTCATATAACTGATAACTTCTTTGTACTACTTTTCTCTTATTCAGCCATTTTGAATTTTCTATGTTTAATGGTTTTGACTAAATCCTGAAAAAAATCCCAAATTCGCTGGTAAAAGTAATCTGCAGACTCTGACTACTGCTCCAATAAAGATACCAGTGAATATTCAACCACTAGGACATCAGAAGGTGGCACATCCAAAGAGGAGAATGAAAATACAGCCCATTATCGCAGAACATTTGTTGCATCAATTTTGATTTAAGTTTTGCTATTACTTCATAACCCATATGAAACTGGAACCTACTTTGTTTTTTCTTATGAGAACTTTAATGCATTTTGAGACAATGATTTGCCATTTAAAAAAAAAATAAACAAATTCAATTAATTTATTTTGTTTAAAAATGCTAGAATAAATCAGTTATTCATCTCTCCTCTTCTTCTTTGCGTTCGTTCTTTAAGACCAATTTTAATCACTCTTTGTGATGTGTTTGATCTTTGCCAAGAACGTGTATACGTTGCACATTGGTTTGGTAGGCCCTAAACGCATAGACTTCTACATGTTTAGGACACATTTCAGCCAAACATCCTTAGTCGCCTCTTACGACATGCGTGATAGGTAACAGTGGTTCTATTCTTTACACCCCAAATTTGGGCCCGGTAACCACTCGGGCGCGTCATTCATCTATAATATCCCTAGCAACTGGTTGCTATGGAGATCTTATTATAGTTGTTATATTTTGTTTATCTCCAATTTTTTAGTAATTTTCTAGTTGGCTGCAATGTTGATACTGTCTGTGTCTTCATTTTGTAATTTTCTAGTTGGCTGCAATGTTGACACTGTCTGTGTGTCTTCATTTTGTGATTTTCTAGTTGGCTGCAATGTTGATACTATCTGTGTGTCTTCATTTTGTAATTTTCTAGTTGGCTGCAATGTTGACACTGTCTGTATGTCTTCATTTTGTAATTTTCTAGTTGGCTGCAATGTTGACACTGTCTGTATGTCTTCATTTTGTAATTTTCTAGTTGGCTGCAATGTTGACACTGTCTGTATGTCTTCATTTTGTAATTTTCTAGTTGGCTGCAATGTTGATACTGTCTGTATGTCTTCATTTTGTAATTTTCTAGTTGGCTGCAATGTTGACACTGTCTGTGTGTCTTCATTTTGTAATTTTCTAGTTGGCTGCAATGTTGACACTGTCTGTATGTCTTCATTTTGTAATTTTCTAGTTGGCTGCAATGTTGACACTGTCTGTGTGTCTTCATTTTGTAATTTTCTAGTTGGCTGCAATATTGATACTGTCTGTGTGTCTTCATTTTGTAATTTTCTAGTTGGCTGTAATGTTGATACTATCTGTATATCTTCATTTTGTAATTATTTATTTTTGCTAAAATATTATTTTGTTCCCTTGTATGTCAAACCCTGTACAAAGAGACGAGTCATGTGACAGCATTTACCATGACCCAAAAAGATATGTTGCCACCTTTTTGACCAGAACGGCACCCTGGTCTGCCAGATGTTATTACCAAAAAAAGACCATCAACAGTGTGTCACTCTTCATATGTAAGTTATATGTACGCTGTGAGCTATGACTGTTGCATGGAATGCTTTTTGCGGTGTCAACCGTGCGTTTGTTGTGTGTATTCAGAAAATGGCGGACAGCGGTTATGACGAACAAGCTCAATCTGCCGTATGCAGTTATATTGCGAGTGCAGAAAGCTGGATTTTGTCGTGATTGATGTTCCCTTCGACAAGAATTGCAATTCAAGTGATGAACAGTTTTGTGTTGCTACATTAGCGACGGCCATATGCATTTTATGCGGAGCAGGTTTTTTTTGTGGCGTTACGCGGCTGTTTCATTCTGGAATTAGTTCACACAGGAAACGTTTCACAGTGTTAGCATTTTGTGTGATATTCATTGGCACAGGAACGGAGCAATTATGGGGTGACCCGTTGCAGTGAAGTTGAAACCGTACATATGAACTATGTAAGTTATATAAACAATGGAATCTATGGTTGTTTTTCTCATCAAACTGTATGGAAAAATATGTGATTGATTAGTGAATTATGACTGATTCTAACATATGTCAAATGGACACTGCGTTTTCATTCATATTGTCTTAACTACATTTTCCTGTATTTTATACAATAGCAGTGCAGGCTTTCCATCGGAACTACTAGTCTATGTATATTCACTAAAATAGTATCACAAATATAATATTTTTTTGTCCTCTTTTTCTTTCAAGGTATACTTTTTCAGACATTTTTGTTGTTGCACATGATTGAACCAATACTGGCATACGGATGAGAGTCATGGACAATGAACATGCAGATCGAAAAATCTCTGAGGGTCACAGAGATATGGTTTTACAGAAGAATGATGAGAATCCCATATACTGCTAAAATGACTAATGTTGAGGTGTTGAATGAGATCAAGACACAGAGAAAGCTTATCATCAATATAAGAAAGAGGCAGTCATCATTTGTCGGGCACGTGATGAGGAGGGGAGGTTTAAACACATTGTGACAACCGGTAAAATCGAGGGTAGACGAGACAGAGGAAGACAGAGAAAATTTTTGATAGCCTGACTTCATGACACGGTAGAGTGTCAACATCTGAGTTGATAGCAAACACCAACAACAGAGATTTGTGGAGATTTATAATCGCCTACGCCAGCCGGCACCTGATGGTGATGACATGATTGTTGCAGCAGACAGATTTGCAATTTTACAAACCAACAGGAAGCTGCAACAGGTCAAACAAAACCATCTTATGGGCAGATCTCCATGAAGGGGAACTTTTAAGATTTTTTGGTTAGCTCATGTACATGAGTCTAGTGAAATGAAAATCATGGCATATCCTTTGCAGGACTTAGCCATCAACAACAGTAAACGAGTCGTGGATTTTCTAGACACTATTTAGACGTTCAGTACTTTCCATTGCTTTCTGAACGGTGAGGTCTATTTTTATGGTTCCAACATATCCAAGGGAACTAATTTGCTTCCAAACTCCTTGGGATCGTGAGAGAGCTTCCAAACTTGCTTGCCGCAGAGTTTGAACCAGGTAAGCTTAGGTTGTGATCGAGCTCACTACCACTTTAGCTACAGATACTCACGCATGAGTCTAGTACAGGCTTTAAATGTAGAGTTAAACTGGCCTAGTAAGCAGCTCTGTCATGGTTTGTGGGCCATGGCTTTTATGTCTAAGAGACAGTATAAAACAATTCAGGCATTGTTTAAAATCTACAATCTGGAGACTTAGCAATGGTCAATTCTTGTACATGTTTTCAAGAATATTGCCAACAACACCGGGATATTCTGAAACTAGTCAGACCAAAGAAATATTGTCAAATAGATTTTTCTATAGGGTTTTTCACCCACGTGTTGCCAGAGCTCGCAAGAGGAGCATACAATAGTAACAATGCAACCTACAAGACATGTTGTAAGAGGTGACTAAGGTAGGGGTCTAGGGAAGCTACCCTAATAAATGAAAAGCATAGCAGAAATCAGATGTGTTGGCTTATTTGTAGGCGCATAACTGGCACAATGTACAATCGTTCTTAGGCTGAGATCACAAGGAGTGGTTTAACAAGTGATCGAGATGGAGAGTTCGAAGAAGACTATAGGGTAAATTAAAGAGCTAACTGACTTTGACCAGGACCTTCAAGTTCCATTGCTTCAGTTTCAGTTTGGAATATCTTCATTGCACTCGGACATGTCCATAGGTGCTCCGATCTCCTTCGCAATGTCTCCATCAGTGTCCAGCGACTGACCGTACCAGTTCTATTTTGATTGATGAGCCTACTCGTATACCTGTTGTACCGTTCTTTTCTTGCCACACCAATCTTCAAACCCAGTTCTCGCAAACTAGTAGTTGACGTGGATTGGTTTAGATGAAGGTCTTCTCTGCGGCCATGCTCTATGAGGGCGTTCACGATGTCAGCTCTGTCCATTGGCTGGCCGTCTGATATAGCGGCAGAGCCAGCCAGCCTGTCTGCTCTCTCATTGCCAACGACACCCATGTGCCCCGAACAAAGACAAGTGTAATTCTGCAAATTGTTGACGCCTGCAGTGATTCAGTCCATTGCCTGTGCACCGAACCGGCCTCCACCTTCGGATCATACTCAATGAGTCACTCAAAATGCACGCATGAGTGTAGTTTTGTGACTCTAGCCAGAGTAGTGCATTGGTCACCGCCAGTACCTCCATTGTCATGCTGCTTGTTGTCATACTGAATGCACCACTGGCTTCCTTGACCATTCTGCCACATGAGCTTGCAGAGAAGGCCCATGCAGACTTTTCGTGACGAACTACCGATCCATCCGTGTAGATCACAACGTCATCTGCATTGCAATTTTCATCGATGATGGCTTTGACGTCTTCATTCAACGCCGCGGGATTTTCCTCTCTGCAACCTTTGTCAAATTTAATGATAGTTGAAAAAGTGTTCCAGTATATTGGAGGCATCGGTATCCATTCTCTCGATAGTCAATATTATTGAGCCCGCATACCAGCTGAACAGTATCTGCGGCACGGTCAACCCATGACTTGCCCAGCTTTAACCGATGTCCACCACTGGCGCTGAGCTGTTCATGCAATGGGTGATCCTTTTTGGCACTTATTTTGAGATAGGCACGTGCTCTGGCTATCTTGACTCTATACTCCATGGTCGGAAAATCCAGGAGAAACCTCATCGCCACACAGGGTGTATCCCTTGTGCAACCGAGGATGATGCGCATGACTTCGTTCTGTATTCTCTCAAGTCTTTCAATTTGCGTTTTGCTGACAGTGAGGATGGCCATTGCATAGTCAATGGTGGAGAGGACCAATGTCTGATACAGAATGACAAGCAGTCGTTGCTCGATGTTAACAGCCGCCATGACTCTCATTGCCGCCAAACCTTTGCGTGCCTTGACAATGACATACTCAACATGTTCCCGGAAACACAGATTGCGGTCAAATGTCACACCCAGAAATTTCATCGATTTATCTATGGGCAAAACACTACCGTGAAGTTTCACACTAGGCGTTCCATTGCTTTTTTCTAACAAGAATAAATTGTAATTCTCTAAGATTCGTCCAGATTTTACCCAAAAATCAAGAAATTGTCTTAGGTGTTAGTGAATTAGTAAGTTGAAATGAAATCTAAAATTATTTATCAAGTTTGTAAAAAGAATTTATGTTTCAATATGAAGAGAAATTGCCTGTTAGATGAACATTCTGCATCTGGGGTTAGATCAGCGTTTCCCAAAGTGGGCGGTACCACCCCAGGGCGCTGAAGCATTCTGAGGGGGAATGTGAGAGTGGGTTCAGAAGAATGTGGGGTTGTTCAGGCAATTAGGGTCGGTGGCTCCTTAACTCTTTCCTCAATTTTTAAGCAGTTAATTCAAGGGAAGTAAAAAAAAATTACGATCCCAACTACTTGTCAATAAATAAACATATATATATATATTATTATATACTAAATTGAAGTAAACTGGACAACCCAATAGAATAACAAGGTTTAAAAGTAGTAGAAGTAAAACAGTAGAAGTAAAACTAGAAAGACTTCTTATAAGGAAGCAACTCTATGGCGCAGTGTGCGGCTTAAAGCGTGCAACGGACATCCGCCGTGGCGCAGTGTGCGACTTAAAGCGTGGAAAGAGTTAAAGAAGAAATTAATAATATATATTTTAAAATAAAATATTTTCATGATCTTGCGATTGAATAATCATTTAAAATTTGAATTCTGCATTTAAATTCATCTTATACCTGTTTAATTTTCTATTTCATGCATATAATCATTTGAAAATTGACCATGTGTGACAGAAATATATATCAATTTTCTATGTCAAAGAGAAAATAGAGCATGTATATATGTGGGAGGGGGCGTTGGCAAACTGTTATAATGTGGATGGGGTGTTACAAAGTTTATGTTGTGCAAAGTGGGCGGTGGGCTAAAAAAGTTTGGGAATCTATGGGTTAGATGAACATTCTGTGCCTGGGGTCAGATGAACATTCTGTGCATGGGTCACTCTGAGTTTGCTCACAAGATGCCAGATTATTTTGTTGCCTGCTTATTTTCTCTATCAAATATCACACCATGTAGCTTACTCATATTTTGGTTGAATAATATCTTCTATACTTAATAACTTGTTATGTTCTGAAATTGTATATGCCGTCTATGTATCATACGATAAACATGGACATATTTAGATGTGAACAAATCTTCTGATTACACATATCTTGTATATTGTCCAAGCTAGTCCATTTGTGGATATGTTGTGTATGATATGTTAAAGAGAATTGGCTGATAAACAACATATTATACAGACAAATTACATACTTTGGCCACATCAAGCGTCACAATGGCCTGGAAAGAACAATATTAGAGGGCAGGGTCCCAGGACGCAGAGGCAGACCAAGAAGAAGATGGCTACAAGATATTAAAGAAACCATGAATATGACCATCGACAAAGTGGGTGAACTGGCTAGAGGCAGAGTGAATTTCAGATGTGCTGCAAAGAGAGCAACGTCCTATAAAGGATACGCACCTTGATGATGATGATGTGTAAACATGAAGATACTAAAAGACTATAATAACAGTTTTCATTATATATTTAGATACTTCAATACTTTTGTTCTCCCTTCTCTGTGACAGTACACATTTCTTGTGAGCAATTGGAGAAACATTTAATTTTTAGTAACAGTGAAAGTAGGTTCCAGGTATCATATATTACATCTACACACTGATATTATATGTACAGGCTGATATTAAATTATATGTACACACTGATATTATATTATACTAGCTAATTAACCCGGCTTTGCTCGGGATATAAGTTGCAGCTTGTCTCCTTTTTGCAAGATTAAGCCCTGCTTTCCAAAATCATTTCTTGCTATGATAATTGCAACTTCGTTACTACAGGTGCGTTATAAGTCAGTTTGTCTTGACCGGCCGGAACTAAGTCAGCGTGGATTGAAATTTTCATGTCGTCCGTAGGCAACTAATCTAATGCCTTCTTAAAACTTCTGACATAGCTTTTGCACTGACATTATATGTACACACTGATATTAAAACCACAGAGCTGGATAACTCATTCCAATTTGATTTCCAACCATGTAAGCATGCCTTTTTTCAATTTAAGAAACTTATATGAACATAAACCCTTCAAAAATAACTTACACTGTGTTCTCCTAGAACAACCAGAATCACAAAATTAAGCTTAAAGTCAATGGGCAAGTTCTTCCAGAAAACAAGACCCTAACGTACCTTGGAGTCACACTCGATCGAAAACTGACTTAGTGCCCCAAATTGAAAATGCTATGGCAAAAGCAGACACAGGCTCACGATGATGCGCAAACTGCAGGCTCCTCGTGGGAGCAAACACCAGAGTCCTCAAAACACTCTACTCTGGAAGAGTGCGACCGGTCCTGGAGTATGGCATTGCAGCGAGGAGTAGTACATCCAACTATTCGCCAAAATGAGCTACAGTCAAAATCGTGCAATATGCATTATCACAGGAGCCATGAAGTCCACGGCCATCAAGGCGATAGAAACAATCACAGGCATCCAACCAATGGCAGATCGAAGGGACAGAAAAGTCTTGGTATTAGCAGAAAACCTTAAACGGCTTGATTCCCACCCTATGTATGAAAGAATGAATGGATTCGGAAGGGGCAGGATACAGAGAACCCGCTTCGCAAAAAACGCTGAAGCACTGACCGCAGACCATCCGGTCCTAGTAAACTGCAAAGCCAAATCAATCCCGGCAACTGATAAGTGCCCGCCGTGGAAAACCAAAATGCAAGAACTAAGGAATCAATCCCAGGCATACTAAAAAGGGCAGCAAAAAAACTTCAAAAGAAGAGCGGCCATGGAAAAATACATGTCTACCAAATACCCTGAAAATATGGGAACACAAGTGTACACTGACGGATCGGCAAGGAACGTGATCAGCGACGGCGGAGGAGGAATAGTGCTTAAACTCCCAAAGAAAGTGACGGTCACAAAAGTGATTGCCACAGGCAAATACTCAAATAACTACCGGGCAGAGGCGAGCATAAGAACAGTGGCCGAAATGATCCTAGAGAGAAGAGCCACCTCTCGTAACAAAGTTGTGATATTCACTAATGCTCTATCGGTCATCACAGCACTCAAAAGCGTAGGCAAAACAGAGCTCCATGAGCTCAAAGCGACCCTCGATGCACTAGTGTACACACTAAAACACACCGTCATTCAGCGGATCCCATCACACTGCAACATAAGCTGAAATGAACACGCCGACAAGCTAGCTAAAGAAGGCGGGCGACTACCTCGAGACTGATCTCGAGATCAGTTATGAGGAAGCCAGAACAACCATCGGCTGGAACTATAGAGACAAATGGACAAAAGACCATCCTCAGTACAACAACAGCGACGGGTACTATGGTCTGTCTCGTAGTGAACAAGTTGTCATTCTCTGCCTCCGTACTGGCCACGATAAGCTCCGCGTCCACATGTTTAACAAATTTTAAATTGGCACAACTAGCCTGTGCCCTGCAAAAAGGCGGACATGACGACAGAACACGTTCTGCAAGATTGTCAACTGATAGCAGGTATAAGAAAAGAAACCTGGCCCCATAACATAGAGCTTCACGAGAAGCTGTACGGAGAAACGGAGTCCCTTAAAAACACGGTAAAATTCATGATAAGAGTTGGTTCATCAGTCTAGGCCGGGATCAAGAGAGAGAGAGATATCCTTGCTAGTGTTGGAGCAGGTCATCATAAAGAAACAAACAAAAACTTTTAAAAACCACAAGATGTTTAAGAGTTAAGAGCAATTGCAAAAACATTATTACACAGAATAAATAAGAGTGACACAATCTGAAGGTTGAAAAATTATATGACTTGTTTAATTGACTTGAAATGAAACAATTATATTTGATATCTGCTCCACAATGATTTAATAAAATTAAGAAACAGATCATACCCAGAGAATGATCAAGTCAATATACTATAAGATGTGTGTGTTGCCGTGTGTGTGTGTTGTGTGTGTATGTGTGTGTGTGTGGTAGAATGATTACTGAATAAGAAATGAAAACAAACATGAACTGCAATTGAATGTATTTAACATAAGTTCTGAACACAAACAATACTGACATGAAATGACAACAGACAATACTGACATGAAATGACAACAGACATTAAGAAATTAGTAAAATCTTTCATCAATACTTAGTTATAACTTGAAACATGTCATGTCAAATTTTGTTAGGAACTGAACACAGACCAATTACTTTTATTTACCTGTACAAATGACTACCTGTAACGATGACTACCTATAGCGATGACTACCTGTACTAATGACTACCTGTACTAATGATTACCCGTACTAATGACTACCTGTAGCAATGACTACTACTAAGACTACCTGGCAATGATACCTGTACATACCCCTGTGCTAATTATTACTTTCACTACAAGGTATGAATGCATCACGCCCGAGTGGTTACCAGGGCCCAAATTTGGGGTGTAAAGAATAGAACCACTGTTACCTGCCATGTATGTCGTAAGAGGCGACTAAGGAGGTTGAAATCGGATGCATGTGTCCTAAGTGTAAAAAGTCTATGTGTTTAGGAGCCTAGCAAACCAATGTGCAACGTATACACGTTCTTGGCAAAGATCAAACAAATCACAAAGATTGATTAAAATTGGTCGTAAGAACGAACGCAAAGAAGAAGAATACATCACAATAAATGGAAGAAATTATTTTGTTCTTTCATTGACAGTGTTTTCAGTGTTAGCTATTGTATCATCATCATCTTCTTCCAACTCCTGCTCCATCTGTATTATATCCTCTTCATTCTCAGTTGATGCTTGAAATATCTGTGTGACTTGATCACTTTCCTTGACAAGATTGGTAGCAGAATCTTGATCACTGTGAAATGTGTCATGTCTCTTCTCAGAGTTGTTATCTATATTCAGACATTCTTCTCCTAGCAATATTTCATCAATGTCATTCTTACTGCTCATGACATAGTCATCTATATCTGTCAAAAAGTCATTGTCAGAACTTCTATTTGTTGTCATATCTGCCAGAAATGTTCCATTAGTTTTCTCTAACATAATCTCACTTGCATCTGTCACTACTTGTTCTCTGTCATTAAGTTTGTCTCTCACTGAATCAACAAGCTGGACAGCTGTTCCATCTACATTTACTCTGAAGGGAACCAATGGAGATGGAAGATTACTGTTGCTTCCAGACAGTTCTGCATCGAGGTCAACCTTGACTTTCCTTGGCCGTATGATTAAAGGTGTTCTAGCTTTGACCCTGTCTACCTGTTCAACAAAGTTTTCTTTAAACTCATTCATGTCAACCTGTAGTTGAAGAGCTTCTGACATAACTTTCTCTTGGCGCTGTCGAAGTTCTCCAAGTGTTCGCATGTTTTCATACATAAGTCGCAATCCTGCACATAGTTGTTCATTGCCTGCTCCTGGGGGTACAGCCTCTCCTGTCATGTAACGATCAAAATCTGTGTTGCTGATATTCAGAGACTCTGCGTTGATGCCCTCAATAAATGAAACTGCACAACACTGTTGATGAAAATGATGATAATTGAATAGTGAAATCAATCTCATTTTATTTTGATGTAACAAATGTGCTACTGTTCAATTGTTTCAAATCAAGTACCTAGACACCCCCCCCACTTTGGAGAACACTACTGGAGGCACAAGAGATAGTTTGCAAGTTAATAAAACCTAGATCATTCCATTCCATCTAGATCATTCCATCTAGTTCATTCCATTCCATCTAGATCCACATATGTTCTATTAATATATTGGGGGAGACTGCAGTAAAAGTATAGAAAACAGCGAAACATGTAATAACAAAGTACCGTAGTTTTACAAAAACAATGACAATACACAGCAACGTTTTTACCAAAAGGCCTTTATCAAGCAAACGATACAACAGAAGTGACAAATTTCCTTGCACATTTTATATGTTCTGTTCTGACCCTAGCGCTGCCCTTAATTCATTTCCCTTCATTGCTTCAAGTCATCATTATGAAAAGAGCAGTAGTGCAGAGACTTCAGTATATCCCCTCTATTCACATCCTACAAGAGTGTTCAACATACAATGAACAGTGGAACATACATGGCCAACCCCATGTCAGTTCAAGACAAGCTATATAGAGATGTACTTTATATCAGTGACACGCAAGGAAGCTAAACCACTTTCACAGTCTGCCTCCAAAAAATAATGAACATGATATATGAACTTTCTTCACAAGTGAACTATGAGGGTGGAAAGTTAACCTTCATAGTTCACTTGTGAAGAATGTCTTATTCCGTCATCTGTCTATTCTCAAGTCTGACCCTGAGACACATTCAGTCTTCCAACACTATCCTTTGGTGGCGTACAGATGGGACAGAAGTCTTCAGAATATGTTGGTACACTGTCGCCTTAAGTCCAATATCCAGAGTCATTTTGACACTGTCCAGTGTGGCCATTGATGCTGCAATATGTGTGCTTATGCGATACAGACCCGTACAGTATCTTTTCCAAAAGCCACATTTGTTATTGAAGATGGTTTCACATGTGAGTCCTGTATCTTATCTATGCCATCACCTGCAAGCGGTGTAACAAGGCTTATATCGGTGGAACAGGCAAGAGGATTAGTGACCGATTTGCCCAACACTTGCGCGATATTCGCCAATGCTCTGTGACTCCTGTAGCCACTCATTTCAATGATACATGTCATTTAGGAGCTTGCGATGTCCAGGTCACAGCCATCCGATCATGTTCCTCTGATGATCGTAGTCGATTTGATAAGGAGAATCGTTTTATTTTGTTGTATGGTAAATTACGACCACATGGACTCAACGCATTACATTCCAATGCTTCTTAGTATTTTCTCTTCTCATGCCTTGTAATATATTTGTGTATATGTTGCATGTATATAAGCTATATATTTACTTGATTTTTATTGTTTCTCTTCTTTTCTACTTCTAGTTTTTGTGTGTGTTTTTTGTACTGCATGTATTTCGTTATTCGTTTTTATTCCCAGATTTTCATTAGGAACGCTTGAATATGTCTCCGTATGTAGTAAAGGTTTTAAAGCCGAAGGATTGACTTCATTGCGCCGGTTTTTAACACCATATGGCTCGGTCCCTCTCTGCAGAAATGGCACGCCACCTGCAGAGAGTATTGCACAAAGCACGAACTCCGTAGCTCCTGCAACAATCCTTTTAGTAGTCCATGTGTAGTATTCTTCGAAATTCATCACTCCTGTTGTATCGTTTGCTTGATAAAGGCCTTTTGGTCGAAACATTGCTGTGTATCGTCACTGTTTGTGTAAAACTAAAGTACTTTGTTCTTACGTGTTTCGCTACAAACCTATCCCAGAGTAATTACTGTACAAGCACATCACAGAGTAATGATGATTGTCCAGTAATGTGCGATATCATCATCTCTAACCCGGTTAGGTACAGTTGCAACTATGGCCATTAGTTCAATCCTCTACTTCATCTGTATCATTCATAACATACCTCTTTGTATTCTTATAATCTTAATATCTGCAGTGTTTATGGATTACCAGCATGTCACCACTTCGTGGTTGGAACCCAAGTCATATGACATCCACTCAATAAGTCTCTAGTGTTGACCAGGACTATTTGCATACCTTCAACCTACGGCAGACAAACCTTCAGGCCACATATTGTTACTAATGACAAAACAGTGCATACTATTGGACGTCTGTCCATTAGTTGCGTCTATTTGCCATTATTTCTCTATAAACACTTGTTCATTTGATTGATTTGTCAAACAAATAAAATAAAAAATTATCCAAGCTGTTTGTGAAACAAAGTTATCAGTCACTACTCACCAGATTTGTAAAATAATATCCTTCCTCTCCACTCATTAACCTGGTCGGGTTGGCAAAACGAGTAACATATTGTATGTTTGACTGCAACAGCGGAGGATTTGCTTTGAGAACTATGTAAATCAGTGCCGGCAAAAACTCATCAGCGCTTGCTGGACCTTGTTTTGACTGTCGCAAGACTTCAAAAATATGTTTGCTACAGCTTACTATACTCTGAAGTTTGTCCTGAGTGGCTCGTTTCGAGTCCATTTCAATAATATCTGGGGAGAGAATATTAGGCATAACTTGACAATTTGTATAATATCTGCAGAGAGAATATTAGGTATAACTTGACAATTTGTATAATATCTGCGGAGAGAATATTAGGCATAACTTGACAATTTGTATAATATCTGGGGAGAGAATATTAGGCATACTTGACAATTTGTATAATATTTGCGGAGAAAATATTAGGTATACTTGACAATTTGTATAATATCTGTGGAGAGAATATTAGGTATAACTTGACAATTTGTATAATATCTGCGGAGAGAATATTAGGTATAACTTGACAATTTGTATAATATCTGGGGAGAGAAGGGAGAGAATATTAGGCATACTTGACAATTTGTATAATATTTGCGGAGAAAATATTAGGTATACTTGACAATTTGTATAATATTTGCGGAGAAAATATTAGGTATCCTTGACAATTTGTATAATATTTCGGGAAAATATTAGGTATCCTTGAAATTTGTATAATATTTGGGGGAAAATATTAGGCATACTTGACAATTTGTAAAATATCTGGGGAGAGAATATTAGATGTAACTTGAGAACTTGATCTTTTATTACCAAGAGCTGCTTATTACACAGTGGCAGCACGAGAATATAAGCACCATCCAACACAGTTCCATGGTGTTTATTTATTGTTAGTTTTCCTTCCCTCGCTGTCAATTCAGACGGAAGTCATGACGTCTGGTATTGCACTTCTGAGTTTTGTGCGAGGTTTGCTTACCATTTTACTGGTGTCCCTTGCCATGTGGTGATCCTTCGCCGTCTTTAGAGGTACTTGAAGATTAGATCCTTCGAGTGTGATTGTTACAGGAAACATGGTGTCCACGAAACACTTGCTTTGAGTCCTCGTACCATCGGTACTTTTACGGCTGGTGTTGATTAGTGAAGTGCGACTTCTCTATTGGATCTCCTGCCCTTGATGAGGTTGTTAGATACGCAACGTATGATAGCACTCTTTAATGACCTTTTAATGCCGTATATTTTGGCTTGGATCTACGTCAAAGAGCATTTACGACTTTTCTGACTAGGTGAGGTCGTTCCGGTTTAGGAGCATTCACAACCCTTTTAGGGCTAGTCATTGGGACGGTCACTTTTCGACTGCTTCTTGTATTCATTGCTCTTTAACAATCATTTTTCGTCGTATATTTGGGCTTTACGTTCTTCGCCTAATAGTATGTCTACAGTATGTGTCCTTTCTATGTGAGGTCGTTCTGGATTAGGAACATTCTCAGTCATTGGAGACGTGCTTGTCACACAAACGATCATTTTTTGGCTGTTTAATTGACCTTTATACGATCTGAGTCATAGGGTTTGGACACCATCTTACTCTGTGTAGGATGACTGGCTCCAAAAGTATCGGCCTTCGCCAAAGCTTGGGTTTGTACCAGTCAAGCCTTTACACTATCAGCCTTACTTTTCTATCCACAGTGAGTTTATTCCTGTATAGGAGTATTCTCAGTCATTTGGGCGCGTGTCAGCACGTGGCAATTTGCAATGTCTACTCTGCATTTTCCCTGTCCCTGGGAAACACTGGACTGGGGCTGCGCACAGATACTTTCGAGGGTCAATTCATTCGACGCTAGTAAAGCAACAGAAATTTTGCGCTCGCCAACTTCACGACCCCAGTTCTTCCAAGGATGTTAGTGTTACAACAGTACCTTGCCGGTTGCCCCGGGGAGGGCAGTTTCTTAAGGCACTAAAACGCAACTTTAGGATTTGCGCTCGGCCAGCCTTACCCAATAAAAGTATCTGCGCTTGGCCTCTGATACGGAGTTTACTGCAATCTCCCCTTATGTCGTGACGACACGTTGCATCTTTTCCGAGGATTCTTGCAGAGGGTTGGAAAATTGAGTATGACCATTGTTTTGAGGGAACATACCTCCTGACGACTTGTACCTTGTCACTTCTAACGATTGGTTTTCATTTATTCAGCTTTTCCTATCAGGCCGGAGAGACAATCACTCTGGGATTCTGATCGTCTGTGGTGTGAGCAGATCACATAAAAGGTAACTGCGTATGCACCGCTACTTATACCAGAGTAGCTTTCCCTTGATCCCTGCTCGCTTAGCCAGACATGATCCTCTGTCTGTTTCCAGGGTCACCACATGGAGGTGGGGTAGAGTCCAGATTAGTGTTAGCTCACTAAACCTGGCTCGACGTTGTCACTGTAACTGCGCCTTTGACCCCAGTCCCATGGTGAACTCACTCATCACTAACTACACAATAAATAAACCAAACCTGTGATTGCACTGTCCAACTCATGTCGAATAGCAGGGTCATTCTCCCTGATGAGGGTATCAAGCTGTAACGCAGTGACCCAGTGAAGACTCCTGATGCGGTTCTGTACAGCTAAATCCCTATCTTCATCAGTTGTAGAAGGAGAACAAAAGATGGATGGGTACAAGCGAATAAGAATATATCTCTCGGTGTAGTCCATCACTGTATCAATGGTTTCTTGTGTAAATCCTATGAAAGAAAATGTATATTAGATAATTGTCAATACATTCAAAACTAACTACAATCAAACAAAGCATACATTGAGATGGTATGGATACAGCAAGATCAAGGTGGAACTGAGACTAGAAAGAGAAACAAGAGACAAAAGAAAACATGGAATGACAATATCAGAGAATAGACAAATGGTCTTTCACAGATACAAAAAGTGGGCCACCTCTTTCTTCTCAGGTCTGCATACTGGGGGCAGTTAGTAGGATATGTTCTGTTGTCATACTCGCCAGGCAACAGGTGTTGGTGCCTATCTTGAGATAGTGCACAGTGGTGTTCATTCTGTTGTGACCCGTCCAGAGGCAAAGTATGAATGTCAGTCCCTTCTGGACAGTTGGTAATATCCATCGTTTTTTTGTGTTTTGCTGTTCTTTATCCATTTTGCTTTGTAGTGCCCTTTGGCGATGGTTTTGCTTCTTCATAGCTAACCAGGTTGTCATCTTGGGGCATTCCTGCTCCCTCTTTAGTCAGTCTGTCAGCATCTTCATTCCCCTTGATCTTGCAGTGTGAGGTATCCACTGGATTACTACCTCTCAGAATCTTTGGATAATTGGACTAAGGTTGACCTGAGATCACTTAGTTCTGTATTCCTTTCAGATTTCAGTGCTGAGATAGTAGACAATGCGTCTGTCAAAAGCACTATTTTTCCATGTATTTGGTTCATATGTTGTAGTGTCACTTTTGCAGCTGCACTGAGGGCCTCTACCTCAGCCCTACACCAGCGTCCAAGACAAAGTGTATAGTGTGGCTGATAATCTGAGGCAGATGGCTGCCTTTATTAGAGAATCCAAAATCCCAATCTAGTGAGAATGCAGAAGAAGAAGATACAAAGAATGTTGTATAATGACAACAGAAATGGTGGGAGATTGTCTACTATTCTGCAGCAGTTGTACACCAAACATTACTTGTACAATATCAACATCAAATGTTACTTGTACAAATCAACATCAAATGTTACTTGTACAATATCAACAGGAATGGTGGGTGATTGTTTAATGTTTTGCAGCAGTCCTAGTCCAAATATTGTCACATTTGTTACGTGTGCAGAGAACAACAAGTTCAGGTGGTTTATTTTTACTTCCATGACTAGGTCATTATCATCATGTGCCAGGGAAGACTGGTGAGAGAGATCATAAGTATAGTAGTAAGTAAAGGAACCCTTTCATACCTTGTGGTATATAGGGCAATACAGTGTTAGACCTGTATTATTCATTGACCGTCGGCACATGTTGGGTGATGTGGTCAGCATCACGCCGGCCGCCTTTACTTTCCTAGAGCATGTCTGGTACCCAGTTGAGGCTGGGTCGACCTGAGAGCCGTCGTGGTCGGGAAAATTTCACGCACACTGTGGGAGTTGAACCCGGACCACCAGCCTTGAGAAGCGAGTTCACTAACAACTACGCTATCGCGGCTCTCTCTCTCCCCGAGATCATGGATCCCCACAAATATCTCCCCTTGGTGATGACTATCAGTTTGGATGTAGACACTCTTCCGTGCCATGAAGTCAGACTGTCCAGAATTCTATCTCTGTCTTTCTTTGTCTTGTCTACCATTGAGTTTATCTGTTGTCATAATGTATTCTAAACCTCAACTCTCATCACATGACTGAAAAATGGTGACTAGTAGGTACAAGCTGCTACAATTAGGTTAGTATAAATGAACATTGACAATATACACAATTTCAAAACAAAAACATTTATACTAGATACCTTTAAAAACTGGTTGAGCATTCAGTTTATCTGATAAGTGTCCATAAAAATCTTGTACCATTTCTGACAAGTCATCAATGTTCATCTCATTGTTGTGTTGGACTCGCTCGATAAATCCTCGTACCTGAAAATATAATCATGATACGGTAAACAATTGATTAACCACCAGTTTCTATCAATCATCTATAAAAAAAAAAATGTGTATTACCAAACAAACAGACATCTTTAAATTTGTCCATGGATTACTTTTACACCCTTTTGTATAAAGCTGGAAGTGACTGTATTGTATGAAGGCGGAAGTGACTAGGTAACAGAGTAACTATGACCAGTTCCCCCACCACCCCTATCATTGAGAAGCGTATTCGGGACTTGGAATAAAAATGATATAGTTACTCAGTGAGAGATGCAATAACAAGGTTTGTCAAGTATAGTATATGCCGGTCATGCTGCATATTCATTTGAACTTGCGTAAACAAGTCTTACCAACTCAGCGCCTCTAGCTAATTTTAGCCTTCAAAGCCTTGTGTTACTGAAAGTGAGTAATTTGCAGTTCTTAACCAAAAATCATATAACGCGGATCTACACTTAGAAGCAGAAACAATGTTATCAAAGTGCATCGACTGGTTTACTTAACCAAAACACTACAACTAGCCACTCAGAAACAGAAACAATGTTATCAAAGTGCATCAACTGGTTTGAAATGACAAAAGGTAGACAAATGCCAACTACATAGATCCTACTTTGCATAAGATACTGGAATATCGCTCGAGCAGAAAGTTTGAGCCTCAAAGACACAGAAGGAGATGTCAGATTATTTTAAAGTAATGTAGGTTTATAGTATTACAATACATTTCTGTATATTACTATTCTTATAATGAAGTTATATTGATCGTTTTGTAAAATTAAATACAATATGTATGTATTATTCACTTTTAAAGGATTTTATTTTAATTTTCGTCCCAAGCCCGCAGTGAGATCATGTTACTGTACAAATGCATTAAGAGATTTCTGTTATCTGTCACAGCCCTGGTCCGGACAGTGACGGTTAATTGAGGTTCTACTGTAATACTAGATTTCAAACTATACAAACAAGCACATCGAGTTCTTGAACAAGCACATCAAATTCCTGAACAAGCACATCGAGTTCCTGAACAAGCATATCAGATACTTGGATAAGCACATTGCATACTAACATGAACACATCAAGTGCTTGAACAATCACTTTAGAATCCTGAACAAACATAACAAGAACTGGCACACACTGGATACCTAAACAAGCACAACAGATACTTGAACAGAGTACAACATGTTACTGAACAAGCACATCACATTACTTAGTCAAGGGAACATCATATTACTTAGACAAGGGAACACCATATTACTTAGACAGGGAAACATCTAGACTGTCATCATTTTGTCATAGTCCCACAGGTGGCAGCGGAGGAATGGACAGTTAGCCAGATAGTTAGTGTAGTATAATTAGATATTTAATAGTTGAGACTATGCGTTGCACTCTCTAAGCAGAAGTGCAACACATAACTACGAGACATGACGCTCTTGTGTAGTAAAATAGTGACGATTTAGTTACGGTAGTTAGTTAGTAAACAGAAGAGAGACGACAGGGAAACCTGACAGACGTGTTTAGTCTGACCATAAGTATCATGAATAAAAACTTGTATGAAGTCTACCAACTTGAGTTCGTGCTTTGTAACATCGTTGAACACTATCACTAACATCATTACCAAACCTTCAATAAAGTAGGGTCTTGAAAGTGGGACCCTACTACAATTTCATACAATTCGCTTAAGAAATAAATTCCTTTAATATTTTAATCAAACAAAATCAGCAACCAAGAATTGTACAACAAGTGTAACCAGGAGGAAATGAACACATTGATTAAAGGTAGACGCTAGATCCGGCTAGAATACTAGCTCAGAAGTGATCCAGAAACCATCACAATCACTGCCAAGCATAGTGGGTGGGATTCAAATAGAAAGAACAGAGAACACAAATCAAAGACAACCTGGTGGAGAAGAGGAAACAAAATATCCTAATAGAAAGAAAACAGGCATCAGGAATGATAGACAAGGCTACTGAGCTGCCGAGTGGTTACTTCCAAATTTGGATGTAAAGAATAGAACCACTGTTACTGCCATGCATGTGGGGCGATAGGAGTTTGCTAAAATCGATGCATTGTCTAAACGGAAAGTCATGTTTAGGCCTACAAACCAATGTGCAAGAACATGTTCTTGACAAAGATCAAACATATCACAAAGAGGATTAAAATTGGTCGTAAGAAGAATGCAAAGAAGAAGCTACTGAGCAAATCAAATAAAGTCACGCCCAAGTGGTTACCAGGGCCTAAATTTGGGGTGTAAGAAACAGAACCAATGTTACCTGCCACGCATGTCGTAAGAGGCGACTAAGGAGGTTTGGCTGAAATCGGATGCATGTGTCCGCTAGGAATGCTAACCCGAAACAAATGCTTGCAGAAAACGGATGCACCAGGCCGTAAGGCACATAACATGGTGCAACGACCCTCACAATGAGGAATGGGATAACGGATTCTACGGGCGCCAATCTGCCTCTGAGATTTAGCCATGCAGTAAGAATGTCAGACCTACCATCACAGGGTGGCCAAAACTTACTGCGGGAAGAGGTCGGCACAAACGGGAAGCAGAAATCATATGAATTATATCCTACAGAACTGCCCCAGTATGCAGACTTGAAAAGAAAGAGGTGGCCCACTTACACCAGCGTCCAAGACAAACTGTATGTTGTGACTGATAATCTGAGGCAGACGGCTGCCTTTATTAGAGAATCCAAAATTCCAATCTAGTGAGAACACAGAAGAAGCAGAAATAAGTCAAGAACCTGTTCTTATACCAAGTGAAATATTGAGGAATGTCATGTAAGGTTTGTATTTTTCTTTGACCAACACCACATGCGCCATTTGGAGCTGTCTTTACTTCCTGGTGTTTCTGCAAAGCACCGGAAGTCAATTCAACCCCTCTGTGCCCTTGTGGCTCCGCTGAACAAACCACAGAACATGTCCTACAAGACTGCCCCCTGTATGTCCTCCCAAGAAAGGAATGCTGGCCCTACAACACAACACTACATTCAAAACTACATGGCACTAGAGATGAGCTCCAGACAACAGTTGATTTCATCATAAGAACGCGTCTAACGGTATAACCATCAAAAATGCGATCGCAAAGAAGAAGAAGAAGTACCCAATTGAGGCTGTTTCAACCTGAGAGCTGTTTGAAGTCAAACAAATTCCATCTCAACTAGTGATCGAACTAGATCACTTATCTAGGAAGCAAATGCACTAGCCACTGTTTTAACATATCTCTCGATGGACAGAACAAGATGAAAGATATTGTATATGTTGTTCTACAAGATATCACAAATGTACTAACTACTGTTTAGCATATCTCTTGATGGACAGAACAAGATGAAAGATATTGTATATGTTGTTCTACAAGATATCAGCACGACCATCTCACATCTCTCAGCCCTAAGGCAGTTGATGGTTAAGTGTGTATTCCTTGTCATCTTCTGGCATCTCCTGCAAACCCTGCTTGATTCCAAACGTATAGACTTTGTCTTTCCTTTGGATAAAACAGTAGGGTAGAGAGGGTGCAAAATGGGCAAGGCACATTCTCCATATCAGCTTCCCAGGCTAGGTACAAAGAGAGATAAAGATGTCTGCAAAACCTCAATGAAAAACTTTTCTATAGGTCCCAGCACATGGGAAGGACTAGCTGATGACAGAGTTGTGTGGAAAGCCAAATTACGAAAGGCGCAGAGTCTTTTGAGAAGAGACTTATGTACGAGCTGAACGACAAGAGAAAAGCAAAAACTCAGAAGTTGTCACAGTAAAGCACTTGCCAATTGACCGTCTGTAAAGACGAAAAAGGCCATATACAAGATATCACAAATGTACTAACTACTGTTTAGCATATCTCTTGATGGACAGAACAAAGATGAAAGATATTGTATATGTTGTTCTACAAGATATCACAAATGTACTAGTTACTGTTTTCGTATATCTCTTGATAGGCAGAACAAGATGAAAGATATCCCAAATGTACTAGCTACTGTTTTAGCATATCTCTTGATGGGCAGAACAAGATAAAACAAATGTATGTAGAGAACAGACTGCATAAAGCGTTTGCTCATGACTAAGGAAAAATGAGAAGAGACAGCAAATACTTATACAAACATATCTAACTTCATTTGTTCAAACAATGAATTCTATAAACTATATAAGTACCAGTTTAGATATTTCCAGTGCTGCAGGTTTTCTTTTCATAGACTTTAAAAAATCAGCAAACTCTCCACCAATTTTCTGACTTTCAGCACTGGCTGGTCTTGGTTCTTTGACCACTGGTAGATTCTCTGAAATATAAACTGCTCATGATAGTTGTAGCTCTGAGAATTTTATTACATTAACACTCACTGTCTCTGTAGCTAGTGGTGAAAAATGTTTTTCCAAATTAAAATGAATAAAACGCTACTTAAGAAATTCAATAAGCCAAACAACACTTAGAAATCTGTCATTAATTTCTATTGAATCTACATTGGCTGCCACTACTACACATCCCTAATTAAAGAATTTGCTAAAGTTAAAGTTAGAAGGGTAAAACTGTAGTAGCTTATTGTAGTCGATAGTTGATATCATTATTTTAAAGTAGTTTATATTTTCAAAATAAAAATAATATTCATATATTTTGTGCAGTTTTAAAAATAAATCACAATCGAAGGTTATTTTAAAGAAAAAATATTTAAGGGGTGGCATTTTGAAGGCTTGCATCATTCTAAGAAAATACACAGCACGGCCCTGAGCCTGGCTCTGCATTTCATAGTTTGTTATGAGGAATCAGACACGTTTTCTGTTTATAATTCTTTCTATAAGTTTACCAAGGTCATCTACAAGGTGAGCCTGGCCCTGCATTAAGCAGGGTTGGGATCAGCTAGTCTCTCTTAGGTGTGTCCTGAGCCTGGCCTTGCATTAAGCAGGGTTGGGATCGGATAGTCTCTCTTAGGATAGGTGAAAGTGAAAATTAGTGATGACGTTCAGAACACACAAGTTAACCCCACCTCCCAGCGGTGTAGACCAGGAAAATTTGACCTTGAGGTCAAAGACAAAAGAGGTAATGGTTCGCCTATTGAGATGGACTCACCTAGGTCAAGGTTTTAAAAAAATTATTATTATTAACTGTCCTACAGGAGTAAACCCGACAATAAATCTTGCAGGAGGTATGCCGCCCCCTCCCCCTCCAGACTTGAGATATGAGTGGATTTACTCTGATATCTAAGAACCAGACTCCCAGCTATGGGCAAATAGCCCCACTGCCCTGTGGGAGCCTTGGGAGAGGCAAAGACTATGGAAGTAAACCCAAACAGAAAATCCGGAGTGGAGATCCTAAGACGGACAAGCATCATCTGATTCTTTACCGGCAGCTCCAGCAACCAAACTGATATCAGATGTTGTTCTTGCACTCCTCTCGATCCTATAAGCGAAGTCGAGAGGGTGTAGTCGTATGCACGTAACTACTGGCCTAAGCGCTATATTATTCAAGATGGAGGGTGAGGCGGATTATTCAAGCGTGTTTAGTAAACATATGGACATTTTAGTAAACATACAAACTCAAACAGACTTCTTTAGTAAACATAACAACAAAATAACGATGCCTAGTAAGTGCTGTGTACCAAAATGTAGATCAAATTACGATTGTAATTATATATGTATAATATAAGTTAATTTAACAAGTACCTTCTTCAGTAAACCTAACTGTTGTCAGTGTTGTAAACATAACAATAAAATAACGATGCCTAGCTAGTAAGTAATGTGTACCAAAATGTAGATCAAATTACGATTATAATTATATGTGTATAATTTAACAATTACCTTCTTTAATAAACATAACAACAAAATAACGCTGCCTAGAAAGTGTTGTGTACCGAAATGTAGACAAGGAACATATTCTATTGTATAATTATTGAAAGCACCAGCTATAGGACTCAGTATTAAAATAGATCAAGACATGTCTTTTACTGTTCACCTAAAGAAAGTTTCCATAGATAAGAGTTCCTTTAACTGGCTGTCAAATAGTGAAAAATTGAGAGATGGTTTCATGTTGAAAACCTCTTGTCCATGCAAATCATGAAAGATTTAGAAGAGCACCAACTATTGACTATTACATGACAATGGCACATGATAATCTGGTTGAAGCAATTAGTTTATCATCCACAACAAGCATTAGTTTTGTGCCAGAGAAAACACTCCAATTCCCAGCTGAGCAGTTGCATCTGGTCAGAACTAAAGATAACAGAAAATGGTATAACACTCAGTGTTTTGCATTTATGACATATTAAATTGAACCTGATCTGTCCTCATATCATCTGGATATGGAGATAAGTTCTTAGCCAAGACAAACCATAAGGAGATTGTCATACAAATTGTAACTACCAGTTACATGAAATTCTCATTAGACAGTACTGTATGTGTCTGCGGAGCTCATAAAAGAAATATTTTATTGTCTGCGGTTCCAACATTTTCCTCAACAATGATATAAAAATCAGGAATGTTCAATGCAATGTTCAGCAAGCTGCTTTTTCACAAAAAAGGAAAAAGCAAAATTCAGTAGTAGATAAATATATTTGTGTAATACTGTTTAGTTTATGTGCTAATCAAGTTGTAGTGTTGTGAAAATTGATTGGCACATCATTTGTTTTCCTTGTTATCCTGTATCACTAGTGATCTCTTCGGACATAATGTATCAAAAGTTGTGACATAGACTTAATCTCCTTTGACATAATGTAACAAAAGTTGGCATGTAGACTATTGATCTCTTGCGACATAATGTATAAAAAGTTGTCATGTAGACTTGATTTCATTCGATATAATGTATCAAAAGTTGTCATGTAGACTATTGATTTCATTCGACATAATGTAATAAAAGTTGGTATGTAGACTATTGATCTCCTTCGACATAATGTAATAAAAGTTGGTATGTGGACTATTGATCTCCTTCGACATAATGTAATAAAAGTTGGTATGTAGACTATTGATCTCCTTCGACATAATATAATAAAAGTTGGTATGTAGACTATTGATCTCCTTCGACATAATATAATAAAAGTTGGTATGTAGACTATTGATCTCCTTCGACATAATGTAATAAAAGTGGGTATGTAGACTATTGATCTCCTTCGACATAATGTATTAAAGTTGGTATGTAGACTATTGATCTCCTTCGACATAATGTAATAAAAGTTGGTATGTAGACTATTGATCTCCTTCGACATAATGTAATAAAAAATGGTGTTTCATTTAACTACACATATTTAATAGATAGGGGTGGACTGAAGTACCTATCACAAGATCTCACTGTTCTCTGCTTCATATCATATATAGTTGTTCAAAAGCGATATCATCTACTATGAAGATAAGTTCATTGATCATGACAACAGAATCGATGTATAAAATTGCTAACTTAAAGTAAGTAAAAGTACATTCTCATTAGGAATCATTATTTTAACAGTGTCTTGAGTTTCAAAATAAAAAAATTCTTATTGTGCAGTTTTAAAATAAATCTACAATCAAGGATAAAAAAAATATTTAAGTGCAATGTTAGAAGGCTTTTCACTAAAAAAGAAAGGCTAGCCGCTATTCAGTTTTTTATGAGAATAAAATTTTGTTATATCATTCTTTCTAGTTTCTAGTGTCATCTACAAGTGTGGCTGTGCCTGCAAATTTGGGACTAGCTACTTAGGTGGAGTCTGGCTGATAAGTGATGTATAGTTTCTTAATAAGAGTGAATTGTTGTGCTAGAACATATTTAACACTTATTCATGGATAACTGAAGAATTACCATAGCTGAGTAAGACAATAGTTAATGTTCTATTAAATCTAAGTATTCTGTAAAAAATTTACTAATAATGTCTAGGAGTAAACAAAATCTTCAGGAGTATCCCCCAACTGAGAAAGTATCTTCTGATATCCAAGACCAGACTCAGCTTCAACATCTGCCATGTGGGAGCCTAGAGCAAGACTTGTCCCAAAGCAGACAATGAGTGGAGTCTAGCGGACAAGCACACGCTTCCAAGCTCGCAACAACTGATATCAGAGTTGTTTGCAACTTGTCCTTAGCGGTTGAGGTGTGTCTAGCAACTCACTGGCTAGTCCATAAATTATCAGAGCATGGCGTTTATTCAAAGTTTTAACATAGGATTTTAGAAATAACAAACTAAAAGACTTCTTCATAGTAAAATAAAACAAAATAATCAGGTGCCTATAATGGCGAACCGTGTAGATCAAAAGATTGAATATATGTATAAATAAGCATTAACAAGATTCTTCAGTAAACCTAACAGTTTGCAGATTGTAAACACTAACAATAAAATAACTCCAGCATAGCTAAGCCAAATGTAGATCAAATAGATAAACTGATGTGTTGTATATTTACCCAATTACCTTTTTCAAAAACATACAACAAAATAGCTTGAGTTTTTCAGAATATGAGACAAGGACAATCTTGTATAAATATTGAAAGCCGTTGCTTTTGGGCTCAGTATTCACATAGTAAGCATTGTTTTATTTTGCCTTTAAGTTTCTTAGTAAGTTTTTAACTGCGTCATAGAAAATTGGAGATGGTTCATTGAAACTTGCCTGAAACATAAAGATTTAGAGAGCAAACTATTGACTTTACATGACAATGGCAGATAAATCTGGTTGAGAATTGAGTTTATTCACAACAAGCATAGTTTCTGTGAGGACCTCTAATTCTCTGTGAGCATTTGAATCTTGTCAGTAAAGATAACAGAAAAGGTATACATGCCCAGTGTTAACATTTTGACATTAAATGAACTATCTGCCTCATATTTGGTTGAGATAGTTTCTAGCAGATTTAAATTGAGACTTCATACCAATTGCTAACTACCGTTTGTTCTTTAGACAGTACTTTAGTACTCTAAGTAAATATTTTTGTCTTTCCAACTTTTCAACAATGATATAAATCAGGTTTGAATGCTCTAACGCTTGGGACACATGCATCCGATTTCAGCCAAACCTCCTTAGTCGCCTCTTACAACATGCATGGCAGGCAACAGTGGTTCTATTCTTCACACCCCAAATTTGGGCCCGGTAACCACTCGGGCAAGATTTAAACTGAGCTGTCACTTCTTTCATTCAATGTTAATTTCCCTTCACAAATGAGTTCAAGTGGTGAGAAACATACATTTGTTTGTAGAAGTTTTCTGAGAAATGAGTTCAAGTGGTAGAGCATACCTTTGTTTGTAGGAGTTTTTCTGAGAAATGATTTGAAAGTGTTGCTCCGTTTATTAACCTGTTGTGTCTTCTTCTCCTCAAATCTAGAAAATGAAGCCCGTACATCTACAAGACCAGGTGCCCTAATGACATCAGAAAAAAGAAATATGTATAAAATGATTGAATCTAACCAGCTGCTGAAAGTAGTGAAAGTGTGAGATAAGAGAAGAAATTGTAGTAGGGGTGGGTGTATATGATGTTGCCGAATGATGTTGTTGGTCGTTAAAGCGGATGATGTTGGTTTACAATGTTATTGTGGTTGTCAGTTCACTCTTCATATGAGTCCTGCTATGATCCTCGTTTTCCTTCATCTCCGAGTCCTGATGTAAACCTTATCATTGTAGTTGTGTCCTGTGATTGATCTAATCTCCTCTAGTATTCCTATGCAAGTTCATTATTCTGGTCCATGTCAAGGATGACCGGTGATTTGATGACATGTTATTTTTGTGTTATAAACAACCTCTATACACTGATGAGTGATGTTATCTCATACATACTCGATGGTAAGAACTGTATAACGCTCTTTATTTGATAGTACATGACAGGTTTATTGGTATCATCACATACTAACACCAAAAATGTGTCTGTACTCTTTCAATGGTGTAGGTCGTTCCTTTCTTGCTTACATTTCTATCTCAACTGTTACTACTCTCAAAACTACGTCCCTTGGTTTTTCTACGTCATGTCTCGTTTAGTGCAGTCTCTGCTATTAATGAACATATGCAGATTTAGTGTGCAACACTACAGTCGACTAATAATATAACTAACCAACTACCTGCTATACCCTAAAACTAGCTGTCTGGCCCATGGCTGCCACTCGGGAGGGCTGACGTCTACAAAATCATATATGAGAGTGATATCAGAAGATGTGATTGATATAAAATGTAGACGTGAGATGTAAGCGAGATCATATATGAGAGTGATATAAAATGTAGATGTAGATGTAAGAAGAAATCATATATGAGAGTGATATAAAGAGAGAGGATGTGATTGATATAAAATGTAAACTGTAGATGTGAGATGAGATCATATATGAGAGTGATATAAAATGTAGATAGGTAAGAAGAAATCATATAGAGAGTGATATAAATGTAGATGAGAGAGAGATGTAAGAAGAAATCATATATGAGAGTGATATAAAATGATGTAATGAGAGAGAAGATGTAAGAAGAAATCATATATGAGAGTGATATAAAATGTAGATGGAGAGAGATGTAAGAAGAAATCTATATGATGTAAATGTGATAATAAAAAATTATGAGGATATAGAGATGTGAGAGATGTAGAAGAAATCATATATGTTAGAGTAAAATATATAAGTGATATAAATGTAGATGTGAGATGTAAGAAGAAATCATATATGAGAGTGATATATGTAATGGAGAGATGTGAAACATTGATGATATCAAAGTGTTGATATGTGAGGAGAGATGTAATAGTATGTTCTGTAACATTTTCTACTCCAACAGTCTATTATTTAGTTCTGCAGACTTGATGTCGGTTATTTATGAAAACTGTTGTGTGCTAGGCTAGTAGAGAGCACTGTTTGCAGATATATTAGCTACAGAGTTCATGCTTTGCGCAATGCTCTCGGCAGATAGCATGTCATCTCCGCCAACAGGAATGAAGCCATATGGAGAAACCCAGTACAATGAAGTCAATTCTTCATCTTTAGACTCTATTTTAATATGAAAACTGTTGTGTGCTAGTAGGTAGCTTCTTCTTATTCTTTGCGTTGTTCTTTACGACCAATTTTAATCATTCTTTGTGATATGTTTGATCTTTGCCAAGAACGTGTATACATTGGACATTGGTTTGGTAGGCCCTAAACGCATAGACTTCTACACATTTAGGACACATGCATCCGATTTCAGCCAAACCTCCTTAGTCACCTTTACGACATGCGTGGCAGGTAACAGTGGTTCCATTCTTTACACCCTAAATTTGGGCCCTGGTAAACACTCGGGCGGCTAGTAGGGAGCAATGCTTGCAGTTGTGGTTGATTTTGCTGACAGAGGCTGTGCAGTCATACAAGACCTTAATTATATTTAGCGAAAGTTAAACATATCACCGCTAACTCCCCACTGACACGAGAACACTTGAGACTGACACAAGACACTTGAGAGTAATCGTAAGGTTAGTTCAGGAAATGAGGAGAGAAAGAAAGTGATCATGAATGAGGAAGTTGAAAGTAACAATACATATGTTGCAAATAGCATCCTAGTAGTAACAGGAGGGAACATAAATATATATATCAAGTGATTGTCGTTGCAAATAGCATCCTAGTAGTAACAGCAGGGAACAAAGATATGTCAAGTGATAGATGTACAAGCAAACAGGTTTGTTACTTTATTAACCACTTCAGACATTGCCCCAACTGAAGCAGGCAGAAGTATGGATAGAGCCGATGTCATCAATGCAGTATGTTCTCATTTATGTGATATGGGTGAGTCTCAGACACTAGAATGAGTGTGAGGATTAGGAGTTAAGTGTGGACATGCCAGACATTGTAGTCTTCGTGGTAGAGAGCGAAGGTCTACAAATCACCTTCTCATGGGTATGGTGAGCAAATGGACTTTAGGATGGCAACTGCAGCGGAGGACTGAGCACTATGGGAATGCCCAATGTGCCATGATGTTGATCGAATAACATAACATAACTTCAGACATTGCACATCTGTGAGACTGATGGAGTAAGACTGATCTGGAGACTGTGGTAGACTTGCACATCTGTGAGACTGATGGAGTAAGACATTGTACATCTGTGAGACTGATGGAGTAAGACATTGTACATCTGTGAGACTGATGGAGTAAGACATTGTATACTATGTAGGTTAGCTATAATCAACATGTCAACAAATATAGAGTAACAAGCTTGACTTACTTCTTCATAACAGGTGTTGACTGGGCAGCTACCTTGGCTGCATCATGCTGTAGCTGGGCCTGTCGAGCTGTCTGATAGACTTCCCTATAACATTTACTACAAAAACCCTGCCAAGCTGGGTTCCCATAGAAACCACAACCATTTTTGCACAGAAGATCAGATTCATCCAAGTGAAAATTTTTCTTCTTGTTTTGTCCATTTGCTGTCAACATTTTGCTGTATGCTTCAGTTGAACAAGGTCTTGACAAAATCAATAACTAGAAATATACTCAATCTCAGATTTTGTTAAAAATCAGAATTCTCTTGTGATTCATTTTTCAATCCATACTGAGTATCAAATTTTGCTAATCACCTGGCTACAGCATCTCAACAAGAGCAATAATTCTCTCCTTCCAAATATCATACCACCTGTATAGAGAATCAAGACACAAATAATATTATAATATGAAATAGCAATTATTTAATAAATGAAGAGTTGTTAAAACAACAAACAAATTGTCCATCAATAGATGAGAACATTATTAAAAAATGAAGATGGAGATAAATTGCGCATGTATGTTGTATGCCAGTAGGGGCATTGGCTAGGACAGCTCTCTTGATGGATATCATCATCATAATCAGGTGCCATCTCCACATTGAAGGTTGGCTGCAATGAATCTCCAGCATCCTCTGTCTTTCGCCTTGGTGTTGCACTCTGCCAGACTGTAACCTGTCCATTTCTTGATGGACAGCAGATGGGAAAAGAAGATATAGAAAACAAAAGGAAACATTGAGAGATATGGAAGGAGCATGATAGTCTTGACTGATAATCTACCTAGAACAGCGAAGAATGAAAACTTCAAACAAGTTAGGATACAGGTTACAGAAGACTAGTTAGTCTCAAACTATTGCTATTCTCTTGATGGACAACTCTTGACATTAACTAACTGCCATCTGACACAGTCAAGTTGTGAATTATTAAAGGTCTCCATTTGAAAGGATCTCTGCATGTCTTTCAAAGAACTCATTTATAATGTGGCTTCTTCTAGTTCTTCTGATGTCTTCTACAAAATTCTGCTGTGACTTGTATACTTGTAATACATTTAAGAAATTTGAAAGACATTTACAGCACACTAAATTTGGACAACACAGTCACTTCTTGACAGGCTATGTTAATGTGAGCATTCTGTACATAACATCAATAAAGTGACTCTATGTGTAGAACACTTGGCCACCATGGCATGTTTGGACGACGGGTGATAAGCCCTCTGTGAGTGCGGGTTCAATTCTGCGGGCTGGCAGAAAAGCCACAGGTTCTCAGATTTACGGTGTCCGTGGCCCCGAACCGAAGGGTCACGATGTCCATGATACCGAGCCGAAGAGCTGAAAGCTCAAGTGCTTCTGGATCGGGGAAAAAAAGTCTTTGATAAGTGACAGTTTTTGTTTAAAATTTGCCCTTTTTTATTGCATGCTCAAATATTGACTTACATGGTTAAGATAGCATGACATTTGCTTTTTGCTACTGCGGTTAATATAGCTATAAAGTCAATCCATCTGTTTTTAACCCTTTCTGCTACATACTTTCCGAAGGCTGAGCTAAAAATAGCTACTTTTGTTTCTAGGTCACAAACGTGAATGTACGCCTATAGCAGTGACAGTAGCAATGTATAACGTGTTAATACGTCTTTAGCCTACAGAGGAGAGATAATTGCAGACGTGTTAATGCGTCTTTAGAAGTGAATGGGGAAAACGTATATATATACGTCCTTAGCAGCTAAAGGGTTAATTTGAAATTTAATAAGTTATACTTTAATCATACGCCGATGTTCTATTTTAGTTCAACAAACTTATAGGTACAAAATTTTGGGGTCTATAAAAGTAATTCCATCAAAAGATCTTAAAATGATATCGAAAACTCAAGACATTGAATGACGAACAATATTTAATTTTAATGCCATACATGTCTACAGTTTTCCCATAAATTTAAATAATTGTCATATGTTGATTAGCTGTAAATCATAGAACCGGATCAGCACAAGATTATTAATGAGAACTGTGGCGTCTTCAAAACAACATAGAGCATTGCTATGTACATCAGCGCTGCCTCCAGGTTCTCTTGTGTGCGGCTGAACAATAGGCCACACATGCGATTACCATATCAGACTCCATGAATATGCTTCAAAAGATTGAATCCTGAAGTCTTCATGCTGAATGAGTGGACAGAATTTGGCGTGCACATCTCTAGCAGCCGAATTGGCTGTACACACCTGCACATACTGGCATTTGAGGCAACAAACAGGCTGACTTGCTTGAAAATAATTACTCTATTCAAACTGGCAAATGTATGGACAGAGCTGATGTCAGTACACACTCAATTATAGGATATGGGCTAGTCTCAGACACTGGAACGATTCAAGAGTTAGGAGTTAAGTCTGGACATGCCAGACAAAGAGAGTGGAGAGAAGATGATAAAGAGAAGATATAATTAATTTCTCATGGGTACTGTGAGCTGGTTGACTTTGTTATGGCTGCTGCAGCAATCAAGCACACATGTGAATGCCCAATCAACAACAATGTGTTGATCACATAACATAACAAGTTGTATATATATAGTATATGTGTAGACTAGACTGTCCATGGTTTATAGACAAGCAATGATTATATAATGCAACTCAACCAAGTAAAGTTTATAATAATTTTGTAGTTCCATAAGGTAATTAAGTTACTTCGTTGTTAAACAAATAGGAACTGTTATATTATATCAGTAATATATTATATGTGTGTAATGTGCTCACCGTAGAGTGAAGTCGTGATCAAATAATCGCTCGGTCACCTGACTCACATAATTGATTATTTTGATATTGTACAATACAAACAATGATATTAAATGATATCAAAATATACCAATAACCAAGGCAGGAAGTATTTTATAAAGAACGGATGGTGCTATGCTTAAATGCTAATTTCTTCTAAAATAATAAACCGTTCGTTCCATTTTAATCTGGACAACATAAAAGCTAAATAAATCTCTTACATGTCAATTATATATCAAATAAGACTACTAGTAGCAGCAATATTTTATTAGGATCAGCATACGACGGTCAGACAATAACAAACAGTGGCATGCCAGGTAAATATTAAAGCAATATTCAAAAACTTCTATTAAATGTTTTTTTAAGAACGCTGTAACGTTTGTTAAAAATGTAACTTTATTCATTATCACATTAAAATAAAGCAATAAACTGCTAACTGTAATTCTTCTTACAATTTACCAAATTGTAACCCCAAGAAACAGATTGGCCATCTGGCATTCATTAACATTAAATATCAGAAATATAAATTAGCTTCGTATCTTCTTACCACTACTTCTCGTCTTCTCCTAAATCTCAAACACAAAAATCAGTAACATTCCAGTATTTCTCTAAATGTAATGTGTGACATCTTGAAAAATGATCAGAGTCCACAAAGAGACAGCAGGTGTTGGGTAGAAATATTGACCTGGACATAGCAGGAACTGTTGATAAGGTACGAGCTGACATCCAGGATTACATACAAAGAATCTACATGTATATTGTATTCCGCTCGTCGTTATAATAATAAAGCCCATAACCCGTTAGGGTCGTAGGGGTGTCACTGTGGAGACAGCAGCACAAAAAACACGTCATGAGTTTCTGGCTTCAGTTCCTCGAGCAAGTGTGGAGAAACTCTGGCCTGACCAGCTCCTGATGTTGTCAAACCAGGATTTTCTCTGCCCTCCTTTTCTTCTTCCACCCTCGACTGTTCCCAGTAGAATAATCTTGGTGAGTGAGCCATGTCTCATCACATGCCCGAACCTTTTTTGTCCAACGTGACAAGCTCCCTTTGAACGCAGGTTCAACTCCGCGGGCTGGCAGAAAAGCCACATGTTCTCCAGATTTATGGTGTTCGTGGCATCGAACCGAAGGGTTACGATGTCCATAGCACTGAGCCGAAGAGCTGAAAGCTCGAGTGCTTCTGGACCAGGAACCGCCCCCAATTTTTTCTTTCTCCATGATAGAGCATTTTCCTGGATTCTTCGCTCCAATTTTGCATTGAGCGTCAAGCTCTCACAACCGTACACAAGAATGGATAGCACCAGTGATCGTTATACGTTATATTGGGTCTGCAAGTAATTTATCCATACCGCACTGTCCTGGGAAATTCGCTTGATCTCTTCCATGGAATTGAGTACGATAGTTCTCGCCTCTCAATACAGTTCGTGTCATGGTTTCCTTGAAGCTCTCTATTTCTTGAACCATTTGCTTCCCACTACAATGCCTGAGTTGATATTCTTTGATCATCTCTTCTCAAGGTATGACCAACATATCTTCATCTTATAACAGTTGTTACTAGAGGTTGACCAGACATTTCTCTGATTTCATCACTTTTCCTGGACTCGTCCCATTTTATGTTCAATCTTTTGACACGGATGTGGTGGAGATATTAAATTTTCTCATGAACCGCCTTTTTCATGGTGACAATTCGACCGTTAATGAGAATAGGATCTTGAGAATGTGAGAATTTGGCTTGCATCGTAAAGGACGGTTCCACTTTCTCTTCAGTCATCATATCACGACTAGTTTACATGCAAAGTTGAATGTGTACCAAGTTATTGTGTTTTCAGTACTGCTATATTTATGACAATCATGAATTGTGCATTGGCGGCATTCATAGAAACGTAACCACTCCCACACAGTCTGAAAGGTAATAATGAATACCAGATGGCAATATAAAACCCCAGACACCATAGTTCTCAACAGAGTTGGTCTACCTAGCATCTGTACAATCGTGATACAGTCACAGACCTCTGAGAAAATCACGTAGTGCGCATGCCAGATCATCGGCTGCCAAAAAAATTACATTTGTGAACTACAGAGAAAAAGTAAACGCTCACACGGTGGCCAAAACGAAGAGTTTCAAAGACACGCTCAATCCCTAATTAACTATGTTAGTATAAACCACGACCTCCACTCATCATCATGTGTCGTCTCCGCATTGAAGGTTGACCGCAATGAATCTCCAGCATCCTCTGTCTTTCGCCCTGGTGTTGCACTCTGCCAGACTGTATCCTGTCCATTTCTTTCAGTTTCCCTCCCACTTATCTCTCGGTCTTCCTCTTGTTCTTCGCCCTTCAACTTTCCCCTCTAGTAAAGTTTTTATCAAGGTGCCATGCCTTTGCCGAAAATACTTTACTTGTCTGAATTTTATTTCTCTTAATAGTTGTTTCTTCATGCCTAGTTTTCCTAAAACTTTTTTATTTGTCTGTCACGAAACCCTGCATATTCTTCTATATATCCACATCTCAAATGCATCAATTCTGTCTTCTAACTGCTTGTTCATTGTCCATGTTTCCGAGCCATACATTAATATAGGGTATATATAGCATTTGATCATTCTCATTTTTAACATGTTTGTAATTTGTTTGGATTGCAGTAACCTCCTCATACTATTGAAAGTACCCAGTGCCGGATTAGGCTAGCGCGGGGCCCGTAGCAAATTTTAGCGCGGGGCCCTAGGTTTTATGATAATAAAATAAAACACAACCTTTACAAACAAACTTGTCTCGATTTAATGTGAGCAAATTTAGAGATAGCACTAGACAAATCAATTTCTCTAAGTAAATTACATTCAATGTTCATTAAGGTGAGGTTATTTAGACGATCTTGTCCCATCATGTTTCTTAACTCACTTTGTATACACTTTAATGTTGAAAAGAACGTTCTCCGCTGCAGTTAGTAATCATTAAAGACAAATAAATTCGTAAGACTATTTCTACATTTGGGAAACATGACTCTAATGAATTTTCCATTATAAGTTTATAAAATTGCAGTTCAAGAGTCTCATGCTTTTCGTTGCTAGTAGCAGCAGCTACATTAATTTTAAGAGTTCAGTGAACTGCATAAGTTCGTCGCCTAGGCTTTCTTCCAAATCCTCTTGGTAAGAGCTGACAATATTTGGAGTTCTTTTCAAGATCTCTTCTGCTGTAATAGATTTTAACTGCCGGAGTATTCCAAATACACCAGTCACTCTATGGTACAGCCTAAATCAATAACTTTGCAAACAAAACAGAACAGTTGTCCTTTAGTTTCTGTATAACACAACCAAACTCTCACGTGAGTTTTGTTTGTTTGTGTATGCGTGTATGTGAAAAACGACTTTCGACAAAATCGTAGATTTTTTTTTTTAAAGACATGAAATCACTGTTCATATGTTGCATTTCGCTACTTTCTTTCACAATCCAATAATCTCGATTGAAGTTGTTTGGCCATTCACCAATATCGTTGGAGTACATTTTACTTTCGTTGTGTTTTGGCTTGTAGAAGATGTTGCTTCATTAGAAGCATGTGATGTGCTTTCTGCCTCTCTTTGGCTTGAAGATGATATGGCTAAATTGGGAGGACTTGCTGTACATTCGATTTCAGTTTGTTTTGTGGAAAGTGTGGCTAAATCGTGAAGAATCATAATGGTAATATTGCTAATGATGATTCTTCTATAGCACTGCCTTCATCTACTACACAGTGGGACACGTGTTCTGTATTTTCTGCTCGATTTCGTTGGATTCAGCACCATCACACACGACATTTAAAAATTCAGACAGCTTGCGTGTTTTTATATAACATCTGGTTATTTTTTCCATTTTCATCAGTCACATAGGCGCGGGGCCCCCTAGAAGCGCGGGGCCCGTAGCATTTGCTACTTCTGCTACTAGGCTAATCCGGCGCTGAAAGTACCCTTGGCCATTCATATTTTCTTTTTAATTTCTGTTATACATCTGCCATCATCTATTATCATCTGACCAAGATATAAGAAGATTTTTACTTGATGTAGTAATTCTCCATGTATTTTTATATTCATTTTAGGTGTCTCCATTTCCTTGTTGATTACCATAGTATTTGTTTTCTGTATGTTAATGTCTAATCCATATTCCTTACTATTGTCTATTCCCAGGTGGAAGATGTAGTTGGCTGTCCACTCTTGCCGTTAAGCGTAGGGATGGGAGCTTTAATTTGCGTTCTATGGCCAGATGAGTCGCCCTTGTTGTGTTATATCCGTGGTTATGTAGTGTGGTCTTGATATTGTCTATCGCCCGAGTGGTTACCGGGGCCCAAATTTGGGGTGTAAAGAATAGAACCACTGTTACCTGCAATGCATGTCGTAAGAGGCGACTAAGGAGGTTTGGCTGAAATCGGATGCACGTGTCCTAAACTTGTAGAAATCTATGCGTTTAGGGGCCTACAAACCAATGTGCAACGTATACACGTTCTTGGCAAAGATCAAACATATCACAAAGAGTGATTAAAATTGGTCGTAAAGAACGAACGAAAGAAGAAGAAAAAGATATTGTCTATCCATCTTTTCTTGGTCTTCCCTTAGCTCTAGTACCCGATCTCTTGTTATTGTATACTGTTAATGGTGGTTGGTTGTATTTCATTCTCATTAAATGTCCAAACCACTGCATTTGTTGTCTTTCAATGTATTCGGTGCATTACTTATTCCTTACTAGTTTTGTCTAATTGGTCCACTAGTTCCTATAATTCTTGTTAACTTTCTGCTACTAATACTATGTCATCTGCATATTTTAAGTTATTTATTATTTTCTCATTGATCTTGAGTCATGGCATTCCTTCTAGCTGTTTGAAGATTTTCTCTGTGCAGTAGTTAACTAGGCTTGGTGACAGAATGCATCCATGTCTCGCTCCTCTCTTTATGTCTATGTATGGAGAGTAGCTATTTTCATATTTTATTATTGCCGTCTGTTCCCAGTATATGTTACTTATTAGTCTGATATTATCACCATCCAGGCCTATTTCTTGTAGACATATGATTAGCTTTTCACTATTGACCTTCACTATTCAAATATAAAATATGTAAACTACGTTCATACAATCTTATTTCTAGACTTCCTATCATAGTTTATTCTAATATCCATTATATATAGGATGGCCATTATTTGTGACGTCATGAGGCAATATGACAGCCAGCCAACTGGCCTGTTAGTTACCGTTGGTCACGGTATAAACATTGACACGTGGGGGGGGGTGCTGCACACGACAATTAACTTGTCACGGTCACAGTGGTATGTGAGACACCCAGAAATGCAGCAGCAGTACAGATTAGACAGACCATACAAGCAATATAACATATATCATTAATAACATTCCCTGTCCACACTGTACGAGAGCCGCCCCCATCCGGCGCATAGTCATCGTCGCATTTATAGACTCCATCGAACTAAGAAATCTTTTTTTAATGGCTGATAGATGTTGAGAGTGGTCTTCATGAATGGTGAGAGTGGTCTTCATGGATGGTGAGAGTGGTCTTCATCACTTGTGATGGATGATGAAAGTGGTCCTGATAAATGATAAGAGTGATCCTCATGGATGGTGAGAGTGGTTCTCATCACTAGTGATGGATGGTGAGAGTGGTCCTCATGGATGATGAGAGTGGTCCTTATGGACGGTGAGAATGGTCCTCATGGATGGTGAGAGTGGTTCTCATGGACGGTGAGAGTGGTTCTCATGGACGGTGAGAGTGGTTCTCATGGATGGTGAGAGTGGTTCTCATCACTTGTGATGGATGGTGAGAGTGGTCCTCATGGACGGTGAGAGTGGTCCTCGTGGATGGTGAGAGTGGTTCTCATCACTTGTGATGGATGGTGAGAGTGGTCCTCATCACTTGTGATGGATGCTGAGAGTGGTCCTCATGGATGGTGAGAGTGGTTCTCATCACTTGTGATGGATGGTGAGAGTGGTCCTCATCACTTGTGATGGATGGTGAGAGTGGTCCTCATGGATGGTGAGAGTGGTTCTCATCACTTGTGATGGATGGTGAGAATGATCATTATTATTTGTGAGAGTGGTCCTCATGGATGCTGCGAGTGGTCCTTATGGATGGTGAGAGTGGTTCTCATCACTTGTGATGGATGGTGAGAGTGGTCCTCATGGATGGTGAGAGTGGTTCTCATGGACGGTGAGAGTGGTCCTCATGGATGGTGAGAGTGGTTCTCATCACTTGTGATGGATGGTGAGAATGATCATTATTATTTGTGAGAGTGGTCCTCATGGATGCTGCGAGTGGTCCTCATGGATGGTGAGAGTGGTTCTCATCACTTGTGATGGATGGTGAGAGTGGTCCTCATGGATGGTGAGAGTGGTTCTCATGGACCGTGAGAGTGGTCCTCATGGATGGTGAGAGTGGTTCTCATCACTTGTGATCGACGGTGAGAGTGGTCCTCATGGATGGTGAGAGTGGTTCTCATGGACGGTGAGAGTGGTTCTCATCACTTGTGATGGATGGTGAGAGTGGTCCTCATGGTTGGTGAGAGTGGCCCTCATGGACGGTGAGAGTGGTCCTCATGGATGGTGAGAGTGGTTCTCATCACTTGTAATGGATGGTGAGAGTGGTCCTCATCACTTGTGATGAATGCTGAGAGTGGTTCTCATGGATGGTGAGAGTGGTCTTCATGGATGGTGAGAGTGGTCCTCATCACTTGTGATGGATGGTGAGAGTGGTCCTCATCACTTATGATGGATGCTGAGAGTGGTCCTCATGGACGGTGAGAGTGGTTCTCATCGCTTGTGATGGATGCTGAGAATGATCATTATTATTTGTGAGAGTGGTCCTCATGGATGCTGCGAGTGATCCTCATGGATGCTGAGAGTGGTCCTCATCACCTGGTGATAGTGGTCCTCATGCATGGTAAGTGTGTTCCTTATGGATGGTGAGAGTGGTCCGCATGCATGGTGAGAGTGATCCTTATGGATGGTGAGAGTGGTCCTCACCAGTGCCGGATTAGGCTAGCGCGGGGCCTGTAGCAAATTTTAGAGCGGGGCCCTAGGTTTTGTATGATAATAAAATAAAACACAACTTTTACAAACAAACTTGTCTCGATTTAATGTGAGCAAATTTAGAGATAGCACTAGACAAATCAATTTCTCTAAGTAAATTACATTCAATGTTCATTAAGATGAGGTTACTTAGACGATCTAGTCCCATCATGTTCCTGAACTCACTTTTTATACGCTTTAATGTTGAAAAAGAACGTTCTCCGCTGCAGTTAGTAATCATTAAAAACAAGTAAATTCGTAAGACTATTTCTACATTTGGGAAACACGACTCTAATGAATTTTCCATTATAAGTTTATAAAATTGCAGTTCAAGAGCCTCATTCTTTTGGTTGCTAATAGCAGCAGCTACATTAATTTTAAGAAGTTCAGTGAACTGCATAAGTTCGTCACCTAGGCTTTCTTCCAAATCCTCTTGGTAAGAGCCGACAATATTTGGAGTTCTTTTCAAGATCTCTTCTGCTGTAATATATTTTAACTGCCGGAGTATTCCAAATACACCAGTCACTCTATGGTACAGCCTAAATCAATAACTTTGCAAACAAAACAGAACAGTTGTCCTTTAGTTTCTGTATAACACAACCAATCTCTCACGAGAGTTTTGTTTGTTGGTGTATGTGTGTATGTGAAAAACGACTTTCGACAAAATCATGGATTGTTTACTTTATGTTTTTGTTTTTTTTAAGACAAGAAATCACTGTCCATATGTTGCACTTCGCTATTTTCTTTCACAATCCAATAATCTCGATTGAAGTTGTTTGGCCATTCACCAATATCGTTGGAGTACATTTTACTTTCGTTGTGTTTTTGGCTTGTAGAAGATGTTGTTACATTGGAAGCATGTGCTGTGCTTTTTGCCTCTCTTTGGCTTGAAGATGATATGGCTAAATTGGAAGGACTTTCTGTACATTCGATTTCAGTTTGTCTTGTGAAAAATGTGGCTAAATCGTGAAGAGTTGCTGATCTTAATGGTAATATTGGTAAAGATGATTCTTCTATAGCACTGCTTTCATCTACTACACAGTGGGACACGTCTTCTGTATTTTCTGCTTCGATTTCGTTGGATTCGGCACCATCACATACAACATTAAAAATTCAGACAGCGTGCGTGTTTTTGATATAACATCTGGTTATTTTTTCCATTTAAATCTCTGTCACATAGGCGCGGGCACCTAAAAGCGCGGGGCCCGTAGCATTTGCTACTTCTGCTACTAGGTTAATCCGGCTCTGGTCCTCACCACTTGTGATTGATGAATTTTAACAAATCATATCACATTACCAATTCACTTCTCCAGATCGACATCATCGCACATCGGGAAAGTCCATATGCTGTACCCAAGTGATGTTAGTTTGCATATCGTCTTTCTTTCTCTCTCTCTCTCCTCACTCTCACTATCCCGCAGACAGTAAATTTGTGCTGTCATGTTCCTACTTCTTCATATGTTATGGATGTCATTCTAACGAGATTGTCTGCTCTTTCATTTCTCTTCAGTCATGCGTGTTCATGTGTCAAGGTCATCATGCGTGTTCAGGTGTAAAGATTATCATACGTGTTCAGGTGTCAAGATCATCATACGTGTTCAGGTGTCAAGATCATCATACGTGTTCAGGTGTAAAGATTATCATACGTGTTCAGGTGTCAAGATCATCATACGTGTTCAGGCACAGCCAACTCTAGATAACTATGCCAGACAACTGACGGGAAACACCTGACCTAGATCAGAGCGGGCGGTGGGGGAGGGGGCTGGAATCTATATATGTTTGATAGCACACTGCAAGCTATTTTGCAATTTTACTCAATTCTGTGAGTCTATGGTTATTTATTGGTGAAAAATTTTCATAATATTGATATTCCTTATTGTTAACCTTAACGTGTTGCATAATACAACTTCGATTTAGCATTTTGTGTTGATTTTAAAATGAATTCGTCTATATACAACAATACTGGAATGCGAGGTCACGTGGTATCTGATTTACCCTAATTCTTACCTGAGTCTGAACCCATAAATTTATAGTTCGCCCTGGTTCAGGTGTCAAGATCCAGGGTAAACAACCTACAGACAGATCATTTTGGAATACATTCATTGTTTTCTCCCGTGATGCGTGCAGAGTTCACTATACCCTGGCACAGAGTAGGATACTTAGCACACAGTCTCTATACACACCAACCTTGTTATTGATGGCCAGCATGCTATTCCTTTACACTCTCTGTGACAGCCTGGCTAAAGTTGTTGTAGTTATCCATATTCCGTTGTGCAGCTCCTCGCCAAATGAGAGGTTGTCACTGACGACAGGGGTGAGATAATTAAATAGCTTCACCAACCCAAATTCGTAACAACGGATGGTTATGCATGGACGCTCTGCTACCTGTATCATCTCGTTGCTCTTTCATTAGACTGATGGTAAGCCGAAGCCAGACCATCGCATATCTGATCATGTAGATCTGAAGCTCGACTTCTCTGCGTGTGATTATTGGTTATTGATTATTGGTTACTAAACTGACGTCATTGCACTCCGGGCAGACCCATAGGTGCTCAGTCTCCCTAACAGATATCGAAGAGTATGCATACTGATAGTTCCCGTGGCTCGCTGATTAAACACACCTCTCACTCTGCTTCTCATGCATCCAGTTCGACTTGTACAACGAGTAACTCCAAACTGCCTAAATTGCTTGATCGATTCAACATCAATTTTAGTGTCATCCAACAGACAGTCGCGAAGAGATCGAAGAATATCCCCCTTATCCGTCTTCAACTCCCAACAATCGATGCTGTTGATGCAAACCTGTCCGCTCTCTCATTACCGTAAACACCCGCATGCCCAGGACAGTATATCCACGTAAGCTTCTGGAGGTTCGAAATTTCTATAGACGACATTCACTCATACCGAAACCTGCCCTTCTGGATCTTGTGAAGCATCGACTGAGAGTCAGATACAACAACGGCCCCAGTGAATGAAGTCCCAGAGATCCAATGGAGGGCAGCAGTAACGGCCTCAATCTCCATCCTCATACTAGAAGTAGTTGTCCTGTATGCCCCACTTCGCTCTGCAGCAATCCTACCATGCGTATTAGCCAAGAAACTCCAGCCAGACTTCTCACCACGATGAACCGACCCATCGGTATATACAACAACATCATCATCCCTTGCATTATCTTCTATCAGCTTCTTAACTGCAAGATCAGCCTTCATGTTGCCCCAATCTCTACATTCTCTTCCAAGAGTAATGATAACGTTGAGATAGTTGGACATGCTACCATCTGTTGGGATCCATTCTTCCCCTTTTGGTAGGGTCGCAACCGTAGTCACTTGGCCAATTGTTCTCTCAGCCTGGGCCATCCACGACATGCCACGCTTGATTCTCGTGCCTTTAACATCATTAGTGTTCTTGTGCAGTGGATGTCTCTTATCCGCAGTAACCCGCATATATGCCTTGGTTTGGGCGATTGCATGACGGGAGCGTAGTGATAGAAGGCCAAGCATATATCTCATCTTTACAATGGGGGTGTCTCTAGTGCAGCTCAGGACTATACGCATACTTCATTCTGAACCCGTTCGAGTCGTTCACATTGTGATCTTGATATCGTAAGAATGTCGAGTCCGTAATCTACCACGGACAGAACCAGTCGATCGAACCATAGGACAAGTAGTCTCTGCTCAAGGTGTGCGGCTACCATAACTTTGAGAGCCGCAAGACCACCCTTGCAACGTTGTATCGTCTGTTCAACATGGTGTTTGAAAGATAGACTACGATCAAAGGTTATTCCAAGATTTGCGTGTGACCAAAGTAGCATCATCTGCAAACATTATATCCCTAATAATGAATAAACTATCTTGCTTTTTTGTTGCTTTCCTTCGACCTCATCAAGTAGCTAGTCCTTTGGAGAAGGTCGTTCTTATATATCATAACCCGGAATGACCTCATCAAAGGCAGGAAATCCTATAGAGAAGTCGCACTTCACTAATTAACTCTGTCCGAAAAAGAGTTAAAGGACAACAGGTTTCCTGTAACGATCACTCTTGAAGGATCTAAGCTTCAAGTACCTCTGAAGTCGACGAGGATGTTCGTATGTTTGAGGGACGCATGTAAAAGGGTAATATATGCCTCACGCAAAATCAGTCAGAAGCGCAATACCAAACTTTCGCCTGAATTAACAAAGGGCGTACGAGAGAAGAAAGAAGAAGATATCACAACCCTCCTGAAAAACTCTCGGTCCCCGGAAAGTTATTCCGCCACCCCTAACGTCCTGTTCAATGTTTCTTAATTTTAACCTTGCTAGACTTTATAATATTCAGTCAGACGGAGTGTTCAGATAATCCCCCTCAGTCCCTGATCGAAGGCGTGATTCAGCAAAACAGCAAAGAAAATGCCGAACCGTTTAGTGGAGTGGGCGCATCCTTGCTTGTCTACACTCTGTGGATGCTGAAATATATATTCTGATGTCAAACCTGCGAAGAAGATACCAAACAGTTTAGTGGAGTGGACACATTCTTGCTTGTCTACACTCTGTTGTCCAGGCTGATATTATAAATTCCTTAAGGGAGAGAGGGCGTGTACATGATTCACGTAATAGCGGTGAATCCACAACACTAACCAGACTGCAAGAACTCAAAGTTAAGTGTGGTGTAGCTCGACAAGAACGCTATGCTGGCAGACAAAGAAGAATTGTAAACCAACAAAGAACCGGTGTCGTTAGTCGCCACACGCTGATGGGCATACTGAGGGGGAGATCGGAGCACTTATGGACTAATTTGTTCGACGTGCAGTGATGGTGATCCGACGACTAAACTAAACTAAAAACTCTGTGGAAGCTGAAATATTCTGATGCCAAATCATCATGTTGCAGTATACCTATCCTATCTTTTTGGAAGGAATTGATCAAACTCAACACCTTTGGTTGGCATCCAGTTCTCTCCGGTGCACGGAACAATCCATTTCAGTTGATGAGATAACATGTTTTAGTGAGATCAATCATAGCCAACTATAAACTTATGGACCTTCGGACTCAGGTAAGAATTATGGGAAATCAGACCACAACTACACCACATGACCTCGCATTCCAGTATTGGTGTATACAGACAAATTCATTTTAAAATCAACACAAAATGCTAAATCGAAATTATATTATGCAACAAGTTAAGTTTAACAATAAAGAATATCAATATTATGAATATTTTTCACCAATAAATAACCATAGACTCACAGAATTGAGTAAAATTGCAAAAAAAGCTCGCAGTGTTCTATCAAACATCTATATTTTCCGGCCCCCTTTTCTTATCTAAGTCAGAGAACACCTAGTTAGTCGTCTGACCTAGTTATCTAGAGTTGGCTGTGGATCATTGCAGGCAAGAGATAAAGTTTTGTGTTGTGCTCTGCACTTATCTTGTAGCTGTTTCGGGGAGATCACAATATAGGCAGTCGATCTTTTTACACGGAACTCGCGCTGCGAACTCTCCTTTGGTCTTCCTCTTCCACATCTGTCTGGTATCATGCCATCTATATTGATTTTATTCAAAGAATGATATCGTTTTATATGTTTCAAATATTTAATTCCTTTCATTGATCTCTTCTTTATCAAACCGTTCTCTACAATTTTAAGCTGCTATATAAATGGACATTTTTGTTCGATTTATTTCCATGGTATTTTGTGTTCTGACACTTGCTTTTAAGGGCACTTGTATAATACAAGTATTCGATTTCTCAAATGGTGTATCATTAGTTTCCATAACTTCTGAAATTGAAAGCATTCGCATGTGTCTGAATGGTCAACAATGTAAGTATACCAATATTTACTACTACTCTCTACATTTTTTCAATTATGAATCTCATGTTACGTTATGTTCTCTTGTTCCTCTATGTCTCATAAAGCCAGCCTGATCTCTTCTTCCAGTTTCTTATGTATTCGTCCCATGCATGGTAATTTGAAGCCGGATGTTACACGCATGACTGATTAAAGCAACTGCTGAATGGGACATACCAAACGAAAACAAATAAATACGCAACTGTTAACGACCATATATGACATGTGCATACTAATTCTTATCAGGTTAAGTTAGTCATATTCTAAAATTAGAAATCATAATGGCACTGTATATAGACATATAGACATTAGATTCTGGATTGTGCCCTATATGGTTACGATAATACAGCCAATCGATGTCATCAGCAGCATGTGCCGTGAACTAGTGACCATTGTATCTCGTCTAATATTTATATTATTGATAGTTATTTTCTCTCCCCCTCCCCCCACTATTGTGACATATTGTCAATGTCTGGTGTTGAAATCATTTCACAATGTCTGCTATGTGACCGTTGACTGCCTTCTGGTGTTGAATATTAGTGTTAAATGTCTGCTATGTGACCATTGACTGTCTTCTAGTGTTGAATATTAGAGTTACATGTCTGCTATGTGACCATTGACTGTCTTCTTTCTTTCTTTCTTTTCGAATCCTGTATGCCTCACAGCGTCAGGTCAGGAAGAGATTTCTAAAACGGGCCCTAGTATGCGCTTCGTAGATAGTCTCTTTCGTCGCCTCTGTTATATCTGAGGTCCATCTTTTACGTGGCCGGCCTTTTGCTTTGTACCCATTGTATCGGAGCAGCATTGCTCTTTGAGGTGCACTGTCTGATGGTAATCTGCTTACGTGACCGAACCATTTAATTTGTTGTTTCTTGATGAAGTCTAGTACTGATGTTGTACCCACTTTTTCCTGATGTCTTAATTTCTCAACCGGTCTCTTCTTGTTACACGCAGCATTCTGCGTAGACACTTCATCTCTGTTGTGACTAGTTTTCTTCTATCGTTTGTTGTCAGCGTCCAGGTTTGGCACTGGTAGCATAATGTGGGGAGAAAATTGTGTTGAACATTGCTCTTTTTGTGTTCATGGTGACGTGTTTACATCTTAAAATTGGAGCCATTTGCCCTATCATTTGATTTGCTTTGTTGCATCTGTGTTGAATTTCATTAGTTATTCTTCCATTTGCTGAAAAAATGCTCCCAGGTATGTGAAATCTTTTACTTGATTTAGTAGGTGATTATAGATGGAGATATTGGTAGTGCTTTCCTCTCTGGCGAATGTCATTACTTCTGTTTTGTCGATGTTAATTCTCATGTTGTATTCGTTACATGCTAATTGTCTTCTGGTGTTGAATATTAGTGTTAAATGTCTGCTATGTGACCATTGACTGTCTCCTGGTGTTGAATATTAGTGTTAAATGTCTGCTATGTGACCATTGAATGTCTTCTCGTGTTGAATATTAGTGTTGCATGTATTGGTCGACTTCTGTCTTTCCCTCAATCTCTAATGTCTATCCCTTTTCAGTCCAAGCATACGCGATTTCAGATGTCCACCATGGTGGCTCTTGGATGACACATCTCTTTTTGAATGGTGTAAGGAGGTCCCTAAAAACGACAGCAGCATTTATGCGGAGATCTGGTACATCAGTCAAAGCGGTGAACGCGAGAGAGAGAATGGTGTACTTACCCGTGTGATGCCGGGGCCCGCAAAGGAAGCAAAGAATAGTACCACTGCAACCTACAATGCATGTCCTAAGAGGCGACCGATGTAGGCCCTAGGGATGCTACCCTAGTAAATAAAAAGCAACGCAGAAATCGGATGTACTGGCTTACTTGTAGGCGCATAAGTGGCACAACGTACAATCGCTCTTAGGTTCAGATCACATACAAATCACACAGAGTGGTTGACAAGTGGTCGATATGGAGCGTTTGAAGAAGAAGAAGAATGGTGTACTTTAGTCATAACTGGCCGATGAAATGAGATGTGTGACTGTCTTAGCTAAAAGCTGACACATTTTTTTGGTTTTCTTCATCCCATCTTATTTAAGACCAAAAAAAAAAAAACCAGTATCGTAGATGGCCGATGATCAAGGCCATGATGTTTTGTAACATTCTACCGACACAATCAGGACCGTAAGGTATATTTTCTCAGTATGATGCAAGTTCTCGAAATGCCGCCCTTTAAATGTTTTTTATTAAAAATAACTTTCAATTGTAATTTTGATTTTGCTGCTTATGCCGCACCCCTCTCCTTACGGTGCCGCCTGATGCGACCGCCTCTCTGCATCATAGCATAGCACGGCCCTGGACACAATGTACTAAAATCTGGAGACATTAGCTTGGGATACATTATCTGTGTCACATTGTCTATCAAATATTTATGTGCGTCTTCGTTAAATCAAGTATGTCTCAGTCAATATCTCCTTCAGTGCCTCACCCTGTCCATTGAAATTAATATTTCCCCACAATCTGTCTCTTACTCCTCCAGTGCATGGCGTCACCTTGTCCATTAAAATCAATCTTGCCACATTGTCTCTTGCGCTGAAATCACTACATAGTCACACTTGATGTAACATGGAGACTGTAAAATTCGACTTTTGTCAATTATTTTTAATTGCAATCGTAGATATTGATACGCAAGAACTGTTAGCTTCGTTAATTTTACTGCCTGCACATGTCAGCCATTTGAAGCTCAGGCAGTTGTGTCCATTTCTGTGGCGTGAGTTGGTGCCCCACAAAACTGACACAAAGGCTCGCGCGTGCGCTGTTGTGGAATATATTGAGACCCACAATTTTAGCTCTGTCCAACTTGTATAAATGATTTTCCTGGAGAGATAAAATCTCAGCCTCACAAATAAGTTTCTCAAAGACCGATACCGGTTGGTGGATACTGCTACAGTTCCAGTACAGTATGCAAATATGTTTTGCAAAGTCTATCCGTATCCGTACCCCCTCCCCCTCACTTTTTTTTCTGACACTAGCACATCTCTTCATTATTCGTCTTCCATGTCACGGTCTTTAAAAAAAGACGAGTTGCAAAGATATGACAAAGTTGCTATTAAAAAAACACGCAAGGAAAGAACCAAACAAGCACAAATAGAACAAGAGCTTAAGCAAAGACGTCGAATAGAAAGAAGATACACAAAGAATAATCAACAAATAATATAACATGGAGGGCCCTACTATGGAAACCACAGGGAAAGATAAACAGAAAACTACAGGACACACGGAGAAAAGAACTAGAAATTGAAAATGGAGTGAAGGGAAATATTTGGAAATGATTTCACGGATATGAATGAATGGTGAATTTTTGTTGACGACCTGTGCTAATTTAGAACCAGGGAAGATGAAATATTCATGATAATTTATAGGTGATGTTTACGACGCTGTTCTGATGACTGACAGAAAAACAACGAAGAATATTATGGTAGAAGTGGGTTTTTTCACTGCATGGAATGGAAGCATGGTCACACAGGAATTATTAGGCGGAATGGGGACTGCCTAGAGTAGTTGATAGTAGCTCGGCCTGCTAGCTGTGAGACGCCTCATAGCTCGGGTTCGAACCTACTGTCCGGCATTTGTTCGAGTCCCTGGTCTTACTCAGGACGATAACGTGAGTACCTCTGAAGTCGGAGAAAATCTGCCTGTATGGCGAGGGAATACTAATTACGAGTACATTGAGCACACGGCTGCCAGTGTAAAGTAATTTACAATGTGCACGCTGCTGCCATTGTAAGAAATTGGTAAAACGGATTTTCACGCAAAAATCAGTTTCAGAGATGAAACTTCGTCTGAGTTGAAAGCGGACGAAAAAAAAAAAATTAGGCGGAATACTCTTTTTCCTCTCCGCTCCTTGTTGATCATAGGGCCTAAACAGTTAACCTTCCCTGGTCTTTAGTCGTTCTTTTTATGGCGTGACATGATAATCCAGCATGCTTCAGTTCCTCAAGAAGATCCAGTTTCCAGGCCTGTTTAGGACGTCATCTGATCGTTTCTCTGCGGGTAGACTTAAGTGCCTGTCTATTGACACTGGACTGTGTCTTGTGCAGGATTTTTGGAGGAGATCCCCTGTGCGATAACCACAGGGGATCTCCTCCTGTCAATCGCTGGCAAAATACTGGCCAGAGTCCTCCTCAATCGATTAATCGATCACCTGGAACAGGACTTACTCCCTGAGACCCAATGTGGCTTCAGAGCAGGTCGTGGAACAGCAGACATGATATTTGCTGCTCGCCAACTACAGGAGAAATGCCAAGAGCAGCACCGTAACCTCTATATGGTCTTTGTCGATCTGACAAAGGCTTTCGACACGGTTAACAGGGAGGATCTATGGAAGATCATGGAAAAATTTGGATGCCCAAGGAAATTCATCAAGATCGTCCAACAGTTTCACGAGGGCATGATGGCACGTGTACTTGACGAAGAGGAGCTGTCGGAAGCCTTCCATGTCACCAACGGCGTCAAACAGGGCTGTGTACTGGCCCCAACACTCTTCAGCATGATGTTTGCTGCCATGCTCACGGATGTCTTTTGGGAAGGCGACGAACATGGGGTAAAGATTAGATACAGGACAGACGGTAACCTATTCAATCTTCGGAGGTTAAAATCCTCCACCAAGGTAAAAGAATCAACTATCTCAAACCTGTTGTTTGCTGATGACTGTGCCCTGCTACCAACTCTGAGGAAGAAATGCAGACTTACATGGACAAGTTCTCAATGGCCTGTGATAGGTTTGGCCTCACCATTAACACCAAAAAACAGAGGTCATGTTCCAGCCCGCCCCTAGAGAACAGTATTACGATCCAGTCATCAACATTAAACACCAGCGTCTCCAGTCAACGGACAACTTTGCTTATCTTGGCAGCCTCCTATCCAGATCGGCAAACATAGATTCTGAGGTCCACAATAGGATATCCAAAGCCAGTGCTGCGTCCGGAAGGTTACGTGTCACTGTGTGGGAACGGAAGGGGATAAGCATAGTCACAAAGCTGAAAGTTTACCAGGCTATAGTGCTAACAACGCTGCTGTACGCAAGCGAGACATGGACAGTGTATAGCAGACACGCAAGAAAATTAAACCATTTCCACACAAGCTGTCTACGCAGAATACTAAAAATAAACTGGCAGGACAAAATTCCAGACAGCGAAGTCCTCACAAGAGCAAAGATCCCAAGCGTCAACACCCTGTTGCAGAAGGCCCAACTGAGATGGGTCGGTCACGTTGCTCGAATGCCTGATAAACGCATCCCAAAACAGTTGATGTATGGCGAGCTTGAAGGGGCAGACGTTTAGCTGGTGGACAGAAAAACGCTTTAAAGACACTCTTAAAGTGTCTCTGAAATGCTTCGATATAGACAATACGTGCTGGGAATCCCTTGCGCAAGATCGCCAAATGTGGCGCTGTAACAACAAAGAGGAACCCGAATAGCTGAGAATCATCGTATTGTTGAGTCACAGAGAAAACGAGCAGCGCGAAAAGACAGAGCACACAACACGCACATGTCTAACCTTGATCATGTATGCCCCACCTGTGGTCGGGGATTCTGTTCTAGGATTGGACTCTACAGTCACCTCCGCACACACCAGAGAGGTGCAACAGTACACGTCTGAGATTGTTGTCATCATCGCTTGCGATGGACGGCTATTATTTGGAATTCAGCGCCATTAAGAACATAGGAAGTCTATGCTATAGCACGCGTATACTTGAATTTCCACTGCAGCCAAGCTTCATTTAACGTATAAAATGTAAATTATTGCTAGTAGCCTTGAGATAAGTGACCCCTGTCCACGTTCTGGAAGCAACTAACACTATTAAAGTCGTCAATAGTGTACGTACTCATAGTAATTCCATCCTTATTAGGAAATGGTGTCTTCAGCCAATGAGAAGTCAGGTTATCAGACCAGGTTCTCCATATATGGTTGTGATATAAATAGAACTTTGTAATGCCACGACCAGAGTTAGTTTCGAAAATGATATAAATGGCGATGTATTTTCTTAAAGATTCACACACTATCGAAATTTAAAGTTAGTAATTTAAACATACTTTTGCAAAACTAATATTCGTATCGAGTTAATAGAATGATTTTGTTTTTTTTATAAATTTTGTTTTATTTCATACCAACATCTTCAACGCTAGGGGGCGCTTTGTGATTAGACAAGACCTTCAAAGGAAGTGAACGTCCCACGTCAGACCGGCTAACCGATTTGTAAAAATTCATTACATCGTCCTCGTTAATTATAGCAAATAATAATGGCATCTGGTGTCAAAATTTGCGATGAAGTTAAAGAGACATTTCAGCGAGTCTGTCTAAAAACTCTGAAGAACAAAAAACTGCTGTGGGCCATTTTCACATTCTCAGAGGACTTGAAACAAATCTTGGTCGAGTTGACAGGAACAGCTGAAGACGGTAAAGATTATGACGCCGTCATTTCATCACTCCCAACGGATGATGTTAGATACGTTTGCTTTGATTTTGAGTATATAAACAAAGACAACTGCAGGAAGTCGGACATAATTTTGATTTCATGGTAAGTAAAAAGCAGTTTAATTGCGTGTTTGGAAATATCTTATGTTTGGTATGCACGTTCCTGTGAAGCGATATCCGGAAGTAGATGGATGGATAGAATGTGGGTTAGTCATAGTCATACTCGTACTATCACATGAAATGGGAAGAGAAAGCTGATCATAGACCAACTTTCATGTTACATGTGTAATGTCAAAAACGCAATGCTAGATACTGAAAAGAATCATGTTTTTATCTGAATATTACATATCTCAACACAAAGCTTAAATGCGTTAGTTTCCCACCCCCTCCCTCTTCCAAAAACTTATTACGATTGTCTGCCGCTTCATTTTCTCGTGCTAAAGAAACTAAATGTAGGTACTTAACTTAAAGTATGATTAGTGACAATTAGTCAAATTAGTGCTTGGAGACATTACAATTTTTTAAAAATTTAAACCCCCGATTATTGCTCACATTCCAGTTACTCAACAAATTTTCTGCAACAATTTACACTTTTATTTTATCATATGTAGAGTACGGTGTACTAATTGTTTTACTTTTAGTCCCATATGAATGACATCATACCATGATAATTATCATAATATTATATTGATAAAATCCTGTGTGAAACTGTCACATAGTTATGATAGTACGGTGGCATAGTGAGTGTACCACTGTTAAATGAACATGCTTATTATGATGTATTATATACACTTATGATAGGGTGCTATAGTTGTATAAGTATCTTAGCCCTATCATTTCCATAAAAATCCATTACTCTTGAATCTAAATTACAAGTATCTCTGAAGTTGGAGTAAGATGTGCCCGAATGACATGGGGCACAGGTGATAAAGAAACCAAGTCTTCCGGCAAAAATCAGTCGAGAGATGCCGTATTAGGCCTTATAACTACTCCCAAGTTCATAGCGGACAAACAAAATAAAAGTGCTATCGTTTACATAACTCATCTCTATATTTCTCCTAATATTTTATATAAATTATTGTAATGTCTGTATTAGGTAAATTTCTCTTCTATACTTTGTTGTCGACAAAACATGTTTTATATCAAAATGTAAGACATAACCCAAAAGATATATGAACATACATGTACACAGGAGCATTTACAAAAGAGACGGGAGCTTGAATCTATCATGTGACAACAGATGAAATAAAAAAATGCATCGCTAACAATAACCAAAAGGCTCATAAAATCTCGGACACATGCAACAGCTGGGTAAGACCCCAAAAATTTAATGAATGAACTATGCTGTTTACGGCAGCTTAACACTGCCATGTAAATAGTATGGCATTGAATCACAGCTCAATTAATATAATATGAAAGACTGACCTTTCTTGGCTGGTGTTGGTCAAAAGGGTTCTTAGTTAATTTAAGATATTGTAATAACAGTGATCTGATGACTTGACGGGTCATTGTTTGTCATTGAAGTACAGGTAAAAAAGCATCAAAATGTTCAGAAATGGATGGATAACAATCATTTAGTTTTTGTGTTTATACATTTGTGTTTTCTATTCTGAATGAAATAGATGTAAAAATATATACCCACACAATTATATAGACCACAAATGTATAATTATAATCCACTTATTTAGTAGTAGTACTGATCTGCATATATCTCTACAAGAATATTGTACTTGATGAAACATTTGATGATATTGTTATTTATACAATCAATCGTTCTGCCTCTTTTCTCCGTTATCTTATCTAATGTTGACTCTGATAGCCATTCCTTGTGGTGGTATATCTTTTTTCCAATGGTAGTCTCACATGTGCTAGTCCAGGCTTCTTTAACCTTATGCCAGTGGTCTTCAATACTTCCTTCATCGATTTCTTCTAGGGCCTCAAATTTGTTGGAAATCATGACACAAAATATATCTTTTCCCTTCTGCTCCTTCAGATGTCCCACATTGTATCGCACCCTGTTACTATATGAATCTCTTCAGTTTCATTCTCACCGTAACTATTACAAGGTGGTGATCAGAGGCCACATTTGCTCCTCTATAGACTTTTACATCATAAAGTGACCTGAACTTCCCTGTAATGTAGATGTGGTCGATTTGGTTTTCTGTCCTGTGGTCTGGTGATATCTATGTAGCTGTGTGGATTCGTTTGTGTTGAAAAAGGCTGCCTCCTATAACCAACTGAAAAACTATTTGATAATAGCAATATCAATACATAAATATTAATGTAACCATAATTAGGAAAGTGACAATTTTGTATGTACTTGTCATATTGTTTATGGCACTGCACAAGTCTGGTGCTGTACAAAATTATTTAGTATGAAAATAGTTTTGTATATGAATTTGCACAAATAAATATCAATAGTTTCCAGTCATAAATAAAGTTTATAATCCCTTTGAATTCTAGCCTGAGATGGTACACAGAGGAATACTTTGTGAGTTGAATGATCAACAACTTTATTTTATCTAATCTTACTCATAGTAATATTACCAGTTATTTACAATTGTGATCTTGATTGAACAAAAAGTAGTCTCTTTTGTCATTCATCTTATTACATTCTTCTTTCATGACTACATCTAGCACCAGCTCTAGGGTAAGCTCAGTATCACTTTTATGATTGTCAGAACCCTGTTATTGCATGATACATTAGCCATTTTGTAATGTTAGTCCATGAAAGAACAAGCTGTGTGACTACAGCTGGTTATCTTGACCTATGGCCTAAATCCATGTTATGCAGCTTTGATCCAGGTTAATAGGTTTGTTTTACACAATTCAACTTTTTTTTGCTTCAGTAATCAGTGGGCTCTTGTCTTTTGAACAAATGCCATGTAATGTTATCTGCATATGTTTGTTGTTGCCAAGAAGGATCTTGCTGACATCCCCCCAACACTTGACTCAAAAGTGGTGATGGTTTACATTTTCATGATTGGGTGTCTCTGTGATCAAGCTGTCTAGTCTTTCACCTTGCATTTTAAAGTTCATGGGTTTGAATCCGGATCTCTTTGTTCGCTGCATATGTGCATTTGTTCCCCAGACATCCATAGAATTGTTGCTAGAGCTAGAGTTAATGCAATACTCATGGTTTATAGTGTGTCATTTCTGCAGAGTGAGACTGAAGCTTAGTCAATACTGTAATCTTCTCAATGCTTTGCTCATTACATTCTCAACATACTTTTTGAGTTCAAACTATCGATCAAGTGAAGTTCCAAGATATGTTATGCGATTGACATCATGGCAATTTAAACATTCCCAATGATCCTCCGCTGCAGCAGCCATACTAATATCCAGCCAAGATATTTGGGGTGTTATTATCTTATCAGTTAATGTTTGTCTATTCTCAAGGTGATATTTTTGAAGGATGTTGTCTGCTCCATTTTTCTTGTCTCCTGGAATAATATTTGAAAGTCATGCAAGTCTTGTCATGAACTATTATTTCACTTACTGGGAGGATGCAATCTTTGTGGATTGTTAATTTTAAAATTCTTTTGTCATCAGTTTTGTATGCTCGGGTCTAAACAAGCAGATGTTGTTTCCATTAATCCAGTGTTCAGCAAGAGTGCCTCACAAATGCCCACAATTTTTCCTTTAAATTAAGTCTCGGTCGTTGAAGAGGGGCACATTTGTAGAATGCATGTGGGAGTCTACGCAGACGTAAACACACAACTACTGGATGTTTAAAATCAAAACAGGGAGATATCCTGATGGAAACAGACGAGAAAATAGAAAGATGGACAGAATACATACAGTGATAACAGACAAGAAATAAACATCAATTATAGCCATGAAGGACCACAAATACTTCCATCAGAAGTTATCAACGCCATAAGACACACGAAAAAAGGCAAAACCCCAGGACCAGACAACATAACAACAGAGGAAATAGAAGCAACAGGCGAATTGGGCGTAGGCGTTTTAACAAAATTATTAAATGACATCTACAACACTGGATATGTACCCAAAGATTTACGACAATCCATTTTTATAGCACTACCAAAGAAAGCAGGAACAATAGAATGTGAAGAACACCGCACAATCAGCCTCATGAGTCACGTAACAAAACTACTTTTCAGCATTATTATGAGAAGAGTGCAAACAAAATAAGACCAGAAGTTAAGGAAGAACAATGTGGTTTTGTTGAGCAGGGGAACAAACAACGCAATATATACAATAAGAACAATAATGGAAAGATCAATAGAAATGAAGTTGGACTTATACCATACCTATGTTTCATAGACTACTCAAAAGCTTTCGATAAAGTAAAACATGGAGAAATAATCAGCATGTTAGAAAGTATAAATATTGATGGTAAAGATCTTAGACTGATCAAGAATTTGTACTGGCAACAAAGCGCAGCCATTAGACTGAGAGTAAGATTGGAATCTATCAGGCGATACAGTTAGGAGTACAGCAAGGGTGCGTACTCTCACCAGACCTATTCAACCTATATAGCGAAAACATGAGATCTATAGAAGAAAAGACAGGAATAGCAGTCGGTGGACAAAATATAAACAACCTAAGATACACTGATGACACAATTCTCATGGCTACAAATGAACAAGATCTGCAAGACTTGATAGACATACTAGTGAGAGAAAGTGAAAAGAAAGGATTAAGGGGTTATACTACTGACAGTTGGGTCATTATAGCTTATAGATATCGATTTTTCAAATTCATCATATTATGTTAGTATTGCATCTCTACAATCGAATTATGCAAAGAGTTTTTATTTATGATCCGAAAAATGCTTCAAAATTATTTTTCAACAGCCCTACCCTCTAAAAATTCACTATAGAAAATGTCTTAAATTATTTTTCTTTTGTCCCTAGATACAGTGTATGGCATTCAATTAACCCAATCGAGTCATGTATCATTGTAAAGCTTGATCTGAGTACTAACAGATATATTAGATTTAATTAGGCTACGCAATGACTATGCTGTAACGGACGATTTCCCTGACACTTCAGACTAAATTCACATTATATTTTTAAAACGCAGTTTTCTCCCATTTGTAAATTTCGTTAACGTGGTAATGTACGTTTTCCACCATGAAAGAAATCCTCAAGATAGCAATATGAGATTTGACCCTGACACATATATATTAATATTGAAGCCCTTAGACAACAGAAAATGCACCTTTCTCTAACAAATAAATTTATATGAATTTTTTTTATGAACCAATGGGTCCTATTTTGGGCCGTAAATTGGGTAGGTCTTATTCGTTGCATCCCCAGAGATCAATTACATGTTACAGAACAATTTAAAGTTGTCAGCGGCCCAGAATATTGGTATATTTAGGTTGTGCAGTCAAAAAAATTGCAATTGTTATTTATTTCACTCTGTTTGGAAATAAACACGTTTATAATCCAACATGGCTGCCCGATAATTTATTAATGCGAAAGATATCTAAATTTTCATTTTAGACCACTCTAGTAGTAACTGCTATGTATCGCCTAATTTTATTGAGAGATAAGAAAGTTGAGAAATCCTCTACCATAACCCCTTAAGCATGAATATAAAGAAAACAGAGGTTATGGTTGTCTCCAAGAAACACCAACATGTAATATCAAAATAAATAACACAACACTGAAACAAGTCCATCGATTCAAGTATCTAGGAACATTCCTAACATCAGATGGAAGATGTACAACAGAGATTAGGAGTAGAATAGCTCAAGCGAAAGCAGCTTTTATGAAAATGAAGAACACACTATACGTGAACTCACTACCAATGACATTACGAAAACGAGTACTCCAATGTTATATTGAACCAATACTTATGTATGGCAGCGAATCATGGACAATGAACAAACAATCAATACGATCATTGGAAGCCACAGAGATGTGGTTTACAGAAGAATGTTGAAAATTCCATGGACAGCAAAGAAAACAAATGTGGAGGTTTTAAATCAGGCCTGCACACAATGAAACCTTATCAAAAGAATAAGAATCCGACAATCAAGGTTCTTCGGGCATATAATGCGAAGAGAAGGTTTAGAACATTTTGTGACTACAGGTAAAATTCAGGGAAGGAGAGATCGTGGAAGACGGGGAGAAGATGTTGGATGGCTTGACATGGTTCGACAAAATATCGACGTCAGAACTGATTACATGCACCAAGCAAAGAGTTGTGGAGAGACATGATCGCCTACGCCGGCAGGCATGGCACTTGATTGATTGATGTGGGAGTCTAGGGACCCATTTGGCATGTGCATTGGACAATTTCAAAAGTTTTTGTTTTGTGGAGATGGGCTTGCAATCTACAATGCTCGTCTGTGTGGAGTCAACAGATAGTGGTTGGGTAGTGTCTAGCCTTAGGTTGGGATATTGTGGGTAGCTGCTGCCTGCTGTTCTATGACTCCATGAACATTTGTATTGTCCTTTGATAAATGTTTTGGCTTTCCTCAGTGATATTCTATGGCATAATTGTTTTCTAGTTGATCTAGTGTTTTTTGCTCTAGTCTTCATGACATGGATTATACAGTGTAACTTGACTGGTACGTTTATTTTGTTGAAATATCCCATAAGTTGCTCTCATTTATCTGGGTTTTTTGAGGTTACCACTTTGATAGGTGGTTGAAGCTTGATCTTTTCAAGCAAAGTTTGATGTCTCATTTGGAGAAACAACATACTTAAGTAACATATATTCAATAAGCTGAAGGTAGTACTCATGTACAATCTAGCACTGATCAAATAATGAGGTCTGAAATGTATGGGGACAAGAGGAGACTTGCGTGGCAGTTGTCAGTACTACTCCCAGACAAGTTCTATGGAGATATTGACACCCCTTAGGTTGACCATATGTTTCTTTGCAATTGCAAATATTCAGATTAATATCAGAGAGTGTATGCAAAGGCAGATAATCGTTACACACATTTTACTACAGCAAAATAATGCATTTCTGTATTTGTCTTATTAGGCACCCTAGTGGATCTTCAGTCAGAAAGAAGATGATCTGTGCTGCTTCATTAAATGCACTGAAGTGTACTCTGTGTCACAACAAGAATGTTCTTGAGGGTGAATCTTTGTCTGAGGTGGATAGTAAAGCAGCCCTAGAAAAGGTTGGCGGCAAGGCAGTGCCTACATAAGAGATATTCAATGTAAGTATAACCAAATGAAACTTTGAAAAATTTGGGGGTGATATTAATATGACTGTGCACACTCACTTTCAAATACCAAACAAGACTTTAAGATGCAGTCAGAAACTGTGACAGGGCTCCAGCCGATGGAGGACAGACGGGACATGAAGGTACTTCAACAAGGAGAAAAATTCAAGTGACTGACGAACCATCCAATGCACCTTCGAATCAAAAGCTACGGTAGGGGCAGATTTAAAAGAAGTAACTTCGTGGCAAACTCTGAAAAACTTGCTCACAAAGATCCAATATTGGCACTGGCTCAATGAAGACATATTCATCCAGCCAGCACCTCCCCTTCCTGGGCATGCAGTCTCCCAGAGCTCTCAGAAGAAATAAGTGGCATTGGCAAGAAAGGAACACACAGTCCTGGAGAGAAGGCTCATCGCAGAAAAACACATAAACAAAAACTACACAATGGACACATGCATACACGGATGGCTCAGGTTCAGGTGCCACCCACAATGGAGGAGGGGAAGTTGTGCTCAGACTAAAATGGAGTAGAACTAACCTTAGCTCTGGCCACCGGCAAGTTTTCAACTACTTTCAGGGCTGAGGTAGAGGCCCTCAGTGCAGCTGCAAAATGGCACTACAAAATATGAACCAAATACATGGAAAAATAGTGCTCTTGACTGACGCATTGTCCGCTATCTCAGCACTGAAATCTGAAAGGAACACAGAACTAAGTGATCTCAGTTCAACCGTAGCCCAGTTATCCCATGAATCTGAGAGGGTAGTAATCCAGTGGATACCCTCACACTGCAAGATCAAGGGAATGAAGATGCTGACAGACTGGCTACAGAGGGAGCAGGAATGCCCCAAGATGACAACCTGGTTAGCTATGAAGAAGCAAAAACCATTGCCGAAGGTCACTACAAAACAAAATAGGATAAAGAATACCCAAAACACAAGAACGATGGATATTACCAACTGTCCAGAAGGGACCAGACAGTCATACTTTGCCTCCGGACAGGTCACAACAGAATGAGACACCACCTGTACACTAAATTCAAGATAGGCACCAACGACCTGTGCCCTGTGGCTTGGCAAGTATGACAACAGAAAATATCCTACAAAACTGCCCCCAGTATGCAGACCTGAGAAGAAAGAGGTGGCCCACTCACACCATCGACCAAGACAAACTATAGCGTGGCTGATAATCTGAGACAGACGGCTGCCTTTATTAGAGAATCTGAAATCCCAATCTAGTGAGAATACAGAAGTAGATGATTTAGTCAATGAATATTATAGTAGTTGGTCAGCGAGTGAAAGTTGTAAAATGCAGTCAATGAATATTATAGTAGTTGGTCAGCGAGTGAAAGTTGTAAGATGCAGTCAATGAAGATTATAGTAGTTGGTCAGCGAGTGAAAGTTATAAGATGCAGTCAATGAAGATTATAGTAGTTTGTCAGTGAATGAATGCTGACCAAGTAAGACCCTACTTAACCGTAAATGTGTAGTGCAACAACGATGAGTATATGAAATATTTGATGATTCTCAGTTTCTGTGTGTTTAGTATTTGCTTGGGATGTTAATATCTTTCTATTGCTGTTGAACATATTTTGGTCATTTCTATTCTTTTGAACTTCCATCATTCGTTATATTTCACAGATATACAAAACTTGATACTTGGTCCAGTGTTTCACTCTGTTTCTATGCTCAATGTTTCTCTTTGTTTTGCTTATTAGGCTGTTTTATAATACTTCATTCACTGATGTCAAGCTCGGACAATACTTTCACTTGTTTGTTACTTAGCTAACTGTGTTGTGCATATCTTAGGCTGTTTTATCATACTTCATTCACTGATGTCAAGCTCGGACAATACTTTCACTTGTTTGTTACTTAGCTAACTGCATTGTGCATATCTTAGGCTGTTTTATAATACTTCATTCACTGATGTCAAGCTCGGACAATACTTTCACTTGTTTGTTACTTAGCTAACTGTGTTGTGCATATCTTAGGCTGTTTTATCATACTTCATTCACTGATGTCAAGCTCGGACAATACTTTCACTTGTTTGTTACTTAGCTAACTGCATTGTGCATATCTTAGGCTGTTTTATAATACTTCATTCACTGATGTCAAGCTCGGACAATACTTTCACTTGTTTGTTACTTAGCTAACTGCATTGTGCATATCTTAGGCTGTTTTATAATACTTCATTCACTGATGCCACGCCCTGACAATACTTTCACTTGTTTGCAAAAATGTTAATACAGAGTCCACCAGACTAATGTATACACACTTTCATAGAGGTGGATGTGTACTTTGATCAAATTATGCTAGTATTTTAAAAATGTGAACAATGTTTGCAGTCAAGGTCTATTTGTAGTTGGGAAAAACAATGGTTAGAAGTGGCCCTAGACTTGAAGTCTGGGCTGTAAGGTTGAATGTTGCGGAAGTTTCTATCATAGAAGCTCAGATGGAGTCACACATAGCGTTACAGCATTGTAAAGAAGTACTCTAGTCAGTAGGTTTTGAATTTATGCATGTATAAAATGGAATTGAACAAGGACTAGAGGATACAAAAATCAAGCAACAATAAGAAAGCAGAGGGACAATGCAGAGTACAAGGTTGTTACCTACTGACACATGAACCTAACCTGTTTGTTTTCTGCTTTCAGATCTGTCAAGTTTTGTGGGTCAGGCAAAGCATGAGAATTGAAAGAATTCTTTGTTGGAGGGGCATTTCTATTGGAAGTTGTAGACTTGATTTGATAAATCATTATTTTGTTTTTCTGTCCTCTATTTGGAAGAAGACAATTTGTAGTTGTTGCGTTGATATCTCACAACACATCACATTTCAAAATAGCAGCATTTAAATTTCAATGACAATTATAGAGACGTATCTTGATTTCGATTGAACTGCAACACAAAAAAGTAACCGTGTAAACATTTATATATAAAGTTGTTGAAGGGGAAGAAAATATTTTCTAGTTACACCTGAAGTTCTCATTTCTTGTTTATATTTAACTAGTTTGATAGTTGTTCATAGTTATTCTTGTGCTGGAAGAACTCAACAACAAAATGTCCCCTCCATTGTCAAATCATAGCATGTTGAAATTGTATCATTAAAAAACTTATCCTTTGTTAGCTTTGGTTTTTCTTTATTGCTGCATATATTTTGTCTATCTAATTATATAATGATCAATCAAATGTTTCTTCAAGTTAATGGACAGTAACTATGTCAAAATTATATCAAAAGTGCAACAGCACAGACAACAAATATTTGCATCGAAAATATAGTAGTGAAAACAAAATGTAATTACATGAAACTGATTTGTTGTTTTAATTGTGACCTTAGTTTGCTTTATATTCTACTTTTTGTGTTTTCTATCAGACATTTCTTGATTCTTTGTCCTGATGTATTGAAAACCTAACTGCTCAATCAATATGCATGTACTTATCTGGGAATTTCTATAGTAACTCAATTAAATGACAAAATCTGGTTTAGTTGCTCAGCATAAAGGAACATCAACAAAATGAGCTGAGAAAATAATAAAGTTGTACAACAGTTATAGAACAAGACACAAATTGTGTGTGTGCAGTAATAATTGTCCACACTAATCACCTCAAACTGCTTGTTATACTGTGTCCATTAAACAAACATCATCATCATCAAAGTTCACTGTCAATGTAATGCTTTAGTGTTTATTGGTTCTGCTCATTTTCTGCACATGTTTCATCATCAAAGAGTCTTGATTAGATAGATATTGAAAAGTGTTCATCAAAGTCATATCAAAGATGAGTATATTTTTTGTTTGATTTGTAATTGACATCAACTTGAATAACTAGCACTTGTTTGATATGAGCTATGATTGACCTCAATGTCGTCACTTGATAGTAACTAGCTCAATAACCATATCGTTGTCAACTGTTCTCTTTGTGTGAATATCAAATTGAAGATCATAGAAGATCACAAGTTATTGAATGAAGTTAGAGCAATCACATCAGTTTTGACAATTCAAGAACTGGTTACACAAACCTGGTACAGCACTTTTGTAAAAAGAAATTTATTGAACCATTCTGTGCAACTTGATAGACTATGCTATTAAGAAAGTTTCAACCATGTTTTATTGCTAAGAACTACTTGAAACCACATCTGCTGAGAAATGTGTTTGGAGGAGTCATCAAAATTTGATTCACAGTAAAACAATGGTTGTGGAGGGGGAAAACTAAACTACAGGTGGGAGGGATGAGAGTGAATTAACATAGTGCTGACTTATACATACAATTGTTTTGTGTAGCAATTTATATTCATGCATTGAACAATAAACACTGTTACTAGATCTTTCTGTGTGCTTATTTCTATTTTGTTTGAATTGTTATTGGATTTAACATTGAATAACTAGAAAGTATATATATTCTATTCCTCTCGGAATATATACGTTACATACATTGTGCCTTCAAGCAATTTTTCTATCTTGGACAACTCATTCAGTGTCTTCTGTGGAATTGAGTCTCTCTCTCTTGCGTTCCCAGCCTAGACTGATTGACCAACTTTTATCATGAATTTTACCGTGGTTTTAAGGGACTCTGTTCCTCCGTACAGCTTCTCGCAAAGCTCTGTGTTTTGGGGCCATGTTTTTTTTCTTATACATGCTAACCGTTGATAGTCTTGCAGAACATGTTCTGCCGTCATGTCCGCTCTTTTGCAGGGCACAGGCTAGTTGTGTCGATCTTAAATTTGTGGAACATGTGGGCTCGGAGCTTGTTGTGTCCGCTACGGAGGCGAAGTATGGCAACTTGTTCACTACGAGACAGACCATAGTATCCGTAGCTGTTGGTATACTCAGGATGGTCTTTTGTCCATTTGTTTCTATAGTGCGAGCCGATGGATGTTTTGGCTTCCTCATAACTGATCTCGAGATCAGTCTGAGGTAGTCGCCCGCCTTCTCTGGCTAGTTTGTCGGCTGCTTCGTTTCCCCTTACGTTGCAGTGTGATGGTATCCACTGAATGACGGTGCGTTTGAGTGAGCGCGTTAGTTCAACAGAGGGCCGTTTGAGCTCATTCAGCTCTGTTTTGCAAACACTTTTGAGTGCTGTGATGACCGATAGAGCATCAGTGAATATCACGACCTTGTTGCGAGCGGTGCCTATTCTCTCTAGGATCATTTCGGCCGCAGCTTTTATTGCCTCAGCCTCCGCTCGGTAGTTATTCGAGTATTTGCCTGTGGCAATCGCTTCGTGACCGTCACTTTCTTTGAGATTTAAGCACTATTCCTCCTCCGCCATCGCTGATTGCGTTATTGGCCGATCCGTCAGTGTACACGGGCGTCCACTTTTTTTCAGGGTACTCAGATTCTATGTACTTTTCTGTGGCCACTTTTCTTTCGAAGTTTTTTTGCTCCCCTTTATTCAGTATGCCTGGGATTGATTCCCTTAGTTCTGGTTTTCCACGGACACTTGCGGGATTGGTTTGACTTTGCATTTTGATAGGACTGGATGATCTGCGGTTAGTGCTTTAGAGATTTTGAGCTAGATCTCTGTATCCTACTCCTTCCGAATTCATACATTCTTCCGTGCATTGGGTGGGAATCGAGCCGTTTAAGTTTTTCCGCTAGTACTAATACTTTTCTGTCCCTTTGATCTGTCATTGGTTGGATACCGGTGATTGTTTCCATCGCCTTGATAGGCGTGGACTTCATGGCTCCAGTGATAATACGCATGGCACGGTTCTGGCTATTGCTCACTTTGACAAATTGCTTGTTGGATGCATTGCTCCAGGCTGCTATACCGTACTCTAGGACCAGTCGCACTCTACCAGAGTAGAGTGTTTTAAGAACTCTGGCGTTTGCTCCCCACGTGGAACCTGCAAGTTTGCGCATCATCGTGAGCCTATGCCTCGCTTTTGCCGTAGCATTTTCAATTTGAGAGCACCAAGTCAGTTTATGGTCGAGTGTGACTCCGAGGTACGTTGGGGTCTTGCTTTCTGGGAGATCTTGGCCATTGACTTTAAGCTGAATTTTGTGAACCTGGTTGTTCTGCGAGAACACATTGTATGTGGTTTTAGATGCATTTATGCTGATATTCCACTTTTTGTCCACACTTCCTGGTTATTTAGCGTAATTGTAGTTGATTTGTTGAATTGAGTCTGACATTTCTCATCTTTCTCAGTAAAGCTTGTCTCAGGATTTACCTAGAGCATTCCTTCTTTTCCCCGAACCATTTGCCTTCCACTTCAATGCCCGCTTTGATTCTTCTCTTTCAAATTGTATGTGGTTTTCAGATAATTTATGCTGATATTCCACTTTTTTGTCCACACTTCCTGGTTATTTAGGGTAAATTGTAGTCGATTTGTTGAATTGAGTCTGACATTTCTCATCTTTCTCAGTAAAGCTTGTCTCAGGATTTACCTAGAGCATTCCTTCTTTTCCCAGACCATTTGCCTTCCACTTCAATGCCCGCTTTGATTCTTCTCTTTCTTCTAAAAGTTGTTACTACTGTGGTTGACCAGAAATTTCTCTGATGTCATCGCATCTCCTAAATTTATATTTTCTATATCTTCATTTTCAACTCTCTCTGGCATACATTAGGACTGATACAAATCATACACATATTTGAGTAGCAATGTAGACAGAGGTGGAACAGATAGAGATGTCAAAATAATACAGAAGGCAAGAGGGGCTTTCATTACACTGGGAAACATTGAAGTCTAAAGAAACCAACAAAACTTCGGATATTTAACTCCAATGTTAAAGCATTCTGCTGTATAGATCAGAAACATGGAAAATGACTAAAATAATAATTCATAAATTTCAAACATTCATCAACTGGTGTCTACGCAGAATAGAGGGACTGAGATGGTATGATAGGGTCACAAATGAGGAACATGGAGAGAACAAGACAGATTCTAGTGAACCAAGAGGTTAAAAACTACGCGGTGCTGGATAGGACACACTTTGAGAAAACCTGAGGGGACTATAAAAGAAGGGTCCTTTCCTGGAACACACAGGACAGCGAAAGAAGAGGAGGTCGAGAAATACATGGAGACAAGATTTGGAGGCAGAGATCAACAACATGAAGAGCTGCAGGAGATAGCTAGAGATGGGAACACTTAGCATGAGTTGGTTGAGGGCCTATGCCTAATCTGGGTTAAAGGCAAGAGAGAGAGAGAGAGATGGCTGCAGCACTCCAAAACCAATTTGGTACAGAAGTTTGTCTTCTTATACTATCAGTTTAGAGCTGCAACAATGGTCGCTGATAACAAAGCTGATATAATCTAATAACGATTTTGTTTGAGCGAGTAAGAATGTGTATATATATATATATATATATATATATATATATAACACACTCCATCCAATTAGTATGGACAAGATTGTAAAGGACGATACAAGAATATATATAACACATTTCATTCAGTTAATATGGATAAGATTTATTCGGTTCTGTTTATCTTATCTGCTGTGCAGCCACCCCTTCCTCCCCATGATTTGCAGAAAATATAGTGTTGTACAAGTACTTGATATGTACTATTATTATTCAGTTAGTGAATCATATGACTGGTGGGCGTCGTCACACTGGTATCTAATAATTGACACATCTATCTCTGATAACACATGGGATTAATAAATGATAGTGCATAGCTATCACTGATAACACACATAGGATTCCCATGTGACATTGCTCGTGCAGACCAGGGGTTCCCAATCTTTATTAAGACATGGTCCCTCCATGACAACAAATGCCCATTTTCTCTCCCATGTGTGCATTAAAAGCAAGTTGAATGCATTTGAAAATAGATGTCTCGAAAAATAATGAATATAAAATGGAACAATTCAGAAGTGATGAAATCAGAGACATGTCTGGTCAACTACTAGTGACAACTGTTAGAGAGAAGATGGAGATATGTTGGACACACCTAGAGGAGAAATGATCAACGAATATCAAAGCAGGCATTGAAGTGGGATGCAAAGGGTTCAAGAAAGAGTCGACCTAAGGAGACTCTGAAACGAACTTTGCTGAGAGAGGCAAGAGGTATCGTTCTCAGTTCCATGGATGATATTGAGCGAGTTGCCCAGGATAGAGCGGTATGGAGAAGTTACTTGCAGGCCCTATGTAACGTATGAAAGTCGAGAGGAATTATTATTATTATGTGTGCATTAGCATGTTATTGTGTTATATTTATGAAATTGTTTATCCACATTAGAGGTTTTACTGCTTGTATGTCCAGTTGTGGCACTGAGGAACATAGAAGGCTGACCAGTACCAGTACCATCTCTGGCGTAGAGGCTAGGTGCTCGCCTTTCATTCCAAAGGTACCCGGTTCGTTTCCTCGTAGAGCCATTAGGTTATTTTTTAGAGATACCTGATCTCAGTGTAGGTGAGATCAAGTTCCTAGTCCTATTAGGGATGGGCGATAAAATGTAGGTCCCATGTTCAATTTAAGCAAGTAAAAGAACCCGTGGCAGTTCAAAATAGAGAAGAGCAGGTTGGAAAGCCCAGGATACTCCATCTGTGATGGTATGAGAGGACTACAAATAGGGAACTCTGGGATAGAACAGAACAATGACAGGTGGAACAAGAGATAGGGAGCAGAAGGTGTCGATGGATAGGACACACACTGAGGAAACCTCCTAACAGCATCACAAGACAGGCTCTCTGATGGAACACCCAGAGCAATAGAAGTAGGGAAGACCCAGGAACACTTGAGAAGGGAGTTGGAGACGGAATGCAAGAAAATTAGGAGAGATCTGGAAAAGATGGCCTTGGATAGGCGGGCTTGGAAGGCCTTGGTTGCAGACCTATGCTTCCCTAGGAGCGAAGGGTGAAGAAGAAGAAGGTTGGAAAGCCGCTGCCCAGGCAAATAAAAAAATCCTACAAAATATCGTCACCATTTTCTAAATTACATCGGAGACCCTCGTCGGTGCTAGAGTTTGTTCACCAGCTGAGATCTTCCTGTTTAAGAAAGAGATTGGAGCACACATGGTTACTCACTGAAGTGCAGTGATGATGGTCCTATCTATCAATCAATTAACTTGCATATTGATATGGACATTGTCAATGCACTGTGGTGAGGAAGTTTGGTGGTTGAGGCTGTATCTCATAAAATGAGATGAGGTTTTAAATCAAGAAACCTTATCCAAAGAATAAGAATCAGACAATCATGGTTCTTCAGGCAAATAATGCGAAGAGGAGGTTTAGAACATTTGGTGACAACAGGTAAAATTCAGGGAAGGAGAGATCCTGAAGACGGGAGAAGATGTTGGATGGTCTGACATCGTGGATCGATCTCAGAACTGATTAACTACACCAAGGAGAGAGAGTTGCGGAGAGACATGATAGCCTACACCGGCAGGCATGGCGATTGATTGTATCTAATCTGAAGATTAACGAACAGACATCTGACACAACTATGTTAACAGAGTGTCACATGAAATAAAAACTACACAAGTCTGAATAAATTAATCTTTGTGTATATAATCTGTGTAGACACACACAAGAAAGCCCATCCTTTGAATGACTTGCAAGATAGTCAGGGGGGGCATTTCAAACATTATTTAGGATTGAAGACTTTAGTTTGTAGTAGGGTAGAAATGTAGGTTATCTGGACTATTTTAAGTCAGATAATTCATCAGATGTACCCTCTTTTCCAAGTTCATGGAATTGTTCCCATTGAATGTTTGTTTCACAAGACTGATTCTAATCAAAGGATACTTTGTATAGCGGTACTTTAACAGCACATTAAATAGTTAAATGCACAAACTGATGGTCGTTAAACATAACTAAATGGTTATAGAGCTAGCGTTTCAACACAAACATACTATTATTGATTCAACAGATAAATAAGTTAGGAAATAAATAATGAAATGCTGCAGGAGCTATGGAAAAATCTGCTATGTTGCCCATACTTTGAGAAATAAAGACCGAGATTGTTTATCTTGAATCAGATATTTAATTTTGTTGAATATAATACCACAAGCTCGCAACATCACTTGGTCCAACGATGAGAACGTTAGCCTCTCACTACGCTTACAGTGACATTGTGACTACACTAAGACAACAACTTAAATGTTTTCCACCCGTTTGTTGCTGGGGTTTGCAAGGAGCAAAGAATAATAACACTGCAACCTACAAGGCATGTCATAAGAGGCGACTTAGGTAGGGGCCTAGGGAAGCTACCTAGTAAATAAAAATCATAGCAGAAATCGGATGTGCTGGCCTACTTGTAGGCGCATAACTGGCACAATGTACAATCACATTTAGACTAAGTTCACACAGTGGTTCAACAAGTGCTCGATATAGGGGAATCAAAGAAGAAAATGTTTTTCCTTCAGTCTAAAAAAATATTTTCAAGCAATGTTAACTAGGTCTCCTGTTGATTGTCTTCAATGTCATGAAGTTATTTCTCTCTCTCTCTCTCTTGCGATCGTTCTTTTATGGCCATTTTTATCATTCTTATTGTGACATATAAACAGCCTAACACCAAGAACCGGTGTACGTGCACAATCTTCAGTACCATTTGGAGCTCTAGTGTTTATCCTTCGGTGATGTGTTCAGTTTTAACTAGGTCCTGTTGATCGTCTTCAATGTCATGAAGTTATTTCAAGAGATGTTAACTAGGTCCTGTTGTTGATCGTCTTTAATGTCATGAAGTTAGCACATTAACAACAAGCATTGAAAAAATATACTATAGCCAAATTAATTTTCTTCTCACAATTTTTACTTATGTAGGTGTATGTACAAATTAAGCTGTAGTTTTCACATTTAAACAAAAATGTCATGAATAATATTGTAATTTTATATCAAATATATGAGTGCCTTTATTACGAGCTAACATAATGTGAAAGAATAAATTAAAAAATGGTAATGATCATTGGAGCGTATTAATGTAAATGTAAAACTAATTTGACCATGAAATAAATCATGGGTGTAGCCTGCAGCACATAACCAAACAGGACAGATGGCAAGCACAATCTGCGGCACACAGCCACACAGGACAGATAGACAAACAGAGTCAAATATAGATGACAAGACAGTCTCGCACAGCCACACAGGACAGATAGTCATGCTTCAGGTAGTTGTCGTATATCGCCACTTGCCTCTTTGATGACTTTCTTCGCTCTAGCGTAAGGCTCATGCACTGCGACTGTGCTGAATAACAGAACTGTCAGTGAAGACAACAGCATCTTCCTCCGATGTATAGTCATTTATTACTGCTTCGACTTCTGCGTCGACTGTGATTTAACAAAGCACATAGAACATCAATTCAAGAAATGTTACACAAAATTCTACACAGGTGAGGATGGAGGTTGAGGCCGTTACTGCTGCCCTCCATTGATTTCTGAGGACTTTATTACTAGGGCAGTTGTTGTATCTGACTCTCAGTCGATGCTTCACAAGATCAGAAGGGCAGGTTTGGGATGAGTGGATGTCGTCTATAGAAGTTTCTAACCTCCAGCGGCTTACGTGGATATACTGTCCTGGGCATGCGGGTGTTTCGGTAATGAGAGAGCGGACAGGCTTGCATCAACAGCATCGATTGTTGGGGAGTTGAAGATGGATAAGGGGATATTCTTGGTCTCTTGCGACTCTCTGTTGGATGAGGACACTAAAATCGATGTTGAATCGATCAAGCGATTTAAGTAGTTTGGAGTTACCCGTTGTTCAAGTTGAACTGGATGCCTGAGAGGCAGAGTGAGGAGTGTGTTTAATCAGCGAGCCACAAGAACCATCAGTATGCATACTCTTCGATATCTGTTGGGAGACTGAGCACCTATGGGTCTGCCCGGAGTGCAATGACGTCAGTTTAGTAACGAATAACCAATAACCAATAACTACACAGGTTAGAGAAAATGAAACGGGTTTCCATAGATCTTTCATACATGAACAATGTTAAGGCTAAAATATTGAGATATTTATTTTCACATTGTCATTGGAAAGAAAATGTTGACAAATAAAAAACACTATTTACATGAAATATAGAATACATTATCATAGGTACATGTGATACCTTTGTCATAGTAATATTCTTATCATTGATCAGTTTAATCTTATCCTGTCTCTGAACTCTTTGATTGTTCAAAATACAACAGTTATGTCTACAGCCTTATCTTGTCTCTGAACTCTCTGACTTCACCATACAACAGTTATGTCTACAGCCTCATCTTGTCTCTGAACTCTCTGACTTCACCATACAACAGTTATGTCTACAGCCTCATCTTGTCTCTGAACTCTCTGACTTCACCATACAACAGTTATGTCTACAGCATCATCTTGTCCCTGAACTCTCTGACTTCACCATACAACAGTTATGTCTACAGCCTCATCTTGTCTCTAAACTCTCTGACTTCACCATACAACAGTTATGTCTACAGCCCCATCTTGTCTCTGAACTCACTGACTGTTCACCATACAACAGTTATGTCTACAGCCTCATCTTGTCTCTAAACTCTCTGACTTCACCATACAACAGTTATGTCTACAGCCCCATCTTGTCTCTGAACTCTCTGACAGGTTCACCATACAACAGTTATGTCTACAGCCTCATCTTGTCTCTGAACTCTCTGACAGGTTCACCATACAACAGTTATGTCTACAGCCTCATCTTGTCTCTGAACTCTCTGACAGGTTCACCTTACAACAGTTATATCTACAGCCTCATCTTGTCTCTGAACTCTCTGACAGGTTCACCATACAACAGTTATGTCTACAGCATCATCTTGTCCCTGAACTCTCTGACTTCACCATACAACAGTTATGTCTACAGCCTCATCTTGTCTCTGAACTCTCTGACTTCACCATACAACAGTTATGTCTACAGCCTCATCTTGTCCCTGAACTCTCTGACTTCACCATACAACAGTTATGTCTACAGCCTCATCTTGTCTCTGAACTCTCTGACTTCACCATACAACAGTTATGTCTACAGCCTCATCTTGTCTCTGAACTCTCTGACAGGTTCACCATACAACAGTTATGTCTACAGCCTCATCTTGTCTCTGAACTCTCTGACAGGTTCACCATACAACAGTTATGTCTACAGCCTCATCTTGTCTCTGAACTCTGCTTCCAAACAACAGTTATGTCTACAGCCTCATCTTGTCTCTGAACTCTCTGACAGGTTCACCATACAACAGTTATGTCTACAGCCTCATCTTGTCTCTGAACTCTCTGACTTCACCATACAACAGTTATGTCTACAGCCTCATCTTGTCTCTGAACTCTCTGACAGGTTCACCATACAACAGTTATGTCACGCCTCATCTTGTCTCTGAACTCTCTGACAGGTTCACCATACAACAGTTATGTCCACAGCTTCTTCTTCTTTGCGACCAATTTTAATCAATCTTTGTGATTTGTTTGATCTTTGCCAAGAACGTGTATACGTTGAACATTGGTTTGCTAGGCCCCTAAACACATAGACTTCTTCACGCTTAGGACACATGCATCCGATTTCAGCCAAACCTCCTTAGTCGCCTCTTCGACATGCATGGCAGGTAACAGTGGTTCTATTCTTTACAGCCCAAATTTGGGCCCTGGTAACCACTCGGCCGATCCACAGCTTCAATTTGAAACTTGCAACTGTTTGGTTTATTTAAAATTGATTATACTAACCACTTTGTTCTCTGATGGTATCTCCACTTTGTGTAGTACAAGGGCTTGAGTATCTCCGACGGTATCTCCACTTTGAGTACTACAAGGGCTTGAGTATCCCAATGACCACAAGAGCTATGTCAGACGTAGCACTGCTGTCAGTAGGTTTAACTATGCCAAACAGATCAAAGGTTAGAGGTCAGTTAAAGAGGGTACCCCCAACCCTTTAGGATGATGGGCGTTGGGTTGGTACCCACCATAGAAAAGAGGGACACCCCCAACCCTTTAGGTTGATGGACGTTGGGTTGGTGATCCACCATAGAAAAAAAAGCCAACCACAGAAAAGTCAACAGATTTTTTTCAGCCAGGCATTGTGTAAGCATTTTCTGATCCAAACCCGCAATAGCTCTTTTCTGTATTCAGAAAGATTTGTGCATGGCCATTGAGTTGTTCGTATGTGTCGATTCCTCCCGCCAATAATGACTGACACATTCCATTTCCGAGGACATCTTTTTTTGAGGTTGTTCTCTAGATAGTTGCAGTCCTGCTGATAATCTGTCTTCCTGGGTTTGTCTGGAGTCGTCCTACTAGATGACTTAGCCTTCTGTTGCGGCTCTCACACCAGGCTTATGTAGTGTGCTCCTGACACTATAGTTAACCATATACTTAGAAAGTGTCAAGTAGAACAGACAAAAAGATGTCTCTCAAGGAGAGAGGATGACTCTATTTGTCCCATAGCTGGGATGGTCTAGTTGCAGCACTAAGCATTAACTAACTGCGTGGGTTCTGCCTGTCACCTATGAACTCCATCCTGCTCGCCTTGGTACATGCCTTCACTTCAGTCTGTTCGCTTAATAGACTCTGCAGGTTAGATCACATGACATACTGAAGGATCCTAAAGGCACACAACCCTCCAACACGATGGAAGACTAACACTGATATGATTATGAAAGACTCTTCAAGACCTAAGCAGAACAGACCAGGTCAGTTACATTTCGACTAACTAAGCCTGCAGACTCAACAAACACTTATATAGACTAGGTAAGTCAAACAGCTCTACCAGTGTTAGCAGGCGAACAGACTCAGAGCATATCCTCAAGACTGTCCCTCATGCCTAACTAGAGTGGGAGCTTGACATTGCGTTCTAGGCCAGATGAGTCACCCTGTTGTGTTATATCGCTATAGTTGGTACTCTGATATCTGTCTATCCATCTTTTCTTGGTTTAGCTCAGTACATGATCTCTTTTATTGTATGCATGATACTGGTTGGTGTATTCATTTTCATCTAATTGTCAAACCACTGCATTTATGTCTTTGATATAGTCGTGCATAAGTTATGCCCACTTGCTCTGAGTTCATTTCGAGTCTATCTTTCCTGTACACTGCCTCCTCAAGATTTCATTTCACATTGGTGAGCTTTCTGTTGTAGTTCTGTAAGACTAAGTTTGTACACTGTAACAAATAGTTGGTAGAAAATCCCATTTATCATCTGCTTTCACTCATCTTGATCTTTGGTTTTGTAGTACATGGTGCCAGCTGGTAGGTCACTGCATTGCTTTGAACCTTGTCTTATTTCTACAGTCATCCTCTGTAGAAAATTCTGACTAAATATTGAATTAGAAACTTGCTTACTCTGTTTTCTAGTTGTAGTTTGCTATGACTTGATGTTGTGTACATACATGACATAACTAAGTTGTAGTACATACATGACATAACTAAGTTGCTGTACATACATGACATAACTAAGTTGTTGTACATACATGACATAACTAAGTTGTAGTACATACATGACATAACTAAGTTGTACATACATGACATAACTAAGTTGTAGTACATACATGACATAACTAAGTTGTAGTACATACATGACATAACTAAGTTGCAGTACATACATGACATAACTAAGTTGTAGTACATACATGACATAACTAAGTTGCTGTACATACATGACATAACTAAGTTGCTGTACATACATGACATAACTAAGCAGCTGCACATAACTAAGCTGTTGTACTTTAGACATACACGTAAAAGTTTGCTAGCACATAACATAACTAAGCTGCTGTACATTGGAGCACACGTAAAAGTTTGCTAGCACAAGCAGAGACTTCATTTGCTGCTGCTGTGGTAGGACGATTTGATAATACACTTCCTGGTCTTGATCCAGGTGTGAAAGGTTGTGGTGTTGTCGAGCTTTGAGAAGTGTGACTTGAGAGCAGAGCTGTGAGTTTTTCTTCTGCTTTAAGCATTAGCAGATCCTGAAAGGAAATATTAATAGTACTACAAGTGAACCAACATTGAAACAATATAAACACAATTTCTGACAACAATACAATTAACTTTCGAACTAATTTATGCTATATAAATGAGTAATAGTCATCAAGTAAGAGAGTTACTGAGTTTGAAGAAAAAAAATTAGTATAATAACAATAAGATTAACGAATAGCAACTGGTGGTCTCTATCTCAATTTCGAAGTTCGAAGAGAGATCATAGAAATAGTTCATCTCTAGCAACTGGTGGTACCTCTATCTCAATTTCTGAAGTTACGAAGAGAGATCATAGAAATAGTCCATCTCTAGCAACTGGTGGTTACTTCTATCTCATTTCTGAAGTTACGAAGAGAGATTATAGAAATAGTTCATTTCTAGCAACTGGTGGTACCTCTATCTCAATTTCTGAAGTTACTAAAAGAGATCATAGAAATAGTCCATCTCTAGCAACTGGTGGTACCTCTATCTCAATTTCTGAAGTTACTGAGAGAGATCATAGAAAAGTCCACCTCTAGAATATGTGCTTATCCATGAATCAACAGGTATAGAGAGAGTTCATTTAAAAGTCACTCTAGCAACTGGTGGTACCTCTATCTCAATTTCTGAAGTTACGAGAGAGATCATAGAAATAATTCATTCTTGCTACTTTCACTCATCTCACTTCTTAGAAGTTGAGAGAGAGATATGAATGTGTCATGTTTTAGCAACTTGTATCTGATATTTCATAAGTACTAGATGATGCAGTAGTTCATCTTTAGCATGATTTCTCTTCTTATCTATAATTTCTTGGCTCTGGTAGAGATCACTGTAGAAAGATTATCATTTAAACTGTGAGACCCCAATCAGAGATGTTTTGAAGTTAGAAAGTCATAGACTAGGTTGATTCTAGCAGACATGGTAGTCCTCTATCTCAATTGTCTCAACTGTTACTAAACGGTATCAGTGGTCAAATCTGTTCAATCTTGTATCTGTGGTAAGATGGTGTCTCGTCCGTTCAATCTTGTATCTGTGTTAGATGATGTCTAGTCTGTGTATCAATCTTGTATCTGGATAGTGTGCTCATCTTTATCAATCTTTCTGGTATAGTGTGTCTAGGTCTGTGAAATTTTGTATCTTGGTATAATGGTGTCCAGTCTGTATCAATCTAATTCTGTGATAGGTTCTAGTCTGTATAATCTTGTATCCGTGGTATAGATGGTGTCTCAGTCTGCAGTACCAATCTTGTATCTTGGATAGATGGGTCTAAGTCTGTCTAGTCAATCTGGGATCTGTGATTCAGATGGTGTCTCAGTCTGCAGTACAATCTGATCAGTGGTAAGATGGTGTCTATCTCAGCAATCTGGTGGTACTCTATCTCATATTCTGTATCTGTGAAGATGAGGTCTCAGTCATGTATCAATCTTATCCTATAGATGGTGCCTCTATTCAACTGTTCTGGTATAGAGTTCATAGTAAATTTATCTTGGAATGGCTAAGTCTCTATCTGTTCTGGGTATAGATGGGATCTAAGTCTCAGTATCATCTTGTACTGGTAAGATTTCTCAAGTCTGTTGTATCAACTTACTGTGGTATAGATGAGTATCTCAGCTGTTGTATCAATCTTTATTTTGTATAGATGTGTCAAGTCTGCAGTATCAATCTTGTATCTTGTATAGATGGTGTCTCAATCTGTTGTATCAATCTTGATCTGTGGATAGATGGTGTCTCAGTCTGCAGTATCATCTTGTATCTGTTTAAGATGGTGTCAAGTCTGATCAATTTTATCTATAATGGTGTTCTTGTCGTGCTCCATCTTTTGGATGATCGTTCCTCTGTCTTTGTACTGTGGTATAATTTCTTCTGGTGCATCTTCTGTGGTAGATGACTAATCTTGAAATCTGTATCTGTAAAGATGTGTCATCAATCTTTTAAATCTTTATCTGTAGACACAAGATGAGTGTCTAAGCGCTATCATTGTACTGATAGATGTTGTCTAGTTGAGTATCAATTGTACTGTGGAAAGGTGTCTAATCTGGTCAAACTTGTTCTGTGTGACTAGATGTGTCTCAAGTCTGTTCAACTGTATCGTGGTATAGTGGTGTCTCAGTCTGTTGTATCAATCTTGTATCTGTGGTATAGATGGTGTCTCAAGTCTGTTGTATCAATCTTGTATCTGTGGTATAGATGGTGTCTCAGTCTGTTGTATCAATCTTGTATCTGTGGTATAGATGGTGTCTCAGTCTGTTGTACAATCTTGTATCTGTGGTATAGATGGTGTCTAAATCTGTGTATCAATCTTGTGATCGAGTTGTAATAGATGGATGTGGTCACTCAGTCGTGTACACTTGCACGTGGGCATTTATGCATCAGTCGATGTGTCATATCGTATCATGGAAGCTGAGAATTCCAGCGTGATCAAAATGATGTAGTCTGAAGAGGTTTCACTCCAGGCTGATGATCTATCTCTGTCATTGGTGTGTCAAGAGTGGAGGCTTCAGTCGATTGTCGGATGAGATATGAATGTTCTTGGTATTGTGGTGACCTCTGTCTGGTTGACACTAAATTGTGTAATCATGAGTGATTTAAGGAGTTTGAAATTACATGTTGTACAGGTAGAGCTGAATGCTTGAAAGGCATATAGAGGAGTATGTTCAACCAGTGAGCCACAGGAATCATCAGTATGCATACCCTTCAACATTTGTTGGGGGAGACTGAGCACCTATGGCTCTGCCAGGAAGGCTGTGATGTCAGTTCAGTAACCAATAACCAATTGTATCTGTAATGTAGATGGTGTCTCAGTCTGTTGTAACCTGTAGACAAAATTATGACCTTGATGTGCTGTGTGGAGAGCAGCTGATAAGGAAACTTGTTATATTTGATCTCAGCGTTATCTTTCCTTCTTTCATCAAAGAGTGTGTCCTTGATAGTTTCTATGTCAATATATATCATGATGTAGATTTAAGCAGCTAATAATTAACGTATGCAGACTGACCTTCCTGAGTTCTTCCACTTGACATAGACTTCTTAAAGCTAGGATAGCATTGACTCGAACAATTGCCTGTGCATCATGGCATGATGTTTCTAACAAGCTAATGGAGAAATAAAAATAAATTGTTCAAGGAAAATGGAAGCCGAAAACTACTCCGATCTGATACATATATCTTCATATTTATATATATATACATACACTACAGTTGAATCCTTCTAGAAAGAAATTGAGTTTAAATCTAGTTGTAATATTTCAAAACTTTAGTACTTTGTTATGCTGTTTCGCTATTCTTTTCTGCCGATCTTCCAAGTTCGTTCCTCTTTAGTTTCCTCATCAATCGCCTTTACACTCCTCCGACGCTTGTAGTCAAGCCTAATAACTAATCTTTCCCTCTCTGTCTCTATGTTTCTGGCCTTCATTTTTCTTTTCTTATCATGCTCAAAATGTCCTCACATCCTCAACATGGAACATCACAACTCAGAATGTCCTCACATCCTCAACATGGAACATCACAACTCAGAATGTCCTCACATTCTCAACATGGAACATCACAACTCAGAATGTCCTCACATTCTCAACATGGAACATCACAACTCAGAATGTCCTCACATCCTCAACATGGAACATTACAACTCAGAATGTCCTCACATCCTCAACATGGAACATCACAACTCAGAATGTCCTCAACATGGAACATCACAACTCAGAATGTAGTCATATCCTCAACATGGAACATCACAACTCAGAATGTCCTCACATCCTCAACATGGAACATCACAACTCAAAATGTCCTCACATCCTCAACATGGAACATCACAACTCAGAATGTCCTCAACATGGAACATCTACTCAATGTCTCCTCCTCAACATGGACATCCACTCAGAATGTCCTACATCTCAACATGACATCACAACTCAGAATGTCTCACACCTCAAAATGGAACATCACAACTCAGAATGTCCTCCATCTAACATGGAACATTACAAATCAGAATGTCTTCATTCCTCAACATGGAACATCACAACTCAAATGTCCTCACATCCTCAACATGGAACCTCACAACTCAGAATGTCCTCACATCCTCAACATGGAACATCACAACTCAGAATGCCTCACACTCAAAAACATGGAACATCACAGCTCAGAATGTCCTCACATCCTCAACATGGAACATCACAACTCAGAATGTCCTCACATCCTCAACATGGAACATCACAACTCAGAATGTCCTCACATCCTCAACATGGAACATCACAACTCAGAATGTCCTCTCAACATGGAACATCACAACTCAGAATGTCCTCCTAGATACTCACATCTCAACATGGAACATCACAACTCAGAATGTTCTCACATCCTCAACATGGAACATCACAGCTCAGAATGTCCTCACATCCTCAACATGGAACATCACAACTCAGAATATCCTCACATCCTCAACATGGAACATCACAGCTCAGAATGCTCCATCCAACATGGAACATCACAACTCAGAATGTCCTCACATCCTCAACATGGAACATCACAACTCAGAATGTCCTCACATCCTCAACATGGAACATCACAACTCAGAATGTTCTCACATCCTCAACATGGAACATCACAACTCAGAATGTCCTCACAACTCAGAATATTCTCACATCCTCAACATGGAACATCACAACTCAGAATGTCTCACATCTCAGACATGACTCACAACTCAGAATGTCCTCACAACTCAGAATATCCTCACATCCTCAACATGGATAACTAACTGATATCAATGAGCTTCTAGAATGAAATAACAGGAATTTATAAGAGAAAAGCATGACATAAAAAAGATATTAGAAACACATACAACCAGCAGGTCATGGGAACCATAGGCATGCATATCTTCACATTTTGATAAAAGAGCCACATACTTATGAGTCTGCTGGAAGATCTCAGTGAAATCAGTTGATATCAATAAAATAATTGATTGATAGGACCATCATCATTGCACTTTGCTGATGTGTGTGCTCCGATCTCTTTCTTACACAGGAAGATCTCAGCTGAAGTACACAACTCCATAGCATCAGCGTAGGTCCCTGATGTAACTTTGAAGATGGTGAAGATATTTTGTAGCAATTTTATTTTTAATCTTTTTCTAATGAATTTTGCCTGGGCTGCAGCTTTCCAGCCTGCTCTTCATGATTTTGAACTGCCTAGGGTTCTTTACAGCCCAAATTGTGAAATGTGACCCTTTCTCTCTTGTGCACTGAGTTTCTAAATCGGATCAATTTTAATCACTTTGTGTGATAGTTTGTCTTGTCCAAGATAAACTATCAAGGTTAATTGGTTTGGTAGGCCCTAAAGGCATAGAACTTCCAAGCATGTTTAGACATGCTCAAACTGATTCAGCCTACTTTTATCGTCCTCTCCATAGGACTAGGAACCTCATCCTTACACTGAGATCAGGATTTCTTGAAAATACCAAGATGGCCAGGGTGAACTAGTTACCTTTGTCATTAGAGGGAGCATCAGACAACCCCCCACACCTCCAAAGAACCAATGTAAGAAAACAACAAAAAGTAAAAAAACATTTTCCAACAAAAACTTACTGAGCTACAAGTTTCATCTTTTTGATATCAGAACACAGTACAGGTGAGTGCATTCCTAGGTTTCCACAAGCACCTGTAGACATAGTACAATAGATATCAGAACACAGTACAGGTGAGTGCATTCCTAGGTTTCCACAAGCACCTATAGACATAGTACAATAGATATCATAACACAGTACAGGTGAGTGCATTTCTAGGTTTCCACAAGCACCTGTAGACATAGTACAATAGATATCAGAACACAGTACAGGTGAGTGCATTCCTAGGTTTCCACAAGCACCTATAGACATAGTACAATAGATATCATAACACAGTACAGGTGAGTGCATTTCTAGGTTTTCACAAGCACCTGTAGACATAGTACAATAGATATCAGAACACAGTACAGGTGAGTGCATTTCTAGGTTTCAAAGCACCTGTAGACATAGTACAATAGATATCAGAACACAGTACAGGTGAGTGCATTCCTAGGTTTTCACAAGCACCTGTAGACATAGTACAATAGATATCAGAACACAGTACAGGTGAGTGCATTCCTAGGTTTCCACAAGCACCTGTAGACATAGTACAATAGATATCAGAATACAGTACAGGTGAGTGCATTCCTAGGTTTCACAGCACCTGTAGACATAGTACAATAGATATCAGAACACAGACAGGTGAGTGCATCTAGGTTTCACAAGACTGTAGACATGTACAATGATATGAACACATACAGGTGAGTCATTTCAGGTTTAAAGCACTGTAGACATGTACAATAATAATGTAGCACCAAGACGCATACAGAGTGGTGCATCGACAGACTGACTGATGTAGAACCGGGATCAGCAGTATCAGAGTGGCGATCTATACAAGACTGCACATTATATGTAGCACCATAGATTAGCAGTATCAGAGTGGCTGCGTCTATACAAGACTCTAAATGATATCAAGAAATCAAAAACTGGCACAGAAATCTGCCAAAAAAATGTCTGTAGGGGAAGTAATGCCACCCAGATTCAAGCTGATTGGTCATACCATAATTGTTTAATCTTTGCAAAACTTTTAATTGCTGATGTTTCTGTATTTCTTTGAGGAAAGCAAAAATAACAGAAATTTACTTGCTGCATTGGCCCTGGTTTTCGTGACTGGATCTCGAAGTAAATCAACTAGGCATGGTAGAGCTGGTTTCAGTTTGTGGTACAACTCTCCACTGTGGTAGCTGGCATTGCCTACAGCATATGATGCACACTGAGAGATACAAATAACAACAAAATTAATGATTGCTAATGTCCATGTCAAGGAGATTATGTTAATAACCACACTGAAGAAATTTGACATACATGTACAGTAGGGCATCACAATGGTGGCATAGAAAATACTAGGTCAACTTCTGATGTCATAACAAAACAATGAGTCAACTTCTGATATCATAACAAAATAATGAGTCAACATCTGATATCATAAAAAGACAATGAGTCAACTTCTGATATCATAACAAAACAATGAGTCAACTTCTGATATAAAAAGACAATGAGTCAACTTCTGATATCATAACAAAACAATGAGTCAACTTCTGATATCATAACAAAATAATGAGTCAACATCTGATATCATAAAAAGACAATGAGTCAACTTCTGATATCATAACAAAACAATGAGTCAACTTCTGATATAAAAAGACAATGAGTCAACTTCTGATATCATAACAAAACAATGAGTCAACTTCTGAATCATAAAACAAGAGTCAACATCTGAGTACAAAAGACAATGAGTCAACTCGATATCATAACAAAACAGATAACTTTGATATCTCAAAAGAGCCAACGATATCAAATAAAGACAATGAACAACTCTGATACGAACAACTCAGGCCAACTTCGATATCATAACAAAACTGAGCCAACTTATACTTGTCTTAAACTTTATTTGTCATTTTATTTTAAAATTTCGAACATCAAATTTGTCTAGAAACAGTCAAAATACAAAGACCAGCAAACAGTAACAGAATATGCTATAGAAACAGAATGTTATAGTTTCTCAGAAGAAATATTCAAAATAAAGACGCCCATTATGACTTATCGAACAATAAAAATGAAATAGTTAAAATATATAAATGATCATATACAACAATTCAGTATAAATGATCATATACAAACAATATATAAATGATCATATACAAGCAATTCAAGTATAAATGATCATATACAAACAATTTATAAATGATCATATAAAGCAATATATAAATGATCATATACAACAATATACAAATGATCATATACAAACAATATACAAATGATCATATACAAGTAATGATATACAAATGATCATATACAAACAATTTAAAATGATCATATACAAGCAATATATAAATGATCATATACAACAATATAAAATGATCATATACAAACAATATATAAATGATCATATACAAACAATATATAAATGATCATATACAAACAATATATAAATGATCATATACAAACAATATACAAATGATCATATACAAACAATATATAAATGATCATATACAAACAATATATAAATGATCATATACAAGCAATTCAAGTATAAATGATCATATACAAAATATATACAAATGATCATATACACGCAATATATAAATGATCATGTACAAACAATGTATAAATGATCATATACAAACAAAATATAAATGATCATATACAAACAATATATAAATGATCATATACAAACAATGTATAAATGATCATATACAAATATATAAATGATCATTACAAACAATGTATATTTGATGTCAGTGAATCACTTTTACCTTCCGTACATTGGAATCATTATCCTGCATACACTTGATCAAACCACTGAGAATGAGATCTCTGAAGCAAATATAACAATACAAAGGAGACATTTATTTTCATATAAAATTATTTCTGATACCAATACAATTAAAATGTTGGTTATCATGAGCTTTGTAAACAAGTAGAGAATATCATCAAAAATGTGTCAGTTAAACACGTAAGAATTGTTTAGAATAGGAACAAGCATATCTTACATAAATTATTTCATTAGTTTATTTGTAACTGACAGTTAAATAGAGAAAATATATAGAAAAATATCAAAATAGAGAAAATATATAGAAAAATATCAAATAAATAGAGAAGATATAAGAAAAATATCAAATAAATAGATATATGAAAAATATCAAATAAATAGAGAAGATATATGAAAATATCAAAATAAATAGAGAAGATATATAGAAAAATATCAAAGTAAATAGAGAAAATATATGAAAAATATCAAATAGAATAGAGAAGATATAAAGAAAAATATCAAATAGATATATAGAAAAATATCAAATAAATAGAGAAGATATATAGAAAAATATCAAATAAATAGAGAAGATATAAAGAAAAATATCAAATAAATAGAGAAGATATAAAGAAAAATATCAAATAAATAGATATATAGAAAAATATCAAATAAATAGAGAAGATATATAGAAAAATATCAAAATAAATAGAGAAGATATTTAGAAAAATATCAAATAAATAGAGAAGATATATAGAAAAATATCAAATAAATAGAGAAGATATTTAGAAAAATATCAAAGTAAATAGAGAAGATATATAGAAAAATATCAAATAAATAGAGAAGATATAAGAAAAATATCAAATAAAAGATATATAGAAAATATCAAATAAATAGAGAAGATATATAGAAAAATATCAAATAAATAGAGAAGATATATAGAAAAATATCAAATAAATAGAGAAGATATATAGAAAAATATCAAAATAAATAGAGAAGATATTTAGAAAAATATCAAAGTAAATAGAGAAGATATATAGAAAAATATCAAAATAAATAGAGAAGATATATAGAAAAATATCAAAATAAATAGAGAAAATATATGAAAAATATCAAAGTAAATAGAGAAATATATAGAAAATATCAAAGTAAATGAGAAGATATAAGAAAATATCAAATAGATATATAGAAAAATATCAAATAAATAGAGAAGATATATAGAAAAATATCAAATAAATAGAGAAGATATAAAGAAAAATATCAAATAAATAGAGAAGATATATAGAAAAATATCAAATAAATAGAGAAGATATATAGAAAAATATCAAATAAATAGAGAAGATATAAAGAAAAATATCAAATAAATAGAGAAGATATAAAGAAAAATATCAAATAAATAGATATATAGAAAAATATCAAATAAATAGAGAAGATATATAGAAAAATATCAAATAAATAGAGAAGATATTAGAAAATATCAAAGTAAATGAGAAGATATATGAAAATATCAAATAAATGAGAAGATATTTAGAAAAATATCAAAGTAAATAGAGAAATATATGAAAAATATCAAAGTAAATAGGAAAATATATGAAAAATATCAAAGTAAATAGAGAAATATAAGAAAAATATCAAATAGAATATGAAAATATATAATAGAAAATATCAAATAAATAAAAGTATATAGAAAAATATCAAATAAATAGAGAAGATATAAAGAAAATATCAAATAAATAGGATATATGAAAAATATCAAATAAATAGAGAAGATATATAGAAAAATATCAAAATAAATAGAAGATATTTAGAAAATATCAAAGTAAATAGAAGATATATGAAAATATCAAGTAAATAGAAGATATATGAAAAATATCAAATAAATAGAGAATATATAGAAAATATCAAATAAATGAGAAAATATATAGAAAAATATCAAATAAAGAGAAGATATTTAGAAAATATCAAATAAATGAAAAATATAAGAAAAATATAAAATAAATGGAGAAGATATTTAGAAAATATCAAATAATTAGAAAATATATAGAAAACTATCAAAGTAAATAGAAAATATCATTTGAAAATCAGCCCAATATAGCATCAGAACCAAGATTAATATATACTGCAGCTGTGTGCTACCAACTTTGCTATATGGATCGGAATGCTGGAGAATGACAGAACATGATATGTCCGAACTCTTCACCTTCCATACAACTTGTCTCGAAAGATCTTATGTGTTCTGGTCAATACTATCTCTAACCAGAACTGCTTGCACAGTGTCAACTAAAGAATATGAATAGCATTGTGGCTAGTGAACTTGTTCTGTAGCTGTGTGGTTGCAAGATCAAATTTACCAGTTGGAGTGGGGATTTTGTTATTGCTGACATGGTTGCAAGATCAAATTTACCAGTTGGAGTGGGGATTTTGTTATTGCTGACATGGTTGCAAGATCAAATTTACCAGTTGGAGTGGGGATTTTGTTATTGCTGACATGGTTGCAAGATCAAAATTACCAGTTGGGGTGGGGATTTTGTTGTTGCTGATAGTAATTAGCTGCTCTCTGGTTGAACCAGCCTCAATTGGGTACCAGAGAAACATTGTGATGTTACGGCAACCTGTGTGATGTTATGGTAACCTGTGTGATGTTTTGGCAATCTGTGTGATGTTACGGCAACCTGTGTGATGTTACAGCCATTTGTGTGATGTTCTGGTAATCTGTGTGATGTTTTGGCAATCTGTGTGATGTTACGGCAACCTGTGTGATGTTACGGCAACCTGTGATGTCACCATCTGATGTTGACAACATCATTCATCGTATGCTGTTGGTTAATAAAAAGTGTGGATCTAACACTGTATCCCTGAATGGTTCAAGAGAACAAGTTCTTTACTCATTTATTTCTTTCTTTTCTTGCGTTGTTTTATAATTTATTTATGAATTAGACAAGTATACTATTCATAAAATGTACGTAAATGGAAAAAACAAAAATGGATCTCATCACTTTTTATGCTGGTGTTGCATTCTTTACTATGCTCATTCATGTCAGTGTCTCATACCCTGCTTATGTCACTGTATTGATATTACCGGGACCAGGTGTAGTATTGTAAATTCAAGCTCGTTATTCCACTCCATAGAATCACATTGATCAGATAACAACAAAATCATATTTAGTCTTGCCTCTCACTTCTTGATCTTACAATTGCCTGATCAGCGTCTCTCAATCAAGGCATCGGCAGTGATCATTACCATGGCATCTATCTACAATATGGAGCAAAGGTGGATGACACCAATGCCAGGTCTTTTGTTGACACATCTGAATCACCCAGTCCTTTAGCTAGCCTGGTAGCTTGCCCTGTATATTAAGTCTGCCTTAACCAATGTATCCTCCAAGTCCTTTCCCTGTCTATTGGTAATATTATTTCCTCACTATTTTCCTCTTGCATTTAAATCACCACCTTCTTCTTCTTCTTCTGCGATCAACTTCTGCTATACGACTACTCCAGTATCTGTCATAAACAGGCAAGTGCGCTTGAGGTCTTCACCAGTTCCCCCATAATTTGTTTTGTAGTGTTGTTTCTGTTAGCCAGATTTCCATTCTCACACTGCTCAAGCTGTGGCAGTCTTGCAGGATGTGCTCTGGGGACTGCTTTGGTGCTCCACATGTGCAGGCAGCCGAGTCCCTGAGACCCATTCTATGGGGGTGTGCTCTGAGACTGCAATGTCCCGTTCTAAGTCTGAAGACTGTGCTTTTCTGTTTAGTGTATTTATACTGTCATGCTCTGGGTTGTATCCTCCATTTGTTTTTCTCCACATGGAAATCACCACCAAAAATGATATTACTTTCATCCTGTTTGAATAATCCTTGCCACCTGGAGACGCATATGCTTCTGTTACGTGGATACATTGATGGTAACAAGGGATGTTGATGCCTGTATTCTAACAGCATGTATTTGCAAAACATCGCAATTCCATCTTAGATGCATGCAAGCTATTGTGTACAACGACAGCCTGTCCAAGATGTTTTCTGTTGTAGAATATGTGGAATCCAGGGGCTTAGATTGTACCATTGCCCATGTTTATCTCTTGTAAAGCAATCTCGCCAGCACCGTAAAGAAGTTTGTCCAAGATGGGACGTTTTTATCTGACACCAGAACAATTCCAAAACACAATCAAGCCTGGTGACTCAATCATCGCATTTTAGCTGTATTTTCTCCCGCCTGTTGACTTATCTTTCTCCCATATCCCCTCCTTTATTCTTCTCCAGTGTACACATAAGGCAGATACGTACATTTCTTTCATCATATCCACATCCGTTGGTACCGTCGAACCTTGCTGTGTTTTTGTTATGATGGCTATTATTACATAGTTATTCATCAAAGTGTATTGATGATTCTTCTATTAATGAATCATCATCATCATCCAATAGCTTGTTTGCAGACTTACCATAAGAATAAATCACATTTTAATTTGGCTTTTTTGTGAATTGAAATTAATAAAGGGGCTTGGGGCATATAGATGGAGAAACAGATTTAAAATAAAAATGAAGTTATAAATATGTGACTGACTTTTGTTTGAGTGTTGGATACATTTGTGCATCATGTCGCATAATATTGCCCAATAAGCTGCAAGCTCTAGACTTGACAGCAGATGTACTGTGCTGGGTAAAACTGGCCAAGAGAGTGTAGTTCCCTGAAATAGAAATGGATAAATGTTGTAATATTCTTTCTGTACCAAGAATTTCTGATTTTCTGTAAATTGATGTTGTTTTCTTTCTGTACCAAGATTTTGTATGCTGTATTATACTTTCTGTACCAAGATTTTGTATACTGTATTATACTTTCTGTACCAAGATTTTGATTATATCAGATAAATATAAACATTCAAATAAACAAAATGAAGAAATAGGTCATCTGCCTCTGCCAGGTTTATATTTAGAAATGACTAAGCAGGGCTGAGAACCTACCTTATATCAAGGAAATTACAAGAGAAACAACCAGTGGAAGATCTCCATGCAAGGAGGATAGCTGCCGATCTTCATGCAAGGAGGACAGCTGCAGATCTTCATGCAATGATGACAGCTGCAGATCTCCATACAAGGACAGCTGCAGATCTTCATGCAAGGAGGAGTGCAGCTTGCAGAATCTTCATGCAAGAGGACAGCTGCAGATCTTCATGCAAGGAGGACAGCTGCAGATCTTCATGCAAGGAGGACAGCTGCAGATCTCCATACAAGAAGGACAGCTGCAGATCTTCATGCAAAGAGGATAGCTGCAGATGGTGGTGGTTCAAATACTAAAAGTTGGAGCTGACAAAGAAGTATGATCAAGAATTATGATGAGAAAATATAGACAGATGTATAGTTGACTGGAAGCCACAATGTAAGAGTAAAGTGAGTAAGCTAGAAACCAAAGCATCATGCAGATAACTCCAGAAGAGAGCTCAATTAAAAAATAACAGTTGCAGTTCTTTGTTTACACAGGAAGACTAACAATAGAATACATTCAATACAGTGAAGCATATTCACACTGTGAGATATTTTCTGGATTTTAGCAGTTGCACTTACTAAACTCTGTTTTCAGAGATATTTTCTGGGTTTTGGTAGTTGCACTTACTCTCTACTAGAGATAGTTTCTGGGTTTTGGTAGTTGCACTTACTCTCTACTAGAGATAGTTTCTGGGTTTTGGTAGTTGCACTTACTCTCTACTAGAGATAGTTTCTGGGTTTTGGTAGTTGCACTTACTCTACTAGAGATAGTTGGGCATTTGTTAAAGCACCTTCATCGTGAAGAGAGATTGATGGCAATGTAACTGATCTTCACAATGACCAGCATCATTGACTACTAATCATAATTTCATCACAAGCACCATCATTACTACTAACATAATTTCACACAAGCACCATCTTACTACTAACATAATTCTCACATCACCAACACCATCATTACTACTAACTACTTCTCACATCATCATTACTACTAACATATTCCACACCAACACCATCATTACTACTAACTTACTTCTCACACCTATCATTACTACTAACATATTCTCAACCACAACACCATCATTACTACTAACTTACTTCTCACATTATCAATACTACTAACATACTCACCATCTGGTCCTTTCAAGATATCTCTGACCATTTGCAAATGTTCTGGGGAGGTTCTGACCAAGTGATTACAGATGGAGATTGTGTCACAGATAACAGACAGAGGACCTTGACTAGCCATACATTGATGAAGAAATGAAACAGCCTAAGAAAACAAACAATTCATTGAGATAGTAATACAGTCAATGAGTGTTTGGCTCTTTCTTATGAGATCATCTTCAGACATGATGATAAGTTCTCAATCTCCTTCTTAGAGATCATCTTCAGACATGATGAAGTGCTTCCCAATCTCCTTCTTACGAGATCATCTTCAGAATGATGATAAATGCTTCAATCTCTTTTTTATGAGATCATCTTCAGACATGATGATGAGTGCTCCAGTCTCTTCTTATGAGATCATCTTCAGAAATGATGATAAGACTCCAATCTCCTCTTATGAGACTCAGACATGATGATAAGTGCTCCAATCTCCTTCTTATGAGATCATCTGCAGACATGATGATAAGTGCTCCAATCTTCTTATGAGATTATCTTCAGACATGATGATAAGTTCTCCAATCTCCTTCTTATGAGATCATCTTCAGACATGATGATAAGTGCTCCAATCTCCTTCTTATGAGATCATCTTCAGACATGATGATAAGTGTCAATCTCCTTCTTATGAGATCATCTTCAGACATGATGATAAGTGCTTCAGTCTCTTTCTTATGAGATCATCTTCAGACATGATGATAAGTGCTCCAGTCCTTCTTATGAGATCATCTTCAGAAATGATATAGACTCCAATCTCCTTCTATGAGATCAGACATGATGATAAGTGCTCCAATCTCCTTTAAGATCATCTGCAGACATGATGATAAGTGCTCCAATCTTCTTATGATTATCTTCAGACATGATGATAAGTGCTCCAATCTCCTTCTTATGAGATCATCTTCAGACATGATGATAGTGCTTCAACTCCTTCTTATGATTATCTTCAGACATGATGATAAGTGCTCCAACTCCTTCTTATGAGATTATCTTCAGACATGATGATAAGTGCTCCAATCTCCTTCTTATGAGATCATCTTCAAACATGATGATAAGAGCTCCAATCTCCTTCTATGAGATTATCTTTTTCTTAATGTGTTCAGACTAACTACTTCCATTCTCTGTTGATTGATGGGTCGACATCCATAAAGAGTGTTAGACCACATTTGGAAAACATATAGAATGGAAAATTAATAAATTGAATACTGGAAAGTTTGTGCAGCTGCATGGTCAGCTATACCACCTGGCATGACATACAAATTACTCTGTTGAATAAAAAAAACAGTGCTAAAAAAACAGCAGAGAAAAATAGAGCTACTGTGAGTATTAATCACTTGATGACAAATCAGTACCTTGCATGTCTTGACTGCTGTAGTAAATTGCTCGACAAAGATGACATTTCCAAGCACCAATCTTGCTATAAGTCCCATGGGTGTCTCTAGCAACTGGCCTGAGAGATAGCAGACACAAGATTCAAGCAGACGCTGCAGCAGTTTTGATGTGTACAGACAACTGTAAATAAATAAATAAATGATGTTTCAATGTAAAACAATTTTGTTGTTGAACAGTCAAGTCTGTGAAATGGTTTCATCTGAACACATAAACACACGAAGAAATGAACACATGAACAAATGAAGAAAGAAAATAACCGAACATCTGAACACATGAAGAAATGAACACATGAAAAAATGAACACATGGACACACAAAGAAATGAACACACGAAGAAATGAACACATGAAGAAATGAACCCATGGACACATGAAGAAATGAACACATGAACACACGAAGAAATGAACACATGAACACACTAAGAAATGAACACATGAAGAAATGAACAGATGAAGAAATGAACACATGGACACATGAAGAAATGAACACATGAAGAAATAACACATGAAGAAATGAACACATGAAGAAATGAACACATGGACACATGAAGAAATGAAAACATGAAGAAATGAACACATGAAGAAATGAACACATGGACACATGAAGAAATGAACACATGAACACACGAAGAAATGAACACATGAACACACTAAGAAATGAACACATGAAGAAATGAACAGATGAAGAAATGAACACATGAAGAAATGAAAACATGAAGAAATGAACACATGAAGAAATGAACACATGGACACATGAAGAAATGAACACATGAAGAAATGAACACATGAAGAAATGAACAGATGAAGAAATGAACACATGGACACATGAAGAAATGAACACATGAAGAAATGAACACATGAAGAAATGAAACATGAAGAAATGAACACATGGACACTGAAGAAATGAAACATGAAGAAATGAACACATGAAGAAATGAACACATGAAGAAATGAAGAATGAAAATAACCAAACATCCGAACACATGAAGAAATAAAGAATGAAAATAACTAAACATCTGAGCACATGAAGAAATGAACACATCAAGAAGAAAATTAACGAAACATCTGAACACATGAAGAAATGAACACATCAAGAAATGAAGAAGGAAAATAACAAAACAAAGAAAGAGAAATAAAGAAGGAACAATATTAAGAAATGATTGATCAATGAAATGAAATAGCTAACATTATAAATTAGCTAACAGTATAAATTAGCTAACATTATAAATAGCTAACATTATAAAGCATTGAGAAAACAATATAAATAAGTAAAATCACAAATATAATGATATAAGATAACAATGGAGACTGGATCACAAGTATATATATCCAGACAGGGGGGGAGGAAAGGGAGTAATATTCCACAAGGATGAACAAAACAACTTCTAATGTATGACAGTCACTCTCATTTTCCTGAATGAAGAATGTCCACAAGATCCTCTTGCTCAGACTATGCACAAATGGGACAACAGAGTATGCACAAATGGGACAACAGACTATGCACAAATGGGACAACAGACTATGCACAAATGAGACAACAGACTATGCACAAATGGGACAACAGACTATGCACAAATGGGACAACAGAGTATGCACAAATGGGACAGATGAGTATGCACAAATGGGACAATAGAGTATGCACAAATGGGACAGCAGACTATGCACAAATGGGACAACAGAGTATGCACAAATGGGACAGCAAACTATGCACAAATGGGACAGCAAACTATGCACAAATGGGACAGCAGAGTATGCACAAATGGGACAGCAGAGTATGCACAAATGGGACAGCAGAGTATGCACAAATGGGACAGCAGAGTATGCACAAATGGGACAACAGAAAGTGTAGTTTCCTGAATGAAGAATACCCACAAGATCTCTTGCTCAGAGTATGCACAAACAAGACAACAGAAAATGCAGTCAAGAATGAAAGAGCAGCAGCAGGAGTGTATATAGAATACCCAATGAGGAAATTTGCCATAACTATGATGCAGAAATCTAGGCAATCAAGGTGACAATTTAGAAACTGTTGAACACTAAGCTAGACCAACAAGCTGTGGTATAAGGTGACAATTTAGAAACTGTTGAACAACAAGCTTGACCAACAAGCTGTGGTATAAGGTGACAATTTAGAAACTGTTGAACAACAAGCTTGACCAACAAGCCTGTATAAGGTGACAATTAGAAACTGTTGAACACAGCTTGACCAACAAGCTGTGTATAGTGACAATTTAGAACTGTTGAACACCAAGCTAGACCAACAAGCTGTGATAAGGTGACAATTTAGAAACTGTTGAACAACATTTGACCAACAAGCTGTGGTATAAGGTGACAACTTAGAAACTGGGAACAAAATAGCTGACCAACAAGCTGTGATATAAGGTGATAATTTAGAAACTGTTGAACACCAAGCTAGACCAACAAGCGGTGGTATAAGGTGACAATTTAGAAACTGTTGAACAAGCTTGACCAACAACCTGTGGTATAAGTGACAATTTAGAAACTGTTGAACACTCAGCAGACCAACAAGCTGTGGTATAAGGTGATAATTTAGAAACTGGGGAACACCAAGCTAGACCAACAAGCTGTGGTATAAGGTGACAATTTAGAAACTGTTGAACAACAAGCTTGACCAACAACCTGTGGTATAAGGTGACAATTTAGAAACTGTTGAACAACAAGCTTGACCAACAAGTTATGGTATAAGGTGATAATTTAGAAACCGTTGAACAACAAGCTTGACCAACAACCTGTGGTATAAGGTGACAATTTAGAAACTGTTGAACAACAAGCTTGACCAACAATCTGCTGTATTTAAAAAAAATGCAAAATCATTTTCCGTCCAGAAAGTTGGCATGTCTACTACAGACCCTACATTCTGAACTGTGCGACCAGAGTAGGGTCTTACTATGGAATACCAGAAAATGAGACAGCAGACCAACTAGTCAAGGAAGGTATTTCTGGAGAGGAACCAGATTTAACTATCGCCAAAAGATAAGAATGATTACATCAATCAGAAAGCCACCAATACTAACACAGGATCACTACCAAAATATGAGCAGAGTACAACAAATTGTCATTCTGTGCCTCAGAACAGGACACAATCAACTCCTCAGCCACTTGTATACAAAATTCAAGATTGGCAATTCAGCCATGTGTACATACACCCCAGCTTGCAGAAAACATACTTCAAGACTGCAATACAGCCATATGTACATGAGTAATACACCTCTAGCTTCAGAAAACATATACTTCAAGACTGCAATACAGCCATATGTACATGTGTACATACACTCCAGCTTGCAGAACACATACTTCAAGACTGCAGTACAGCCATATGTACATGTACATACATACACCCAGCTTGCAGACATACATACTTCAAGACTGCAATACAGCCATATGTACATGTGTACATACATTCCAGCTTGCAGAACCCATACTTCAAGACTGCAATAATATTGTTTAAAAAACTCACATTCCTAGTGAAACAACACTGGTAAGAAAACTGCACAGACCTCTTTGTGAGATATAAAAGTCAGTGAAGTTTATACAAGAGACAATATTGTAAGCAAAAGAATGGCAGGAATAAAGGAGATAAGAATATAAACATATGAGATAACATTACAAATAAAAGAGTTTAAAACAAATGAACAAATTGCCCGAGTGGTTACCAGGGCCCAAATTGGAGTGTAAAGAATAGAACCACTGTTACCTGCCATATGTGTAAGAGGCGACTAAGGAGGTTCGCTGGGCTAGCTACCCCACACCGTAAAAACACCAGATGACTACAGAAAGGAGAACAACAGAGTAAACACTAGCTGAAACCGGACACATCGCCAAGGATAAGCACCAGAGCTCCAAATGGTGCTGAAGATGTGACGTAAACACACCAATGCTAAGGCTGCATGAATCAGATTTCAGATTTCACATGAATAGAATTTATGGGAGATCTGGTACATCGATCTGGGCGTGATTGCAGAGAAAATGAACAAATGAGAGAAATGAACAATAGAAAAAAGAAAATAACTCACTGCTGTATCTCAGCCAAAAGTTCATCTGAAGTGTCAACTGCAAACGGAAAGCAACCCATTTGTGTAACAGCAAGAATGATATCCTTCACCAGCTGTTTGCCATCATCTTTAAAACTGAATGAAATTATCATTTAACAAAAACACATTTTAAGTCAACTCACTGGCATATCTAAGTATGTACTGACATATCTAAGTATGTACTGATATATCTAAGTATGTACTGATATATCTAAGTATGTACTGATATATCTAAGTATGTACTGATATATCTAAGTATGTACTGATATATCTAAGTATGTACTGATATATCTAAGTATGAATACTGATATATCTAAGTATGTACTGATATTTAAGTATGTACTGACATATCGAAGTTGATGACAAATATTAATAAACACAATCATTCATTTTAAACATTAAACAGTCGCACTAGCATAGTGGTTAGTGTTTTCACATCTTAGACGCATGGTTAGGTTCAATTCTACAGTGGAAAATAATTTTTTATGACTATTACAGCTCTCAGGTTGACCCGGACTCAATTGGATACCAGGAAAACTCCTGGGAAGTAAAGGTGATGGTCAGCACGATGTTGACCACCCATCATGTGCTGATGTGTGTTAATGATCAATAAAAACAATGGAGAGAAGAAATAGAGAATGGCATAACTGACAGGTAAACATTTCACAAATTGAAAAGCAGAAATGAAAGCCATAACAGAATGTTGATAAATTGTAGCTGCACTTTTACACGTTGTACAACTAGAGCTGGATGCTTGAAGGGCAAAGAGAGGGTTGTATTTAACCAGCGAGCCACAGGAACCAACAGTATGCATGCACTTTGACATCTGTTGGGGGAGACTGAGCACTTATGGCTTATGGGCCTGTCCAGAGTGCTATGATGTCAGTTAAGTAACCAATAACCAAGCTAGACTCACAAGAGTAAGATAACACTAATCACAGATCAAAATTAGTTTTCCACCCGAAGGCTCATAGCAATCTTGTTTGAAGTTATTGAATATTGCTAAGTAAGATAGTGGTGTTTATTGTTTGGTATTCTAGATGGTCAATAGTACCAGAATTGTCTATTGTCTATTCCCAGGTGGAAGATGTAGTTGGCTGTCCACTCTTGCCGTTAAGCGTAGGGATGGGAGCTTTAATTTGCGTTCTAGGGCCAGGTGAATCACCCTTGTTGTGTTATATCCGCGTTTACGTAGTGTGGTCTTGATATTGTCTATCCATCTTTTTCTTGGTCTTCCCCTTTGCTCTAGTACCCGATCTCTTTTACTGTATGCTGTTATTGGTGGTTGGTTGTATTTCATTCTCATTAAATGTCCAAATCACTGCATTTGTTGTCTTTCGATTTATTCGGTGCATGAAGTTATGCCCATTCTGCTTCTGATATCCTCATTTCATAGTCTATCTTTCCTGGTAACCCCCATTGTCTTCCTCAAGCATTTCATTTTTGAGCTTTCTGTGATGTGTTGCTGTAAGAGACCAAGTTTGGCACTGGTAACAAAGTGGTGGTAGGAAAATACTTTTATCATCTGTCTTTTCACTTCCATCTTGATCTTTGGGTTGTGTAGTAATGGTGCCAGCTGGTAGGTCACTGCATTTGCTTTTGACACCTTGTCTCTATTTCTCTATCAAGTTTTCCGTCCACTGTGAAAATGCTACCTAAATATTTGAAGTCAGAAACTTGCTTTACTCTGGTGTTGTCTATTTGTATGTTTGTTTGGCTTGGTGTTCTGCTGATTTTCATGGTCTAGGTCTTTTGTTTGTTGATTTCATGTTGTACTTCCTACATGCTATTAGCAATGAATTCATGCGATGTTGTAGCTGATCTTCATAGATTAAACTTTGGTCGTCCACAAAAAGCAATTAGTTGATTTGGTTGTTTAATTGGTCATTGTCTATGTCAATAAGGTCATTTTCGCACTGTGCCTCTTTCACTATTCTGTCTATATATATGTTGAAGAGAAGAGGTGAGAGCACACAACCCTGTCTTACTCCTGATTTTGTTTCGAATGAGTCTGTCATTCCGTCTGTTGTTCTTACCACACTGTTGCTATTTGTGTATATTGCTCTGATAATGTCTAGCAGTGTTCCCTTGACCCCATAGTTTTCTAGTGTTTTCCATAGAATACTTCTATCTATTCTGTCAAATGCCTTTTCTTGATCGATGAATAATTAGTGTAACTCTTAATTATATTCTATTGCTTTTTCACCCCTTCTTCTTGATATAGCTCATATATTTCTTATTATGTATTGTAGATGGTCATTAGTAAAATGTCATTACATAGATGATAATAAACAGCTCATATATTTCTCATTAATCTAGTGTATTGTAAAATGAAATCTCATTAGTACTAGATGACTAGCTCATAATATAATTTCTCATTATCACCAATCAGATACTTTACATAGACTTGGAGTCAAGCTACTGTAGCAACCTTATGGGCAGTGTCATTCATTGCAGGATTCTATTGCAGTGAGATAGAGAGTGTCTATAATTTATATAGTGTCAAACTTTAGTGTTGTTTTGGTATTATCTTGTGTCTGTGTTTTGTCCATACATGTGGTTCTTATAGTGTCTTGTTGATCTATTATCCATTGATTTCTTGATCATGAGGAGTTTGTATGACTTATTTCATGATCTATTATCCACTGATCTCTTGGTTGTGAAGTTTGTATGATTTATCTCATGATCTATTATTTATTGATCTCTTGGTTGTGAGGAGTTTGCATGACGTATTTCATTTCTGAAAATCAAAGTATTTATTTACTAAGAAAAATAAAAAGTCTCACTGTGCTTGGATATTCTCTAAAAATTCTGGATGCAAAAAATGAACCAATGTGAGCATAAGGATGCTGTCAGATGTTGCCAGGTTGGGCAGGCACTGGTAAGTTTCCTGAAACAAATATATTGCATGAGATTGTGTGAATGATATGAACAATCTTCTTGAAGGTGGATGTAGCAGAAGAAGATCTATGAAACAAATATATTGCATGAGATTGTGTGAAATGATATGAACAATCTTCTTGAAGGTGGATGTAGCAGAAGAAGATCTATAAAACAAATATATTGCATGAGATTGTGTGGATGATTGAACAATCTTCTTGAAGGTGGTTGTAGCAGAAGAATATCTAAGAAAGAAATATATATTTAAAACTAATAAGAGGATCACATTGGAATGAAATAAAATCAAATAATAATTACAGGATGAGAATAATAGTGTAGAAGACAAAAATAAAACTAATCGCACATAAACTAAATGATAGAAATGCTTAACAAATAAAATGGCCAAAAAAAAACCAGAATGACAAATATGAGAGGAAATTAGCAGTGTACAAGAATGTACAGGCAAATAGACATATGAAAAAATAATGAGACATACTAACAAAAGAAATGTTCGAAAAAATACCAAAATAATGGTACATAGAGGAATTTCTTAGTGTCAAGAAAATAAAATAGCACAGATAATCAGCAAATAATGCTGACAAACAGAAACAAAAGAATCAAACAGGCAAATAAGGACGAAAAACAAAAGGATCAAACAGGCAAATAATGGCAGTCATACACTAACAAGATATATAATTATGTACCTTTGTAAACACAGTGACTGCCATCTGTAATGATGCCATCAAACCCTGTGGTGATAAAAGGGACCACTCTGGTGTTAGAAATATTTGTGAGTTTTGGGCTCCCTTGTCCACACCTTCAATATCATGTATTGGCATCTCACTGTCTGGGCTTAGAACTTGAGTTCCTTGCGCTATCCTATGCCACATTGCACTCCATATTCCAGATTCAATGTACAAACTGGCAACAGGACTTTCAGCCTAACAAATAAACAACATGAAAACAAACTGATTTCTCAAGTAAACAAGATTTGGACAAATAAAATTGTCAGGTTTTTGTCAATCTGAAAGTTTTTGAAGAAAAGTGATCTTTCTTCTTGTCTGATGTCTTACTCTCAATAAAGCAAAGCTAGTAACTGTAGGTTTCTGTTCATTTTAATATTAGGCTAGTTCTTTTCATTACTTTTTTAGCATGAAGCTCAGTTTTAGTGTATAGACTTTCACCACATGAAACTCAGTTTTAGTGTATAGAATTTCACCACATGAAGCTCAGTTTTAGTGTATAGAATTTCACCACATGAAGCTCAGTTTTAGTGTATAGACTTTCATCATATGAAACTCACTTTTAGTGTATAGACTTTCATCACATGAAACTCAGTTTTAGTGTATAGAATTTCATCACATGAAACTCACTTTTAGTGTATAGAATTTCATCACATGAAACTCAGTTTTAGTGTATAGACTTTCACCACATGAAACTCAGTTTTAGTGTATAGATTTCACCACATGAACTATGTTAGTGAGTATAGACTTTCATCAAATAAACTAGTTTTAGTGTAAGAATTAATCACAGAAACTCAACTTAGTGTATAGACTATCACAAAATGAAACTCAGTTTTAGTGTATAGACTTTCTACCAAACATGAGCTCCATTTAGTGTATCAAATTGTATCAAAAACCACTTGTTTAAAATTTTGTATGCTTTCCACACTCAGTTTCATGTATGACTTCACCATGAAACTCAGTTCTTGGTATAGACTTTCACCAGACATGAAACTCAGCTTTAGTAACTATCAACACATGAAACTCAGTTTTAGTATAGACTTTCACCACATGAAATTCAGTTTTTGTCAATGACTTTCACAAATGAAACTGACTTTTAGTGTATGACTTTCAATACAGAAGCTAGTATTAGTGTATAGACTTTACACATGAAGCTAGTTTTGTGTATGACTTTCACCACATGAAACTCAGTTTTAGTGTATAGAATTTCATCACATGAAGCTCAGTTTTAGTGTATAGAATTTCATCACATGAAGCTCAGTTTTAGTGTATAGACTTTCATCACATGAAACTCACTTTTAGTGTATAGACTTTCATCCCAAAATGTTATAAATACATTTTCTCATTGACATCTGTTTGGGGCAGGAGGAAGGGAGAGCAGCAATCCGAACATTAATTTGGAAACACTTGGCTGCTCTATTCATGGAATGTTTCTCTCAGTGATCTCCAGATTGATGAATCAGACTGATTAATTGATTAATAGGACCATCATCATTGCACTTTGGGAATGACCATGGGTGCCCTACTCTTCTCTTACACAGAAAGATCACAGTACCAGTGTACAAGCTTCATAGCACCAGTGAAGGTTTCAGATGTAATTTGTTTTTTTGGAAGATAATGACAATTTGTGTCAAAATTTTATTATAATTTTTTAAATGAATTTTGTACAGGCAGCGCTTTCACAGCCTATTTTACGGGCACTGATAGCAAAGTCGATAACACGGTTCTCTAGTAACCATGTAATGAATAAATTCTGTAGTTTGAGGCCAACTTGGGCTAAAAATGTTTGTTGTGCACTTGGTACACAGTTGGACTACACGTTCCCTGAGCCTTTACTTGGGGATCTAAATTACAAGTCAAGTACCTCTGAAGTTGGAGTAAGGCTTGCCTGAATGATGAGAGACACTAGTGATAAGGAAAGCAAGCCTTCACCCAAAAAATCTGCCATATTAGGCGCTCGGACTATGCGTAATTCATAACTACAAACTGAACAAAAGTCTACTCTTATAGATTCTCCACTACCAAACATTCTTTTGCTTGCACAGCTTGAACACAGAATGGTTATGAGTGGGATGATCTCCAGAAATAAAGTGTTAGTTGCAGGCTAAACCAAGTTAATGCTGAAGGAACAAGCAGACCAAACAATGGTGTTTGTATAGTTTCCTGCTGAAGGAACAAGCAGACCAAACAATGGTGTTTGTATAGTTTCCTGCTGGAGGAACAAGCAGACAAACAATGGTGTTGTACAGTTTCCTGTTGAGGACAAAAGACCAAACAATGGTGTTTGTATAGTTCTGCTGGAGAACAAGCAGACCAAACAATGGTGTTTGTATAGTTTCCTGCTGGAGGAACAAGCAGACCAAACAATGGTGTTTGTACAGTTTCCTGCTGGAGGAACAAGCAGACCAAACAATGGTGTTTGTATAGTTTCCTGCTGGAGGAACAAGCAGACCAAACAATGGTGTTTGTATAGTTTCCTGCTGGAGGAACAAGCAGACCAAACAATGGTGTTTGTATAGTTTCCTGCTGGAGGAACAAGCAGACCAAACAATGGTGTTTGTATAGTTTCCTGCTGGAGGAACAAGCAGACCAAACAATGGTGTTTGTATAGTTTCCTGCTGGAGGAACAAGCAGACTAAACAATGGTGTTTGTACAGTTTCCTGCTGGAGGAACAAGCAGACCAAACAATGGAGGTTTGTATAGTTTCCTGCTGGAGGAACAAGCAGACTAAACAATGGAGGTTTGTACAGTTTCCTGCTGGAAGAACAAGCAGACTAAACAATGGAGGTTTGTACAGTTTCCTGCTGGAAGAACAAGCAGACCAAACAATGGAGGTGTGTATAGTTTCCAATAATCTTATTGATTGTTTTTTCATTGTCCATGATTCACTGCCATACAGAAGTACTGGATCAATATAGCACTAGAATATAAATACTCTGCACAAATTATCAGAAGAAGGGAAATAACTTGTTGATAATCAAGACTGGTCATAAAGTTAACAAAAATATATTTTAAAAATGTGTAAAAAACAACTTACACCACTAAGCAGCTGACTCAGCAACATCAAGAGACCATCAAGTACACCATATTCAAATGGTGGCCTCACACAAATCTTGGGATAAAACAAGAATAACTTGATGAGAGATTGAGTATATATATATGGGAACAGTTGACACTATCAATCTTCTACTGGTGGGAACAGCTGGCACTATCAACCTTCTACTGATGGGAACAGCTGGCACTATCAACCTTCTACTGATGGGAACAGCTGGCACTATCAACCTTCTACTGGTGGGAACAGCTGACACTATCAATCTTCTACTGGTGGGAACAGCTGACACTATCAACCTTCTACTGGTGGGAACAGCTGACACTATCAACCTTCTACTGGTGGGAACAGTTGACACTATCAACCTTCTACTGGTGGGAACAGCTGGCACTATCAACCTTCTACTGGTGGGAACAGCTGGCACTATCAACCTTCTACTGGTGGGAACAGCTGACACTATCAACCTTCTACTGGTGGGAACAGCTGGCACTATCAACCTTCTACTGATGGGAACAGCTGGCACTATCAACCTTCTACTGGTGGGAACAGCTGACACTATCAATCTTCTACTGGTGGGAACAGTTGACACTATCAACCTTCTACTGGTGGGAACAGCTGACACTATCAACCTTCTACTGGTGGGAACAGCTGGCACTATCAACCTTCTACTGGTGGGAACAGCTGACACTATCAACCTTCTACTGGTGGGAACAGCTGGCACTATCAACCTTCTACTAGTGGGAACAGCTGACACTATCAACCTTCTACTGGTGGGAACAGCTGACACTATCAACCTTCTACTGGTGGGAACAGCTGACACTATCAACCTTCTACTAGTGGGAACAGCTGACACTATCAACCTTCTACTGGTGGGAACAGCTGACACTATCAACCTTCTACTGGTGGGAACAGCTGGCACTATCAACCTTCTACTGGTGGAACATTGACACTATCAACCTTCTATGATGGAACAGCTGACACTATCAACTTCTACTGGTGAACAGCTGACACTATCAACCTTCTACTGGTGGGAACAGCTGGCACTATCAACCTTCTACTGTTGGGAACAGCTGACACTATCAACCTTCTACTGGTGGGAACAGCTGGCACTATCAACCTTCTACTGGTGGGAACAGCTGACACTATCAACCTTCTACTGATGGGAACAGTTGACACTATCAACCTTCTACTGGTGGGAACAGTTGACACTATCAACCTTCTACTGGTGGGAACAGCTGACACTATCAACCTTCTTACTGGGGAACAGTTGACACTATCAATCTCTCTACTGGTGGGAACACTATCAACCTTCTACTGTGGAACAGCTGGCACTATCAACCTTCTACTGAGTGGGAACAGCTTGGCACTATCAACCTTCTACTGGTGGAACAGTGACACTATCAACCTTCTACTGATGGGAACAGTTGACACTATCAACCTTCTACTGGTGGGAACAGTGCACTATCAACCTTCTACTGGTGGAACAGCTGACACTATCAACCTCTACTGGTGGAAACAGCTGACACTATCAACCTTCTACTGGTGGGAACAGTGACACTATCAACCTTACTGGACAGTTGACCATCAACCTACTGGTAGAACAGCTGCACTATCAACCTCTACTGGAACAGCTGGCACTATCAACCTCTACTGGTGGGAACAGCTGAACTATCAACCTTAATGGGAACAGTGACACTATCAACCTTCTACTGGTGGGAACAGTTGACACTATCAACCTCTCGGACAGTGACTATCAACCTCTACTGGTGGAACAGCTGACACTATCAACCTTCTACTGGTGGAACAGTTGACACTATCAACCTTCTACTGGTAGGAACATTGTGACATATCAACCTCACGTGAACAGCTGACATCAACTTCTACTGATGGGAAAATGACACTATAACTCTACTGGTGGAACAGTGACACTATCAACTCACTGATGGAACAGCTACTATCAACTTCACTGATGGAACATGACACTATCAACTTCTACTGGTGGAACATGACACTATCAACTTCTACTGTGAACACTGAACTATCAACCTTACTGTGGATAGAACACTTCCTTGCATGATGTACAAAGGACATTGATTTCTTGAGCTATTCTTTGATAGTTTTGTACTGACATCTTAAAACCTCATCATTTTCATTCTTCAGCATTTTTCTATTAAAAAAATACGCTGTGGATTCCTGCAATCTGATTGATTGTTTGTTCATTGTCCATGATTTGCTGCCATATATAAGTATTGGTTTAATATAGCACTGGAGTACTCTTTCGTCCACAGTGTCGTCAGTAGTGAACTCATACACAGTACGTTTTTCATTTTCCCAAAAGCTGCTTTCGTTTGAGCTATCTCAGATTGATACTGGGGTCAAAGGCGTATGGGACAACACAGCGCCAGGATTAGTGAGCTGGACTAATGCAAAATGTAAAATAACAAAAGTGTAAAATAACAAAATGTAAAAAAAACACCTCCCCCCCATGAAAAATAGCAAAAGTATAAAATAACAAAAGTGTAAAATAACAAAAAGTGTAAAATAACAAAAAGTGTAATATAAAAAGTTAAAAGCAAAGTGTAAAATAGCAAAAGTGTAAAATAGCAAAAATGTAAAATAACAAAAGTGTAAAAATAACAAAAGTGTAAAATAGCAAAGATAACAAACTGTAAAATAACAAAAACTGTAAAATAACAAAAACTGTAAAATAACAAAAACTGTAAAATAACAAAACTTAAATAACAAAACGTAAATCAAAATGTGAAATAACAAAGGTAAATACAAAGTGAAAATAACAAAAGTGTAAAATACAAAAACTGTAAAATAACAAATGTAAAATACAAAATTAAATAAAGTGCAAAATATAAAATGTAACAAAAAAATGTAAATAAAAGTACGTAAAAATAACAAAATGTAAAATAAAATAAATGTAAATAAAAATGTAAAATAAAAAATGTAAAAAAAAATACAAAATAACAAAAACTGTAAATAAAAATGTAAATAACAAGTGTAAAATAACAAAAGTGTAAAATAACAAAAGTGTAAAATAACAAAAGTGTAAAATACAAAATGTAAAATAATAAAGTGTAAAATAACAAACTGTAAAATAACAAAATGTAAAATAACTAAAATGTAAAATAACGTAAATAAAAATGAAAAAAAAATGTAAAAAAAATGTAAAATAACACACATGTAAAATAATAACAAAAATGTAAAATAAAATAAATGTAAAATAAAAATGTAAAATAATAAAAATGTAAAAATAAAATAACAAAAATAACAAAAATGTAAAATAACAAAATGTAAAATAACAAAAGTGTAAAATAATAAAAGTGTAAAATAACAAAAACTGTAAAATAACAAAAGTGTAAAATAACTAAAATGTAAAATAACAGTGCAAAATAAAAAAATGAACAACAAAAATGTAAAATAAAAATGTAAAATAACACACATGTAAAATAATAACAAAATGTAAAATAAATAAATGTAAAATAAAATGTAAAATAATAAAAATGTAAAAATAAATAACAAAATCATTTTAAATAAAAAAATGTAAAATAAAATGTAAAATAACAAAATGTAAAATAGAAATGTTAAAACAAAGTGTTAAACAACAAAAATGTAAAATAACAAAAAGGCATGAATATAAAAAGAAAGCACAGAAAATAGAATTCTCCGTGATGCATGCCTGGGAAATTTGTAAGGAATAGTTGATTGGTCAAAGTGTCAACTACCCCCCTCTCGAATTCGCTGATAGAGTTCAGAGGAGTGCAAGCATGATGTCTGGTATCAGGTTGGTTAGATAGAAAATAGAATCGCAGAGAAATACAAGCAGTTGGTCTTACTTGATCCAGATCTGTGAATACTGCAAGACATGCCTGCATCATCTCAAATGGTTGAACTTCAGCATTGACCCCACAAGCAACCATCTGACTAAACAACAATGCAGACGCAGCCTGAAGGTATAATGAACATCATTACTTTCAAAAAAGTTACAGAATTTAAGTTGCATGTTAAAGTTAATTGCATATCCTTTACGGGACTTTGCGAATCAACCCCAGCTTTTTAACGCTGTTTGTGATTTTTCTAGCCATTATTACATTCAGTAGTTTGCCATTGCTTTCTGAACTGGGTGGTGCCATCGTCCTTTCATTAACAAAAGGCAAACAATTTGCCACCAAACTGTTGGCAGCGTGATTTGAACTCAGAACGTCGGGGTTAACTAAGATTTATTCATCATGGTTACTAGAGAACCGTGTTATTGACTTTGCTATCGGTGCCGTAAAATAGGCTGTGAAAGCGCTCCTATACAAAATTCATTAAAAAAATTATAATAAAGTTGACACAAATTGTCATTATCTTCCAAAAAAACAAATTACATCTGAAACCTTCACTGGTACTATAAAGCTTGTACACTGGTACTGTGATCTTTCTGTGTAAGAAAGAGAGTAGGACACCCATGGTCATTCCCCAAAGTGCAATGATGATGGTCCAAGTTGCATATTACAGTTACATAATATAAGTTGCATGTTACAGTTACAGAATTTAAGTTGCATGTTACGTTACAAATTTAAGTTGCATGTTACGGTAACAGAATTTAAGTTGCATGTTACAGTTATAGAATTTAAATTGCATGTTACAGTTACAGAATTTAAGTTGCATGTTACGGTTACAGAATTTAAGTTGCATGTTACAGTTACAGAATTTAAATTGCATATTACAAATCAAGTTTCCTAAATAAATATATACATTTTGTGTGTTTCGACAGTTGACATCTTCACATGGAGGAAAAATGAAGAATGACGGCAAATCTCGATTTTAAACAAAATATTTTAGTAACTAAAATTGCTGAATGAGTAGATGAACAAGAAAAACAAAGCAACGCATAAAAAAAATGTAGGAAAATAGAAAAGGCAGAAAAGAGAGGAGTTAGCAGGAAAATGAATTGTATAAAATAAGGAGTTGGCATAAAATGAATTGTATAAAATAAGGAGTTAGCAGGAAAATGAATTGTATAAAATAAGGAGTTGGCATAAAATGAATTGTATAAAATAAGGAGTTGGCATAAAATGAAGTTGAGAAGGTAACAAACGACAGAAGAAAATAGACGATTGATAATAGCCGTCCCATCGCAAGCGATGATGACAACAATCTCAGACGTGTACTGTTGCACCTCTCTGGTGTGTGCGGAGGTGACTGTAGAGTCCAATCCTAGAACAGAATCCCCGACCACAGGTGGGGCATACATGATCAAGGTTAGACATGTGCGTGTTGTGTGCTCTGTCTTTTCGCGCTGCTCGTTTGATAAGATCATCATCATTGCACTTTGTTAAATAACCATATGTGCTCTGATCAGATTTTGTACAAAGTAATATTGTCTTAGAAGAGCTGCAGGTGTGATAATAAGAGACAAAATTAGAAATGAAGAAATCAGAAGAAGACTGGATGTGAAACCAGTTATGCAATTCATAAAAGAACAACAGATTAAATGGTTTGGACACCTGACAAGAATACCCTGGTATCGCCTACCACAGAGAGCCACACAGAAAAAGTATAATGAGTACAAGGCAAGAGGAAGACCACGCAGAAGATGGAGTGACGTCATCAAGAATAGCCTTATGAAAATGAATATCAGTTTACAAAGTGCCTTAAAACAAGCACACACAAGATCACCCCCACACTTCAATAAAGAAGAAAATTGTTGAAGAGAAGAAGAATATCTCAGTTAATTTTGATATAATTTTGAAAACAGTAAACATTGTTGTACAACTTTTATTTCAATTATTTTAACTCTTTTCCTACGCTTCCTATTTATCTTCCTTCAATTTTTTAGCTAGTGTATTCATAGTGAGAGTATAAAAATCACGATCCTATTGCAACTATCTTTCAATAAAATAAACATATATTTATTATTATCATATACCTGAATTGAAGTAAACTGACAAGCCTAATTCAGAATAAAAGGTTTAAAAGTACTATAATCAGAAGAAGAAAACTAGAATAGACTTTTATAAGGGAAGCAACTCTATGGCGCAGTGTGCGGCTTAAAGCGTCAACGGACTTCCGCCATGGCGCAGTGTGCGGCTTAAAGCGTGGAAAGAGTTAATGAATTTTGCCTGGATAGCAGCAGTATTACAGCCTACTTTGATCCCTTTTCAACTGTCAAGGGTTCTTTTATGTGTTGTATTGGACAGTTAGTGAGCGAGTATTGTATATAAGATCATCGTTCCGTAGAATTGTGTCGGATGGATATCTGTGTCAGGTATCTACTGTTCTAAATCAAGAGACCAATATTGAACTTTGGTTCATGTCAGCAGTGTCATATGACAGCCTGTTTAATATACAGCAAGTAAACATACACGCTTATTTTTGCTTTGCATGGGGAAGGGGGTTTGTTGTTAGATTTAGTCCTCATTAATCAAGAAAAAGGCAACCTGTCACATAGAAACTTGATTCTCCCTCACACTGAAATTGGAAATAAATGGAAAAATAGTATAACTGTCTCACGTGGAAAATGAACTGAGTACTATCGGAGTGAGAGGTGAGCAGTGTACTGGAACAGCAGAGATCTCCTGCTATGAAGATAATATTTGAAGAGAATAAAACAGGACGGAAAGATGTTGTTTTGCTGAATAATTGACCTTGTATGTTGTTTTGTTGAAAAATTGACCTTGTATGTTGTTTTGCTGAATAATTGACCTTGTATGTTGTTTTGTTGAGTAATTGACCTTGTATGTTGTTTTGTTGAATAATTGACCTTGTATGTTGTTTTGTTGAATAATTGACCTTGTATGTTGTTTTGTTGAATAATTGACCTTGTATGTTGTTTTGTTGAATAATTGACCTTGTATGTTGTTTTGTTGAATAATTGACCTTGTATGTTGTTTTGTTGAATAATTGACCTTGTATGTTGTTTTGTTGAATAATTGACCTTGTATGTTGTTTTGTTGAATAATTGACCTTGTATGTTGTTTTGTTGAATAATTGACCTTGTATGTTGTTTTGTTGAATAATTGACCTTGTATGTTGTTTTGTTGAATAATTGACCTTGTATGTTGTTTTGTTGAATAATTGACCTTGTATGTTGTTTTGTTGAATAATTGACCTTGTATGTTGTTTTGTTGAATAATTGACCTTGTATGTTGTTTTGTTGAGTAATTGACCTTGTATGTTGTTTTGTTGAATAATTGACCTTGTATGTTGTTTTGTTGAATAATTGACCTTGTATGTTGTTTCTCTACTGAGTAAATTGAAAACTAGTATAACTGTTTCTGAATAATGACCTTGATGTTGTTGTTGAATAATTGACCTTGATGTTGTTTGCTGAATAATGACCTTGTATGTTGTTGTTGAAAATGACTGGTTGTTGCGAATATTGCTGTATGTTGTTGCTGAATAATTGACCTGTATTTTTGTGATATTGACCTTGTATTGTTGCTGAATAATTGACTATTTGTTCTGATAATTGACCTGTATGTTGTTTTGGAATAATACTGTAGGTGTGAAAATTATGATGTTGTTTTGCTGAATAATTGACCTTGTAGTGTTTGAAAATGATTTGTTTTGCTGAATAATTGACCTTGTATGTTGTTTTGCTGAATAATTGACCTTGTATGTTGTTTTGCTGAAATATTGATATTGTATGGCTAGCTAAAGTAAAATCTGATATAAATATCTGATTTCTGTAACTTACCGTATGGCTAGCTAAAGTAGAATCTAAAAATAAACCAACCATCATGGCTGCTGCATCAGCTAACCTGAAAATTAAAATATTTTAAAAATGCATTATAAAAAATATGACGTGTGTCTTATATAATAATAACAATCTGTATAATAACTCACGGTTGTGTTTATATAACAATAACAATCTGTATAATAACTCATGGTTCTGTGTCTTATATAACAATAACAATCTGTATAATAACTCACGGTAATGTGTCTTATATAACAATAACAATCTGTATAACTCACGGTTCTGTGTCTTATATAACAATAACAATCTGTATAATAACTCACGGTTCTTGTCTTATAAATAATAACAATCTGTATAATAACTCACGGTTCTGTGTCTTATATAACAATAACAATCTGTATAATAACTCACAGGTCTTGTCTTATATAAAATAACAATCTGTAATTAACTCAGGTTCTGTGTCTTAAAAATAACAATCTGTATAATAACTCACGGTTCTGTGTCTTATATAACAATAACAATCTGTATAATAACTCACAGGTCTGTGTCTTATATAACAATCTGTATAATAACTCACGGTTCTGTGTCTTATATAATAATAACAATCTGTATAATAACTCGGCTCTGCCATGTTCTGCGCCTGTATAACAATCAATCTATCTATTTATTCTCTAATCTTGTTTTGCCTTTCAGCGTTGGGTCGGAAAAGAGACACCGGAGCGAGCCTCTCTATGCACCTTGTCTTTCTTTCTCTTCTCCAAGCCTGATTTGCCTCACAGCTTCAGGGGAAGACGAGATTTCTGGTACAGGCTTTTGTGTGTACTTCATAAATATTGTCTTTCGTTGTTTCTGTTATCTTGTAGGCCCACCTTTTGCATGGCCTGCCTTTTTCTATATCCACCGCATTTGAGCAACATTGCTCTCTGTGGCGCACTACCTGTTGGTAATCTGCTTATGTGGCTGAACCATTTAATTTGTTACCTCTTGATAAAGTTCAGTACTGATGTTGTAACCTCCTTTTTCCCGATGTCTTCATTTCCAAACCGGTTTCTTCTTGTTACTCCCAGCATTTTGCGGAGACACTTCATCTCTGTTGTGACTAGTTTTCTTTTATCACTCAATGTCAGTGTCCAGATTTGGCACTGGTAGCATAATGTGGGGAGAAAGGTTGTGTTGTACAGCTCTTTTTGTGTTCATGGTGACCTGTTTGCATTTTAAAATTGGCGCCATTTATCCTAGTGTTTAATTTGCTTTGTTGCATCTATGTTGGATTTCGTTAATTATTCTTCGTTTGCTGAAAAGATGTTCCCTAGGTATGTAAAGACTTTGACTTATTTTAAAGGATGTTTGTTAATGGAGATATTGGTGGTGTTTTCCTCTCTAGCGAATGTCATTATTTCAGGTTTGTCTATGTTTATTCTCATGTTGTATTCATTGCATGCTCACTGGAGTCTGTTAATGTAGTGCTGTTCCTCTGTTGTTGATACGATTGCTTGATCGTCTGCAAAAAGAAATTTGTTTAAGAGTTCCCTAATGTCGTTCTTTTCACTAGTGTTAGTAGTTTTACAGATTTGATCTATATATGTGATGAACAGCAGCGGTGATAGTACGCATCCTTGTCTTGCTCCTGACTCAATGTGGAACTTTTCTGATAGATCTGTGTTTGTTTTAACTGTGTGCTGGCTGTTTATATAGATGCTTGTGCATAGGTTAATTAACCCCATAGTTTGACAATACTTTCCACAACTTGTTTCTGTCTATCGGTCAAACGCTTTTTCCTGGTCTACAAACGCAACATGCAGGTGTTTGTCATATTCATCAGTCCTTTCCACTGTCTAATTGTGAATATTGTATAACAATAAGACTGTAAAATAATAACTTACAGTTCTGGCATGTTCTGCGTCTTATATAACAATAAAAATCTCTATAATAACTCAGGGCTCTGGCATGTTCTATGTCTTATGTAACAATAACACTCTCTATAATAACTCAAGGTTCTGGCATGTTCTGCGTCTTATATAACAATAACAATATGTATAATAACAACTCACGGCTCTGGCATGTTCTGCGTCTGTATAACAATAACACTGAGTATATATAGCACAATTTCCACCGCTGTATTTATTTCCATATCAGTTATCTGCACCTGTTGGCACAGTCAATAAAACTAATGAAGGTTCAACAAACAATTCTAAAACACTAGTTAAATGCAATGCAAACTTTCTTCAATAGCCATTATTTTTTGCACAAATCTATTTTCAAATCCATTCAACTTTCTACCTCTTTAGTCATACTCCAACTCTCGCTGGCATATGTTAGGATTGAGACAACATTAGAATTGAATTGTATTTAGTCGTCCATTTGTTTATTTAAATTTGTCACTCCTGTTGTTCGTTTGCTTGATAAAGGTCTTGTTGGTAGAAACGTTGCTGTATTTTGTCATTGTTTTTGTAATTTGTAAAACTACAGTACTTTGTGATTACGCGTTTTGCCAATCAAATAGTTTTACTGCAGTCTCATCTATTTTGTGAATAATTGAAAATTTGTACTTTAGTTTTAATACTATATATGAGGGCGAGTCACTAAGTAAGTCACAAAGTTCTGTGGGATGGCTGGTAAATGTAGTTGGTGTTTTCTAAAGGTGTCATTAGGTGACAGTAACATTGAACTTTATATTTCCATTCGTTAGGTGGCGCTAGATGTCTCATGCGCATGCGCAGCATAAACAAAATGGCGACTGTACTTATGGAGGTACAACCAAAGAGCAATGTGCTGTTGTGCATTTTTGTGGGAAAAAGGACTGTCTGCAAAGGACATTCATAAGGAAATGCTTCCTGTTTATGCTGACAACTGTTTGCCCCATAAAGCGGTGCATAGCTAGGTAGAAAAACTTTCTCACAGACGCTCTAAAATTGTTGATGAAATCCGATCTGGTCGTCCTATTGAGATTGAAACAGAAGCATCAGTGCAGTGGATGGAGGAGATGATTCGAGGTGACAGACAAGTAACGATAGACTCTGTAGCATCTGCAATAGGGTGCTCATATGGTTCAGCATACAGCATAATTGAAATTTAAGAAAGTGTGCTCAAGGTGGGTACTCAGTCAATTGAAGGAAGAACACAAAATGAACCAATTTGGTCTGTCCTTGCATCATCTCTGTCGATACGAAGATGAAGGAGAAGACATGCTGATCGGGATTGTTAATGGGGACGAATCATGGGTGTATCACTACCAACCCGAATTAAAGTGTGCTTCAATGCAGTGGAAACATCCTTCTTTGCCTTGTGTCCAAAAATTCAAGGTTATGCCATCAGCAGGGAAGGTTATGTTGATGGTGTTCTGGGATTGTCAAGAGTGTTTTTAACCAATTTCAAGAAGAAAGGTGACAATGTGAATTTTGAATCGTACTATGAAGTTCTATCGATGCTTCATGATGCAATTCGAAGAAAACACCCAGGACTGATGACTAGAGGAGTATTGCTTCTTCATGACAATGCCATACCACATATGGCTCGATTAACTCAGGAGAAAATTAACAAACTAAGGTGGGAAGTTCTGGAACATCCACCTTACAGTCCTGACTTAGCCCTAGTGATTTTACCTTTTTATTCCACTGAAAACCCACCTTTGTGGGAGACATTTTGCGAATGATGCCGAAGTTGAATGTCAAAACGTGGTTTAGAAAACAGAGCACGCAGTTCTATGCAGCCGGTTTGGGAGGATTGATAAAACAATGGGATAAGTGCATCAATGTTGGTGGAAATTATGTTGAGAAATAAAGGGACAATGTATGTATACAAATAAACTGGTTTCAAGTTATCATATTTAGTTATTTTTCTACAGCCATTTGTGACTTACTTATTGAGCGTCCTCGTAATTTGCAGTTCCATATTTTATTTAGACTTTTATAAGCTGATGTTGCTTTGACAATTTGCTGTATAATTTCTTGTTTGGTATCTCTTGTGCAGTCAAAATTTCTACCCAATGTGGAGAACTGCTGTTACTTAAAAGCATTTTGGAATACATCCTGATGTCTGTATTACTAGTCATACCTATTCTTCATTATATTTATCTTATCGTAGCTTATCTACAGTCCAACTTTTGATGTTATGTATGATAAATTGTCTGTTTTTCTTTGCATATCTTGGTTGTTGTTACTTAACGAGTCAATATCATCTGCAAAATTCAAATCTTTCAGTTGTCAGTTTTCAACCCAACTGAGGCCAGTTTTTCCCCAGCATCATTTTTCTCATCCCCAGTCAATGGCTAATCTGAAAATCGCGAAGATATGATACTACCTAGCTTTACTCTGGTTTCAACCATAAATCAGTGGCTTTGGCCATCATCAGTGTGGACTACACAATGTGAACCATCATACAGACCTATGATAATGCTTATTATTTTAGCTGGTATTCTACATCATCCCAGAATATTTCATACATAGATTCTGTGTAAGCTGTCAAAAGGTCTTTTTTAAAATAAAATTTAGGATAAGAGGTTGTTGGTATTTATTTTTAATTAATATATATCCATATACGAATACTTCAGTGCTATATTGATCCAATACTTCTGTGTGGTAGCAAATCATGGACAATGAATAAACAATCAATACGATCATTGGAAGCCACAGAGATGTGGTTTTACAGAAGAATGCTGAAAATTCAATGGACAGCGAAGAAAACAAACAAGGAGGTTTTAAAACAGGCCTGCACACAAAGAAATCAAAAGAATAAGAATCCGACAATCAAGGTTCTCCGGGAATATAATGCGAAGACAAGGTTTAAAACATTTGGTGACTACATGTAAAATTCAGGGAAGGAGAGATTGTGGAAGACAGAGGGAGAAGATGTTGGATGGCCTGACATCACGTTTCGACATAAGAACTGATTACATGCACCAAGCAGAGAGAGTTGTGGAGAGACATGATCGCCTACGCTGGCAGGCATGACACACACTTGATGACTTGATCCACTGATAAATAATGATATCCACTAACTAGTAATTATACCCACTAACAACAAATAATGATATCCACTAACTAGTAATTATACCCACTAGCAACAAATAATGATATCCACTAACTAGTAATTATACCCACTAACAACAAATAATGATATCCACTAACTAGTAATTATACCCACTAGCAACAAATAATGATATCCACTAACTAGTAATTATACCCACTAGCAACAAATAATGATATCCACTAACTAGTAACTATACCCACTAGCAACAAATAATGATATCCACTAACTAATAATTATACCCACTAGCAACAAATAATGATATCCACTAACTACAAATAATGATATCCACTAACTAATAATTATACCCACTACAAACAAATAATGATATCCACTAGCAACAAATAATGATATCCACTAACTAATAATTATACCCACTAGCAACAAATAATGATATCCACTAACTAATAATTATACCACTACAACAAATAATGATATCCACTAGCAACATAATAATGATATACCACTAACTAATAATTATACCACTAACAACAAATAATATATCCACTAACACAAAATGATATCCACTAACTAATAATTATACCACTACAACAAATAATGATATCCACTAACAAAAACAAACTAATAATATCCACTAACTACAAATAATGATATCCACTAACTAATAATTATACCCACTAACAAATAATGATATCCACTAACTAAATAATGATATCCACTAACTAATAATTATACCACTAACACAAATAATGATATCCACTAACTAATAATTATACCCACTAGCAACAAATAATGATATCCACTAACTAATAATTATACCCACTACAACAAATAATGATATCCACTAACTAACAAATAATGATATCCACTACTAGTAATTATACCCTACAACAATATGATCAACAATAATTATAATAACAATAATGATACCACTAACAATAATATACCACTACAAATTATACACTAACATAATTCCTCAACAAAATGATACCACTAACTAATAATTATACCACTACAACAATAATGATATCCACTACTATATTATACCTACAACAATAATGATATCCACTAACTAAATTATACCACAACAACAAATGATATCCACTAACTACAATAATCCTATCCACTAACAAAATAATGATATCACTAACAAAAATAATGATATCCACTAACTAATAATATACACTAACAACAAATAATGATATCCACTAACAATTAATAGCAAAAATAATGATATCCACTAACTAAAATAATGATATCACCTACTAATTACATACACAATAATGATATCCACTAACAATAATGATTCATAACTAATAATATACCCACTAACAACAAATAATGATATCCACTAACTAATAATTATACCCACTAACAACAAATAATGATATCCACTAACTAATAATTATACCCACTAACAACAAATAATGATATCCACTAACTAATAATTATACCACTAACCAATAATGATACCACTAACAACATAATGATATCCACTAACAAATAATATATCCACTAACAATAATATACCACTACAACAATAATGATATCCATACTTAATCATACATAACAATAATGATATCCACTAACTAATAATTATACCCACTAACAACAAATAATGATATCCACTAACTAGTAATTATACCTACTAACAACAAATAATGATATCCACTAACTAGTAATTATACCACTAACAACAAATAATGATATCCACTAACTATAATTATACCCACTAACAACAAATAATGATATCCTCACTAACTAACTATAATTATACCCACTAGCAACAAATAATGATATCCACTAACTAGTAATTATACCACTACAACAAATAATGATATCTACTAACACAAATAATGATATCCACTAACAACAAATAATGATATCACTAACTAGTATATTCACCACTAACAACAAAAAAATCTAAACTACAATAATGATATCCACTAACTAGTAATTATACCCACTAACAACAAATAATGATATCTACTAACAACAAATAATGATATCCACTAACAACAAATAATGATATCCACTAACTAGTAATTATACCCACTAACAACAAATAATGATATCTACTAACTACAAATAATGATATCCACTAACTAGTAATTATACCCACTAACAACAAATAATGATATCCACTAACTAGTAATTATACCCACTAGCAACAAATAATGATATCTACTAACTACAAATAATGATATCCACTAACTAATAATTATACATACTAACAACAAATAATGATATCCACTAACTAGTAATTATACCCACTAGCAACAAATAATGATATCCACTAACTAGTAATTATACCTACTAACAACAAATAATGATATCCACTAACTAGTAATTATACCTACTAACAACAAATAATGATATCCACTAACTAATAATTATACCCACTAACAACAAATAATGATATCCACTAACTAATAATTATACCCACTAACAACAAATAATGATATCCACTAACAACAAATAATGATATCCACTAACTAGTAATTATACCCACTAGCAACAAATAATGATATCCACTAGCAACAAATAATGATATCCACTAACTAGTAATTATACCTACTAACAACAAATAATGATATCCACTAACTACAAATAATGATATCCCACTAAATAAAAAGGAATGACAATGACAAAATCTATAAAGTACTAATTTCTCTAACCAAAGCTAGTCAAGACTCCAACAAGAAAAAAACCAAACTACAATGTGAACCAAAGAACTCATGTAAAAATGAACCACAATGTACAAACAACTAACACTGCTCCTTTCCTCTATTCCTCTTGTACTGTTCAGCATTCTGGGTATGTCAAGTGTTATTTTTGTGAGCCCAAAGTGTAGTCATGATCTTCTTCTTCTTCTTCTCGTTCGCCCGCTATGAACTCAAGTGTAGTCATGATGATTAATTATGATGAATCTGTGTGATTTTTGTGGTAGTGGTGTTATATGGCTGAACCATTTGGTGTGTTGTTTCTTAATATGCTCTCGCACTGATGTTGTTTCTACCAAGTCTCTTATTGTCTTGTTTTTGATCATATCTCTCTTTCTTATTATTATCGCTATTTTCTCCAGGCATTTCATCTCTGTTGATGTTAATTTTTCTGTTTTAATTTTTAACACTGCACAAAAGCAAAATAATGAACCATTAATTCAACGGTGTAAATTAATTCATAATGCATTAGTTTCAATTCATGCACATCACCCGATTCTGGTCAAGCACAAATAATCGAGACAGCTGCAAGTTGCAGCTTCGAGGAATGTTTTCTACTTTTTCTTTGCTATCTGTACTCATGCTGCTGTCTGTTTGGCTCTGTATTTCATTGATATATTCCAAAGTTTCTGGCTCCATCTACATAAATGTACACAGACATGTTTTAATGACGATGACAACATGTCATATTTCTCACAGTTTCATTGTTAATAAATTGTTATATTCAATCAAATGAGAAGCAGAACATGGCCAGAAGTTGGTGAAGAACAACAAAGTTTAAAGAACTATACTGTAGACGATCGGGTCATTTAGCTTCCAAATATAGATTTTTCCAATTCATCATGTTATGTTAGTATTGCATCTCTTCAATCGAATTACACAAAGTTTTTATTTGTGATCACGAAATATGCCTCAAAATTATTTTGAACGGCCCTACCCTCTAAAAATTCTTGATAGAAAATGTCTACCATTGTCTTTGTTTGGTCTCTAGATACAGTATATGGAGTTCAATAAACCAAATCGTGTTATATATCGTTGTAAAGTTTGATCTGAGTACTAACAAATATTTTAGATTTAATTAGGCTAGGCAATGACTGTATGCTGTAACAGACAATTTCTCTGACAATTTAGACTGAATTCACATTACATTTTTAAATGCAGTTTTCTCCCATTTGTAAATTTCGTTAATGTGGGTAATGTACGTTTTTCACTGCGAAAGAAATCTTCAAGACAGCAATATGAGATTTGGCCTCGATATATATCTATTAATATTGAAGGGCAGTTTACATATCTTGGTAGCGTACTGACACTAAATGGTGGCACAGAGGAAGATATAAAATCACGTCTGAGTAAGGCCAGAACCGCTTTTGCCAGAATGAAACCAGTATGGAAGTCCAAAATCTACAATAGGACCACAAAGCTTAAACTCTATAAAAGCATTGTTTTGCCAGTTTTGCTCTACGGATCGGAGTGTTGGAGGATGACCAAAGGAGATACTAGCAGGCTGTCAGTTTTCCACCACTCTTGTCTTCGCAGAATCTTGGGAATCTTTTGGCCAGTAAAAATATTCAATAACCAACTACTCCAAGACACAAGACAAGAGGCAATGAATGACATACTCAAAAGAGAAGATGGAAATGGCTCGGACATGTTATGAGAATGAGACAAGAAATGCCTGCAAGGATAGCCCTCACTTGGACACCAGAGGAAAGAGAAAGAAAGGCAGACCACGGACAACATGGAGCGCATGATGGAAGAGGAACTGGACACCGATCTCTGACGTGGGGCTCTGCGCTGAAGGTTGCACAGGACAGGAGAGCATGGAAAGTCCTTTCTGAAGCCCCATGTTGTCACTAGGCATGACGGGATTAAGTAAGTAAGTAAGTAATATTGAAGGGACTAGACAACAGAAAATCCACCTTTCTCAAGGTAATAAATTTATATTAATTTTTTTAATGAACCAGTGGGTCCTATTTTTGGCTGTGAATTGGGTAGGTCTTATTCGTTGCACCCCAGAGATCAGTTGCATGTTACAGAACAATTTAAAGTTGTCAGGTACACAGAATATTGGTATATTTAGGTCGTGCAGTCAAAAAAAAATTGCAATTGTTATTTATTTCACTCTGTTTAGCGACCATACAACATTGTTTACAATCCAAGATGGCTGCTGTTCCCATGGCAACCGGATACGTTACCAATACAAAAGATATATAAATTTTCATTTTAGACCACTCTAGTGGTAACTGCTATGTATCACCTAATTTTATTGAGAGATAGAAGTTGAAATCCTCTACCATAACACCTTAAACAAAAAAATCAAGGGCAGTGACAATATAAATATATATATATATATACTAAGAACACTAATAGAAAGAGCACTAGAAGTAAAAACAGATCTATACTTGTGCTTTATAGAATATCAATCAAACAAGTGCCATGCCTGCTGGCGTAGGCGATTATGTCTCTCCACAACTCTCTCTGCTTGGCGAATGTAATCAGTTCTGATGTTGGTCTTGTGTCGAACCATGATGTCAGGCCATCCAACATCTTCTTCCTCTGTCTTCCACCATCTCTCCTTCCCTAAATTTTACCTGTTGTCACCAAATGTTCTAAACCTTCTCTTTGCATTATATGCCCGAAGAACCTTGATTGCAGGATTCTTATTCTTTTGATAAGGTTTATTTGTGTGCAGGCCTGATTTAAAACCTCGTTTATTTACTTCGCTGTCCATGGAATTTTCTGCATTCTTTTGTAAAACCACATCTCTGTGACTTCCAATGATCATATTGATTGTTTATTCCATGTCCATGATTCGCTTCTATACACAAATATTGGATCAATATAGCACTGGAGTATTCGTTTTCACAGTGTCATTGGTAGTGAATTCACGCACAATGTGTTTTTCATTTTCATAAAAGATGCTGTCGCTTGAGTTATTCTACTCCTAATCTCTGTTTTACATCATCCATCTGATGTTCCCAGATACTTGAATTGATGGACTTGTTTAAGTGTTGTGTTACTTATTGATATTGGTGTTTTCTGTTTCTTGGTGACAACCATAACCTCTGTTTTGTTATATTCATGCTTAATCCTTTCTTTTCACTTTCTCTCACTAATATCTATAGATATTGAACAATAATTCTTGTGCGGAAACAATCATTGTGCTAGTAGTGTGCCACATGTCCAGCAGATAACCATAGAAAGTATTACTTCTAGAGGCAGTAAAGGTTACTTTCAAAGAGCTTGCCAACTACGGTGGTGTCCTTATGCAAAAATAAATCTGATTACAAAAATAAATAATAATAATGGCCTCCAATATTGCATTCCTTGTCTGTTGCAGAATACATGAAATGATATAATAGTGTCAAACATCTGGAAGAAGAACAAGTTGAAGATGAATAGTACAAGATCATATAAAAAAATAGGTCTCTTACCTTCTCCGTGATAACTGCCATTAGAGAGTTGATATGCTAGGGACGGTTGTTGAGAAACTCACAAAATAGATCTCTTCCTTCTCCATAAAATTAAGAACAAAAATCCAGTCCTTAAACTAAATGCTACAGAAAGATCTATGAATACCATGGACAGAAAAAAAGAAGAACACTGATGTCCTGAAAGAACTAAATGTTAAAGAGAATTGGCTGATAAACAACATACTATCAGAAAAATTACATACTTTGGTCACACGGTCACGATGGCCTGGAAAGAACAATACTAGGCAGGGTCCCAGGCGCTGAGGCAGACCAAGAAGAAGATAGCTGCAAGATATTAAAGAAACCATGAACATGACCATCGACCAAGTGGGTGAACTGGCATAGACAGAGTGAATTTCAGATGGCTGCAAAGAGACAACGTCCATAAAGGATACACCTTTGATGACCTTCTCCATGATAACTGCCATTAGAGAGTCAATATGCTAGGGAAGGCTGTTGAGAAATTCACAAAATAGATTTCTTACCTTCTCCATGATAACTGCCATTAGAGAGTCGACATGCTCGGGACGGCTGTTGAGAAACTCACAAAATGAGGTAGATGCTTGGCAACATGAGTAGATTATCTGAAGTAGAAATATCAAGAAAGTTGAAAATCTAATGTTTATAAATAATTTATCATTAGTTGAGTGCTGATACTAGTGAAGCAAAGAATAGTAACACTACTACCTACAAGGCATGTTATTAGAGGGACTGAGGTATGGGGCTAGGGAAGCTACCGACCTAGTAAATAAAAAGCGTTGCAGAAATCAGATGTGCTGGCCTACTTGTAGGCACATAACTGGCACAACATACAATCACTCTTAGGCTCAGATCACATACAGATCACAAAGAGTTGTTTAACAAGTGGTCAATTTGGTGCATTTGAAGAAGACTGAACAAGAATGATACCCTTCCATTGATGGGATGAAAGACACCCTTTGCCATGTAGTGGACTATGCTTACTGTCAGTTACAGTGTGGACACCTGTGAGTGCTGAGCCCTAGGAAATACATTAGAAACACAACCCTTGCCATGGAGTGGACTATGCTTACTGCCAGTCACAGTGTGGACACCTGTGAGTGCCAATTCCTAAAATACATTAGAAACACCACCCCTTGCTATGTAGTGGACTATGCTTACTGTCAGTCACAATGTGGTCACCTGTGAGTGCAGAGCCCTAGGAAATACATTAGAAACACACCCCTTGCCTTGTAGTAGACTATACTTACTGTCAGTTACTAAGATCATGTACTGGTCCAGGTTGAAAGATATCAATACACTTCTATATTCTTGATCACAAGTAAACAATAAACACTGCTGACAATCAAGGGCACAAGAATCTAGAGAGATATATCATGGATGGCACTGGCAGACAGGAGGATGGGAAGAGTGGCTACAAATGCAAACAATATTCTGTTAACAAATAACCAAACACAAATTTTGTGCTAAAAGAGATCAAATATCTATAGCTGTACTGTGAGTGATGTAACTATGATGTGTCTCTATATCTATAGCTGTACTGTGAGTGATGTGCTTATCATGTGTCTCTATAGCTGTACTGTAGTGATGTCTTATCATGTGTCTCTACAGCTATAGCTGTACTGTGAGTGATGTGCTTATCATGTGTCTCTATATCTATAGCTGTACTGTGAGTAATGTACTTATCATGTGTCTCTACAGCTATAGCTGTACTGTGAGTGATGTGCTTATCATGTGTCTCTATATCTATAGCTGTACTGTGAGTAATGTACTTATCATGTGTCTCTATATCTATAGCTGTACTGTGAGTAATGTACTTATCATGTGTCTCTATATCTATAGCTGTACTGTGAGTAATGTACTTATCATGTGTCTCTATATCTATAGCTGTACTGTGAGTAATGTACTTATCATGTGTCTCTATATCTATAGCTGTACTGATAGTAATGTAAATATAATGAGACTTGGCTGGTTACCTTGAGAACTGAACTGCAGTGTACAGGATGTCTCATAAGCACAAGCAAATCATCTCCCCTGGAGTCCTGATTTCTGACAATTTTCTCGGCTAAATATTCAGCAACCTGTGGAACAACAAAAACATTTATAATTTATGCAAGTTACAGATAATTTCTTCAATGTTTATCTTCTTCTTCTTATTCTCTTCCATCATTTACTTCTCATAGAAGTGTTGGTGTCAGTTATTATTCTCTTCCATCATTTACTTGATAGAAGTGTTGGGTGTCAGTTATTATTCTCTTCCATCATTTACTTCTCAATAGAAGTGTTGAGGGTGTGAGTTATTATTCTCTTCCATCATTTACTTCTCGATAGAAGTGTTGGGGATGTGAGTTATTATTCTCTTCCATCATTTACTTCTCGATAGAAGTGTTGAGGGTGTGAGTTATTATTCTCTTCCATCATTTACTTCTCGATAGAAGTGTTGGGGGTGTGAGTTTTATTCTCTTCCATCATTTACTTCTTGATAGAAGTGTTGGGGATGTGTTATTATTCAATGGTTATTGGTTATTGAAATGACATCATAGTACATCAGGCAGATGCATAGGTGCTAAGTCACCCTCAGCAGGTGCCAAAGGTTATGCATGCTGATAGTTCATGTGGCTCGTTGGTTAAACACACTAATCAATTTGCCACCCAGGAATCCTTCTTCTTCTTCGAACACTTCACATTGACCACTTGTTAATCACTCTGTGCGATTTGTATGTGGTCTGAGCCTAACAGCGATTGTACGTTGTGCCAGTTATGAGCCTACAAGAAGGTCAGCACATTCGATTTATTTACTAGGATAGCTTCCTAGGCCCCTACCTCAGTCGCCTCTTACGACATGCCTTGTAGGTTGCAGTGCTACTATTCTTTGCTCCTCTTGCGAGTCCCGGCAACATACAGGTGACTCAGGAATCCAGTTCTACCTGTACAGCATATTATTCATAACTCTTCAAATCTTTGGATAGATTCAATATAAATTTGAGTATTTTAGTAATGCAGAAGTCAATATGTTTTTTGTGTGTACAGAATGGACCTTTTAATTTTGGCATATTTTGAGATATTACAGTACACATTTGAGACCACAGAGGAGATTGATTCAGGATGTAATTGATGGTTTGAGCATGACTGCTGTAGAGAGGGGACATCTGACCTATGAGAGAGAGAGAACAATATTAAGATACCTGTAAAGCTGTAAAGCTAGCCAAGTCTTCAAATTGATGCACTAAAAAAATCAGAATATAGGAATTATATTTTGAACAGGTTATACTAACCATTAATACAGAAATTTGTGGTCAGTGAAAAATAAAAAAAATATAGCTTGTTTTGATTAATTCATAATTGTATGTGGCTATTGAGGCTATAGTTGTATGTGGCTATTGGGGTTATAGTTGTATGTGGCTAAAGAGGTTATTTCACCTTCTTCTTTCCATCCATGCAGACAGCAGCATCCTGTGACAGATAAGTGAGAGAGACCAAACTGGCAATAGCTTGTAGTATGATGTGTTCCAAACGTTCCGCTGCAGCTTGAACATTGCCGTCTGCAATATCTTAAAATGAAAATAAATATTCAAATATTGCTTTCACCACAATGTTTATATTTGAGAATGAAGTCAAGTGCATCGACTTTTATCCGAAGTAGTTTTATACAGTCAAATGCTTTATATAAGTCGATACATCAGTTTTCCCCTTATCTTTCTTTCTTTTATCCAATCTTGTTTTAACTTATAGCAATGAGAATAAGGAGGTTTTTTTTTCCAAAACCCCAGAGGAAGCAACGAAAGCAAAGAATATGATCAACAAATAAACAGTGTACAGATATTAAGAGCTTTGAAAAATAAATAGACAAACACAGGATTCGAACCACTTACCCTCATTTCTTATGACACCCATCATCTAGCCTAACAATACTATTGCTAGGCTAGATGATGGGTGTCATAAGAAATGAGGGTAAGTGGTTCGAATCCTGTGTTTGTCTATTATTGCTAGGCTAGACGATGGGTGTCATAAGAAATGAGGGTAAGTGGTTTGAATCCTGTGTTTGTCTATTTGTTTTTATGGAAGCTCTTAATACCTGTACACTGTTTATTAGTTGATCGTAACTCATAGCGCCAGGATAAGAAGAGATTTCTAGAACAGATTTTTGTGTACACTTCTTAAAAGATGTCTTTGATCACATCTGTTATCTCTCAGGTCCAAATTTTGCAGGGCCGACCTTTCGCTTTGTATCCACTGTGTCGGAGTAATATTACTCTTTGAGACGCACTGTCTGTTGGTAATCTGCTTATGTGTCCAAACCATTTAATTTGTTGTTTCTTGATGAGTTTAGTACTGATGTTGTATCCACTTTTTTCCTCATGTCTTCATTTCTAAACCGGTCTCTTCTTGTTACTCCCAGCATTCTGCGTAGACACTTCATCTCTGTCATAATTAGTTTTCTTCTATCATTTGATGTTAGCGTCCAGGTTTGGCACTGGTAGCATAATGTGGGGAGAAAGATTGTGTTAAACAATGCTCTTTTTGTGTTCATGGTGACATGTTTGCATTTAAAAATTAGTGTCATTTGTCCTATTCTTTGATTTGATTAAGACAATCTACACTTTAATGATTAAGATAATCTATGATCTAATGATTAAAACAATCTACACTCTAATGAATAAGACAATATACACTCTAATGATTAAGACAATATACACTCTAATGAATAAGACAATCTACACTCTAATGATTAAGACAATCTACAATCTAATGATTAAGACAATCTACACTCTAATGAATAAGACAATCTACGCTCTAATGATTAAGACAATCTACACTCTAATGAATAAGACGATCTACACTCTAATGATTAAGACAATCTACACTCTAATGAATAAGACAATCTACACTCTAATGAATAAGACAATCTACGCTCTAATGATTAAGACAATCTACACTCTAATGAATAAGACGATCTACACTCTAAATTATGACAGAGTCTGTATGAAAGAGATAATATCCCACATGAGTCATCGCTTCAAAAGTCATGAATGTTTAAATACAAAGTTGGCATAAAAGCTAATACTAACCTGTCAATCTCTTCAGTACAACAGGTTCCCCTCGTACATGCATTAATATTGCATGAATACTTTCTTGATGTTTAGTTACAAGCGATGAGTAATATTTGTCAGTGTCCTCTACATGACCTCTGTCATTTGACTCACTTAAGTAGGTGATACACTAAAACAATAACAATATCGGAGATTGATTGATGATTGAGATAAATGATTGAGAAAAATGGGAGATCAATGATTGAGATAAATGACTGAGATAAATGGAAGATAAATGATTGAGATAAATGATTGAGATAAATGATTGAGATAAATAATTGAAATAAATGGAAGATAAATGATTGAGATAAATGGGAGATAAATGATTGAGATAAATGGAAGATAAATGATAAAGATAAATGGGAGATAAATGATTGAGAAAAATGGAAGATAAATGATTGAGATAAATGGGAGATAAATGATTGAGATAAATGGAAGATAAATGATTGAGATAAATGGAAGATAAATGATTGAGAAAGATGAGTTAGTAAGGAAGAGAACTGGCCACTTCATCTACAAATGCTTAGACTTAGTAGCCTACTGTGAGATCTCTATCACTTAAGAACAAACCTAATCAATATAGACACAAAGAAGTTAGCACTGTTAATGTAATATCATCATCATAATCCTTTATTTCTTTGCTCTAATAGGAGTATGAGGTTACCACTACAGATGGTCTCTGTCAAATCAAGTCTGTATAAAATACTTTTACATGCTCTGAAGAGCTGGGTCTTGCATCAATCTGTTTGACATGTCAATGTTGTCTTTGTCCGTTAATGGACAACCATTCTTACTTGTCCTTGTCTATGTTTAATTAGCATCAAACCTTCCTATTAGTTATTCTCCCAGAGTCACAAAGAAATGGACACAGAATATAAACAGAATTTGATGGGAGAAATTACTTGAAGATATTATAAAACAAAATATTATTAATTATTTCCTTCTGTTTTTCTCTCTATCTTCACTTTCAAAAAATTAAAAATAATCAAACACACTGCGAGCTACCAGTAAGTGATAGAGAAAATAGAGGAGAAGGAACAAGGATGCAAAGAGAAATAAAAATACTAAGAGAAAATATTCTAACCAGCAAAGTCTGCTCCAATAACCGCAGATCTTCATCAATGCTCTCTTTCATGAGATTTGGTACCAGAGACCAGAACGAGTGTACGGCACTGTTGTAGTTGGCTACTCTGTAGAGGAAAGTATATTGTAAAATTAATGTTGATAGAATGAGTGTACGGCACTGTTGTAGTTGGCTACTCTGTAGAGGAAATTATATTGTAAAATTAATGTTGATAGAACGAGTGTACGGCACTGTTGTAGTTGGCTACTCTTTAGAGGAAAGTATATTGCAAAATTAATTTGATAGAACAAGTGTACGGCACTGTTGTAGTTGGCTACTCTGTAGAGGAAATTATATTGTAAAATTAATGTTGATAGAACGAGTGTACGGCACTGTTGTAGTTGGCTACTCTGTAGAGGAAAGTATATTGTAAAATTAATGTTGATAGAACGAGTGTACGGCACTGTTGTAGTTGGCTACTCTGTAGAGGAAATTATATTGTAAAATTAATGTTGATAGAACGAGTGTACGGCACTGTTGTAGTTGGCTACTCTGTAGAGGAAAGTATATTGTAAAATTAATGTTGATAGAATGAGTGTACAGCACTGTTGTAGTTGGCTACTCTGTAGAGGAAAGTATATTGTAAAATTAATGTTGATAGAACGTGTGTACGGCACTGTTGTAGTTGGCTACTCTGTAGAGGAAAGTATATTGTAAAATTAATGTTGGCAAGATGTAAGATTACAACTATCATAAATAATTTGTGACCAAAATACAGAACCTGAAATACATGAGTAACATACTGGAGCAAAACTTTGTCTAACTTCCAGCCTAGTCTAACTTCCAGCCTGGTCTAACTTCCAGCATGGTCTAACTTCCAGCCTGGTCTAACCAGCCTGAAACTAGCCTGAAGTCTAGCCAATGAAGCAGGGACCAACATGCTCATGTTAATGGTGAAACATATTTTGGAATTTGTCTGGATTTTAGGAGAAATGATCAATGTCTTGTCTAGTGATACAGTCATTCAGAAAACAATACTAGCTTACGATCATGTTGTTTATTGTAAGAGAACACAAATAGTTGCAAGATGGTGTACTGCAGCACACAAATAGTTGCAAGATGGGCTACTGCAGCACACAAATAGTTGTAGCAAAGATGGTGCTACTGCAGCACACAAATATGCAGATGGTTAGCACAAGTTGAAGATGGTGCTACTGCAGCACACAAATAGTTGCAAGATGGTGCTACTGCAGCACACAAATAGTTGCAAGATGGTGCTACTGCAGCACACAAATAGTTGCAAGATGGTGCTACTGCAGCACACAAATAGTTGCAAGATGGTGCTACTGCAGCACACAAATAGTTGCAAGATGGTGCTACTGCGCACACACAAATAGTTGCAAGATGGTGCTACTGCAGCACACAAATATTGCAAGAGGGAGCTACTGCAGCTACAAAAGTTCAAGATGTGCTACTGCAGCACACAAATAGTTCAAGATGGCTACTGCAGCACAATAGTTGAAATGGTGCTACTGCACAAAATAGTGCAGATGGTTACTCAGTACACAAATAGTTGCAAGATGGTACTCTGAACAAATTTTGACAGAGATAACTCTGAGTAAAGTATAAATCATAGATGTCAATCATGATTGATGAATGCTACTACTACGATGGTATCTAACGATGGTATCTAACGATGGTATTTTAGATTATTGTGACCTATTAAAAGTGTCTAACGATGGTATTGAAGATAATTGTGGCCTACAAAAAGTGTATTTTGATAAACACAAGATGACACACAATCACAGCCAGCACTTACACAAGTCTTTCTTTCTCATCAGCTTGTACCCAGTCTGTCCAGCTGATCTCGCTAGCAAAGTAAGCATTGATGGTAATTACCAAATCAATCAAGATTTGCTGTGCCCATGGTTGCTGGTTATACAAAAACATCAGATATTGTCATTATAAAACATCAAACATGTCATTATAAAACATCAAACATGTCATTATAAAACATCAAACATATCAATATAGAACACTTTTGAAGAGAAACTTAGAGATGAACTTGAAGACAAGAGAAACGAACGCAAACTTAGAAGTCATCAAGGTAGAACTCTTGCCAAATGGCCGTCTGTAAAGAGGAAACATCACAATAGAAAGACAGTAAAACTTCCCACAAGAACATCACAATAGAAAGACAGTAAAACTTCCCACAAGTGCAAGTATACCTTGCCCACACTGTACAAGAACATTTCAAGCCCGTATCAGCCTCACTAGTTATCTATGCACACACAGACAAACATAACGCAACTACATTCCCTTGGATGAAAATTTGTGTGGTCATCATCACCAGTGATGGACAAGCATCATCATCATGTTCAATATCAGGCTATAGTTTAAATCATGGCCCAAATTGTTGGACTATAGGTTCCCTGACCACAGATTAATACTGGGGATTCTAAACTACAAGTACACCTGAAGTTGGAGAAGGCACGCCTGCATGGTAGGAACCCTTTCATACCTCGTGGTATATAGGTCAATACAGTGTTAGGCCTGTATTTTTCATTGACCTCCGGCACATGATAGGTGATGTGGTCAGCATCACGCCGGCCGCCTTTACTTTCCCAGAGCATGTCTGGTACCCAGTTGAGGCTGGGTCGACCTGAGAGCCGTCGCGGTCGGGAAAATTCCACGCACATTGCGGAGCTGAACCCAGACCACCAGCCTTGCGAAGCGAGTTGCCTGCATGGTAGAGGACACTGATAATAAGGAATGCAGGCCTTCATGCAAACATCAGCCAGAAGGGCTATACAGGCACCCTGACTCTGCCTGAATTCATAGTGGGTGTACACAGTAGAAGATCTAACAATATTAATTATATTTATATGTACAAAATATTCACAAATTTTTTGCACAAAACTTGATGATATCATAAGTATTAAATCTGTCCCTGCAGATGGTGAAGTTCTGAATGAAAGAAACATCACATACAATCACAGCATCACATACAATCACAACGTCACATACAATCACAAAGTCACATACAATCACACAACACATACAATCACAACATCCCATACAATCACAACATCACATACAATCCCAGCAGCACATACAATCACAACATATACAATCACAACAGACAAAATGTATCACCTGCTTTATTTTAGGTCTCTCAAAAATCTCTCTCAACAAATCCAAAAGTCTATCAGGAACTTGAACAGCTTTGCAGAAGGCAACAATTCTGGAAACTTCACTATAATTACCAGATAAACAAACAACAAAATTAGCGGAATATGAACAAGATTTGTAAACACTGACACACACAGTAAACACTGACACACACACGGTAAACACTGACAAACACACGGTAAACACTGACACATACACGTAAACCCTGATACACACACGGTAAACACTGACAACACGATAAACACTGACATACACAGATAAACACTGACGCACACACAGTAAACACTAGCACACACAGTAAACACTAATGCACACACAATAAACACTGATGCACACACAGTAAACACTGATGCACACACAGTAAACACTGCCAAACACAAAGTAAACGCTGACAAACACAAAGTAAACGCTGACAAACAAAGTAAACACTGACACACACACTGTAAACACTGCCAAACACAAAGTAAACGCTGACAAACAAAGTAAACACTGACACACACAGTAAACACTGACACACACACTGTAAACACTGACTCACACACATGGTAAACACTGACACATAAAGTAAACACTGACATACACACAGTAAACACTGACATACACGCAGTAAACACTGACATACACGCAGTAAACACTGACATACAAAGTAAACACTGACATACACACAGTAAACACTGACATACACGCAGTAAACACTGACATACAAAGTAAACACTGACATACACGCAGTAAACACTGACATACACAGTAAACACTGACGCACACACGGTAAACACTGACACACACACAGTTAACACTGAAAGTGTTTCTTGTAAATGGAGTCCCAAAGAGACATTGGAGAGCAGCAGTAAAGACCTCCATCCTCATACTGGAAGTAGTTGTCCTCCATGCTCCATTCTGCATAGACCCTACCGAGTGCACTATCTAGGAAACCCTAGCCTGACTTCTCGCCACGATGCACAGAATACCCATCGGTATAAACTGACTTCTCACCACGATGCACAGAATACCCATCCGTATATATAACAACATCATTACCTGTACTATCTGCTATCTTTACAGCTTTCATATTGCCCAAACTACTACATTCTCTTCCAAGAGTCAAGATAACATTGTGAAAGTTGGCCATACAAACACAACAAACGCTGATCAAGATAACATCGTGAAAGTTGGTCATACAAACACAACAAACACAGATCAAGATAACATCGTGAAAGTTGGCCATACAAACACAACAAACGCTGATCAAGATAACATCGTGAAAGTTGGCCATACAAACACAACAAACGCTGATCAAGATAACATTGTGAAAGTTGGCCATACAAACACAACAAACGCTGATCAAGATAACATTGTGAAAGTTGGTCATACAAACACAACAAACACAGATCAAGATAACATTGTGAAAGTTGGTCATACAAACACAACAAACGCTGATCAAGATAACATCGTGAAAGTTGGTCATACAAACACAACAAACGCTGATCAAGATAACATCGTGAAAGTTGGTCATACAAACACAACAAACGCTGATCAAGATAACATTGTGAAAGTTGGTCATACAAACACAACAAACACAGATCAAGATAACATTGTGAAAGTTGGTCATACAAACACAACAAACGCTGATCAAGATAACATTGTGAAAGTTGGTCATACAAACACAACAAACACAGATCAAGATAACATTGTGAAAGTTGGCCATACAAACACAACAAACGCTGATCAAGATAACATTGTGAAAGTTGGCCATACAAACACAACAAACGCTGATCAAGATAACATCGTGAAAGTTGGTCATACAAACACAACAAACGCTGATCAAGATAACATTGTGAAAGTTGGTCATACAAACACAACAAACGCTGATCAAGATAACATTGTGAAAGTTGGTCATACAAACACAACAAACGCTGATCAAGATAACATTGTGAAAGTTGGCCATACAAACACAACAAACGCTGATCAAGATAACATTGTGAAAGTTGGCCATACAAACACAACAAACGCTGATCAAGATAACATTGTGAAAGTTGGTCATACAAACACAACAAACACAGATCAAGATAACATTGTGAAAGTTGGTCATACAAACACAACAAACGCTGATCAAGATAACATCGTGAAAGTTGGCCATACAAACACAACAAACGCTGATCAAGATAACATCGTGAAAGTTGGCCATACAAACACAACAAACGCTGATCAAGATAACATTGTGAAAGTTGGTCATACAAACACAACAAACACAGATCAAGATAACATTGTGAAAGTTGGCCATACAAACACAACAAACACAGATCAAGATAACATTGTGAAAGTTGGCCATACAAACACAACAAACACAGATCAAGATAACATTGTGAAAGTTGGCCATACAAACACAACAAACGCTGATCAAGATAACATCGTGAAAGTTGGCCATACAAACACAACAAACACAGATCAAGATAACATCGTGAAAGTTGGCCATACAAACACAACAAACACAGATCAAGATAACATTGTGAAAGTTGGTCATACAAACACAACAAACGCTGATCAAGATAACATCGTGAAAGTTGGCCATACAAACACAACAAACGCTGATCAAGATAACATCGTGAAAGTTGGCCATACAAACACAACAAACGCTGATCAAGATAACATTGTGAAAGTTGGTCATACAAACACAACAAACACAGATCAAGATAACATTGTGAAAGTTGGCCATACAAACACAACAAACACAGATCAAGATAACATTGTGAAAGTTGGCCATACAAACACAACAAACACAGATCAAGATAACATTGTGAAAGTTGGCCATACAAACACAACAAACGCTGATCAAGATAACATCGTGAAAGTTGGCCATACAAACACAACAAACGCTGATCAAGATAACATTGTGAAAGTTGGTCATACAAACACAACAAACGCTGATCAAGATAACATTGTGAAAGTTGGTCATACAAACACAACAAACACAGATCAAGATAACATCGTGAAAGTTGGCCATACAAACACAACAAACACAGATCAAGATAACATTGTGAAAGTTGGCCATACAAACACAACAAACACAGATCAAGATAACATTGTGAAAGTTGGTCATACAAACACAACAAACACAGATCAAGATAACATTGTGAAAGTTGGCCATACAAACACAGCAAACACAGATCAAGATAACATTGTGAAAGTTGGCCATACAAACACAACAAACACAGATCAAGATAACATTGTGAAAGTTGGTCATACAAACACAACAAACACAGATCAAGATAACATTGTGAAAGTTGGCCATACAAACACAGCAAACACAGATAGAATAAAAGTTAAAATTGCTCACCATTTGAGTGTAACAATGTTGGTGATGACTCTCAATACTGACCGTAGTCTAGATGCTCCTTCCAACATACAGTCTCTCACCTGTAAATAGTTAGTTAAAAATATACAGTCTCTCAATCTATTCAGTTCAATCCTTGTGATTGACATCCTTGAACACTGGACAAGTCTATACTTCGTATGTCCTTCAATGCTGCAGCCACCACAATGCTCCCAGACTCATTGTATTCAAATGATGTTGTCTAGCATATCTTCATGTTCTAGTCATTCACCTTTGTGCTACAGTCACCTCAATGTTCCCAGACACACTGTATCCATTTGAGATTGTCTAGCATATCCACATGCCCTAGCCATTCACCTTTGTGCTACAGTCACCTCAATGTTCCCAGACACACTGTATCCATGTGAGATTGTCTAGCATATCCACATACTCTAGTCATTCACCTTTGTGCTCTGTTAGAAAGCTGTGTAGGGAATGCTGTCTATCAGCAGAAACATGTAAGTATGATGTCACATGGGCTTGTATCCTTTAGATATGTTTGGTTAAGTCATGCTGAAAACCTTAATGCTGTTGTATGTTGTGCTGAGAAACATTAATGCTGTTGTATGTTGTACTGAGAGACATTAATGCTGTTGTATGTTGTGCTAAGAGACATTAATGCTGTTGTATGTTGTACTGAGAGACATTAATGCTGTTGTATGTTGTGCTGAGAGACATTAATGCTGTTGTATGTTGTACTGAGAGACATTAATGGTATTATATGTTATGCTAAGAGACATTAATGCTGTTGTATGTTGTACTGAGAGACATTAATGCTGTTGTATGTTGTGCTAAGGTGAGCTATGTCATTGCACAGAGGAAGTTAATTTTACACAACAAATAGAGACATTCATCAATATCTGGTAAATATTATGAGAAAAAAGAGGAGGTTTACAACACATTGAGATAAATTGATGGTAGGAGAGACAGAACACGGCAGTGAGATAAGAAGACAGAAGAAGGTTTAGAACAAATTGTAACAATGAGATAAATTTTTGGTAGGAGAGACAGGACATGACAGTGAGATAAGAAGACAGAAGAAGGTTTAGAACAAATTGTAACAATGAGATAAATTTTTGGTAGGAGAGACAGGACATGACAGTGAGATAAGAAGACAGAAGAAGGTTTAGAACAAATTGTAACATTGAGATAAACTGATGGTAGAGAGACCGGACACGACAGTGAGATACTGACAGCGTAATTCATGGCATACAATAGTAACAACTATGAATTGTTAGGGAACACTAAGTAGAGAAGATTGTGAAGTTCCAATATTACATATGCTAGCTGGCACAGTATATGATAATTGTTTGATGACAACATGCACAAACCTGGTCACTGCTCGACACCAGGCGAGAATGTAACTATGCCAGCTGGCACAATATATGATAATTGTTTGATGACAACATGCACAAACCTGGTCACTGCTCGACACCAGGCGAGAATGTAACTATGCCAGCTGGCACAGTATATGATAATTGTTTGATGACAACATGCACAAACCTGGTCACTGCTGGACACCAGGCGAGAATGTAACTATGCCAGCTGGCACAGTATATGATAATTGTTTGATGACAACATGCACAAACCTGGTCACTGCTCGACACCAGGCGAGAATGTAACTATGCCAGCTGGCACAGTATATGATAATTGTTTGATGACAACATGCACAAACCTGGTCACTGCTCGACACCAGGCGAGAATGTAACTATGCCAGCTGGCACAATATATGATAATTGTTTGATGACAACATGCACAAACCTGGTCACTGCTGGACACCATGCGAGAATGTAACTATGCCAGCTGGCACAGTATATGATAATTATTTGATGACAACATGCACAAACCTGGTCACTGCTGGACACCAGGCGAGAATGTAACTATGCCAGCTGGCACAGTATATGATAATTATTTGATGACAACATGCACAAACCTGGTCACTGCTGGACACCATGCGAGAATGTAATTATGCCAGCTGGCACAGTATATGATAATTATTTGATGACAACATGCACAAACCTGGTCACTGCTGGACACCAGGCGAGAATGTAACTATGCCAGCTGGCACAGTATATGATAATTGTTTGATAACAATATGCACAAACCTGGTCACTGCTGGACACCATGCGAGAATGTAACTATGCCAGCTGGCACAGTATATGATAATTATTTGATGACAACATGCACAAACCTGGTCACTGCTGGACACCAGGCGAGAATGTAACTATGCCAGCTGGCACAGTATATGATAATTATTTGATGACAACATGCACAAACCTGGTCACTGCTGGACACCATGCGAGAATGTAATTATGCCAGCTGGCACAGTATATGATAATTATTTGATGACAACATGCACAAACCTGGTCACTGCTGGACACCAGGCGAGAATGTAACTATGCCAGCTGGCACAGTATATGATAATTGTTTGATAACAATATGCACAAACCTGGTCACTGCTGGACACCAGGCGAGAATGTAACTTGGCAATGGCATCTCTATCTTCCAAAAGTTGGAGAGTGTAATCTGGGTCACCATCTTGGTCCGTCAGATCAATCAACTTCTGCCACTCGTCGTCACTATCTGCTTCCTGGTACACAAATATCAAGTCGACATTTAGTACTACATATCTGCAGTTATGACATTTAGTGCTACATATCTGAAGTTATGACATTTAGTGCTACATATCTGAAATTATGACATTTAGTGCTACATATACGATGTTATGACATTTAGTGCTACATATCCGATGTTATGACATTTAGTGCAACACAGCTGATGTTATAACATTTAGTGCTACATATCTGAAGTTATGACATTTAGTGCTACATATCCAATGTTATTGACATTTAGTGCTACATATATGATGATATGACAATTAGTGCTACATATACAGTGTTATGACAATTAGTGCTACATATCTGGTGATATGACATTTAGTGCTACATATATTGAAGTTATGACATTTAGTGCTACATATCCAGTGTTATGACATTTAGTGCTACATATATGAAGTTATGACATTTAGTGCTACATATCTGAAATCATGACATTTAGTACTACATATCCAGTGTTATTGACATTTAGTACTACATATCTGGTGTTATGACATTTAGTGATACATATCTTATGTTATGACATTTAGTGCTACATATATGTAGTTATGACATTTAGTGCTACATATCTGAAGTTATGACATTTAGCACTACATATCTGATGTTATGACATTTAGTGATACATATCTGATGTTATGACATTTAGTGATACATATCTGATGTTATGTTCAAATAAATCATGAATCAGTTATCAGTTCTCATCATGATAGCGATCCAGACATATCTATGAATGCTCTGATCCTCGTCTCAACAAATTATAAATAGAGTCAGACATGTCCATGGATGCTCTGATCCCATGCAATAATTATATTTTTCCTGGCACAGATTAGTCCTTGTAAGTCACATGACACATTGTCATGGATCGTAGAACTCATTAGAGCATAACATACACCGCATGTAACATACACTGCACATAACATACACAGCACATAACATATGCTGCACATAGCGTACACATAACATGTGTGCTGCACATATTGTATGCATCACATAATGTACGCAGCACATAACACACACATCACATAACGTACGCAGCACATAATGGACAGCACATAACATACACAGCACATAATGTGCACATCACCTAACATATACGCAGCACATAATGTCACATCACATAATGTATGCAGCACATAATGACAGCACATAACATACAACAGCACATAATGTGCACATCACTCAACATATACATGACACATAATGTCGTATAAGCACTAACTATTAAAACTGTTTATACATATACAGACATAATGTACAGATGACATAACATACGCAGCACATAACGTACGCAGCACATAATGTACGCAGAACATAACATACGCAGCAGTAACATACGCAGCACATAACATACACATCACTATTGTCTGTAAAGATGGAAATGCACTAACATATTTGAACAAACTGTTTATATACTTATATAAACTTACCTCCCCATCCAATTTCACATTTTCCATATTGTTAGAAATATCTTCTTTTTTCTTTTTGACAATTGTTGTGCTTCCCACTTCAATGTTGGGATATTCTACTTTGTAATCTTGGCTGATGCAATTTGGTCTTGGAGTTAGCTCAGAGATCTAGCCAAGAATCAGGAACAAATAATAAACATACAATTGTTATCAGGAACAATCAGTTCTCTTCATAAATACATACTTCATACATCGATATTCATTTATAGAAATGAAATCATATATGCAAACATCTCTCGAATTCTTTCATGACATACTTGACAGAATGCATGAGTTCAATTCTTTCATGACATGCTTGACAGAATGCATGAGTTCAATTCTTTCATGACATGCTTGACAGAATGCATGGGTTCAATTCTTTCATGACATGCTTGGCAGAATGCATGGGTTCAATTCTTTCATGACATACTTGGCAGAATGCAGGGGTTCAATTCCTTCATGACATACTTGGCAGAATGCATGGGTTCAATTCTTTCATGACATACTTGGCAGAATGTAGGGGTTCAATTCCTTCATGACATACTTGGCAGAATGCAGGGGTTCAATTCCTTCATGACATACTTGGCAGAATGCAAGGTTCAATTCTTTCATGACATACTTGGCAGAATGCAGGGTTCAATTCTTCATGACATACTTGGCAGAATGAGGTTCAATTCTTTCATGACATGCTTGGCAGAATGGAGGGGTTCAATTCTTTCATGACATGCTTGGCAGAATGCAGGGGTTGAATTCTTTCATGGCATACTTGGCAGAATGCAGGGGTTCAATTCTTTCATGACATACTTGGCAGAATGGAGGGGTTCAATTCTTTCATGACATGCTTGGCAGAATGCAGGGGTTGAATTCTTTCATGACATACTTGGCAGAATGTAGGGTTCAATTCTTTCATGACATACTTGGCAGAATGAGGGTTCAATTCTTTCATGACATACTTGGCAGAATGAGGGGTTCAATTCTTCATGACATACTTGGCAGAATGCAGGGGTTCAATTCTTTCATGACATACTTGGCAGAATGGAGGGGTTCAATTCTTTCATGACATGCTTGGCAGAATGCAGGGGTTGAATTCTTTCATGACATACTTGGCAGAATGCAGGGGTTCAATTCTTTCATGACATACTTGGCAGAATGTAGGGTTCAATTCTTTCATGACATACTTGGCAGAATGAGGGTTCAATTCTTTCATGACATGCTTGGCAGAATGCATGGGTTCAATTCTTTCATGACATGCTTGGCAGAATGCATGGGTTCAATTCTTCATGACATGCTTGGCAGAATGCATGGGTTCAATCTTCATGACATCTTGCAGAATGCATGGTTGAATTCTTCATGACATACTTGGCAGAATGCATGGGTTCAATTCTTTCATGACATACTTGGCAGAATGTAGGGGTTCAATTCTTTCATGACATACTTGGCAGAATGCATAGGTTCAATTCTTTCATGACATGCTTGGCAGAATGCAGGGTTAATTCTTTCATGACATGCTTGGCAGAATGCATGGGTTGAATTCTTTCATGACATACTTGGCAGAATGCAGGGGTTCAATTCTTTCATCAAAACTAAAAGATCGTGGGAATCCACAATAAGAGAAAATATATTTTGAAGAAAGAAGGAAGACAAATATATGAATGGTGAACTTGTCAACAACTGTTTATCAAGATAATTGTCTCAATTGTGAAGTCACTCCTTCAGCTTTAGGTCTTTTTAGTGAAGATACAAAATTTATTTTTAAATACAGAAACTAAAATCTTTACATGGGTAATTGGTTGAATGGACAATCATCATTAGACTGTGGTGAATAGGCAATCTCTTTCTTACACATGAAGATCTCAGAAACAGCTCATGAACTCTGTAGCACCGGTGAGAGTACAATGTTATTTCAAAAATAGTTATACAAATTTTCTTATCAATACAATTATTATCTTTTACTTCAATGAACTGAAAGGAAAGGTGACCGAGAGGTGTGTGATAAATGAACTGAAAGGAAAGGTGACCGAGAGGTGTGTGATAAATGAACTGAAAGGAAAGGTGACTGAGAGGTGTGTGATAAATGAACTGAAAGGAAAGGTGACAGAGAGGTGTGTGATAAATGAACTGAAAGGGGACTGAGAGGTGTGTGATAAATGAACTGAAAGGAAAGGGGACCGAGAGGTGTGTGATAAATGAACTGAAAGGGGACTGAGAGGTGTGTGATAAATGAACTGAAAGGGGACTGAGAGGTGTGTGATAAATGAACTGAAAGGAAAGGTGACAGAGAGGTGTGTGATAAATGAACTGAAAGGGGACTGAGAGTTGTATAATAAAATGAACATAACTAATGTATATAAATGAACTGAAAGGAAAGGGGACCGAGAGGTGTGTGATAAATGAACTGAAAGGGGACCGAGAGGTGTGTGATAAATGAACTGAAAGGGGACTGAGAGGTGTGTGATAAATGAACTGAAAGGAAAGGGGACCGAGAGGTGTGTGATAAATGAACTGAAAGGAAAAGGTGACTGAGAGGTGTGTGATCTACTCTTATGAATTTTCAACTGCCAAGGGATCGTTTACATGCCTCAACTTGAACATCGGATCTACATTTTATTGTTCATCTCTAACAGGACTAGGAAGTAACACCATCTACCTACATTATAATCAGGGATCAATGGACAAATATTTTGATACCTTCCTGCAGGGAACGAACCGTGTACCTTTGGAATGAGAGGTGAGTGCCTTACCTCGATGTCACAGATCCGTAAAAGATAGTTAGACAATAGGAAAAGCAGGTCAACAGTGTGTGTGTGTGAGAATCAAAGTAAGTGAGCACCAGATGAATTTAGCATATACCTTGCTTGTCCCTGAATTGTTGATCTCTCGACTGTGTCTATCGTTGTCTTTGTTGGGTCCATCACTTGGTGCTCCATCCGCTTGATCCCAAGCTTGTACCTGACTATGTTTTTGTCTCTATAAATGAGAATAAAATATATGATAAAACAGTCTGATATGTGTACAGTAACTTGAAGTATCAGGTTCAATGTGTTTCCACAAAATATATGATAAAACAGTCTGATATGTGTACAGTAACTTGAAGTATCATGTTCAATGTTTCCACAAAATATATGATAAAACAGTCTGATATGTGTACAGTAACTTGAAGTATCAGGTTCAATGTGTTTCTACAAAATATATGATAAAACAATCTGATATGTGTACAGTAACTTGAAGTATCAGGTTCAATGTTTCCATAAAATATATGATAAACCAGTCTGATATGTATACAGTAACTTGAAGTATCATGTTCAATGTGTTTCCACAAAATATATGATAAATCAGTCTGATATGTGTACAGTAACTGAAGTATCAGGTTCAATGTTTCCACAAAATATATGATAAACCAGTTTAATATGTGTACAGTTACTTGAAGTGTTCTCCATGTGATGCGGCTCATTGCTAGCAGTTGGAGATCTTGTATGGTTTTACATCCCAATAGTTTACTTTCTTGATGGATGGTTCTTCGAAGAGTGGTCTTAGGTCTTCCACGTTTTCTTTTCCCAACTGGTGTCCACATAAGGACTTGACAATTTCGTCTGATCTAAGAACATGACCTAAATATTTCTACCTTCGTTTTCTTATAATATTTGATACGGGTTGTTGCTGTTTTCTATCTCTCACTGTGTTGTTCAAAATGAAATCACTCTATTTTACTTTTAGTAATTTTCGGAGACATTTATTCTCAAAGCTGTACAGTTTCTTATCAATTTTGTTTGTTGATTTCCAACTTTCACAACCGTAGGTCAGTACAGGAATCACAGAGGACCTAAATAATTAAATTTTTGTACACATACTAAGGCCTTGAGATTGTCAGATATTTGTTAACTTAGTGAAGGCACTAGCTGGTATAGCAATGCGGGAGTTTATTTCTGTCATCGTGTCTCCGTTGTTTGACTTTACTACATAAATATGTAAAATGTTTTAACATTCTCCAGTGTTTGGCCATTTATTACGATGTTGTCTGTCGAGTTTGTGAGGTTCATAATTTTGGTTTTGGCAGAATTAATCTGGAGATCAACCTGTTTTGCAAGTGTGCAAAGATTGCTAGTTATTTTGTGGGTTGCTTGTGTGGTTGAAAATCAAGATCAAATAGTCTGCTGTTATTAACCCAACGGGACTGCAGAGCCAATATATCGGTTCAGAGTAATGTTCATGATGTCGCAAAACCGATATATCGGCTTTGGATGTCTGTTCACGGAAACGAATGTATCTTCCCAACCCATTTACTAAAGTTAACAAAATCTTCAGAAACGGAAAGTACAAATATGTAGGTACATTACTATCTCCATTTAACAAAGATTTGAAAGAGGGAAAGCAGTGAATTATTGTGTTCAAGTCGAGACTTTTTTTAAAAAAAAGTTAATGATTCCGACGATGTTTACAGTGTAATCTTGAGTACTGTTAGACCAAATTATAACTTGTGATAGTAATGAAGAAGATTTAATTGATGGTAATAATGACGCTTGATTGTTTATGAAATGTAGTATCGATAGTTGTAAGTCTAATGTAATAATTGCATCTAAAGAATGAGCGTTCCACATTCCATTTATTGACGTGTCCGCAATAAAAAGTGAATATAATAAAAACTACTGCACCTAGTTAGATGAAATTTATAGAATATGTTCGCACATGAATTATCTTCATTTAACTGCTACTTCTGGAAACATCTATGAATATAAAGATGTAATACAAACCGAGAGTAAAATTATTTTTTATTATTTTTGTTTTTTCAAAATAGTCATGCTACAATAATCTAATTTTCTCAAATGTATAACACCTGATGTAAAATATTATTATATAAATGTATTTCACATCTAATTAGCAACAATTTAATATATAATATGTCATACTTTAGAGAAACAGTACTAGAGCTATAAAGGTTTAAACTAATTGACATTGAATGTTAAATTTGAATCGCAAAATAAATGCGTCCAGAAGTAAAAATAATACAGAGCGAAAGGGTTAAGCCATTTGATGTCTAGTTGATCATCTTGGGTGAATTTGCACATGATCCAGTCTATAGCTATCCCAAAAAACATTATAACAAATACAATATTGTAAAGTAGAACATGGTAGAAATCTCAATACAACTGGAGATGTCCAAGACAGAAAGTCATATAGAGATACAGTTTTGCTTTAGAAATAAACAAAAGGCTAATAATTGTGTTCATTTTACTCACATTTTTCTCAACTTCTTCCATAGCCTTTCTACGAGCCCGAGCTAAAATTTTAGATGTTCCTGGTGGATTAGCTTTGGTCTTGCTTTGCTCTTCCTTCAAAACCATCATTGATGCTGTCAACGGCTGCGTGAATGGGGATGGCAACTTGGTATCCTCATCATTAACTAGTAAAATCAACAATATTATTGATGAGTACAACTATTATCTAACAATATTATTAATGAGTACAACTATTATCTAACAATATTATTAATGAGTACAACTATTATCTAACAAAATTAGGCTGAAATCGGATGCACATGTCCTAAACATATAGAAGTCTATGCGTTTAAGGGCCTACCAAACCAATGTGCAACGTATACACGTTCTTGACAAAGATCAAACATATCACAAAGAGTGATTAAAATTGGTCGTAAAGAACGAACGCAAAAAGAAGAAGAAGATCTAACAAAATAAACAATATTATTGATGAGTACAACTATTATCTAACAATATTATTAATGAGTACAACTATTATCTAAAATCAACAATATTATTGATGAGTGCAACTATTATCTAACAATATTATTGATGAGCACAGCTATTATCTAACAATATTATTAATGAGTACAACTATTATCTAACAATATTATTGATGAGTACAACTATTATCTAACAAAATCAACAATATTATTGATGAGTACAACTATTATCTAGCAATATTATTGATGAGTACAACTATTATATAACAATATTATTGATGAGTACAACTGTTATCTAATAATATTATTAATCAGTACAACTATTATCTAACAATATTATTGATGGGTACAACTATTATCTAATAATATTATTGATGAGTACAACTATTATCTAACAATATTATTGATGAGTACAACTATTATCTAATAATATTATTAATCAGTACAACTATTATCTAACAATATTATTGATGAGTACAACTATTATCTAACAATATTATTGATGAGTACAACTATTATCTAACAATATTATTGATGAGTACAACCATTATCTAACAATATTATTGATGAGTACAACTATTATCTAACAATATTATTGATGAGTACAACTATTATCTAACAATATTATTGATGAGTACAACTATTATCTAACAATATTATTGATGAGTACAACTATTATCTAACAATATTATTGATGAGTACAACTATTATCTAACAATATTATTGATGAGTACAACTATTATCTAACAATATATTGATGAGTACAGCTATTATTAACAATATTATTGATGAGTGCAACTATTATCTAACAATATTATTGATGAGTACAACTATTATCTAACAAAATTATTGATGAGTACAACTATTATCTAACAATATTATTGATGAGTACAGCTATTATCTAACAATATTATTGATGAGCACAACTATTATCTAACAATATTATTGATGAGTACAACTATTATCTAACAATATTATTGATGAGTACAACTATTATCTAACAATATTATTGATGAGTACAACTATTATCTAACAATATTATTGATGAGTACAACTATTATCTAACAATATTATTGATGAGTACAACTATTATCTAACAATATTATTGATGAGTACAGCTATTATCTAACAATATTATTGATGAGTACAACTATTATCTAACAATATTATTGATGAGTACAACTATTATCTAACAATATTATTGATGAGTACAACTATTATATAACAATATTATTGATGAGTGCAACTATTATCTAATATTATTGATGAGCACAAAGGTGGCAATAAAGACATTAATGAAACCTTGAATACAATTAGAAAGGAGAAATAGCAACAGGGCAAAAATCTTTCAGGCAGACTGTGATGAGAGCAATGTTTTGAAATGGACTCTGCTAGGTGAAAAAGTATGCAGATAAAATCTACAGCAGACTTACCTTTGACAAGGTGTGCCACAAATTGGTGCTGAAGTAGGTGTGGCCATGTCAGTCTGTAGCTTGGGTTCTTGTTGAGCAGACCTGTTGATGACAGAAGTTGAATATGAGAAGAATTGTTACACATACAAATGAATGTTGGTTGTGAATTGTTGCACATACAACTAAATGTTGGTTGCATGAATTGTTGCATATAAAGCTGAATGTTGGTTGTATGAATGGTTGCATATAAAGCTGAATGTTGTTGTATGAATTGTTGCAAATATGTTGTTGTATAATGTATATAAGCTGAATGTTAGTTGTATGAATTGTTGCATATAAAGTTGAATGTTGGTTATGAATTGTTGCATACAAAAGAATGTTGGTTGTGAATGATAATAACAAATTTAATTCAATGACAGTTTTGATGTATGTATAGCAATCAACAATGACAAACAAGGAGGGAATCCATGTAAAATGTATGGCAACAGAGATATGGGAAGACAATGAGAGAAGATATTAGACAACTTTTGCATAAAGAAAGTTCATAACAGAACAGTTGAACAGTTTGAGAGACAGAAACTTGTTGAGTATGATAATTTATAATTTTCTAACTTCTCGAGTGTGATGATGATGATAATTTATGATTTTCTAACTTCTCGAGTGTGATGATGATGATAATTTATGATTTTCTAACTTCTTGAGTGTGATGATGATAATTTATGACTTTCTAACTTCTCGAGTGTCATGATGATGATTTATATCTTTCTAACTTCTCGAGTGTGATGATGATGATAATTTATGACTTTCTAACTTGTTGAGTGTGATGATGATAATTTATAACTTTCTAACTTGTTGAGTATGATGATAATTTATAACTTTCTAACTTGTTGAGTATGATGATAATTTATAACTTTCTAACTTGTTGAGTATGATGATAATTTATAACTATCTAACTTCTGAGTGTGATGATAATTTATAACTATCTAACTTCTCGAGTATGATGATAATTTATAACTTTCTAACTTGTTGAGTGTGATGATAATTTATAACTATCTAACTTCTCGAGTGTGATGATAATTTATAACTTTCTAACTTCTTGAGTGTGATGATGATAATTTATCATTTTCTAACTTCTCGAGTGTGATGATAATTTATAACTATCTAACTTCTCGAGTGTGATGATAATTTATAACTTTCTAACTTCTTGAGTGTGATGATAATTTATCATTTTCTAACTTCTCGAGAGTGATGATGATGATTTATAACTTTCTAACTTCTCGAGTGTGATGATGATAATTTATCTTTTTCTAACTTCTCAAGTGATGATGATAATTTATCATTTTCTAACTTCTAAGTGATGATGATGATTTATAACTTTCTAACTTCTTGAGTGTGATGATGATGATAATTTATAACTTTCTAACTTCTTGAGTGTGATGATAATTTATAACTTTCTAACTTCTCAGTATTAGTTAGTTAGTCTTTCCTCTTGGGCCTGTGGGCGCATAGGGCAGAGGTCATAGCTCTCCATGTCTCGCGGTTCGTTGCTATTTGTTTTAAGTCTTTAATGTTTACTAGGCCCATCGTTGAGCCTTCTCTGGTGATGGTTCTACGCAGAGTCTCTCTTGGTCTTCCTCGTTTTCTTTTTCCCTCTGGTGTCCATATGAGGGATTGGTAAGGAGTCTTCTCTCATCCATTCTAAGTGTGTGGCCGATGTAGTTCCAACAGCGCTTTCTTATAAAATTTGATACATTTTCTTGCTTGGTCTCTTGTCTTATTTGTGTATTGGGTCTGAAATCTGACCATTTGAGGTTCAGTATTCTTCTAAGACATTTATTCTCAAAGTTATCTAATTTTCTTTCTAGAGCTTTTGTTGCTTTCCAACTCTTGCATCCATAAGTTAATACTGGAATCACACAAGAGTTAAAGATCTTTAATTTTAAGTGCTTGCTGAGTATGATGAGATGATAATTTATGATTTTCTAACTTGTTATGATGAGATGATAATTTATGATTTTCTAACTTGTTATGATGAGATGATAATTTATGATTTTCTAACTTGTTATGATGAGATGATAATTTATGATTTTCTAACTTGTTATGATGAGATGATAATTTATGATTTTCTAACTTGTTATGATGATGATGAACTATGACTTTCTTCAATGGCATAGAAGAAAGTCAACAATGGTAAGAGAAACATAAAACTGTATAGTTCAATGATTGATGGGAACAGTCAGCAGTTCACATGATGATAATATTTTACTAGTAGAGATATCACTGACTAGTATAGATGTCACTGACTAGCGGAGATATCACTGACTAGCGGAGATATCACTGACTAGTGAAGATATCGCTGACTAGTATAGATGTCACTGACTAGTGGAGATATTACTGACTAGTGGAGATATCACTGACTAGTGAAGATATTACTGACTAGTGAAGATATTACTGACTAGTGAAGATATTACTGACTAGTATAGATGTCACTGACTAGTGGAGATATTACTGACTAGCGGAGATATCACTGACTAGTGAAGATATCACTGACTAGTGGAGATATCACTGACTAGTGAAGATATCACTGACTAGTGGAGATATCACTGACTAGTGAAGATATTACTGACTAGTGAAGATATCACTGACTAGTGAAGATATCACTGACTAGTGAAGATATCAATGACTAGTAGAGATATCACTGACTAGTGGAGATATCACTGACTAGTATAGATGTCACTGACTAGTGGAGATATTACTGACTAGTAGAGATATCACTGACTAGTGAAGATATCACTGACTAGTGAAGATATCACTGACTAGTGAAGATATCAATGACTAGTAGAGATATCACTGACTAGTGGAGATATTACTGACTAGTAGAGATATTACTGACTAGTAGAGATATCACTGACTAGTAGAGATATCACTGACTAGTGAAGATATCACTGACTAGTGAAGATATCACTGACTAGTGGAGATATCAATGACTAGTAGAGATATCACTGACTAGTGGAGATATCACTGACTAGTGGAGATATTACTGACTAGTGGAGATATTACTGACTAGCGGAGATATCACTTACCTTGCAAAAAGTCCTTAAATACAGCACTCATTGTTTTAGGCCACTTGACAGGATCTTTGATGATCATATTCACAAGTTGAAATATACTATTTGTGTAGAATGGAGGGGTCCCAGCAAACAACTCATATAAGATACAACCGAGAGCCCTGATAAAATAATATAATACAAGATAAAAACTGAGAGCCTGATAAAATAATATAATACAAGATACAACCGAGAGCCCTGATAAAATAATATAATACAAGATACAACTGAGAGCCCTGATAAAATAATATAATACAAGATACAACTAAGAAACCTGATAAAACAAAATAACGACAGATAAAATAAGTAATCTAAGAATTTTTAAAACACACAAGTGTTCTCAATCAAAGTCCAACAGTTTCGTCAGCTCTAAGCAGTATTTCCAACAGTGTTCTTCAACTCTAAGCAGCTCTTCCAACAGTGTTCTTCAACTCTAAAAAAAAGCTCCTTCCAACAGTGTTCTTCAACTCTAAGCAGCTCTTCCAACAGTGTTCTTCAACTCTAAGCAGCATTTCCAACAGTGTTCTTCAACTCTAAGCAGCATTTCCAACAGTGTTCTTCAACTCTAAGCAGCTCTTCCAACAGTGTTCTTCAACTCTAAGCAGCTCTTCCAACAGTTTCTTCAACTCTTTAATTAGCAACTCTTCCAATAGTTTTCTTCAGCTCTAAACAGCAGTTCCAACAGTTTAATCACCTATTGTTCAGTTTTGCACTTATCTGTCAGTTTTGGATATTGTCTGCCGGACAGTGCTAAAGTATATAGATCAGGAGTCTGTATTCTAATTCTACAGAAATATTCATATGTGTGAGATATTATACATTATTTTAGACTAATGGAAAATACTAACAACCTATGGGGTTAATGAACACCTAATCAACCTTTGCAAGAACATTTATACTGACAGCCAATGTACGATTAGAACAAATACAGGATTATCAGAAAAGTTTCACGTAGGGTCAGGAGTAAGACAAGGTTGCGTACTATCCCGCTGCTATTCATCACGTATATTGACCACATCTGTAAAATAGCTAACACCAGCGAAGGAAACAACCTCGGAGAACTCTTAAATGAATTTCTTTTTGCAGACAATCAGGCAATCATATCAACAACAGAAGAACAGCTACAACAACACATCAACAGACTCCAGTTAGCATGTAATGAATACAACATGAGAATAAACATCGACAAAACAGAAGTAATGACATTCGCCAGAGAAGAAAGCACTATCAATATCTCCATCGATAATCGCCTACTAAATCAAGTAAAAGATTTCACGCACCTGGGGAGCATTTTTTCAGCAAATGGAAGAATAACTAATGAAATTCAACACAGATGCAACAAAGCAAATCAAATGATAGGGCAAATGGCGCCAATTTTAAGATGCAAACACGTCACCATGAACACAAAAAGAGCAATGTTCAACACAATCTTTCTCCCACATTATGTTACCAGTGCCAAACCTGGACGCTGACAACAAGCGATAGAAGAAAACTAGTCACAACAGAGATGAAGTGTCTATGCAGAATGCTGGGTGTAACAAGAAGAGACCGGTTGAGAAATGAAGACATCAGGAAAAAGTGGGTACAACATCAGTACTAGACTTCATCAAAAACAACAAATTAAATGGTTCGCCACGTAAGCAGATTACCACCAGACAGTGCACCCCAAAGAGCAATGCTGCTCCGATACAATGGGTACAAAGCAAAAGGCGGCCACGCAAAAGATGACATCAGAGATAACAGAGGCAACGAAAGAGACTATCTACGAAGCGCATACTAGGGCCTGTTTTAGAAATCTCTTCCTGACCTGACGCTGTGAGGCATACAGGATTCGAGAAAGAAGAAGAAGTTTAGACTCGAAACGATCTTCAAATTTAGCAGCGAAATATAAAACAAATAAATGTTGACTTGTCTCAAAAAGAAAATTGAAATTCACTTTGTTGTTAACCAATTAATATATTTGTTTAAACAGAAAGAAAACAAAAGACGTAATGTGTGGACACATCACACCAAGAAACTGTATCAAATAAACAGAAACTCATGAAAACAAATGTACAGAATGGTACACATCCTCGCAATGATGGAAATCAAAAATAAACAATTTAAATGAAATGGGCGATGACAGGTATGGCCTACCATAAGTCAGCTGTATGATCATATGGCTTCTCTTCAACCAGTTCTGGAGACATGTAAAGAGGTGTGCCCTAAGAAAATAAAGAATAATAGTTGTATCAACCTCGTTATGAGCCATCATTACTAAAACAAAAACTACATCCACATTAAACCAGACATCGACCACCATCAACTCACCATCATTGCAGCCTACAACATATAGAACAAAAAATCACATTAGAACAATAAATGAGTTCTAGAACAATAGATGATCTATAGAACAAAAAATCATATTAGAACAATAAATGTTCTATAGAACAATAAATCAGCTATAGAACAATAAATAAGCTATAGAACAATAAATGATCTATAGAACAATAAATGAGCTATATAACAATAAATGATGTATAGAACAATAGATGATCTATAGAACAATAAATGATCTATAGAACAAACATGAACTATAGAACAATAAATGATCTATAGAACATTAAATGAGCTATAGAACATTACATGAGCTATAGAGCAATAAATGAGTTATAGAGCAATAAATGAGTTATGGAACAATAAATGATCTATAGAACAATAAATGAGACGTGATAGTATAAGCAGTACCTTGATTGATGTGAGAACCATTGTATTTGCACTCATTCCTCGAGCAAAGCCAAAGTCACACAGTTTAATGGTTCCTCCCTTGCCGAGTAGAATGTTTTGCGGTTTCATATCCCGATGAAGAATACGATGAGAATGGAGGTAGTAGAGTGCCGAAACCAGCTGGGCAGCAATCACTTGAACCTTCAGCACCATTTTAAACATAATTCACACATCTTTGTGACAAGTTTGTGACTAAGAGTATATGTGCCCAAGATATATTTGACAAGATATATGTGACCAAGATATATGTGACCAAGATATATGTGACCAAGATATATGTGACCAAGATATATGTGACCAAGATTTTGTGACCAAGATATATGATTTGTGACCAAGATATATGTGACCAAGATATAGTGACCTAGATATATGTGACCAAGATATATGTGACCTACAGATATATGGACCAGTATATTGACCTAGACATATTAAAATATCAACATAGAACCAAATCATATTGAAAACATCAACATAAAATTCAGATACATGTGATAACATCAACATAGAATTCAGATACATATGTTAACATCAGAAATAGAATCAAGTTGGATACATGTGATAACAACAAAATACAATACTATTATATCAAACAACATCACACACAGATTTCAAGTCAGATTGTGACAAATGATGTAGAATCAAATCAAACTGATTTCTGATGATATATATTTTATTTTTTAATTAGACCATGCTGCCAGTTCTTACTTGTTGGGTCTCATAGCTGTTACAAGAATTGGTTATTGGTTACTGAACTGATATCAAAGCACTCCAGACAGACCCATAGGTTCTCAGTCTCTCCCAAAGTGCTTGCATACTGGTGGTACCCATGGCTTGCTGGCTAAATCCTAACTCTGACCCTCCTACATCCAGTTTGCTTGCACAATTTCCAAACTTCTTAAATCGCTGGATGTATTCAATATCTTCTTCTTCTGTGCGTTGTTCTTTACGACCAATTTTAATCACTCTTTGTGATATGTGTGATCTTTGTCCAGAACGTGTATATGTTGCACATTGGTTTGGTAGGCCCCTAAACGTATAGACTTCTACACGTTTAGGACACATGCATCCGATTTCAGCCAAAACTCCTTAGTTGCCTCTTACGACATGCGTGGCAGGTAACAGTGGTTCTATTCTTTACATCCCAAATTTGGGCCCCGGTAGCCACTCGGGTGATTCAATATCTATTTTAATGTCTTCATCAAACAGGCGGTTGCAGAGAAACTGAAGGACATCAGCCCAATTTTGTTGTTGCTTGCTATTAATTCAGGCATAGCCCTGTCACCTAATATAGCACTGTGATTTTTAAGTGAATGCTTGTTTTCCTTACCCCAAGTGTTCCTTGCCATTCAGAAGAGCCTTACTTAGACTCCAGGGGTACTTGTAATTTAGATACCCAAGTAAAGAATTCAGTTTTCTGTAGTCCAACAATGTACAATGTACACACCAAGAATTCTTGGCCAATGCTGGTTTCAAACCCTGGAATGTCCACGGCACATAGTCACCAGGGCAGCATGATATCAGCTCGCATTGGTGACCCTATCCCTTCACTGATTGGTAGCTACTCTGGGATCAGGAAGAATGTGGTCTGTCTCAGGGACCTCCTCCCTTTCAATGACTGGTAGCTACTCTGGGTATCAGGAAGAATGTGGTCTGTCTCCAGGTGACACAATAACTTTCTGGCTTCTATCTTCTCCACTAATTTGCCATAAACATTTTGCAAGGTGAGTATGCAGTAGATAATGAGCAGTCTAAATTGCTTCCCATGTTTATGGAGAGGTCGCAAATAGCTATGGAACAAATTATCAGGTACCACAGCATTCCATATACTGTTGCTGAAATCCATCACAACTGCATTAATACCCATCTTATCATGAAAGTTTGATGTGGTGATACTAGATACCATGAGGCCCTGGAGCAGTGCTATAGCTGGCTTTGAGTGCATTAACTGCATCCTGCTTTGTTATGAAATCAGTGTTTTATTCCCCAGTGTTAGTATCATGAAGAATGTTCATATTCTCCTGGCGGTCATCCTTATCACCCTCTTCTGTCTGAGTCACAAAATGTTAAATAAACCATTGTCCCTTTTCTGCCTCTGTTATCAAAGGGTCCTTGCAAGTCGTGTAAACTAAGAACTGACTGGCTGGTAGTCCTCCTGTTCATTCTCTAATGAAACTGTTAGAATTGATGTAGAGACTTATCACCACAGACCTATCTTATGAAAGTATTCCATAACGCACTATTAGCTTCATTTGACAATTCATTGAAATCATTAGTGGCCTTGTGTCAGACTTCTCAGTCGCATCACTGTCTCAATTCAATTTGATTTATGTTTACATAAATATACTAATCACAGGAACATGACAAAAACAGTAACATTGTTCATTACTAATCCTCTGTTCAAACATGACAAAAACATTGTTCATTACTAATCCTCTGTTCAAACATGACAAAAACATTGTTCATTACTAATCCTCTGTTCAAACATGACAAAAACAAAAACATTGTTCATTACTAATCCTCTGTTCAAACATGACAAAAACAAGAACATTGTTCATTACTAATCCTCTGTTCAAACATGACAAAAACATTGTTCATTACTAATAATCTGTTCAAACATGACAAAAACATTGTTCATTACTAATCCACTGTTCAAACATGACAAAAACATTGTTCATTACTAATACTTGTTCAAACATGACAAAAACAAGAACATTGTTCATTACTAATACTCTGTTCAAACATGACAAGAACATTGTTCATTACTAATACTCTGTTCAAACATGACAAAAACAAGAACATTGTTCATTACTAATCCTCTGTTCAAACATGACAAAAACAAAACATTGTTCATTACTAAACTCTGTTCAAATATGACAAAAACAAGAACATTGTTCATTACTAATACTCTGTTCAAACATGACAAAAACAAGAACATTGTTCATTACTAATACTCTGTTCAGACATGACAAAAACAAGAACATTGTTCATTACTAATACTCTGTTCAAACATGACAAAAACAAGAACATGTCATTACTAATCTCTGTTCAAACATGACAAAAGGCAAAAGACATTCTCAAATTTAAATCCTCTGTTCAAACAAAACTGAAAAACAAAATTGATGTCATTACAATACATCAAACATAATACAACATTCTGTCATTATCATCAATACTTCTTTCAAACATGACAAATACAAAACTTTGTTCTGTCAATTGCTCGTTCAAACATGCAATAAAATTGCCCTCATTACTAATTCCTTGTTCAAACATTCCAGCACCATTCCTTCATTACTAATCACTCATTTTTTAGACTGACAAATAAATTTCCCTTGTTATTACTAAACACTGTTCAAACATGTCAAGAACAGAACATTGTCTTCCATTATCTAATCCTTCTGTCAACATGACAAGATAATGACATTTTCTTTACTTTCCATGTCTCAACAGTTGCCAATAAAAATGCTAACCATGTTCTAACTTCCTTCTGGTTAATTATCTAATGCAAAAATCTGCTCTTACTACATTCCTCTTGTCAGAAATGCCAAAGTATTGCTATTCTAATCATTTTGTTAAACATTACCAAAACTGTTGTTCATTGTAATTCTTGTTCAAAATTGAATAAATACTTTGTTTTCATACTAATAATTTTCTTCAATATGAATAAAAGCATTGTTCATTACTAATAATCTTCAAACATGACAAAACATTGCTCATTACTAATCCTCTGTTCAAACATGACAAAAACTTTGCTCATTACTAATCCTCTGTTCAAACATGACAAAAACATTGCTCATTACTAATCCTCTGTTCAAACATGACAAAAACATTGCTCATTACTAATCCTCTGTTCAAACATGACAAAAACATTGCTCATTACTAATCCTCTGTTCAAACATGACAAAAACATTGCTCATTACTAATCCTCTGTTCAAACATGACAAAAACATTGTTCATTACTAACACACTGTTCAAACATGACAAAAACAAGAACACTGTTCATTACTAATCCTCTGTTCAAACATGACAAAAACATTGCTCATTACTAATCCTCTGTTCAAACATGACAAAAACAAGAAAATTGCTCATTACTAATCCTCTGTTCAAACATGACAAAAACAAGAACATTGTTCATTACTAATCCTCTGTTCAAACATGACAAAAACAAGAACATTGTTCATTACTAATCCTCTGTTCAAACATGACAAAAACATTGTTCATTACTAACACACTGTTCAAACATGACAAAAACAAGAACATTGTTCATTACTAATCCTCTGTTCAAACATGACAAAAACAAGAACATTGTTCATTACTAATCCTCTGTTCAAACATGACAAAAACATTGCTCATTACTAATCCTCTGTTCAAACATGACAAAAACAAGAACATTGTTCATTACTAATCCTCTGTTCAAACATGACAAAAACATTGTTCATTACTAACACACTGTTCAAACATGACAAAAACAAGAACATTGTTCATTACTAATCCTCTGTTCAAACATGACAAAAACAAGAACATTGTTCATTACTAATATTCTGTTCAAACATGACAAAAACATTGCTCATTACTAATCCTCTGTTCAAACATGACAAAAACAAGAACATTGTTCATTACTAATCCTCTGTTCAAACATGACAAAAACATTGTTCATTACTAACACACTGTTCAAACATGACAAAAACAAGAACATTGTTCATTACTAATCCTCTGTTCAAACATGACAAAAACAAGAACATTGTTCATTACTAATCCTCTGTTCAAACATGACAAAAACAAGAACATTGTTCATTACTAATACTCAGTTCAAACATGACAAACCTGCTCTTCAGGCAAACTAGCATCATCTTCCAGAATTTGAAACAGCTCCCCTTCTGCACAGTCTGTCACAACAACAACCTGGAAAAACAAAAGTTGAATGTGGAAGTACAATACATAAATATAATACAACATGTCTAGTCATTATCATCAAGTAGCTTGTCCTTTCTAGAACTTGGCTCCCATGACAGCAATCCTGAAAAACTCTCTGTTCTGTGCAAGTTGACGGCGTTAGCAGCAGTCATTCTCAGATTGTCAATGACATCCTGCACCCATCATCTTCTAGGTCTCCCTTTTGTTCTTCTTCCAGGCACCATTCCTTCCATAATTATTTTCTCTAGACACTCATGTTGTTTGATGTGTCCAAAATATTTAATTTCCCTTGTTTTTATGCTTTGTAATAGCCTCTTTAATATCAAGCTGTTGCAGAACAGAAGCTTTGTTCTTTTCTCTGTCCATGATATTCTAAGTACTCTTCTGTAGCATTTGCATTCAGGATTGATCTTTGCCTTGTCATGTTCATGTCTCACACTTGTTGCAATGAAAGGCTCTAAACAGTTTGTTCTAATGTCGGTTCCCTTCCATAGGTTAATTAGTTCTTTTAATTTTTGCAAAGCAATGCTCAGCCTTCTTTTAATTTCTTTTATAGCATTCCGTCATTTGTCAGCAATGCCCCAAGGTATTCAAAGTTGTCGACTCTTTCTATTTTGTGGCCGTTGAAACATTTATTAGCCATCAATTCTGTTTTATCAGTTGTAAATATCTTAGTTTTCATTGTATTGAGATAAAAGTTTTGATCTTCGTTGGTTTTTTTATGAAGTAAAGTTCTCAAACCAATTTGTGAAGTTAGATAATAGCACTGTATCGTCAGCATATCTTAATTCAGGTAATTTGTGACCTCCGATCACCAGAGCGTCGTATTTCCCCATCTCTGCAGATTCTCTGACATTCCTCATGATGTTTTCAGCATATATGTAGAATAGGTATGGTGACAAAATGCAGCCATGTCAACACCTTGGCCTATGCCAAACCACTTTGATGTTCCTCTTCTATTCTTACAGCTGCTTTGGTCTTTATATAATATTTTACAATATGCACTATATGAAGTGAGAATCCATCTCTGACATTATGTTCCATAACTTGTGGTGTAATACACAATCAAAGGCCTTTGAATAGCCAACAAAGCAAGTAAATAGGTCTATGTTATACTCTCTACAGTTTTCAATGATAATTCTCATATTTAATATGTGCTCCCTAGTTCGCCTCTTCTGAAACCAGCCTGCACAATGTTGATCTCTTCCAAGTTATTGTGGATCCTTCCTATGACGATTTTAAGCAAGATCTTACTAGCATGACTTATTAGTGCCACTGTTCTATAATTTGTGCACTCCTTTCGATTGCCTTTTTTTGGTATTGGGATAAGTATAGTTCTCTTCTACTCCTTTGGCCATATGCTGCTGTTCCATATCTTTTTGTAAAGTGCATGATATACTTTTGCACTCTGCTCTCCACCTGCCTTAATGAACCATATCATTGACGTGTTAACACATGTCTAATACCACATTGATAATAAAGAAAAAGTAAGAGAGAATTAAGAAAAAAGCCATCAGCAATTAAAGCCTATAACTTCAACATGAATGGATGTTCTATAACTTCAACATGAATGGATGTTCTATCTTCAACATGAATGGATGTTCTATCTTCAATATGAATGGATGTTCTATAACTTCAACATGAATGGATGTTCTATAACTTCAACATGAATGGGTGTTCTATAACTTCAACATGAATGGATATTCTATAACTTTCAATATGAATGGATGTTCTATAACTTCAACATGAATGGATGTTCTATAACTTCAACATGAATGGATGTTCTACTTCAAATGAATGGATGTTCTATAACTTCAACATGAATGGATGTTCTATAACTTCAACATGAATGGATGTTCTATAACTTCAACATGAATGGATGTTCTATAACTTCAACATGAATGGATGTTCTAAACTTCAACATGAATGATGTTCTCTTCAACATGAATGGATGTTCTATAACTTCAACATGAATGGATGTTCTATAACTTCAACATGAATGGATGTTCTAACTTCAACTTTCAACTTATGAATGGATGTTCTACAACTTCAACATGAATGGATGTTCTACAACTTCAACATGAATGGATGTTCTACAACTTCAACATGAATGGATGTTCTACAACTTCAACATGAATGGATGTTCTACAACTTCAACATGAATGGATGTTCTACAACTTCAACATGAATGGATGTTCTACAACTTCAACATGAATGGATGTTCTAAATCAACATGAATGGATTTATATAACTTCAACATGAATGGATGTGACAAGGTAGATCAGTGTGTCATCACTTAGGGCACTTTAGACAAGAGAAGCAGAAAATGGTGGAATTTGTTTTTAAAATCGTCACAGGTGCACATAAAGGCATTTATTATTCTTGCCCTGACAACGCTAAAAAGCTCTACTGCATTTTAAGACCCAGCCCATATATAAGCTGTTTCTTGTTATTGCAAAATATTCTGTCACAAAATAACAATAATTTTGTACATAGACTTGAAGTAAACAGTCATATCATATTTACAAATCACCACTATCCCCCATCATACAGTACAGTCACTTCCAGCTTTATACAGAAGAGTGTAAAAGTAATCCGTGGACAATTTTAAAGATGTCTGTTTGTTTGTTGATACTTGTACAATTTTTTAAGAAGATGACGGATAACAGAAACTGATGGTTAAACAAGTGGCGGTTAATCAGGGTTTTACTGTATTACCTTCATAATAAATAACAAGAAATAAAAGTGTTACCTCTTTGTCTGTATCAAAACTGTCCAACAAGTCAATGATGTTTTCATGTTTTAGTCCTCGCATGATGTCAATTTCTCGTCTTAGACCTTTCAACTCTTTTTCAGATTTGCCCAGTTTTGGAATAAACTTCAGAGCCACAATCTAAATATTTGAGTCAAAAATGAAATGTTTTGATTAGTTAACATACTTTAAGATGTGGTGGACAGATAATATCATATGAACAAACTTTACAGATGTCCTGGACAGATAACAATAACATATGACATACTTTACAGATGTGCTGGACAGATAACAATATCATACGAACATATTTAAAGATGTGCTGGACAGATAACAATATCATATGACATATTTACGATGTGCTGACAGTACAATTTCATATAACATACTTAAATGACTGACAGATAATATCATATGAACAAATTTAAATGGCCACAGATAACAAAATCTATGACATACTTAAATAGCTGCAGATAACAATATCATGAATAAAGATGAGCTGACAGATAAAATACATATAACATACTAAGATATTTACAGAAACAATATCATATAACATACTTAAAGATATGCTGACGATAACAATATCATATGAACATACTTAAGATAGCTGACAGATAACAATATCATATGAACATACTTAAAGATGAGCTAGACAGATAACAATATCATATAACATACTTAAAGATATGCTGGACAGATAACAATATCATATGAACATACTTAAAGATGAGCTGGACAGATAACAATATCATATGAACATACTTAAAGATGAGCTGGACAGATAACAATATCATATGAACATACTTCAAAGGCATCAACAAGGCACATAAACGACTACAATAATAAATGCCCAAATGATCATTGTTGTTGATTAGTCACATTTTAAGACATAAATGGCTGCTACATAAAATATTAGAAGATAAGAAGGGATATCCAAGAACCGCTTTCATTGCACAGTCATGCAGGAACATTGGGTTTTATAAATTATCGTAGGATCAAAGCCTGACATGTCAGGCCCTTTCTAAATAGTAAACTATGCTTGCACAATATCAAAACCTTTATCAACCAAACTTGCATGCAGTGCTCCCTTTCACTACAAACATGGCTCTTGTGAAATAGTAGATGGTTAAACATAACATCATTATGATAAACAGTTTCTCAGAGTATATGGGTCAAACTGCTTGCTATGGAGAGAGGGGAATCAAACAGAAAACCTTCAGAATGGACATATCCCAGATTCTCATCAAGGATATGTTCAAGGTAACCAGATTCTCATCAAGGATATGTTCAAGGTAGCCTGCCACAAATCAGTTAAGAAGGAGCATAATTGTCTAAGGATGGAGGTGCTGTCATTTGTATTTCATATTCATAAATCATCATGAAGAAAAATTAATTTCCACTTATAAATTCTGTTCCAACTACACAGTTGAGGTTCAAGCATTACAGCAGACTACATATATGATTAATGACACCAACTCGACAGCCACCTGGAGATCATCTTCATGGAAGCACTACTTGTACCCTGTACTGTAAGCTCAAAAGAATATTAAACGTTCAAATTTGAGAAAAGTTGTAATGAAAACTGTAGTAAAAAAAAATGCACAAAATGTGAAATATCAAAACAGAAAGTAGGGTAGTTTTACAAAGTGCAACAGACTAAGTCAATGTTTTGACCAAAAGGTCTTTATCAAGTAATGGATACAAGATACACTAAGGGCCAAAAACAATGATCATATACTGTGCGAATGTTAGCAGAAACAGTCATCAATCTTTTTGCCAGTTTCACCTATGTAAGTCATATAACAACATTAGCAACTGATGGCATATGTAATGTTGTAGAGCTTGCATGTAAAAACCATGCTAAGAAACACTATCAGACTCAGGCTGACCACTGATTTGTTTGAGCATAACAAAGTTGACATCTGAAAGTGTATGCAGAAGAAAAAGAAATTACATGATATAAATATTCAGTATATAGAATGCAATAGCAATTAATACATCACTAAAACAATGAAGTGCACACTTTACCTGTGATGTATACTTCTTTCGGCCTTTGTACACTTTTCCAAATGATCCTTCTCCAATAATTTCAAGGACATGATAATTCTCCATTAATGACAAAGTCGCAGGCTGTAGGTCGGACAAAGTTACAGGCTGCAGGTAGTAAGAACATCACAACAAAAATCAGTTAAAAGCATACATGATCATTACTGTTTATCTCTTCTCTAAAAAAAGAGGGACTAAAGTTGATATATGGCTGGTGCATGATAGTTAGTTAGTTTGTTCCTTTCGTGCCAAAGGCGGCACATAGGGCAGAGGTTTTAGATCTCCATGTGATATGGTTCTTTGCTAGCAGTTGGAGATCTTGTATGGTTTTACATCCCAATAGTTTACTTTCTTGTTGGATGGTTCTTCGAAGAGTGGTCTTTGATGTATGATGCTAGATGATAATCCTGTGATTGTATATACTGACAGTAATCATTCATCATTATCATGTGCCATGCAGACTGATGTATGCAAATCATGACTCTCTACAAAAGTCTATTCTGAGTACTGACTAACAGCTTAGATGTTTGTAATTTTTCATGTCATAAAGTTAGGTTATCAAGAATGTCGTCTCTGTTGATCCTTATTGATTTCCAGTAGAGGAGGAGAGATGTGAATTCAATGCAACCACTTTAACCATGACAATGGAGATAGCTGCTTCCTCTTGTGCCATTTCGTGGCTGACAAAACAAAAAGTGACGCATTCAATGATAGTAACAAACTTGATGAGTAATGCTTTAGAGAATTTATACAGACAAACTTCACAATGAATGGGTAATCAGCATTCAGCAGCCCTAGCCTTACAAAACTCTATTAATATTGACATGCCTAGACAAACAGGAAATAAAAGCATATATAAATTAGATAGAGCAGCATCCAATGCAATTGAGAGATTCATAGACAGGGCAGACATCATAAATGCCCTCTCTTTCCCATATGTGAAAATAAAATCAGAGATATTGAACTGAAATGGGGGTTAAGCATGGACAAGCATGTCAGGGATGTCTGCTGGGTAGAGAGAGAAGATATGCCAACCAAAACCACTTGGACACAGTTAGTGTGGGAACATTGAGATGGCTGCTGGATTGGAGGATGGAGCTTGTATGGACTTGTCCACTGTTCATGGATGTTGATCAGAAGCAATTAAATCAACGAAACCCCATTGATTTTACCACTTATCATCCTGTGTTCGAAATCTACTTTTCTAATGACATTTCCTCCATATATTTTATGATTTATTTATCTATTATTGATGGCTTGCTTTCATATGTCAGTAATGGTTCTGCATAATAATATAATAATTCCTCTCGTACCGTTATACGTTACATAGGGCCTGCAAGAAACTTCTCCATATCGCTCTATCCTGGGCAACTCGCTCAATCTCATCCATGGAACTGAGACCGATACCTCTTGCCTCTCTCAGCAAAGTTCGTTTCAGGGTCTCCTTAGGTCGACCTCTCTTTCTTGAACCCTTTGCATCCCACTTCAATGCCTGCTTTGATATTCGTTGATCATTTCTCCTCAAGATGTGTCCAACATATCTCCATCTTCTCTCTCTTATAACAGTTGTCACTAGTGGTTGACCAGACATGTCTCTGATTTCATCACTTCTCCTGAATTCGTTCCATCTTATATTCATTATTTTTCGCAGACTATTTTCAAATGCATTCAACTTGTTTTCTATGTCTTTAGTCATTTTCCAACTCTCTCTAGCATATGTTAGGATTGATACAACATTTGAATTGAAAATTCGCAATTTAATTGTAATACTATATAATTTGCAGTTCCATATTTTATTTAGACTTTTAAAAGCTGATGTTGCATTGCCAATTCGTATCATAATTTCTTTTTAACATTTCCTGTGCAATCAAAATTGCTACCTAAATAGGTGAACTGCTCTGTTATTTTTATCATTTTAGATTCCAGGGTGATATCTGCGTTACTTGCCATTGGTGTCTTCATTATATTTTTATATCATATGGTCTACATAGCACTGAATAAATCTCTGTCTGTCTTCAATAGGCAACAGCTAGACGCATGTAACTTCAGTCATTTTCTGGAAAGTTATCTTCATTCTTTGACTGGACTATTCTATTCCTTATTTCTAAACCACATATACCATCGGATGTTATCAGAGTTTCAAGCTATTTAAATGGACGGACTTGTCTTAGCAATGTCCCATTTCCTATATCAGTTTTATGACACATTCTGGTGGTATCTGCTTTATTAGATGCCCATAGCTTATCAGTGCTTCTGCCTGTTTGTTATTCGAGAATATGTGATGTTTTTTTAAAAATAATTCTTTTCCTTGTCATCTGACTCCTTTATTTGTTTCTGGAGATATATTTTATTATTTTTTAGTTGATAATGAATAGCGACGTACTGTTGACAGTGTTGTTAGTAGGTAGTTTCAATTTCCTTTCTTTGTACACAACAGTTCAGATGATGAGTAGCTATAGCTGTACTGTGTAGTCTGTAGGTAGTGACCTGAGGCTGATTGCTGCTACTTAGTACTTAAATTAAACTGTACTAACTATAACTACTCATCGTCTCATATGATACTGCACCGCAGAATATAGTAAACTAAGTGTTAAAAACAACATTAATAATCATGTTAGTATGTATGACGCGATTGCTGTGCATAATTTATTGACGAGCTGCTGTGGCAATTGGTTTTACAAACCTCATCTACCACTTCTAATACTCTTAATACTATACTGTAGCGTCTCTTTCACGCGTTATCGATAATAGGCTAGAGCTTGTAACCAATGTAAACAACAGGTTACTGTGCGTCAATTTAAGGTCTATAATTTAAAATAATGCACAAATTATGTTCTAATCCCGTTTATTTACAAATTAACTGCTTATATATATATGCATTACTGGAAATCTGAAAGTACTGTCATAATTACCTGAAAGTACTGCACTGTTTTAACACATAAGAAAGGAATGCAGAGGGTGCTGCCATTAAAATTTTACAAACTATACAAAATAGACATGAATCACTTATCCGAAAAACGAAATATTGACACGTTTAATAATACATTGGTTATTGAGTCAATCTCATCACATTAGATATGTGGCTAGTTACTCGGTCTCTTGCAGCTAGCTATGACTAAGCGTATACATGAAGGGCTCATGTTGACTCACTGATACATTATTATGTCTTTCGTTTGCTCAACCAGAATGTGCAATTCCTTAAATCGCATTAAATATTAAAGCTGCGTGGTCAAATTCAGTGTCAACATTGAGCTATCGATCACTATTCATCAACATTTTGTTCTCCTTTCATTTCCATTACGTCCACTATAAGTAGTCTTGCTGGAAGCATGCTTGTTCTAAAACATACAACACGTCCACTAATAGTAGTCTAGTTGGAGGCATGCCTGTTGTAAAACATGCATGACTTGAAAGTACTTCAAGCAGACCCTAAATGCTCAGTCTCCCTAAGCAGATGCAGCAAGGTCTGCATGCAGATGGATTGTTCTCGTGTCTCGGTGGTTAAACACACTCCACAGCCGTCCCTCAAATGTCAAGCTCTGCTCGTACAATGTGTGACCGCCAGCTCCTTTAAAGGTTCTATTGATCAAAGTGTCTCTGAAATGCATCGATAGAGACACCACGTGATGGGAATCCATGGCGCAAGATCGCCAAATGTGGCGCTGTGACAACACAATAGGAGCTCGCATAACTGAGAACCGCCGTGCCGTTGAAGCACAAAGAAAACGAGCTGAGCGAAAGAACGGAAAACACAACACGCACATGTCTAACCTCGATCATGTATGCCTCATCTGTGGTAGCGGATTGTGTTCTAGGATTGGACTACAGTTACCTCCTCACAAACCAGAGAGGTGCAGCAGAACACGTCTGATGCTGTTGTCATCATCGGTTGCGATGGACGGCTATTATTACATAGACCCAAGTTAAATTGCCGTGTCTTGATACAACAGGCTGTTGCTGTGCAACCTCATTGTTAATTGTTAAACAATTCGGCGCTGGATGCAAATATGTCTGCTCTCTTATTACATATAAAATCAGCACGACTTGGACGGAATACCTATGTAAGTTCCCAGGGGTCAGCACGACTTAAACAGAATAAGCTTTCGTATTGCTAGGCTAGGCGATTGGTGTCGTAAGGACTAGGGTAAGTGGTTCGAGTCCCGTGTTTGTCTATTTGTTTTTCGGAAGCTCTTAATACCTGTTCCTTGTTTATTTGTTGACCTTAAACAGAATACCAACGTAAGTTCCCGGGGGTCAGCACGACTTGGACGGAATACCAATATAACTTCTCGGGGGTAAACAGTTTTGATAGACAAGATTGATTCAGACCACAACCTGCCTTCTTTAACCTTCCTGCCTCAGAGAGTAGGACACAATTACAGTCATAGTAAATGGGGTCTTAGATTGAAGGACAACAGTAGCAACATCAACCACCATCCTCATGTAGCAGTATCAGCCCATGTCTCTTGTGTGTGGGCATATACTGTGATGTTTGTTAAATTATACATGTAGTGTATTTATATATGAGCTAGACTCGTTGTAGCAGTGTGATAGGACATGTTATGTTCGCTGCGGGTTTCATACAAATTTCGTCTCTCGATTCAGTCCTACATGTTAAGTTATCCTCAGCAAACATCATGTTTTGCCCATCTCCGAGAGTTGAACTTATTCTATGTAGATGTTGATAAAACATGTCAAGATAAGAATACTAAAAGCAAGGGGAAACTTTATTGCATTGAGCAAGATTTGGAAGTCAAAGGAAATCAAAACAAACACAAAGCTGAGAATCTTTCAATCAATTGTGAAGTCAGTGCTATTCTATGGCTCCGAAATCTGGAAGACAACAAAAGAAACCACAAGAAAACTACATACCTTCATAAATGGATGATTACGTAGAATAGAGGGACTGAGATGGTATGATAAGATTACAAACGAGGAACCCAGAAAAGGAACTAAGCAGATGCCAGTGGAGCAAGAGCTAAAGAAGAGATGCTGGCGATGGACAGGACACACATTGAGAAGACTGACAGAAAGCATTGCAAGACAGGCACTGTTTTGGAACCCACAGGGAAAGAGGAGTAGGGGAATGCCTAGACATACCTGGAGAAGAGAGCTGTAGGCTGATATTAAAAGGATAGGTAAAACATGGAAAGAATTGGAAGGGATGGCAGGAAAGAGGAAAGGATGGAAGAAGTGTGTTGAAGACCTGTGCTCCTTTGGAAGGTGAAGAGAGAGATGTTGATAAACACGGATGCTAAAGACGAAACCTATAGCAGTCACCATAATATACGTGCAGTGTCTGATGTTCATGTTCTAAACATATTTCAACGGTCTTCTCCATCAGAGAAGCAGCAAACCAGCTCACGATCCAATGAGTGACACTCCCCCACAAGAAAGCAGCAGGGTCACAAAGTTGGCTGTGTTAGAAGCATCCATCAAGTAAATCATCACAGTCTTAATCTCATCTTTTCAATGAATGACCTCGCAAAAATCATATTCAATCTTTCCAGCATTATCCCAAGCCCCTTTCTTTGACTGGCAGCTTCCCAGAATAATACATGTTCTGTATCTAGATGAGATATTGTTGTTCTGATAACTTTGATCTTCTCCATTAATTCATCATACACATCTTGCAAGGTGATGATGTTCACTCTATATATCTTGCAAGGTGATGATGTTTGTCATATACATCTTGCAAGGTGATGATGTTCACCATATACATATTGCAAGGTGATGATGTTTGTATATAAATCTTGCAAGGTGATGTTGTTATATACATCTTGCAAGTGATGTTCATACACATCTTGCAAGGTGATAGGTGATGATGTTTGTCATATACATCTTGCAAGGTGGTGATGTTATCAATACATCTGAAGGTGGTGATGTTTGTCATGTACATCTTGCATGGAGGTGATGTGCATCATATACATCATGCAATGCAAGGTGTTAATATCATAGCTAATGAGCAGTCTTGACACTAAATAAGAAACAACATTCATGACATGACTAACATGGAACACTAGGATCTCAACATTGGCATGACTAATCATAGAACAATAGGATGCTGACGTTGCGTGACTAATCATGAACATAGGATGTTGAACGTGACATGACTAATCATAGAACAATAGGGATGCTGAACGATGACGTGACTAATCATAGAACAATATGGATGCTGAACATTTGCATGACTAATCATAGAACAATCAGGATGATGAAGTTGACATGACTAATCATAGAATAATATGGATGCTGAACATTTGCATGACTAATCATAGAACAATATGGATGTTGAACATTGACATGACTAATCATAGAACAATATGGATGCTGAACATTTGCATGACTAATCATAGAACAATAGGGATGCTGAAGCATGCAGACTTAGCTGTTGTTCAAGACCATCTCTCATTCTTTCTTGACCATGGGTCTCCAGTACTTTCTCTGCCTATTGTCTAATGCTATTAACTACCTCACCACCTCCATCTGTTTATTACATTATTCATAGCTGTGAGATGAACATATCCAGTATGTTTTCTTTCGGTATTTCTCTTGTCTGTTTTTATTTTTTAATAACATTTCTTATTCTTACAATGCAAGTTGAAAATAAAGTCTATAAAACATAAATACAGGAAAAAGACAACAAAACAAACAACTCAAACTAACCTATAATTACCAATATCATTAACTTTATTATCAAGTACAATAATATTTGAAGAAGAATGTGACATATTTACCCCTACATGTCAATTATAAAATAAACTATTTCTTATTAAATGCTATTAACATGTACAGCCATTTTTACCAGTTACAATTTGTTGATATGTGATTTAATTAGACCAAGTCAATGCTATCTACTTTAATACAATAATATATTTGATTCATTAGCAGCTAAATGAAATATTTACAATTATTTGTAGAAATAAATAAACTTTGATTAGCACAAGCTAATAACTTATTAATATTAATACATATTTATTATTATGTTTATGTTAACTCGTAGAAGTACAACAATGAAAGATATAGTTTTGCCTGTAATAAATATGTTACAAAACCTAACATACACAAACACAGAATTACAAATTAGAGTAACGTAACTGTCTTGTTTTATGGGCGTTTGTTTTTAGCATTAGTCAGCTCTGATGGTATTAGTTAGCTTTGATGGTATTAGTCAGCTCTGATGGTATTAGTCAGCTCTGATGGTATTAGCTCTGATGGTATTAGTCAGCTCTGATGGTATTAGTCAGCTTTGATGGTATTAGCTCTGATGGTATTAGTCAGCTCTGATGGTATTAGACAGCTCTGATGGTATTAGTCAGCTCTGATGGTATTAGACAGCTCTGATGGTATTAGTCAGCTCTGATGGCCTTCCTATGAACAATCAGATCTGATACTATGCTACAGTATAACTCCAGATGTGGTACTTTAATGTGGGGTTTTTTCTGCTTGTAAAATCTTAGTTACCCATCTGTACAAATGTGTATACTGTTGGATAGTAAGCATACACTATGACCAACATTTGGATGTGTCCATTTTACACACCGTAGGGGTCTAAAGTGCTTTCTTGGACATTAGTTTTTTAAAAACTATTCCGATGCATGCTGTTTATGGGAGCTTCTATGTGTAGTTGAACTACATACTCTCAAACTAACAGATGACAATAAACATCACTTGTGCAGTATATTCAACAAACAGTGATAGATAGATATAAATTTATATAAAATGTCTAGATAAAAATACATGTTTCATTCTGTGTAGCAGACTACATGTAACATGTTTCATTCTGTGTAGCAGACTACATGTAATATGTTTCATTCTGTGTAGCAGACTACATGTAACATGTTTCATTCTGTGTAGCAGGCTACATGTAATATGTTTCATTCTGTGTAGCAGACTACATGTAACATGTTTCATTCTGTGTAGCAGGCTACATGTAATATGTTTCATTCTGTGTAGCAGGCTACATGTAATATGTTTCATTCTGTGTAGCAGACTACATGTAATATGTTTCATTCTGTGTAGCAGACTACATGTAACATGTTTCATTCTGTGTAGCAGGCTACATGTAATATGTTTCATTCTGTGTAGCAGGCTACATGTAATATGTTTCATTCTGTGTAGCAGACTACATGTAATATGTTTCATTCTGTGTAGCAGACTACATGTAACATGTTTCATTCTGTGTAGCAGGCTACATGTAACATGTTTCATTCTGTGTAGCAGGCTACATGTAACATGTTTCATTCTGTGTAGCAGGCTACATGTAATGTTTCATTCTGTGTAGCAGACTACATGTGACATGTTTCATTCTGTGTAGCAGGCTACATGTAACATGTTTCATTCTGTGTGAGACTACATGTAACATGTTTCATTCTGTGTAGCAGAATACATGTAATATGTTTCATTCTGTGTAGCAGACTACATGTAATATGTTTCATTCTGTGTAGCAGACTACATGTAATATGTTTCATTCTGTGTAGCAGACTACATGTAATATGTTTCATTCTGTGTAGCAGGCTACATGTAATATGTTTCATTCTGTGTAGCAGGCTACATGTAATATGTTTCATTCTGTGTAGCAGGCTACATGTAACATGTTTCATTCTGTGTAGCAGGCTACATGTAACATGTTTCATTCTGTGTAGCAGGCTACATGTAATGTTTCATTCTGTGTAGCAGGCTACATGTAACATGTTTCATTCTGTGTAGCAGACTACATGTAACATGTTTCATTCTGTGTAGCAGAATACATGTAATATGTTTCATTCTGTGTAGCAGACTACATGTAATATGTTTCATTCTGTGTAGCAGACTACATGTAATATGTTTCATTCTGTGTAGCAGACTACATGTAATATGTTTCATTCTGTGTAGCAGGCTACATGTAATATGTTTCATTCTGTGTAGCAGGCTACATGTAATATGTTTCATTCTGTGTAGCAGGCTACATGTAATATGTTTCATTCTGTGTAGCAGACTACATGTAATATGTTTCATTCTGTGTACAGACTACATGTAATATGTTTCATTCTGTGTGAGACTACATTGACATGTTTCATTCTGTGTAGCAGCTACATGTGACATGTTTCATTCTGTAGCAGGCCTAATGTAACATGTTTCATTCTGTGTAGCAGGCTACATGTAATGTTTCATTCTGTGTACTAGCTACATGTAATATGTTTCATTCTATGTAGCAGGCTACATGTAAATATGATTCATTCTGGATGCAGACTACATGTAATATGTTTCATTCTGTGTAGCAGACTACATGTAATATGTTTCATTCTGTGTCAGACTCATGTATACATGTTTCATTCTGTGAGAGAATACAGTAATATTTTCATTCTTGTAGACTAATGTAACATGTTTCATTCTTAGCAGCTAATGAATATAGTTTCATTCATGTGTACAGCACAATGTAATATGTTTCATTCTGTTATAGCGTACATGTAATATTTCATTGTGTAACAACTACATGTAATATGTTCATTCTATGTAGCAACACATGTAACATTTTCATTCTGTGTTGAAGGTTACATGTAATATGTTTCATTCTTGTACAGACTACATTAATATGTTTCATTCTTGTAGCAGCTACATGATATATGTTTCATTCTTGTAGCAGACTACATTAATATTTTCATTCTGTTAGAAACTTACATGTACATGTTTATTCTGTGTAGCAGGCAAAATGTAACATGTTTCATTCTGTGTAGACAGACTACATGTAACATGTTTCATTCTGTGTAGGCAGATACATGTGACTGTTTCATTCTGATGTAGCAGGCTATGTAATATGTTTCATTCTGTGTAAGCAGACTACATGTAATATGTTTCATTCTGTGTGAGACTACATGTAATATGTTTCATTCTGTGTAGCAGCTACATGTATATGTTTCATTCTGTGTAGCAGCTACATGTAACATGTTTCATTCTGATGTAAGCAGGCTACATGTAATATGTTTCATTCTGTATAGAGGTACATGTAATATGTTTCATTCTGTGTACAGACTACATGTAACATGTTTCATTCTGTGTAAGCAGACTACATGTGACATGTTTCATTTCTGTAGAGGCTACATGTAATATGTTTCATTCTGTGTAGCAGGCTACATGTATGTTTCATTCTGTTGAGTGCTACATCTAATAGTTTCATTCTTGTGCAGGTTACATGTAATATGTTTCATTATGTTAGCTAGACTACAATGACATGTTTCATTCTGTGTTGCAGGCTACATGTAATATTTCATTCTGTGTAGCAGGCTACATGTAATATGTTTCATTCTGTGTAGCAGACTACATGTAATATGTTTCATTCTTTTGTAGCAGGCTACATGTAATGTTTCATTCTGTGTAGCAGACTACATGTAATATGTTTCATTCTGTGTAGCAGACTACATGTAATATGTTTCATTCTGTGTAGCAGACTACATGTAATATGTTTCATTCTGTGTAGCAGGCTACATGTAATATGTTTCATTCTGTGTAGCAGACTACATGTAATATGTTTCATTCTGTGTAGCAGACTACATGTAATGTTTCATTCTGTGTAGCAGACTACATGTAATATGTTTCATTCTGTGTAGAAGGTTACATGTAATATGTTTCATTCTGTGTAGCAGACTACATGTAATATGTTTCATTCTGTGTAGCAGACTACATGTTATATGTTCCAAATGACATTCTGTGTGGCAGAGCACATGTAGTATGTTCCATATGACATTATTTACAGCAAACACCAAATATATGTGTTTATGAAAATGTTTATTTTATTTGTTGATGTGAAAAATAAGGTTTACAAAATTAGAGTATGCTATCTTATAATGTACAAAAAGTGTGTGCTAGGATAGAGTGTGCTGTAACAGAGTGTGCTATAATAGAGTATGACACAATAGAGTGTGCTATAACAGCTAGTGTAATATTAGAGTGCTATAACAATGAATGTTATAACAGAGTGTACTATACCAGTGATTGGTATACTATAATATGCTTTAACATTATGTGTTATTATCATCATTGGCTTCAGAAGACTATAGGTTTTGCATTACATTGTTTTGTGCTGAATCACAACATCTGTAAATAGATGTGTTATAATAATGTGATGTACTATAATAGATTGTGCTATAATAATGTGATGTACTGCAGTAGACTGTGCTATAATAATGTGATGTACTATAATAGATTGTGCTATAATAGTGTGATGTGCTATAATAGACTGTGCTATAACAATGTGATGTACTATAATAGATTGTGCTACAACAATGTGATGTACTATAATAGATTGTGCTATAATAATGTGATGTACTATAATAGATTATGCTATAATAATGTGATGTACTACAGGGTGTTCAACTTAAAAGCAGCCTGTGAATGGAGCTAATCTGGCATATATGTATGGAAATGAGAAGGTTCAGTTATGACGTAGTATAGGTCAAGGTTGTGTGATGGTGTGTAATTGTAGTGCGAGAAGGGCATGAACAAATGTAACGTAGGACAAGCTAGTCAGAACCGGTTTTAATAGTAAATAAACACAACTCAATGTGTACCTGGCAAGTTTCGAATTATCAATGGGGCTGCAATTATCTTGAACACCCTGTATAATAGATTGTACTATAATAATGTGATGTACTATAATAGATTGTTCTATAACAATGTGATGTACTGCAGAGTGCACTATAAATGAGTCATCTTCTTTTTCTTGTATCTTTGAACACTCATCCTTGATAAGTAACAGTTTGCTGAGTCAGTCATCAACACATAGAGATCAATTTCCTGTACAGTTGATTCTCTAGTCTAACCAGATGAAAGTGGTTACCCATACTGTCTTGAGTAAATGATAAATATCAAGCCATCAGTTTAGCAAATGAGGCTTTCAGTTTAGCAGATAGGAACTGAGCACCTATGGGAATACCATGACAGTGCAGAGATATAAATTCTAACTAGTTTTCCAGTTTCCTTATATATTGCTTGATGATGCAATCAAAGATCATTATGGCTTATGATGTGGACAGCCAAAAAAAACTCATTTTCTGAATCTGTGATCATCATTTGTAAAGTTTTCTAGGACTGGTTCATTTAAAAAATCTCAACCTTCACATCTCTCTGCCAGGTTGTCATGTACACATGAATAAAAGCTGAACATTATATATATATATATGTGTGTGTGTGTGTGTTACAGGAACTATCAGCATGCATATCCTTTGTTATCTGCCACAAAGACCAATGTTTATCTAGAGTGAAGTGACATCAGTTTGAGATTAACCAACAACAATGATATGAAATGCAATCACTTTTATATTTGATGTTAAAATCATTGACCAAGAAATCTTTGGTTGCAAAAATTGATAACCAGCCATAAATAAATATTTGCAGTCAAATAAATGTGAGTTCAATTTTAGTAAACAAAAGCAAAATTCTTGTAGTTATATTTGATTCCAGACTCTCTTTTCTGAAGATCAAGTCTCTTAGCTACAAGAACTTCAGACATCCATTCTCTGTCTACAGAAAAACTCAAGGGTTTTCTGGGAATTGTGTTGTAGAAGAATGGTTCCTTGGTTTCCATGTAAACAACAGGTGGGTCTGGCAGAGGTTTTGCTACCGTACAATTGACAACATAACTTTCACGTTTCATTGGCCTCCTGAAAATAGAAAATATCTTTTGAAAATTGATCACTGAAAGTTTATAAAGTTATCTAAAAATGTCTTATTAGAGAAACTAATTTCCAACTTGTATTTTCTTCAATAATCTATGGCTCCAGTCTATTTATCCAATACTTTGTACTGGCCTATGGAAAATATATTATATATATATATATTTATTCCTCTAATATATATATATTATCACACAGTGCCTGCAAGTAATTTTCCCTACCACTCTGTCCTGGGCAACCTGCTCAATCTCTTCCATGGAGTTGAGTCCGATATTTTTTGCTTCTCTCAGTTTGTTTCATGGTTACCCTAGAGCATCCTTTCGTTCTTGAACCCTTTGCCTCTCACTTCAATGCCTGGTTTGGTATTCTTTGATCATTTCTTCTGAAGGTGTGCCCAACATATCTCCATCTTCTCCTTTTTATAACAGATGTTACTAGTGGTTGACCAGATATTTCTCTTATTTCATCACTTCTGAATTTGTTCCATTTTATGTTCATTATGTTTTGCAGACACCTATTTTCAAATGCGTTCAACTTACTTTCTATATCTTCAGTCATTTTCCAACTCTCACTGGCATATGTTAGGATTGATATAACATTCTTCTTCTTCTTTTGTCGTCACACTGCTACCGGGTTGTTGCCCAGTGTCATGTTTTCTGTTTTTGTCTTGCGCTGTTCTGGTGGCTTGTGTGATTGTTATCTTTGCTCTTTCACAGGATTTTGCTACGCCATCTAACCATCTTTTCCGTTGTCTTCCTCTTGCCTTCTTTCCCGATGTTCTGTTGTAGAAGACTGTATACTGTGGAGTTTGGATGCATTCTTATTAAGTGACCAAACCACTTCATTCTTTGTTTCTCTATGTAATTCAAGCACGGTTTTGTGCCAACTTTATTTCTTATGCTGATGTTAGTGATTCTGTCTTTTCTTGTGTTGTTGGTAACTTTTCTCAGGCAACACATTTCACATGTAGTTGATATAACATTGAAGTTGAAAATTATTAATTTAGTTTTAAAACTGTATAGCTTGCAGTTTCACATTTTATTTAGACTTTTAAAAGCTGATGTTGCATTGACAATTCGTAGCATAATTTTACTTTCAACATTTCCAGTGCAATCAAAATTTCTATCTAAATAGGTGAACTGCTCTATTATTTTTATCAATTTAGATTTCAGTGTGATATCTGCATTACTTGCCATAAGTGTATTCATTATATTTTATTATATTCATGTTGTTACATTGGTCTATATAATATCTTCCATTTATCTGATCTTGGAGAAAGGAGAATTTCCTTGAGCTTATTTCTACACAAGCTATTGGATGATGACTTTTATTTGTGTGTTATAATTGTAATATAAATTTGACATAGATAATTGTTGCATAAATTTGACATGAATTAGCATAAATTTGCATAATATTTCATAAATTTGACATTGATAATGTAAATAATTTAGTAATTGCATAAATTTGACATGATAATTGTTGCATAAATTTGCATTAAATTGTAACTAAATCAAGATAATTGCAATATAAATTTGACAGATAATTGTTACATAAATTTGACATAGATAAATGTAACAACAATAACAAAACTGACTTTAATTGATACGGATCGCCATGGATTTGAGCTCGCCAGCCATAACTGTCTACAATCTTCTCATAGTCATCTTCATTTGGGCTGGGAGATGTTTGTAATTTGATGCTTTCTTCCAGCTCACAAAATGTCTCATTAATATCATTTGCAAATGGAACAGGTGTTACTGGTCTTGTTAAAGATCTTTCCAGTTCAGAATGATGTTCATCGCAAAATATCTGTGGACATTAAACATATTTTAAGAGATCAATCAAAACTATAGATTATTCTAAAATGTCTGCAAATATAAAAAATACTGGAAGACGAAATCTGATGGAAAAAGGAAAGTGGTTTTTCAAGGAACTTTTTTATTCTATAGACAAGCATGAACATGATGATTCTGTAGACAAGCACGAACATGATGATTCTGTAGACAAGCACGAACATGATGATTCTGTAGACAAGCACAGTATAGAGGAGACTGCAGTAAAACTATTTGATTGGCAAAAGACATTATCACAAATTACTGTAGTTTTACAAATTACAAAACAATGACAAAATACAGCTAATGTTTGACCAACAAGGCCTTTATCAAGCAAATGAACAACAGGAGTGACGAATTTAAAAAAATAAAAACATGAATATGTAGTAGTCCATATGTTTTTATTTTTTTAAATTTGTCACTCCTGTTGATCGTTGATTGATAAAGGCCTTGTTGGTCAAACGTTGCTGTATTTTGTCATTGTTTTTGTAATTTGTAAGACTACAGTACTTTGTAATTACTTGTTAATAGACAAGCATGAACATGATGATTCTGTAGATAAGCACGAACATGATGATTCTATAGACAAGCACAAACATGATGATTCTATAGACAATAGTTGAGGACAGGGAAAAGTGGTTTGTTCAAGGAACACTTTTATTCTACAGACAAGCACAAACATGATGATTCTATAGACAAGCACAAACATGATGATTCTATAGACAATAGTTGAGAACAGGGAAACGTGGTTTGTTCAAGGAACTTTTTTATTCTATAGAAAAGCACGAACATGATGATTCTATAGACAAGCACAAACATGATGATTCTATAGACAAAGTTGAGAACAGGAACGTGGTTTGTTCAAGGAACTTTTTATTCTATAGAAAAGCAAACATGATGATTCTATAGACAAGCACAAACATGATGATTCTATAGACAATAGTTGGAACAGGGAAAGTGGTTTGTTCAAGGAACTTTTATTCTATAGAAAGCATGAACATGATGATTCTATAGACAAGCACAAACATGATGATTCTATAGACAATAGTTGAGGACAGGGAAAAGTGGTTTGTCAGGAACACTTTTATTCTACAGACAAGACAAACATGATGATTTATAGACAAATGAACATGATGATTCTATAGACAATAGTTGTGAACAGGGAAACGTGATTTGTTCAAGGAACTTTTTATTCATGAAAAGCAGAACATGATGATTCTATAGACAAGCACAAATATGATGATTCTATGAGACATAAGCATGGATATGATGATTCAACTAAAATAGTGTAGAGACAGGGAAAAGTGGTTTGATTCAAGAAACTTTTAAAGTTCTATAGACAACACAAACATGATGAATTTATAGATACAAGACACTGAAGCATGTGATTCATAGACAAAGTGAGTACAGGAAAAGTGGTTTGTTCAAGGAACACTTTTATTCTATAGACAAGCACAAAAATGATGATTCTATAGACAAGCACGAACATGATGATTCTATAGACAATAGTTGAGTACAGGGAAAAGTGATTTGTTCAAGGAACACTTTTATTCTACAGACAAGCATGAACATGATGATTCTATAGACAAGCATGAACATGATGATTCAACCTAGAGATAGTTGAGGACAGGAAAAATTAGAAATGGATGATCATGCAGCGTTCTTGCTCTTCTTTAGACTGTCTAACTTGATTATTATGAAGAAATAATATCAACAGAAAACAAGTATCAAATAAGTAATGATTTCATTATGACAAGAATAAAGAATGCAATGCAGAATATGATAAACTGTTAGCATAAAATTAAAACAGTTGGAAATGCAGAATATGATAAAATGTTAGCATGAAATTAAAACGTTGGAAATGTAGAATATGATAAAATGTTAGCATGAAATTAAAACAGTTGGAAATGTAGAATATGATAAAATGTTAGCATGAAATTAAAACAGTTGAAAATGTAGAATATGATAAACTGTTAGCATGAAATTAAAACAGTTGGAAATGTAGAATATGATAAAATGTTAGCATAAAATTAAAACAGTTGGAAATGTAGAATATGATAAAATGTTAGCATAAAATTAAAACAGTTGGAAATGCAGAATATGATAAAATGTTAGCATAAAATAAAAACGTTGGAAATGCAGAATATGATAAAATGTTAGCATGAAATTAAAACAGTTGGAAATGTAGAATATGAAGTAAAACTGTGCAAGAAGAAAACAAATGTGGAAAGTAAAAAAAGTCTCTGATAACGAAAGAAAAAATATAAATAATAATAATATAAAAGTGTCTACAAAGGAAAGACAATTTTTCTAAAATCAGATATCACAGCTAGAAAAATATCTTTAATTTATTGATTAACTCGTTGCTGACACTGTGCCACATTTTGTGAAAGTTGATTAAATCATACAAAAAGGCATAGTCACATAGAGTACACAGAATCAGACAATCATTTTAGTTAATGAAATAGTAGATTAAACTTTATTCCTATGCAACTAAGCAAAAACAAAATAACTCAATATTTTAGTAACTCTAATCATAGCTGAGTTTTAATTTATAATGATTGATTATTGTTGTTTGTTTTTGTTTGTTCTTCTCAACCATTTTGATCATTCTTATTGTGATATATAAATAGTTTTGCCAAGAACGGTTAGAACGTTGCACCCATGTTAGGCCCTTACTAATGTAGAACGAGCGCATCCGGAACCGAAGTTTTCGGCCTTAATAATTGATTAAAAGTTTGGAACAATGAAATAATATTTTTTAAAACCAAACTGTTATTATTGGACTTAACTGTATTAATTTTTATTCACACTTTCCAGCTTGAAAAATGGATAAGTTTCACCCAATTAACACATTTTATTAAACTCTCGATCAGAATAAAAGATGTAGAAATAGATAGCTATGCTGTAGATCAAATACTAGGAATTGGATCAGAAAGCGTAGATGTAAATTTAGCACAAACTTTACATGAAACAATGCTTGGAGCCCTATTTGGCAGTTGGGTTATTTAAATAGACAAACTTGGGACACCCTGCAGCAGTTAGTAAGGAATATGTTAAATGTATTTATTGTATTGTATTCTGTTATAATTTGTAGTCAGCTTGTTAGGCCTACATATTATATAATCATTATAAAAAAATATAATTTAATTGAAATAAATCTCAAGTATTTTTTTTTTACTAATGGCTAGATTTACACAATATAAAATAGATTTCTGGTGTAAACAATAGAAAAATATTTAATAAATATGCATTAATTTTAATTTAAAGTTTCTATAATCACAGAATCTGAACATACGTAACGCTGTGTTGAAAACCATACTAAGATTGAGGAAAACAACATCAAGATGTCTGGCAGAATGCATCACCATGACAAGAAAAAAAAAATCAATACTGCAACCATCTTTGAATTTTATCTTTTTGAATTCTATAAATACACTTCCTTAGCTATTTAAATAATGATAAGAAAATTTACTAGTTCTTGTTCTTGATCCGAGTTCTGGTCAGTGACTGCAGTGATTGGACGAGTAGGTTGTGGGACCTTGTCACGGTACAATGTTGCGCTCCTAATTCTGAGGCAGGATAAACAATTTGTTAAAAAGTAAACAATGAATATATTGAAATGTATGCAAGGAAGTAAACAATGAATATATTGGAAATAAGAATTAGCAAAGAAGTAAATAATGAATATATTGAAATATATGCAAGGAAGTAAACAATGAATATATTGGAAATATTTTGCAAGGAAGTAAACAATGAATATATTGAAATATATGCAAGGAAGTAAACAATGAATATATTGAAATATATGCAAGAAAATAGTTTTAGAATACAAATACTAAAGCATATTTTATGAAATAATATTTTTATGGGATAATGATCTATTGAAATCAATTGGAGAAAAATAAAAAAGAAAAGATATGCTAGAAAGAGAAGAATATGTTTGTGATTAGACAAGGATCATTGTAAAAGAAAACAAAATAGAGAGGATTAAAAAATGAAGACATGTCTTGGAGAATAAACTAATAAAAAGTGGTATCTGCAGTCTTCCCTTGTATTGAGAACAAAATAGGAATGAGAAAAAACACACAGTAAAGATGAAAATGAGTTACATAACATGATGATCATGATGAGTATAAAGTTGAAAGTGTATGAGCAAGATGATGGCAACAAATTAGGTGGGATATGTACACACTGGAAGAAAGAAGAAATGTGGAAGACTCATCATAAACAACTTTCAGTTTGTTTAAGGAAGGTAACTGATCTGACATCGCCTGTGTTGCCGGGGCCCGCAAGGGAAGCAAAATTGGTAACACTGCAACCTACAAGGCACATCGTAAAGGCGACTGAGGTAGGGGTCTAGGATGCTACCTAGTAAATAAAAAACATTGCAGAAATTGGATGCACTGGCCTACTTGTAGGCGAATAACTGGCACAATGTACAATCGCTCTTAGGCTCGGATCACATACAAATCACAAAGAGTGGTTAACTAGTGGTTAATATGAAGCGTTGGAAGAAGTAGAAGATCTGACATGAGATAAACAAGTCTTATGCTTAATAACCTGACAGGACACTGTGGAGAACAAGTATTTCTCTCACTTGATGGCGTAGGTATAATACTGGACTTGATATTCCTATAAACAAATATTATAGTTACTAACCTGACAGGACACTGTGAAGTAGAAGTATTTCTCTCACTTGATGGCATAAGTATAATACTGGACTTGATATTCCTATAAACAAATATTATAGTTACTAACCTGACAGGACACTGTGAAGTAGAAGTATTTCTCTCACTTGATGGCGTAGGTATAATACTGGACTTGATATTCCTATAAACAAATATTATAGTTACTAATCTGACAGGACACTGTGGAGAACAAGTATTTCTCTCACTTGATGGCGTAGGTATAATACTGGACTTGATATTCCTATAAACAAATATTATAGTTACTAACCTGACAGGACACTGTGGAGAACAAGTATTTCTCTCACTTGATGGCGTAGGTATAATACTGGACTTGATATTCCTATAAACAAATATTATAGTTACTAACCTGACAGGACACTGTGAAGTAGAAGTATTTCTCTCACTTGATGGCATAAGTATAATACTGGACTTGATATTCCTATAAACAAATATTATAGTTACTAATCTGACAGGACACTGTGGAGAACAAGTATTTCTCTCACTTGATGGCGTAGGTATAATACTGGACTTGATATTCCTATAAACAAATATTATAGTTACTAACCTGACAGGACACTGTGAAGTAGAAGTATTTCTCTCACTTGATGGCGTAGGTATAATACTGGACTTGATATCCCTATAAACAAATATTATAGTTACTAACCTGACAGGACACTGTGAAGTAGAAGTATTTCTCTCACTTGATGGCGTAGGTATAATACTGGACTTGATATTCCTATAAACAAATATTATAGTTACTAACCTGACAGGACACTGTGGAGAACAAGTATTTCTCTCACTTGATGGCGTAGGTATAATACTGGACTTGATATTCTATAAACAAATATTATAGTTACTAACCTGACAGGACATGTGAGAAAATATTTTCTCATTATGCAGAAGTATAAATGAATTTGATATTCCTATAAACAAATATTATATTACTAACTGACAGGACATGTGAAACAAGATTTTGATATGAGGGCAGTAGTATAATACTGACTAGATATCTATAACAAATATTTATGTATAATGATCAGAAACATTGGAGAAAAGTATCATGATGGCGTAGAAATACTGATTGATATTCCTTTTAACAAATATTATAAGTTACTAACCTGACTAAGGACATGTGGAGAAACTAATATTTCTCATCTTGCGTAGGATAATATGGATGATATTCCATAAACAAATATTATAGTTACTAACCTGAGGACACTGGGGAGAACAAGTATTTCTTGCACTTGATGGTGGGTATAATACTGGACTTGATTTTCCCTATAAACAATATTATAGTTACTAACCCTGACGGACACTGTGGAGAACAAGATTTCCTCACTGATGGCATAAGTATAATACTGGATTGATATTCCTAGTAAAAAAACATTGAGTATAATCTGACAGGACTACTGTGAAATGAAGTAATTTCTCTCACTTAGATGGTCGTAGTGTATAATATGACTTGGGAAAAAATCCTAGATAAACAAATATTATAGTTACTAATCTGACAGGACACTGTGGAGAACAAGTATTTCTCTCACTTGATGGCGTAGGTATAATACTGGACTTGATATTCCTATAAACAAATATTATAGTTACTAACCTGACAGGACACTGTGAAGTAGAAGTATTTCTCTCACTTGATGGCGTAGGTATAATACTGGACTTGATATTCCTATAAACAAATATTATAGTTACTAACCTGACAGGACACTGTGAAGTAGAAGTATTTCTCTCACTTGATGGTGTAGGTATAATACTGGACTTGGTATCCCTATGACCTTGACCTGGTGATTTCAATGGTGAGGACCAAGGTCGCTTTTTCTTCGACACCATCTTTTCTTGTTGGTAAGTAGAAGACTGAAATTATATTAAAGAAGTTTACTGAACTTTGACCTTAGACTTAGGTTTCATTAGGTTTTCTTGAGCTGACTTATATTGATTTAGCATAAGATCAAATGAGCATGCAATTTATATGTTATGCAAACATAAAACATCTGTAGGGTAAAGCAATATTTATGATGGGTTCTGCTTCAAACTAGAATGGAGATTTATATAAACTTACACAACAATGACAATCATATGATAAACTTAAATAAACTTGTCATGCTAACCACAAACTGCTTTGGTGATCCATGGTTGAGAAATAGAACAGAAGAAAGATAGCTCTAAGAATCAATGAAAAAGGAGCATCAAAAGTACAGTATTGAAGTAGTACGGGTTGTTCCTTAGGTTCAGGGTTTTTTTGCGACAGACTGTTTTAGTCAATATTGGTTACTAAGGGGGTTTTATTCCGGAACGTTAGAGTTGCAAATCCAAGATCCAGTCCTTTACCCAGCACAGTGGCTATTATATTGAGTTTGTTCTCATGGTTCCTTAAGGCCTTGATTTGCGGTTATACATTAGTGTGATGGTTAATTCGTTGTAGCTCCTATTTCTAGGTTCGGTACCTTTGGGGTTTTGGTCCACATTCCACAACTTGTCTTCATCTTTGGTTCATTTTCTTCCCAGGGTTCATCTTCATCTTTGGATACATTCATACGTTTAGTATATATATATATATATTTATATAAAGCAGTGGCGGTCCATTTCCAATATGTTGTAGTACTGATGTTATTATCATCATGTCCTTATTTTAGCTCCGATTGCTGATGTTATTATTGTCATGTCCTCATTTTAGTTCTGATTGCAGGATGTTCTTATTAGATGATAGTGACTCTTTTTCCTTACTCATGGCTTTCATTCATAACTTCAACTATATTTAACAAACATGGAGAATTCATGTAGACATGTTTATTTATGTAGACAATGTACACAACACGTCTACTTCACCCAAGTGTTTTTGTTGGTCTTTTGTTTACTAATTGTTGCTAACTGACTGTCCTACACAACTACGTTTATTAGGTTTTACTACGTCAATGTCTCGTTTAGTGTTACCCTTCCGCTTAGAGAGTGTAAACTAGTGTTATTAAAGTCCGCTATTAAAATATCTAAATATATACAAAGGTACTTGTCTACAATTTCACCGCAGGAAAAGGGTCATTCTAAATATAGACTATTTGCGAGCATTGTTCTAAATATAGCGCAGAGGTTCCCATTATTTATGTTATTAACGTAAAATCCGTCATTCCCAGTGTGTGTGTTTATGTAACGTCGCCGGACTAAATTCAGAAATTTAGACCCCTTCGTAGCAATTATTGCTGATACCATAAGTTTCTGGCCCCCACAGTAACACTCCTAGTCCCATCCTGCCTCCTTCCACCTCACATTCCCACATACAGTCCTTTTCAGGGCTCCCAATTCCATTAAAACACTGTTTATGTACATACAAAATACACAATAAACACCACATCCGTGACCTTTGAACCTCGTTCTCCTCGCGTCCGCAAACACTGATGGCGGACTGACGTCACTTAACTTAGGTCAGCGAGGTTTCCTTTTCCTGCGGTGAAATTGTAGACAAGTACCTATACAAACTACACACTAAAGCTAACTGTCTGGTTCATCAGCTGCCACCTGGGGGACTGGCTAGCTATGACAGTATAACAAAACAAGAATAAACAATAATCACTCAATTTGTACAGATGATTTATGTATGTACATCTAGTTTGATTTTAGGGACCTCTATGGCAAACTGGTTAAGACATTTGCCTGCTGTTTTGAAGGTTCTGGGTTTGAATCTGAACCGAGTCACATGTGCAATTTTTCATGACATCCCTAGGATTGTTGTTGGAGCTACAGAGTTTATGCTTTGGGCAACACTCTCTGCAGGTCACTTCTGCCAACAGGGACAAAGTTATATAGGTAAATCTGGCGCAATGAAGTTAATCCTTCACCTTTAGTTCTAGTTTGATTATATTACAAGTAATATTATTACATAAGCATTATCGTACCTGGCCAGAATATGAGCTCTGAGGCCTTAGAGGGTATGCCTTCTGTACGACTGGCCATGACAGAATCGAGCCACCTACAGAGCAAGCAGATGACTCTTGACTGGACTTTTGATGGCCTACCAACAGAAAATGTTTGAAATAAGAAATAAAAATTATGTAAAATGTACTACACATGGTGAAAGCAAACTTATTATTTGTCTCATGTGCCATGTTAGCTGACAAGGGAGATCACTGACTTAGACTAAATTCTATATTTAGTGACATTGGCCAGTTCTGTTGTTGACTGACTTTTATATTGTCCTCTTCTCAGTTTGACCACTCAGCATAGGATTATTTAACTCTTCCCATACCATGAACGTTATTAGGTTCTAACCAGGAATGTTATTGTTGTGATAACAGAACTTGTATCACTGAAACATTTTGTTATTATACTGTGGTAGGTAGCACATTAATATATACATATATATATATATATCATCTGATATACTATCTATGTATATATTTGTTTCACTTTTTATAGCTACAATAAAAACTTGGAAGGTTTGCTACAAACAGAAAGAAAGTGCGCTAGGTAAACATCCACTATAGTGACCTCTGATCGCCCAAAGGGTTACTGGGGCCCAAATTTAGGGTGCCAAGAATAGAACCACTGTAAGAGGCGACTAAGGAGGTTTGGCTGAAATCGGATGCATGTGTCCTAAACGTGTAGAAGTCTATGTGTTTAGGGGCCTACCAAACCAATGTGCAACGTATACATGTTCTTAGCAAAGATCAAACACATCACAAAGAGTGATTAAAATTGGTTGTAAAGAATGAATGCAAAGAAGAAGAAGAAGTGACCTCTGATGTGTTTGGTGCACATCTGTAAACCACTATAGTGATCAATGATATGGATTGAGTTAAACCACAGATGGCTCTCAGATCAACCCAACCCTATTTAAATATCAAAACAGTTCTAAGAATTACAGCCAGCTTGTGTGATGTTGATCCCATCACCCATAATGCATTGTTGGTTACAAATTGTGGGCCCAACACTGTATTACAAGTTGACCCCGTAGACTCCAGAAGTTGGCTAGTTGACGCTGGTTATTGTGGGCCCAACACTGTATTACAAGTTGACCCCGTAGACTCCAGAAGTTGGCTAGTTGACGCTGGTTATTGTGGGCCCAACACTGTATTACAAGTTGACCCCGTAGACTCCAGAAGTTGGCTAGTTGACGCTGGTTATTGTGGGCCCAACACTGTATTACAAGTTGACCCCGTAGACTCCAGAAGTTGGCTAGTTGACGCTGGTTATTGTGGGCCCAACACTGTATTACAAGTTGACCCCGTAGACTCCAGAAGTTGGCTAGTTCTTTCTTCTTTTGTCCTTCTCTGCTTTTTGCCGCTAGGCGTAGCAGGTTTAACTGATGATCGGTTTTCGAGATAATGCACGCTCGGTCGCTTGGTATGGTGTGGTATTGTGGAGTTTTAAGATGTCTATAACTCCATCAACCCATCTTTTTCTTGGTCTGCCCTTCCTCTTGATGATTCAATTTTCAGGTTGTACGCTCTTGCAACTGGTGTATTCGGGTTCATTCTGACCAAGTGGCCAAACCATTTGATTTCTGTTTTTCAATAAATCTAATAGCAGGTGTTGTTCCGACTGTTCTTCTAATTTCCTCATTTCTTATATGGTCTCTTCTTGTTTTATTTACTGCTTTCCTCAGGCATCTCATTTCGCATGTGGTAATTTTCCTTTCTTGTTCTTTTATCAGTGCCCATTGTTGGCTAGTTGACGCTGGTTATTAATCATTCACAAAAACTATATTTATATTTTATCAATGGAGCAGTATATACATGTTTGGTCAACGGACACTGTTTCTTCTTGAAGGAATTTCTTCTATATAATTAGAACCTCTCTCATCAATTTATATTGAATGAAACAACTAGCAGTAAAAAATGTTGCACATACCCGAGACATGATGTGCAGTTTGATTTCTTTCTAAAATATACTTGTCCTGTTGCTGCTGGAGGTTTAATTTCAACAGTTGTTGTTGTAGTTGCTTTTGTTGAAGGTAGTTTTGTTGTTGTTGTAGTTGCATTTGTTGAAGGTAGTTTTGCTGTTGTTGCTGCTGTTTACTATCCTGAGAAATTTGTCGATTTATCTCAGATGGAAGATTTGAAAGATGAGGCTTCCGGTCATCAATAACTCCCCATTGTGTCTCAGGCAGAGTTTGCTTTCTGGACCAGCATTCAATTGGAGTTGGAATGGATATTTTAGATTCTTGACGAAATTTTGGAACTGGGAGAGATCTGGATTTTTGTCTGAAATAAAAACAATCATAAAAAACAATTAAATTAATGAAACAAATATTTAGCTTTGAATAAAGCAATGAATAAATAATATAATGATATTGTTGCTGAAATGAGTATTTCTGTAGGTTAATATGTATATCTGCTGTTATATGTTTTATGACTGGGGTCAAAGGTTCTCAACAGAAATCAACACCGAGTGACTGATGTTACAATTTAAAGCACTGATAGCTGCAGACATCACAATCTTTGTCATGGGAAAATTTGGAATTGTTGACAGAGCAGAGCTACTGTGAAAGTGCTCTAGCACTAGAATATTCAGCTAAATAAGGAATCTTAGAACTAATTGTGCACAGAAATGCTGATTCCAATAAAAATAAGTCAAGTTCAATATAATAAGCTAATGTCAATTTATTGTGCCATTTTTATTTCTTATTCTATCTTTGGTTTTGTCTGGTGATCAATGAGCGAGGAAACATTTACACGAAACTCAAACAGGATTACAGATCTCTGGAGTCAATGATGATAAAATTAATGATGGTGATACTCGTCTGGAAAGTATGAAAGTATAAAACAGACTCAGAGAAAAGTATACAGATAAATATAGACATATATTAGGAATGTAAGAGAATCAATAGATCTACCCTGAAGGAAGAACTCCAAGTTAAATGTGTTTCTATAAAGCTTTAATTATAAATAGTCTGTAAGCTTTGTTTGAAAAATATACACATTAATGCAGGCTAGATATATATATATATATAAAGTGACATGAGTGCCTAGAGAAGATAATTTTGGATGAAATGGTGCCTGGAAGAAGAATGAATGAGAGGAAGACCTAGAAGACAATGGGTACAAGATGTCATTGATGATCTGAGAATGACTGCTGCTGACGCCGGTCAACTTGCGCAGAACAGAGAGTTTTCAGGACTGCTGTCATGGGAGCCAAGTTCCGTAAGGGACAAGATACTTGATGATAATAATGAGATATATATATATATCTAGCTGCACATGTAAGCAAGTTAGACAGAGAACAGTACATACATCCCATACTGTGGTGTGATTGGTGGTGTGGTACTAGCTACTCCTCTCACAAATAGTTCACTCTCAGGATATACTATCTGACTCTGATAGTCATTGAAGTTGTACAGACATTGTAAATCTGTGAGCAGAAAATCATATCATACCATGAACATATTATTCAACAAGTCTAAATATCATACCATGAACATATTGTTCAACAAGTCTAAATATCATACCATGAACATATTATTCAACAAGTCTAAATATCATACCATGAACACATTATTCAACAAGTCTAAATATCATACCATGAATATATTATTCAACAAGTCTAAATATCATACCATGAACATATTGTTCAACAAGTCTAAATATCATACCATGAACATATTATTCAACAAGTCTAAATATCATACCATGAACACATTATTCAACAAGTCTAAATATCATACCATGAATATATTATTCAACAAGTCTAAATATCATACCATGAACATATTATTCAACAAGTCTAAATATCATACCATGAATATATTATTCAACAAGTCTAAATATCATACCATGAACATATTATTCAACAAGTCTAAATATCATACCATGAACTCATTGTTCAACTAGTCTAAATATCATAACATGAACATATTATTCAACATGTCTAAATTAACACCCGTGAGCAGAAAATCGTACCATGAATGAACCATACTATATAATAGATATAAATGACTTAGTAGAAACCAGCCTAACAGACAAATAGTAGTTAACTGTGGACAGCAGCATAAACTGAAGCAAAAAATCAATCCTGGACATAGCATTAGATTAGACCTAGAAGGAAAATACCGTGGTAGCTTTCCAAGGTGTCAGGGAAGATGTGGTCTGTTTCTAAGTGACACATTACCTTTATAACCACTATTGTCTCCAGTAATTTACTGTAACACACATGAACATGCTGTAGTCTGTAGTGCTGGGTAAGGAACGTGCTGACTTTTTTGCAAATAATGCCCCAACTCAAGCTGACAGAAGTATGGACAGAGCCGATGTCATCAATATGTTACGCGCTCATATGTGTAATATAGGCGACTCTCAAGACACTGGCACGATTGCGAGAATTAGGAGACAAGTCTGGACATGCCAGACAGTGTCGCCTTCGTGGTAGAGAGAGAAGATATACTGCATATAATCAATATAATATGGGTATGGCAAGCAGGTGGACTTTGGGGTGGCTGCTGCAGTGGAGGACGCAACAATTATTGGAATGTCCAACGTGCCATGATGTCGATCGCTTGGGGGTCTCTGTGGCTAAGTGAGTCGAAGGTCGTGGGTCCGTACCGCGCCATTCTGTTCATTTGTGCAGTTTTTCCAGCGACCCTAGAATTGTTGCTGGAGCTATGGAGTTCGTGCTTTGTGCAATACTCTCGGCAGGTGGCGTGCCATTTCTGAGGAGAGGGACCGAGCCGCATGGGGTAAAACCTGGTGCAATGAAATCAATCCTTCGGCTTTTAAACCCCCTTTTTTTACATACGTTACGATAGATACAAACAAGCATGTTAAGTAACAGACAGGCAAAGTGGCTGCATGATTGATGGATGCACATTTCTAGTAATACTCACGATGTGAAGATGGTGTGTTCTTAGGTCTGTAAATATTATTCACCGAAGGATACCAACCATAAGTGATTTCCTTCATTGTATCTAACTGCTGCGCTGAAAGTAAAGATGAGAAGTTACATGAACAATATATACAAACAAATTGTCAGTTTGAATATGAATTTATGTTGCACTGATTCGTTGGCGTGTCTGAGCTGTAAAAATGTGTCCAAACATTTTCATTGTTTGTTTGTAACATGTTTTTTTTTTTTAATTGGACCCGCCCCGGAAGTGCCACAACGGATAGACCCAGTACTAGTGAACGTGAAAACGTTTCCAAACTTCAAGCGTCATCAATCCTTCGATTAGAAGAGCTCGGATTTTGTTAAGGGGTAATATTTTGCCATCTGGCGTTTAATGAAAGTTCCCACCCTTTGATCAAGTGGGCACACTCACTTTGATCTTAGTTTTGGAATGTTTTCGCCCGCTTATGAATTAGTCATAGTCAGGGCGCCTAATATGGCACATCTGACTGATTTTTGCGTGAATGCTAGCTTTCCTTATCACCAGTGTCCCTCGCCATTCACGCGAGCCTTACTCCGACTTTTGAGATACTTGAAATTTATATTAGCCACATTTAAAGGATCAGAAAACATCGCCGGGTATCGTATGTCCTGTAACGTGTGCCCTGTATCGTATACCCTGTAACGTGTGCCCTGTAACGTGTGCCCTGTATCGTGTGCCGTCTATCATGTGCGCTCCTAGCATTTTGTGGGCCCAAGTTGACCTCGAATCCCGGAATTAGAACGGCACGTGGTTTACTTACAAAGCGTGTTGTCGACATCGTGATCGGCGTCCATGGACAAACTAGCTAAAGAAGGCGGGAGACTACCTCAGACTGATCACGAGATCAGTTTGAGGAAGCCCGAAAACCATCGGCTCGCACCACAGAAACAAATGGACAAAAGACCATCCCCAGCACTCCAACAGTGATGGATACTATGGTCTGTCCCGTAGCGAACAAGTTGCCATACTTTGCCTCCGTACCGGCCACAACAAGCTACGCGCCCACATGTACAACAAGTTCAAAATAGGCACAACTAGCCTGTGCCCATGCAAAAGGCGGACATGACGGCAGAACACGTTCTGCAGGATTGTCAACGGATAGCAGGTTTAAGAAACGAAACCAGGCCACAAAACACAGAGCTTCGCGAAAAGCTGTACGGAGGAACCACGGTAAAATTCATGATAAAACTTGGTTCATCAGTCTAGGCCGGGATCGCGAGAGAGAGAGAGTGAGAGATCGAGAGATCGGCGCTAGTGAATGTCAGAAACTAGTCTAGTACAAATTTGACATCTTGATCACCATCATCGTGACTAGAATCTTGATCAACACCAGCGTTATTAGAATCTTGATCCGCATCATCGTGCTAAAAATCTTGATCAACATTAGCGTGACTAGAATCTCCATCAGCGCCAGCCTGACTAGAATCTTGATCAACATCAGCGTGACTGGAATCTTGATCAACATCAGCATGACTAGAATCTTGATCACCATCAGCGTGACTAGAATCAATGTGACCACACTGTGACAAAGATAACATTTCTGAACTTTAAAATCAATGCTGAGATCACATGTTGAATTTAGGCTTTTAGGGTAAATAAATTATAACTGACAGCCTCACAATTCCAGGGATGGGTCTCAACAATTTTCAGAATTTGTTTTGGATATGGAATACATCTTTTTTTAAACAATTACCAGCCCTAACACCGGCATGCAACACTTCCATCACTGACATGCAACACTTCCATCACCGACATGCAACAACTCCATCACTGACATGCAACAACTCCATCACTGACATGCAACAACTCCATCACCGACATGCAACAACTCCATCACTGACATGCAACAATTCCATCACCGACATGCAACACTTCCATCACCGACATGCAACACTTCCATCACCGGCATGCAACAATTCCATCACCGACATGCAACAACTCCATCACCGACATGCAACACTTCCATCACCGATATACAACACTTCCATCACCGACATGCAACAATTCCATCACCGACATGCAACAATTCCATCACCGACATGCAATAATTCCATCACCGAAATGCAACAATTCCATCACTGATATGCAACACTTCCATCACCGACATGCAACAATTCCATCACCGATATGCAACAACTCCATCACTGACATGCAACAACTCCATCACCGACATGCAGCGGCTTCATCACCGACATGCAACAATTCCATCACTGATATGCAACAATTCCATCACCGACATGCAACAATTCCATCACCGAAATGCAACAATTCCATCACTGATATGCAACACTTCCATCACCGACATGCAACAACTCAATCACCGGCATGCAACAACTCCATCACTGACATGCAACAACTCCATCACCGACATGCAGGGCTTCATCACGACATGCAACACTTCCATCACCGACATGCAACAACTCCATCACCGACATGCAACACTTCCATCACCGACATGCAACAACTCCATCACCGACATGCAACACTTCCATCACCGACATGCAACAACTCCATCACCGACATGCAACACTTCCATCACCGACATGCAACAACTCCATCACCGACATGCAACACTTCCATCACCGACATGCAACAACTCAATTACCGATATGCAACAGCTCCATCACCAACATGCAGCAGCTTCATCACCGACATGCAACAATTCCATCACCGACATGCAACAATTCCATCACTGACATGCAACAACTCTATCACCGACATGCAACAATTCCATCACCGACATGCAACAATTCCATCACCGACATGCAACAGCTCCATCACCGACATGATAAGATTCATATAATTGCTCATAATGTAGAAGCAATAATACAAGCTTTCTTATGTAATCTGATTGTCAGAAATTGTTCAGGAGAGAAGCCACTTTCACATGCTAAAGAGAATCAACAAAATAAACTGAGAGAAGCCACTTTCACATGCTAAAGTGAATCAACAAAATAAACTGAGAGAAGCCACTTTCATATGCTAAAGAGAATCAACAAAATAAACTGAGAGAAGCCACTTTCATATGCTAAAGAGAATCAACAAAATAAACTGAGAGAAGCCACTTTCACATGTTAAAGAGAATCAACAAAATAAACTGAGAGAAGCCACTTTCATATGCTAAAGAGAATCAAAAAATAAACTGAGAGAAGCCACTTTCATATGCTAAAGAGAATCAACAAAATAAACTGAGAGAAGCCACTTTCACATGCTAAAGAGAATCAACAAAATAAACTGAGAGAAGCCACTTTCATATGCTAAAGAGAATCAAAAAATAAACTGAGAGAAGCCACTTTCATATGCTAAAGAGAATCAACAAAATAAACTGAGAGAAACTATTTCTTAACATAACCTGTCTGCACTAACCAGCATCATCATGTGCAGATAGACAGCAACAAGTAGCGTAACATGTCATTGTTGGAATTCTCCTTCTCTTCCACCATTTACTTCTTTTAAGGGGGCGTAGTGATCTTGTCTGTGCTTGTTTTAAGGCACTTTGTAAGCTGATATTCATTTTCGAAGGCTGTTCTTGATGCCGTCGCTCCATCTTTTGCGTGGTATTCCTCTTGCCTTGTACTCGTTATACATTTTTCTGTGAGGCTCTCTGTGATAGGCGATACCAGAGGATTCTTGTCAGGTGTCCAAACCATTTAAACTGTTGTTCTTTTATGAATTGCATGACTGACTTCTTCTGATTTCTTCATTGTAGGACAATATTAGCCAAATTTAGCAGTCATTAAATCAAGACCAAAATGATTTAAACTATATGCTTTTATCTCATTTTATTTCTTCTGATTTGCAAAAAACAAGTTCATTATTATTTCCTCTTCTTTCTTTTTTTCTCTAATCCTGTTTTTGCCTCACGGCGTCAGGATAAAAATATATTTCTAGAGCAGGCTTTTGTGTGCGCTTCATAAATATTGCTTTTCGTCGCCTCTGTTATCGCTGAGGTCCACATTTTGCATGGACGACCGTTTGCTTTGTATCCACTGTATCGGAGTAGCATCGCTCTTTGTAGCGCACTGCCTGTTAGTAATTTCATTATTAATTGTATTCATAACAATAATCTTGAGTATTTCTTTGTTCCGCATTTTGTAAGTTCAACAAATTACTCTTTTACTTTTATTTAAATATTGTTTCCAAATTAGTAAGCAATATTATAATCTATGACAGTGTTCAATTGGTAAACTATATTATAATTTATGACAAAGGTCAAGGCAACTAAATAATTATTGTGTCAATAATGAATTAATTAACTTGAAAATAAATGGTATTTTTACTTTAAATTTTCGCTTACATTTTTTAACTGCGGCCTCAAAGCTTTATAATGTTGTAGGGTAGGAAGTCGTGACAATACTGGACACGGTAAACCAAAAGGGATCTGCTACAGTGAATGACCACTAAGAATTTGGGTACGGGAACCAGAAAGGCAGTCTGTTGTAGGGTGGTGATTGAGTGAATACTCTTCCTCTATAGGCCTACTGGGCACGGTAAACCAGAAAAGGGTCTTTGTCCTGTTCACTAATATTATCTCAACTTTCATACACATGAATCTGAGCATTCATATCTACATACTTTCCCTCTGTCTGCATCAATTTAAATATGCTTATTAAAATTTCTCAGAATACATTTATAAAAAAAACCATAAACACAGCAACAAAATAATATATCAAAACAAACATTGAACATTTAAAGAAATGTCTCTAACTTAGGTTTTCTCTAAACTGTTTCCCCATATACATTCTTCTCTAAACAAATGTACCTATAGTTCCAATTCGGGCTTATCTCCTCGGGAAAATAAAACACAACTTGTTTTGGCTATCTGGAGAATCTCAAGTACAACGGTAGTGAGTGATGTTGACATTTCCATGCTCTGATATTAAGTACTCGTCAAGAAAATCGGACAATAGTCTATATTGCAGTCTAGTCTATCTTCGATGAAATTTTAAGATTCTGCGCTGATGTCGAGGGGGTTATCTCGTATATAATCCATTGATAACTAACCTGGATACTGGTTTATTTTTGGTACTGATGGATCTCTGATGATGATGGAAACCTCTGAGTGATTTGAGAGACGGCTGTCTCAGATCGATGATATACGTGTCTGTTCTCTACACTGGTGGATATCTGATGATGATGGCGACTTCGGAGTGATTTGGGAGACGGTATGTCTCTGATCTATAGTATAAGTGTCTGTTCTCCGTACTGGTGGATATCTGATGATGATAGAGACCTAGAAGTAATTTGGGAGACGGTATGTTTCTGACATATCTCTGGCTTCTCTATGATCAGACTTCTAGTCTTTTGGCTTCTCTGTGATCAGACTTCTAGTCTCTGGCCCTACTATCTCCTGTATGTCTTCAATGTGATCAGACTGTATCTTCTAGTTACTCCTGGTTCTCTGGCTTCATTTCCATCTCTTTGCCAAAGAACCATCAGTTCTGTGCTAGTGTTTCCCAGATCGCTGCTCGATCCTATTATATATAATATCTTCTTGCCCACGCGTCTACTTTGATATTGAGGTCAAAGACTTCAATGAATCCTTGTATGTCTGCGAACACTGGCGTCAACCAGTCTAGAATGCAGTTACGCTTTTGTCAATTTCAGACTTTCAGAAGCTAAAATTAACCCCAATTGACAGTTATCCGTGTATGTACGCTGACAAAAACAGAAAACCACACCACTGGGCAACAACCCGGTAGCAGTGTGATGACAAAAAAAAGAAAGAAGAAGAAGTAGGCTGACACTTACTGTTCCTGAAATGAGATCAAACACCCAGCGGCGTCACCCGTTCTATCTGCTCAACTACCAACCCTCATCATTTCTCGGAAGTATCTCACAATAAGTTATGCATACGATTACTCCATTTGGAGGGGATAGGAAAACAGACCTAATAATCACTCTATCACAATAAAACGTAGCCAGCTTAGGGCCCCAAAGCTTCTCAAACGTAGCCAGCTTAGAGTCCCAAAGCTTCATAAAACTTGGCCAGCTTAGGGCCTCAGAGCATCATAAAACTTAGTCAGCTTAGGACCCCAAAACCTCTTAAAACTTATGGCCTTACTAAATCTAAATCCGGTCTTGCCTACAATACATTAACTCTGATGACTGTTAAAAAATGCTGCTAATAGTAGTTCACATGTATCACTAACTCCCCTTCAACCACGAACTCCCTATCAATCCCTAATTCCCCTTCAATCACATCATTCCTCTCAATCAATCAATAATTCCTCCTCGGCAACTAACTCCCCCTCAACTGTCCCTCGATCACTACTTTCTTCTCAAGCATTTCACTTTGCCAATAACTGATAAAGCTGTAGTCAAAGTATAAACTTGCCCCTTAATAAAACTTCTAGCTTGTACTTAAAGAAAAAACTGACTATATTGATCAATGTTTCGTTGTGATCATATTCTCAGATAAAAGTCTTGTGTTGGATATTGAACTCTTAGATTTGTGTCACAACAATGCTACACACGTCTTGTGCAAATAGTCGTGACGGACGATTGGCTTGCCCTTTGTCTGGTACCAGACGTCAAGGGTGAGGGGTGGGGCAGGGTAAGATAATTGTTGAGATAAGGCAGACGGAACAAACGAAAACAAAAATATATAACAGGCCATCTGTTGATAGAAGAGAATTGTCAATGCAAAACTGCGGAAAGATAGACAAGCAGGCAGACAGACACATTGATATATAGATACAGGGGCTACTCGTCATTAAGGGCCAGTGGGACCCGGCCCCAACAATTTTGAGTAACGTGTACTTATTAGTTTTATGAATTATTTGTTCATAATTATTACTTTCAACGTGATACTGATTAGCTTTGAAAGTTGATATATAACGCTAAAACATAACAATCTGAAATCTGAAGTTCAGCATATTTTCTCCATAATTAGTATACGTCCCTGGTCCTTAAGTGAGATCTGGCCCCCAAACTAAAAATGAGTAACGTACTTATTATTTCATAAATTATTTCTTCATAAATATTACTTTTAACTTTGCACTGACTAGCTTTGAAAGTTGAATCTATAACACTAAAATATAAATATTATATCATAATAATATAACAAGTATAATAATATATAAAATATCATTAAAAATATTATATACAGTCTGAATACAGTCACGCATACTGCTGCGCACTATTTTTCAGTAGTTAATTTTAAATGTGCCTATCTACGATGTAACATTGCGACCTTTGACTTCTACCTGCAATGATAATTGTCAAAACAATGATGTCATTTTCATTCATCCGGTAATTACATGTATTCTTACGCCATCAACTCATTTCTTGATTAAATAGGCCTTTTAATTATCGATTGAATCAAGAAATATATATAAAAATAGTATAAAATTATAGAAAACAATAAAAAATAACTTACTAACCATCATAGAATAGTTTAAGTTAATCGTTCATTCCATCAATATACATTTGTTTACGACAATGTACATTCACTTTCACCTTCGTTTACACAGCTGACAAGTTTACGAAGAGAGATTATATATTATAAAATCACCCAACATGCATATAGTCGCGCTGGCGGAATAGATAAGCATGTGTAGTCTGTAATGCGGGTGATTCACATAGATACTTTTAAAAACAAAATCTTCTCGAAGCACTCATGTCGTTTGATGTGGTCGAAATATTTAATTGTTTTTGATTTTATGTTCTTTATAGCCATCGTGTGGGCGTGGTGTATAAACATTTGATTAGGCAGTGAAAAACATATGTGTGCTTTTGAATATGGATGTTGCAGAGCAGTCCTCCGTGTGACATGGTGAGAGAGGAGAGCAAGTGAATTTATGCAGAAGGAGCTCAGGGTCAAAGAAAGCTGACTGATGCTACAGATGAGAAAGAGAGAAATGAGATATTTTGGACAACCTACTGCCTTGCAGGTCGGCTGGGGACAGCCCAAGGCTGACGGAGAACGAACACAGTAAACGCTAGCTAAAACCGGACACATCGCCGAAGAATAAGCGCTAGAGCTTCAAATGGTGCTAAAGATGTGACGAAGCGCACCTATGCTAAGGCTGCATGAGTCATATTTTCACACGAATAAGACAAAGACGGGGCACATGGGTGTCGTTGACAATGAGAGAGCAGACAGGCTAGCTAGCTCTTCCACCATATCAGACGGCCAGCCAATGGATAGAGCTGATATTTTGAACGCCCCCATTGAGTCTGGCCGCAAAGATGATTTCCATTTAAACCAATCCACGTCAACTACTAGATTGCAGGAGCTGGGTTTGAAGATTGGATTAGCAAGAAAATAACAGCATAATAGGCTCATCAATCAAAATCGAACTGGTACGGTCCGTCGCTGGACGCTGTTGGAGATATTGCGAAGGAGATCGGAGCACCTATGTACATGTCCGTAGTGCAATGAAGATATTCCAAGCTGAGACTGAAGACAAACAATTTAGAATTTCACAGCAGAATTTATGGGAAATCTGGTACATCAGTCTAAGCGGTGATCGCGAATATTTTGGACATATGGAGAGACGGGAGGAAGGCTGGAGAGGACCGTCGTGGAGGGAGGCATGCCGGAAGGGAGATGAGGAGGACCACGAGAAGATGGATTCAGGATGTAACTGATGGTTTGAACATGATAGCTGCAGAAGCAGGACATCTGGCCTATAGAGAGAGAGAGAGAAATTCGATTACTGTTGGGGTGGCAAAGCTCTGCTCAGGGAAAGCTATTTGATGATGATGATGATGAATAGCCAACTCTCTTTAATATCAAGCTGTTGCAGAACAGAAGCATTTATTCTTTTCTCAAAAGGGTGAATAACTTCCCGGAATAGACAAATAATAGTAAATAGTCCAAAAACCCTGATTTTTCCGAAAATTTTGTCTGGCCCCACCAAGAAAAATGACCACGAGTCGCCACTGAATAGATAGATATATATGGATGGATGGATGATAGATAAAGATATATATGGATGGATGGATGGATAGATAAATAGATAGATAGATAAATAGATATATAGATAGATAGATAGATATATATATGGATGGATAGATAGATAGATAGATAGATAGATAGATAGATAGATAGATAGATAGATAGATAGATAGAAGATAGATAGATAGATAGATAGATAGATAGATAGAACGATAGATAGATAGATAGATAGATAGATAGATAGATAATAGATAGATAGATAGATAGATAGATAGATAGATAGATAGATAGATAGATATATGGATGGATGGATGATGGATATAGATAAATGAAGATAGATAGATAGATAGAACGATAGATAGATAGAACATAGATAGATAGATAAATACAGACAGACAGATGATGAGACAGACAGACAGTCAGACAGCCAGACAGACAGACAGACAGACAGACAGACAGACAGACAGACAGAAGACAGACAGACAGACAGACAGACAGATAGATAGACAGACAGACAAAAGACAGACAGACTATACAGATAGATAGGATAGGATAGATAGATAGATAGATATGATAGATAGATTGATAGATAGATTAGATAGATGAGATAGATAGATAGATAGATAGATAGAGTAGATGATAGATAGATATGATAGATAGATAGATAGATGATAGATACAGATAGATAGATGAAAACGTGAACAAGAAGTACTTGTCTAGTGACACTCGACTGTGTCTTCTGTAGGGTATGCCCGACCCATGCCATGGAAACAATACAAAATAGCCGTAAAACACAAAATTTCAAATCTCTAAGGCTTTGAATCTAACGAATAGGTGATCGTAAAGGCGTAGATCCAAGCCAAAATAAACGACACAACGGATCGTTCTAGGGCAAGTTACCCTAATAAATAAACAGCAGCTGGCTGAAATCGGGTGTGCGGGCCTAGTCACCATGGGCGCAGAATTGCACAAAGTAAAAGTCGTTCTTGTCAAAGATCAATTATATATCACAAATAGAATGATAAAATTGGCCGTGAAGAAAGAACGAGAAGAAGAAGAATCTTATGAATGTCAATGAATTCTGTTTTCACTCTAAAGTGAGCAATTGTAATTTCTAAAATATTACACAAGCTTTTTAGATATATTAAATATTATATTTTAAATACATTTTGGGTAAAACACCCCAAAAATAGTTTTTTTATTAACAAATTTTGGGGTGTGTTTCCCAAAATTTATTAAAAATGTAATATTTAATATATCCCATAAAACTTGTGTAATATTTTAGATATTACAATTGCTCACCTTAGAGTGAAAACATAATTCATTTACAATCATTAGATTCATAGCCTTAGGGATGTGAAATTTTGTGTTTGGTTGCCATTTTGTATTGTTTCCATGGCAACACGTTGAGATATTTTTGTAAACTAACCATTTTCTACTCGTCTAAGACATAATCTCTCAAAATTGTTATACAAATTCTATATTAATATGAAAACAACGAAAAAGCTTTCCAGATCAGAGTCCCCTTTAATGTTCTCATCTGTACCTCAGTTTTCCCAAAGACCCAGGATTGTTGCGGAGCTACGGAGTTTGTGCTTTGTGCAATACCCTCGGCAGGTGGCGTGCCATTTCTGCGGAGAGGAACCGAGCCATATGGGGTAAAATCCGGTGCAATGAAGTCAATTCTTCGGCTTTAAAACCCTTTAATCTGTACTTCCTGATTGGCGGATCTTGCTTCCAATGTAGACAAATTCACCAACTACTTCTATATCCCTTCTCTCAATCAACATTGGTTCTTGCTGTATGTTATTAACGTCATACGCTCTTCTCAATCGTTTTGCATTATTATTACGAAGACTATCTTCCATATCATACGGCTTTTTGTATGTTATTACGTGAGACTTCTTCTTCTTATTATTATTATTCAAATGCTCCATATCGACCACTTGCTAACCACTCTGTGTGATTTCATGTGATCTGAGACTAAGAGCGATTGTACGTTGTGTCAGTTATTCGCCTGCAAGTAGGCTAGCACATCCGATTTCTGCGATGTTTTTTATTTACTAGGGTAGCTTCCTCAAGTCCTACATCAGTCGTCTCTTACGACATACCTTGTAGGTCGCAGTAGTACTTTGCTTCCCTATTATTTGCTTCCCTTGCGGGTTCCGGCACCACACGGGCGATTACGAGAGACAGTACACAAAGCAGCCAGCTACAGTCTATGTCAGACAATACACAAAGCTACAGTCTATGTCAGACAATACACAAAGCTACAGTCTATGTCAGACAATACACAAGCTACAGTCTATGTCAGATAATACACAGCACAGTCTATGTCATATAATACACAAAGCTACAGTCTATGTCAGACAATACACAAAGCTACAGTCTAGTCAGACAATAGTAAAACTATAGTACTTTGTTTGTACGTGTTTCACTATTTACCAAGTTTTACTGCAGTCTCCCCTATTTCGATATTAGTCAGACAATACACAAAGTAGCCAGGTACATAGCTTGAATGTAACTTAAACAACACAAATCTCAACAGTTTTATAACTTAAAACAAACAAATATCTACTTACCGCCTCTGCTTAAAAGTCCTACTAAATTAGCTATGGAAAGTGTTGTTATACTTCTTGGTTCAGATCGATATAAATCGATATCGGAACTTTATGACAGGATTCGTCATTGACAATCGATTTTTAAAGGTAAACTAGTTGGGATATTTTTGTGTTTTGGACACACCATACAACCCTCGTCTCTCTTTTGTTGAGTGTTGACAGAAAAGCTAAACGGAACTCGAGCCGCGAATGAATCTTGGTATCTAAGGACGCCAACAATAACCAACAATTCCAGAGGACTAAAAATCTGCCGGAAGAGCATGTTACCGTACTTGTCAAGTCAAGCGATTCTAGCTCTATATTGTATAATAATGTAAAATACGGTATTTGATAAATGGGGCACAACGAACCGTAGTCAATAGTTGAATAATATCGCACGGAGAATTGATTTTACAACGAGTTATATTGCAAACCTCAGGAAACAGCCTGTCATCTTCTATACCCATTACATCCATTAAACGTTTTTTATTAACTTTTGTGTTGTCTAACGTTGCTAATGGTTTCAGGCATATATGCCGTCTATTTTATAATGGACAAAATGTCACGATGACGTTAGAAACACTACAGTTTTGGCTGACACTAATGTACCTGGACATACGAAGACATAGTAACAGTAATAATAGCAGCAGTAACAATGACCACAACAACAGCAACAACAGTAAAAACAACATTCATCATCATGAATTCTCGTCGCGTCTAGCCAAGGGCACATAAAACAGTTTGTACTGACTCATGCATCGGTAGTTAGATTGTTTCTGTCTCTGTCCCAGTAGCTAAAACAACAATAACAACAACATTACCAACAACGAAAGCAGCAACAATGACACTAGAATCAATATATACATATTTAGCACAACATGTATACGACTAGGCTCATAAATCAAAATCGAACTGGTACGGTCAGTCGCTGGATGTTGTTGGAGATATAGCAAAGAAGATCGGAGCACCTATGGACATGTAATGAGTGCAATGAAGATATTCCCAACTGAAACTGAATATTTTATGTTAATCATACGACTAAGTTCTATTTATATTGAATCTCTCTCCCACATGATTTCTTTCGTTCTCTCTCACACACTTATACGTCGTTGGTGTAGACTTCCATGGTTTATTATTACTAGTTTAGTTATGTTTACTTGCTCTGTTATTGACTTTCCTCCGTGCCAGCAAACTAATTTGCTATTCTTTTCAATATTGCCTGCTGAGGAGATATGCGCCAGCTCTGGTGCTTATCAAGGTTGCCTGACGAGTCGATATGCGCCAGCTCTATAGTTTATCAATGTTGCCTGATGAGTCGATATGCGCCAGATCTGGTGCTTATCAATGTTGCCTGCTACTAGATTGCAGTAGCTAGGTTTGAAGATTAGAGTAGCAAGAAAAGAACAGCATAACAGGTACATAAGTAGGCTCATCAATCAAAATCGAACTGGTACAGTCAGTCGCTGGACGCTGTTGAGATATTGCAAAGGAGATTGGAGCAACTATGGACATGTCTGGAGTGCAATAAAGATATTCCAAACTGAAACTGAATAGTCGTTTCAAAAATTGCTTTTTTAACAACCTTGTCCACGAATCTCTTAGAGTATTACTGTATCTACAAAAAATGAAGCAATTGATCAATATCTCTCTCTCTCTCTCTCTCTGTCTGACTGTAACTTATATGCAGAGACAAGGGTCTATTTAAACTACTGACATTTAAATTGTGTCTGAGAGTATGTCTGTGTTTACTTATAATTTATTTATATCCCTTACATTCTTGCGGAACAGCACTGTTGGATAATCGATAATTCTTACCTTCTTCCGACACTTGCACTGTCGGATAATCGATAGTTTTTGATTAACAGAACATCAGAAATGATGAGTCTACAGTTTGTAGGTTCATGTGACCAGACTGACTTCTTGGAGCTGAGATAGCAGATTTATGTGATCGGACTGACTTCTTGGAGCTGAGATAGCAGATTTATGTGATCGGACTGACTTCTTGGAGCTGAGATAGCAGATTTATGTGATCGGACTGACTTCCTGGAGCTGAGATAGCAGATTTATGTGATCGGACTGACTTCCTGAGCTGAGATAGCAGATTTATGTACAGACTGACTTCTGGAGTCGAGATAGCAATTAGTGATCGACTGACTTCCTGGAGCTGAGACAGCAGATTTATGGATCGGACTGACTTCTGGAGCCGAGATAGCAGATTTATGGGATCGACTGACTTCTTGGAGTCGAGATAGCAGATTTATGTGGTCGGACTGACTTCTTGGAGCCGAGATAGCAGATTTATGGGATCGGACTGACTTCTTGGAGCTGAGATAGCAGATTTATGTGATCGGACTGACTTCTTGGAGCTGAGATAGCAGATTTATGTGATCGGACTGACTTCTTAGAGCCGAGATAGCAGATTTATGTGATCGGACTGACTTCTTGGAGCTGAGATAGCAGATTTATGTGATCGGACTGACTTCCTGGAGCTGAGATAGCAGATTTATGTGATCGGACTGACTTCTTGGAGTCGAGATAGCAGATTTATGTGATCGGACTGACTTCCTGGAGCTGAGACAGCAGATTTATGGGATCGGACTGACTTCTTGGAGCTGAGACAGCAGACACTACGGTTTAATTTGTACGAAATCTACCGGATGAATAAAAGTAATTTTATTGCAGGCAGTCTTATATACCTCACGACATTACGAATTCATGTTTAGCTAATTGGTATAGTTCGTTCAACAAGTGGCATGCCCACAGTCCAATGCGAATTTTTGTAAAACCATCAATTCCACAGTAGCGAAACTTTGCACACAATCTTAGAATTATACCGACGCAAATGTATGATGGAAGAAATTGCTATAGGAAACCTGAATTTTGTAATATAACGGTTTCCTTTGATGTTGGCGGCATAGTAGGCGAGTCTGATACATAATTTTAGTTTTTACAGTAAATGCACCAATATGACATTTGATGACAAGTCTCATGCAAAGGCGTATCACCCAAGCTTATACATGGGGGCCAATGTTGATATTTGCAATAGAGTCATGAAATAAACAAGAAATGTAGACATAGTTGTATTATTGTTTTTAAATAACTTACAGTTGCATTACGTTACATTACACTGGTAAAATATTCTGCAAAATACTTTAAAAGGCTCCACATCATCGAGCCATAGCTTAATGACTCGCAAATGGGATTCAGGAAGAACAAAAGCTGTACATACGCGATATTCGCCCTCAGGCAGTTATTAGAAAGGACTGTCGAATCCGACAAACGCCTGCACGTTGCGTTTGTGGACTAGGAAAAAGCGTTCGACCGCGTAGATAGGCACACGTTGTGGAAAATACTATCAACGTATGGGGTTAAATGACCACATAACCAACCTCTGCAAGAGCCTTTATACGGACAGCTGGTGTTCGATTCGAACAAACACAGGACTATCAGAAAAGTTTCACGTTGGGTCAGGAGTAAGACAGGGTTGCGTGTTATCTCCGCTGCTGTTCATCACATTTATTGACAAAATCTGTAAAACAGCTAACACCAACGAAGGAAACAACCTCGGGGAGTTCTTAAACGAATTTCTTTTTGCAGATGATCAGGCAATCATATCAACAACAGAAGAAAAGCTACAACAACAAATTAACAGACTCCAGTTAGCATGTAACGAATACAACATGAGAATAAACATTGACAAAACCAAAGTAATGATATTCACCAGAGAGGAAAGCACTACCAATATCTCCATCGACAATCGCCCATTAAAAGTAAAAGACTTCACGTACCTGGGGAGCATTTTTTCAGCAAACGGAAGAATAACTAATGAAATCTAACACAGATGCAACAAACAAAATCAAATGATAGGACAAATTGCGGCAATTTTAAATTGCAAACTTGTCACCATGTATACAAAAAGAGCAATGTTCAACACAAACTTTCTCCCCACATTATGCTACCAATGCCAAATCCGGACACTGACAACAAATGATAGAAGAAAGCTAGTCACGACAGAAATGAAGTGCTTGCGCAGAATGCTGGGGGTAACAAGAAGAGACCGGTTGAGAAATGAAGATATCAGGAAAAAGTGGGTACAACATCAATACTAGACTTCATCAAGAAACAACAAATTAAATGGTTCGGCCACATAAGCAGATTACCAACAGACAGTGCATCTTAAAGAACCATGTTGCCCTGATACAATGGGTACAACGCAAAAGGTCGGCCACGCAAAAGATGGACCTCAGAGATAACAGAGGCGACGATAGACACTATCTACAAAGCGCACACAAAGGCCCGTTTTAGAAATCTCTTCTTGACCTGACGCTGTGAGGCAAACAGGAATGGAGAAAAAAAAATAAAATAAAGACATTACAGTTAAATTTAGCTGTCATGTCTTCCCCTTTTACGTTCAGTCTTGGGACTGGCAATGGCAGAGCTACTTTGAGACATTCTTTTCAAATCGCAACTTCTTTAGTACAATGTACCTGTGTTAACATATCTGGTAGGGAGGTATCACTATAATAAAATAGCTCTTTTCTCTGGTTCTTGTATACTGTGGTACAGATGACCCATATGTGCCTCTTTGCGGAAATGCGCGTATAGTATTAATTACACTTTTTACATTGTTAACCTAACTCATTAGAAATGATATATCAATGTCTGTTTTGACAAGTCAATAATATGACCCAATAGCTTCACACAAATTTCGAAAAACGCTTTTAACAAACCGTCCGTGTCCTACTAATGACGTCGTTTGTTTACTATGGTCAACCCCGAGTCGAATTCGTGCACGGGAAATGCAAGAATTGTTTTTGAAAAACATGGATTTCGACCATATGTCTAACCTTGATCATGTATCACCCAGCTGTAGTATGGGATTGCGTTCTGGCATTGGAATCTAGTCACTCCGGCACGCACCAGAGGGGTGTAACAAAACACTATCATGTATCTAATACTGCTGCCTATCAGATAGCGAGCATCTTGTCTACGATGTAGAGGTTATCATAAAAGCTGACATTAAGGCCACGTTCGGTAAGAGAAGTGCTATTCAATGAATGAAATATTCTGTTTAACAAAAGTAAATACAATTTCGAACATGATTAATATAATTGCGTGATCAGCTTCCATCATTCATGTTCACATAAATTTAGTAGTAGCAAAGTCACTCACATATCACGTGACACCATATCTCTATATCTATTGGCTTGAAGTGTGTGTATAGAACTCTTAACTATCTTCTTTTCTCTAATTATGTTTGACCTTACTTGGTCAGGATAATTTCAATTATGACTGTTCTATAACGTGTTCTGTCAACTGATCGCTGTGAACACATGACTCACTTTAGCAGCGAATACTACTGTGGAAAAAGAAATGAGTGCAAAACTGATATACGAAGCCATCACTCTATCGCATCATTCTGATGACATCATAGCTCCCTGTGAGTGCGGGTTTGATTCCGCGGGCTGGCAGAAAAGCCATAGGTTCTCCAGGTTTACGGTATTCGTGGCATCGAACCGATGGGCTACGATGTCCATGGTACCGAGCCGAATATCTAAAAGCTCAAGTGCTTCTGGATCAGTAAAAAAAATAATAAAATATTGTGTCATGTTTCTGACTTGTCAGTCCATCACGGTGCTAAATGTGGCTTAATCTGTTAACTATTGCTATCCAAACATAAACACAATACTATAGAACTTTACACAAACCAATTTCTTCTAGATGGAATTTGATTGATATATATATATATATATATATATATAATCATTTATTACTGTCAACGTCTGATGTCGTGTAAATGGATGCACGATTGAATATTATCGTTCAATAACCACATTTCTCGTGAAGTTAATTCGTCGAAATTGTATACCAGTGATTCTCAAAATGTTAAATAATACACCACACTTTGCCTAGGGGTTCAATGGTTCAACAGTGTTCATCTTATTGAACTTTGACCCAATAAATATTATATGATTATGCATTATTGTTATTCAATCAAGTTACGATGCTGGTCTCGACCAATACAGACGTTAGTGCGATTCGGACGAAATACCAGACCAAGTTACGGTGCGATCTCGACAAAATACCAGACTCAAGTTACGGTGCTGATCTCGACAAGAAATACCAGACTCGTTACGGTGCTGATCTCGGACAGAAATACCAGACTCGTTACGTGCTGATCTCGGACAAGAAATCAGACTCTTACTGCGATCTCGACAAATCCAGACTCAAGTTACGGTGCTGATCTCGGACAAGAAATACCAAATGGAATGACTAAACGTGTATATAAGATGGACTAGTCCACACTTTAAAAAAAAGAAATATGGAATCCTTGCCGATGTTACGAAACAACATCTCATATAGTTCGGATACGCATCAAGGTTACAACAGGACAGTCTCCCACACAGAGAACTACTGAAGCAAATAAGCAATATATTATATCTAGGACACAAGATTTCGTATGATGTCATATGGTTACATATGATGTCACATGGTTACAGATGATGTCACATGGTTACAGATGATGTCACATGGTTACATATGATGTCACATGGTTATAGATGATGTCATATGGTTACAGATGATGTCATATGGTTACAGATGATGTCACATGGTTACAGACGATGTCACATGGTTACAGATGATGCCACATGGTTACAGATGATGTCACATGGTTACATATGATGCCACATGGTTACATATGCTGTCACATGGTTACAGACGATGTCACATGGTTACAGATGATGTCATATGGTTACATATGATGTCACATGGTTACAGATGATGCCACATGGTTACAGATGATGTCACATGGTTACAGATGATGCCACATGGTTACATATGATGCCACATGGTTACATATGATGTCACATGGTTACATATGATGTCATATGGTTACATATGATGTCATATGGTTACAGATGATGTCACATGGTTACAAATGATGTCATATGGTTACATATGATGTCACATGGTTACAGATGATGCCACATGGTTACATATGATGTCACATGGTTACAGACAATGTCAGATGTGAACAAGAGATTAGGAAGAGAATAAGTATGGACAAAAGTGCATTCACTTTTATGTTACGTGATCGACGTCATGGCACATTGTGCATTCCCATGTGTGCTCTGTGCTCCGCTGTAGCAGCCATCATAACGTCCATTTGCTCACCGTAACCATGAGAAGTTCATTATTATATCTTCTCTCTCTACTACGAAGACGACACTCTCTGGCATGTCCAAACTGAACTCTTAATTCTCGCATTCATCCCAGTGTTTGAGACTCGTCTATATCACATAAATGAGAGCGTACCGCATTGATGACAACTGCTCTGTCCAAGTGCTACATTCAGTAACATGAGCAAGTTACTAACATCTAAATAGAAAACAACTATTCTAAAGATGAGGATAATCAAGTGTTATATTTACTCAATATTTTTATGTGATTCAGAAATATGAATAATTAATACGCATTTGGTAGACAATATTAATGCCTTTGAGATGTAGATATATAGAGAAAAACAGGTAGTATTTCAGGACAAGTAAAACATACACTAAGTAGAGGTAACGACAAACAGACACTGTGTAGAGGTAACCACGAACAGACACTGTGTAGAGGTAACGACGAACTGACACTGTGTAGAGGTAACGACAAACAGACACTGTGTAGAGGTAATGACAAACAGACACAGTGTAGAGGTAACGACAAACAGACACTGTGTAGAGGTAACGACGAACTGACACTGTGTAGAGGTAACGACAAACAGACACAGTGTAGAGGTAACGACAAACAGACACAGTGTAGAGGTAACGACAAACAGACACAGTGTAGAGGTAACGACAAACAGACACTGTGTAGAGGTAACGACGAACTGACACTGTGTAGAGGTAACGACAAACTGACACTGTGTAGAGGTAACGACGAACTGACACTGTGTAGAGGTAACCACGAACTGACACTGTGTAAAGGTAACGACGCACTGACACTGTGTAGAGGTAACCACGAACTGACACTGTGTAGAGGTAACGACAAACTGACACTGTGTAGATATAACGACGAACAAGATGTAGGAATGATAGAAGAGATTTTGACCACTTTTTAAAATAACAATCAAACAAGTTTTGCGAATGATATAAAGTTTCATGTATATCAAAGAATGATCGTGAGAGATTATATATCTCTCTCTTTCTTCTCTCTCTCGCTCTTTCTCTCTCTCTCTCTCTCTTATATATATATATATATATATATATATATATATATATATATATATATATATATATATATATATATATATTAAGTGGCGCTCGTGATCATTTTTGTTGGTAGGGGCCAGACATTTTTTTCCGGATAAATCATGGTTTTGGTTGCTATATTTTAATTTAAAAAATAATAAATACACGTTATACATTATATTTGGTGGGTCCGGCCCCACTGGCCCTTAAGGACGAGCCGCCACTGTACATATATATAATTTGGTCAGGGCATGCGACCTATTTTCTCTGACTATAAATGTCACCAAAACAGTAGTCTTATGTCCGGGAAATAACAAATCAATAAATATCACTAACCATTTAACACCAGTTCTCAAATTCTGCTATCGAGAGTCCATAGTCACTACCAGCTTTTCTCTTGATGAAGAAATCAACACCTGAATAGGCATTGCGCTATTACATTTGGTAAACTATCAGAGAAGGTGGGACAGCACACAATTAACATTGCAGACAAAGATTCAAATATATTGAGCCTGCATAATTAATTAACTTTTTACTATATGGCTCAGAAACATGGACATCTTAATCAAGGCACGAGAGGAGACTCAACATATTTCGCCTTTGATGTCTCCGCAAGATTATGAACATCAGGTGTTGCGACAAGATAGCCAACTCTGAAGTACTGCAAAGTGAAAACTTGCATGGGCATGCTCAGCAGTAGAAGACTAAGATGGCTAGAGCAGGTGAGAGGAATGGACAATAGCCACATATCACACAACAGGTGTTGTTCTGTGAACTTTCGGAGGGAAAGAGGCACCAAGGCAGACCATTGCTCAGATATAAGGATGTCTGCATAGTCTCAATGAAGAACTTTTCTATCGGTATTAACAAATGGAAAAAAGTAGCTGCTGACTGAGTTAATGTGGAAAACATGGATGAGCTGAAAGACAAGAGATACAAGCGCAAACTCAGAAGTTGTCAGAGTAAAACACTAGCCAATTGACCGGATGTAAAGACGAAAAACAATCAATATATATATTAAAGAAATTAAAAGAAGGCTGAGCATTATTTTGCAAAAACTAAAAGAACTAACTAGCCTATGGAAGGAAACTAACATAAGAACAAATATCCCGTGTTTAAGAGCCTGCGTTTTTCACTTGGCAACATATGGTTGTGAGACATGGAACGGCTTACAGAAGGGAAACCAAAAATATGATCCAGATGGAGAAATACACCAGTATGCCCTTACATCCGATGAAAGCAAGATTAAATGATCTGGCACTTGGACGACTAAAACGCAGCAGCTTCGTCCATCGGGAAAGCGACTAAAAAGACAGTACCAAGATGACCTACCAATGCACACAACACCGCTGATACCTAATCTCTACCATGTCCCCTGGGAACAAGTTAGCGATACAGCAAAAATCATCACAACAATTAGTGGAATCACAACTGGAGAGACACACAAAAACCTGCAGAAGAGAACAGCCACTATGTGCATGATCCAAGAAAACTACCCTAAACAATCATGGATCTATGCCTACACCGATGGATCTGCAACAGATGCAATTAAGAATGGAGGGGCTGGTATCTATATTACATATCCCAACAATCACACAGAAACAAAGTACATGCCAACTGGTAAATTTTGTTCAAACTACACCGCAGAGGCTCAAGCACTACTATAGGCCGCAATCATGATCAATAATTCCAACTCTGACTGCCAACAAGTGATATTTTTCACAGATACACTATCTGTTTTGCAAGCCCTACAGAGTAACCATCCATCCCTGAGAAAAGAGCTCTGCAAGATCTCTACCAACAAAGAGTTACACTTCAGTGGGTACCATCACACTGCGGAGTGCCAGGTAACGAGAAGGCAGACAAACTTGCTAAAAGGGAGCAGAATGTGAACAAATAGATAATGAAATCACATACTTTGAAAAAAGAGCTATCATGGACATTAGAAAAGAACCTACACCATCCAACGATGACTACCACACACTTGACAGACAAAGACAGACTATCATCTTCCGACTCAGGATAGGTCATAACAGACTGAACAAACACATACACAGGCTACGATTGTCCCCATCCCCTCTGTGCCCCTGTGGCACCGCTAAACAAACCACAGAACATGTTCTGCAAGACTGTCCCCTGTATGTCTTCCCAAGAAAGGAATACTGGCCCTACAACATAACACTACATTCAAAACTACATGGCACCAGAGATGAGCTTCAGACAACAGTCGACTTCATCATAAGAACGCGTCTAACGGTATAATCATCAAAACTACATGACACCAGAGATGAGCTCCAGAAAACAGTCGACTTCATCATAAGAACGCGTCTAACAGTATAATCATCAAAACTACATGACACCAGAGATGAGCTTCAGACAACAGTCGACTTCATCATAAGAACGCGTCTAACGGTATAATCATCAAAATAGCAATCGCAAAGAAGAAGAAGAAGACATGGAACATTGACAAAACGGCAGAGAAGATCATTAATGCCTTTGAATGCAAATACTACAGAAGAGTGCTTAGGATATCATGGACAGAGAAAAGAACAAACGCTTCTGTTCTGCAACAGCTTGATATTAAAGAGAGTTGACTATTACAAAGCATAAAAACAAGGAAAATTAAATATTTTGGACACATCAAACGACATGAGTGCCTAGAGAAATTAATTTTAGAAGGAATGGTGTCTGGAAGAAGAACGAGAGGAAGACCTAGAAGACGATGGGTGCAAGATGACATTGATGATCTGAGAATGAGGTGCAAGATGACATTGATGATCTGAGAATGACTGCTGCTGACGACTGACAACTTGCACAGAACAGAGGTTTTCAGGACTGCTATCATGGGAGCCAAGTTCTGGAAGGGACAAGCTACTTGAAGATGATGATATATATATATGTATATCGAGAGAGAGAGAGAGAGAAGGAGAGAGAGAGAGAGAGAAGGAGAGAGAGAGAAAGAAAGACCTCGAAAGAGAAGCTGGACATGAGTAAGACATAACGTATATTTATAACACTTCATACGGTCTGAAAATCATCACAGATACAGCTTCATAACCAAGATTTATATACACCGCAGCTGTATGCTATCAACTTTATTATACGGATTAGAATGCTGGAGAATGACAGAACAAGATATGTCTAAACTTTTCACCTTGCATACAACTTATCTGTGAAAGATCTTACTCGTGGTCTCACAAAAGCTCTTTGTGTTATCGCCAAAAACTATCTTTGTGTTCCCGCCAAAAACTATCTCTGTTCTCGCCAAAACTATCTCTGTTCTCCTCAAAACTATCTCTGTTCTCGCCAAAAACTATCTCTGTGTTCTCGTCAAAAACTATCTCTAACCAAGAACTGCTTACACAGATTCAGCAAAAGTATGTGAACAACATTAGCTAAAGTATGTGAACAACATCAGCTAAAGAATGTGAACAACATTAGCTAAAGTATGTGAACAACATCAGCTAAAGAATGTGAACAACATTAGCTAAAGAAAAACGCTGGGGATGGATCAAACATATAACGCGCAGTGAGACTAACTCTCTCCTGAAAACTGCACTGAGATGGACACCAGAGGGTAAACGAAAACGTGGACGATCCTAAACCACCCGCAAGAGAACAGTAGAAACGAAAATGAAAGAAATGAATAACAGTTGAAACACAATACAGAGAGCGGACAAGAACACAATACAGAAAACAGACATAGCATAAAAGAATAGCAGACATTCTTCTTCTTCTTCGCGTTTGTTCTTTACAATCAATTTTAATCACTCTTTGTGATATGTTTGATCTTTGCCAAGAACGTGTATACGTTGCACATTGATTTGGTAGGCCACTAAATGCATAGACTTCTACACACTTAGGACACATGCATCCGATTTCAGCCAAACCTCCTTAGTCGCCTCTTACGACATGCATGGCAGGTAACAGTGGTTCTATTCTTTACACCCCAAATTTGGACCCCGGTAACCACTCGGGCGTAGCAGACATTTATTACTGCCTTAAACAATAAGGGCGTAACATGCTCGAGAGAAAGAGAGAGAGAAAAGAGAGAGAGAGAGAGAAAGAGAGAGAGAGACAGAGAAAGGGGAGAGAAGAGAGAGAGAGAAAGCGAGAGAGAGACAGAGAAAGAGAGATAAAACAGATCGATAAGTTAACACAAAGTCTGTTTAGATATTGAAACAAATCAAATCGATTAGCAATGACAGAAACAACACAGAGTCGCTAATTCATGCATTAACATTATTTGTTGAACTACTTAAACCAATGACAGTCAGCGAAATATGCCGTTCTTTTGAAGCTTGCTACGTAACTAGAACAGCATAGACATGAACAACATTACGTACGGCAACATGAGAGAATGTTCAACTCCTGTTTGGCTAAATATCACTTATATCTGTGTCTTGAAGCTTGCTACATATCTAGAACAGCATAGACATGGTCAACATTACATCTGACAACATGAGAGAATGTTCAACTCCAGTCTGGCTAAATATCACTTATATCTGTGTCGGTATATTCATAATTATGGACAATCTTCTGATGATAATTATTATAATTCGGACACCTAGACTTCGAAACACTGCAAACACATTTGTGATATCATTAGCTGTTTCTGATCTAATTGTCGGATTGAGTTCTTGTTTAAGTGGAATATTCCTGCAACAAATTAGACCGTCCGATAAGATATTTAAATATGTTGCATCTACAATGACTTCTTGTGTTGTCGGTATGATATTTAGTTCATATCTACACATAACTCTAGTGGCTATAGATCGATATGTCTACATAGTTTATCCATTTATTCACTCTACTTATGTTAGTGAACAATTTGTTATCAAATGTCTGTTTGGTGTATGGGCTGTAGTGATATTGTATATTCTGATATCGGTTCTTAACACTCAAAATGAAGGCACGTGTTTCTCACAAGATCTATCAACAACTAATACAGTCAACGCTGGTTGTATAATGTGCCTCATACTTTTCCTCATAACATCATTAGCATATTTCAGAATAGCAGTGACATCATTAAGACATCGTCGAAGAGTTGCCAGCATTAATGTGGTTACTCCTGCTGTCGATGGATCTTCAAACCAATCAAACAATACAGGAAACAGTCTGAACAATGAGAATCATAATCACGTTATGAAAACCATTCGTTTTTTTCTAATAATGACAGGTTCATTAGCTTTGTTGACAATTCCAACCATAGTCGTCACTTTACTAAACAGATCTAGTTATAACATTGATAACAATGTTTCTAATATTGTGATATCAGTTCCAACCATACATTCGGGTCTCAATTTCTTTATTTATATTTTTATGAATCTTGATTTCAGAAACGCAGTCAAAATATTTTGTCGATGTGATATTTTCTAAATCAAAGTAATGATAGTTTCCTATTTTGTCGATGTGATATTTTCTAATAAAAGTAATGATAGTTTCCTATTTTGTCGATGTGATATTTTCTAAATAAAAGTAATGATAGTTTCCTATTTTGTTGTTATGCATTGTTCATATAAGCCAAGTGCTACATCTATTTAATAAAATATGGGGAAAAGAGAAACAGTCCATGAACAATGAAAGAAGGGAATAATAGGTAAGATCCCGAAATAGACGATCCCAAGGGTTTCGACAACTGGAGAGGGATCACACTATTATCAGTAAGGACAAGACTTTTTACAGAATCATTCTCAATAGAATGAAAGAAACATGGGACACAACCCTGAGAGAAGAAATGATCAAAGAATATCAAAACAGGCATTGAAGTGGGAGTAAAGGTTTCAAGAAAGGACCTTCTCTGCAAGCTCATGTGACAGAATGTTCAAAGAAGCCAGTGGTGCATTTAGTATGCCAACAAGCAGTATGACAATGGAGATACTGGTGGTGACCAATGCACTACTTTGGTTGGAGTCACAAAACTATACGCATGCGTGCATTCTGAGTGACTCATTGAGTACGATCAGAAAAGTTGGAGACCGGTTCGGTGCGCAGGCAATGGACTGAATCACTGCAGGCGTCAACAATTTGCCGATTTACACTTGTCTTCGTTCCGGGCACATGGGTGTCGTTGACAATGAGAGAGCAGACAGGCTGGCTGGCTCTGCCACTATATCAGAGGGCCAGCCAATAGACAGAGCTGACATCTTGAACGCCCTCATAGAGTATCTTGGTCGCAGAGAAGATTTTCATCTAAACCAATTCACGTAAACTATTAGATTGCGGGAGCTGGGTTTGAAGATTGGTGTGGCAAGAAAAGAACAGTGCGACAGGTATAGGAGAAGGCTCATCAATCAAAATAGAACTGGTACGGTCAGTCGCTGGACGCTGTTGGAGATATTGCGAAGGAGATCGGAGCACCTATCCAAACTGAAACTGGAGGACCCTCTAGATAAACCTGAAATAAACTTTACTGGAGAGAGTGAAAAATATTGAACTCAATTCTATAGAGGAGATCGAACAAGTTGCCCAGGATAGAGTGGTATGGCATGAAAGTATTGCTTGCAGGCCCTGTGTAACGTATAACAATACGAGTGGAATATAATAATAAAATATGGTCAGATACTAGTAATGAAAATTTCTTGTTTGTCACTGTGTACTGAGCTCGCTTTGTAACTAGAGATGATTGGCGGGGAAAGGAGGAGAGGGGGTGTCAGATTATCAATAAAGGTTCGGAACGGGGGCATATATGCATGTGCTAATCCAAACAATATTTATTGCAGTCTGAAAAATGAAACAAACCAAGTTAGATAAATGGATTTAATTTGTCCTGGTTTCCTGTCACATTGAGAATTATGCAATCAATGATGAAATCAAAGTTGCATAATAATTTGACTCGCAATGTCAACCATGTCCAGAAGGATACGATATGATATTTACCGTTTTAATTGGTCAAACATGATTTTTAAACTTCGTACGATACCAGGGCGTGATCTACCAGAGAGCGAGGGTGTGATCTGGTCAAAGAGAGATAACTAGTAAATTAACATAGTAAAATCTTTCATCATACATATATAGGCTATTGTAACTGAATGAACAATTTTTTATTTTTAAAAACCGATCCAGAAGCACTTGAGCTTTCAGCTCTTCGGCTCAGTGCCATGGACATCGTAACCCTTCGGTTCGGTGCCACGAACACCGTGAATCTGGTAAACCTGTGGCTTTTCTGCCAGCCCTCGGAATTGAACCCGCACTCACAGGGAACTTATTGTAACTGAATAATAGCCGTTCATCGCAAGTGATGATAACAACAGTCTCAGACGTGTGCTGCTGCACCTCTCTGGTCTGCGGAGGTGACTGTAGAGTCCAATCCTAGAACAGAATCCCCTACCACAGGTGGGGCATACATGATCAAGGTTATAGATGTGCGTGTTCTGTTTTCTGTCGTTTCGCGCAGCTCGTTTTCTCTGCGCCTCAACGGCACACTGATTCTCAGCTATGCGGGTTCCTCTTGTGTCGTTACAGCGCCACATTTGGCGATCTTGCTCAAGGGATTCCCTGCACGTAGTATCTAAATAGCATTTCAGAGACACTTTAATAGTCAGCTGAACGCCTGCACCCTTCAAGTTCGCCGTACATCAACTGTTTTGGGATGCGTTTATCAGGCATCCGAGCAACGTGGTCGGCCCATCTCACTTGGGCCTTCTGCAACATTGTGTTGACGCTTGGGATCTTTGCTCTTGTGAGGACTTTGCTATCTGGAAACTTGTCCTGCCAGTTTATTTTTAGTATTCTGCGTAGACTGCATGTGTGGAAGTGGTTTAGTTTTCTTGCGTGTCTGCTATACACTGTCCATGTCTCGCTTGCGTATAGGAGCGTTCTGGTAAACTTTCAGGTTTGTGGCTACGCTTATCCCCTTCTGCTCCCACACAGTGACGCGTGACCTTCCGAACGCAACACTGGCTTTGGATATCCTATTGTTGACCTCAGAGTCTATGTTTGCCAATCTGGATAGAATGCTGTCAAGATAGGCAAAGTTGTCTGTTGGCAGTGGACGCTGGTGTTTAATATGCATATGCATGTGCTAATCCAAACAATATTTATTGCAGTCTGAAAAATGAAACAAACCAAGTTAGATAAATGGATTTAATTTGTCCTGGTTTCCTGTCACATTGAGAATTATGCAATCAATGATGAAATCAAAGTTGCATAATAATTTGACTCGCAATGTCAACCATGTCCAGAAGGATACGATATGATATTTACCGTTTTAATTGGTCAAACATGATTTTTAAACTTCGTACGATACCAGGGCGTGATCTACCAGAGAGCGAGGGTGTGATCTGGTCAAAGAGAGATAACTAGTAAATTAACATAGTAAAATCTTTCATCATACATATATAGGCTATTGTAACTGAATGAACAATTTTTTATTTTTAAAAACCGATCCAGAAGCACTTGAGCTTTCAGCTCTTCGGCTCAGTGCCATGGACATCGTAACCCTTCGGTTCGGTGCCACGAACACCGTGAATCTGGTAAACCTGTGGCTTTTCTGCCAGCCCTCGGAATTGAACCCGCACTCACAGGGAACTTATTGTAACTGAATAATAGCCGTTCATCGCAAGTGATGATAACAACAGTCTCAGACGTGTGCTGCTGCACCTCTCTGGTCTGCGGAGGTGACTGTAGAGTCCAATCCTAGAACAGAATCCCCTACCACAGGTGGGGCATACATGATCAAGGTTATAGATGTGCGTGTTCTGTTTTCTGTCGTTTCGCGCAGCTCGTTTTCTCTGCGCCTCAACGGCACACTGATTCTCAGCTATGCGGGTTCCTCTTGTGTCGTTACAGCGCCACATTTGGCGATCTTGCTCAAGGGATTCCCTGCACGTAGTATCTAAATAGCATTTCAGAGACACTTTAATAGTGATTTAAAGCGTATTTGCTGTCCACCAGCTGAACGCCTGCACCCTTCAAGTTCGCCGTACATCAACTGTTTTGGGATGCGTTTATCAGGCATCCGAGCAACGTGGTCGGCCCATCTCACTTGGGCCTTCTGCAACATTGTGTTGACGCTTGGGATCTTTGCTCTTGTGAGGACTTTGCTATCTGGAAACTTGTCCTGCCAGTTTATTTTTAGTATTCTGCGTAGACTGCATGTGTGGAAGTGGTTTAGTTTTCTTGCGTGTCTGCTATACACTGTCCATGTCTCGCTTGCGTATAGGAGCGTTCTGGTAAACTTTCAGGTTTGTGGCTACGCTTATCCCCTTCTGCTCCCACACAGTGACGCGTGACCTTCCGAACGCAACACTGGCTTTGGATATCCTATTGTTGACCTCAGAGTCTATGTTTGCCAATCTGGATAGAATGCTGTCAAGATAGGCAAAGTTGTCTGTTGGCAGTGGACGCTGGTGTTTAATATGCGCTCTAGGGACGGGCTGGAACATGACCTCTGTTTTCTTGGTGTTAATTGTAAATCCAAACATATCACAGGCCAGTGGCGGCTCGTGGTCAATTTTGGTAGTGGGGCCAGACACAAATTTCGGAAAAATTATGGTTTTTGGGCTCGGTTTATATTTTAGTATTTACTATTATTTGTCTATTCCGCGAAGTTATTCCCCTTTACTATAATGATTTGGCGCCGCATGTGCAAATAACAAACGGGACAACGTTGCGCCAGGGTAAGTGAGCTGGCACTGATCAAGACCCTACTCCACCTCCTCGTGGTGACCCTGGAAATAGACAAAAGATTATGTCTGGCTAAGTGGGTAAGGATCGAGAGAGAGCTACTCTGGTATAGGTAATAAAGCAAACGCAGACACGCCTCTTGGGTCCTAAATATTAGTGAATGCACGCATCTTCTGCCGATGTCTAATGAAAAAAGTTGCATAAATGTAAAGCAAATGTAAGAAGTAACAACGTACGAGTCGCGTGTAAGCGTATACTCTTCTCCTGAATCAATGGTCAACCATAATTGCCAGCTCTCATTGCAAGAAAGTCGGCACTCTCCCCAAGCACTATAGACAAAATGGTGAAAACTTATAATTCCTGGGGTTCAACAACAACTAAAATATATACCATATAACTAAGGTACAAAAGAGATCCCTACAACCTACCATTGACCACAGTCCTTCACCATGAAATAGCAAACAATAAAAACAAAACAACACTTTGCTTTTCTTCACTGACAGTTAACCACGATTTTTACTAAACCACTTATTATTGAAAGTCCTCTTTTCTTGCCATCTTGTTGCACATATACAAAGCTATTTGGCCGATGTGCACCTAGCCAGTTAATTTCAAGCTTTTCTTCTATCTTTAACGAAGGAAACGGATTTCGTAATAAATAATCCACTTGATTCATTTTGAATTTCGAGTAAGCCACAACTTCAAAAGTAGGTCACAGCTTGTCAATCGTAAACGAGTGTGCGTTGTAGAAGACATATGTATATTGAATACGAAACGGACGATTACCGTTAACGATTATAATAATAGTTAGTTACATATTTCTATTAATGCATATCCGTTTCTACTATTTTATATATAATTTGTGATTCAATAAATAATTATACAAAGTACTATTTAATAAAGAGTCGTCGTTTAACTGTTAATTGGTTGATCGAGTAGGAAATTAGCTTCCGGTGAATAAAATGACATAAATTGTTTTGGCTATTATTATTAAAGGTAGCGGTCAACAGTTATAGGTCGCAATGTTACATCGTCAGTAGAGAATTTTAAGGCAGTAGTTTCCTTAAGGGGAGATAGGACAAACGGTTGCTAACTTCTTTATTTCTCAGTCAAATGAGATAATGTTTATCAGGTAGTAATAGCGACGGTCTGGTATAAAATATTATATAACTTTTAAATTAATTACTTGTCGGGTTGCCATGGAAATGGCGGCCATGTTGGATTATAAACAATGCCGTAAAGTAGGTAAGTACTCACAACTAGTTCATATTATTCTTTTTTTAAAATTGAAATACTTACATAAGCCATAGTTCTAGACAGCTAGCAACTTTAAATTGTTCTGGGACAGATAACAAGCTGATAGAAGTGAAACGAATAAGACATACAATTTTTACCCAAAAAATAGGAACCTATGGTTACTAAAAATATTGTGTTAAAAATATATTTCTCAAAACTTGTATTTCTATATCTGACTACCCTCAGTATTGATAGATCTATATGTATGCCAAATTTCATATTGATATCTTAAATGGTTACTGAGATTAACCTACTGAACACTTCCTAAAATAGTGAAAATCACAATTGTGAGAAAACTGCTATTTAAAAATATTTTGGTGAAATATGAAAAGATCTTTAACTTACCAAAGAATTTCCATATAAATCGCTTATATGATTGACAGAACATCCGTCCCGTATGGTTATATGTTAAATCCACCTGTATTATATGTGCCTCCTTCCTTCTGAGATATCTCATGCTCTTTGATGTGGAGCATGGGAGAACTACTATTTTTTAATATAGGCAAATATTGACGTAGACTAATGAGATAACGTTTTTAGCTATGCGATTGAAAAATTAAAAAAATTGAATATCATTGTTGAAAGATGTATTTGTCTCTACAAAAGCTGTGGAATCTCCATCACAGAGCAACTGGTAATAAACAAGTTGTCTCTTTCTCACTGACCTGGCAAAAATAAATTTGGTAGTTTCAGCTTCCATAGAATTGGATGAACTATCACCATTTTCTCACACTGGCACTTTACAATGATATATAATTTGATGTCTTTTATAGAATAGGGATCCCCATCACTAAGTACCAACCAAACGGTATTTCTAGACATTACCTATTAAAAAATACGTTAAATATCCGAGAGGGTGGGCTGTTTAAAATCTCATTTTCAAATTTAAAAAAAAATTAATTTTTTTTTACTGATTTCGATTCTAGAGATATAAAACTTACAGAATAAAACATATTTGGAAAATCGATATTTTAAAGAAAATATGTCATTTAGTGAGTTCTGAGACCCCTTAAATAACTAGATCGAGTACTATATCATTTTCAGATTCATATATGGTATATAGTTTGATACTGAAGTCCCCTGATCAATAAAATGCTGTCAAACGTAATGTGCACTTGACGGTTGCTATGAAAACCAAGATAAACAGCGGCAATATTGGATTTCTTAAGTTTAATATAAAACAGTAATTTTTTTATGTACAGGCTCAATTTTTGGTTTATATGTACAGAAATAGGTCCTTTACCTTTATATAGAAAATTTTAATGATATCACTTGTCATATTTGTTCTTCATAATTTTAAAAGTTTTACAGCTTTTTCGGTGACAATTTTTGTGGGTTTTTTTTACCGCTGCACAAAAACCACTCTTAGTTTCACAAAGTGCTCTGTACAAAATGTAAGTAATACAATGAAGAATAAGTGTGCAAAGTTTCATTATAATCCAACAAACAGTTTTTGAGAAACAACGTACCAAAGTTTTAAAAAAGTGACAAAATGAGAAAACGGAGAAAAAATAAATTATTTTGAAGTTTTATTATACTAATAAAGTTATATTAATGCTTTAACAAGTTATTTGACACAGAAAACCAGTTTCTAACAGTACAGGACAATCAAAACAATCCTGCTGCATATGCAGGACCTCCCTCCAGGGCATGCAGTTCTTCTTGTCTCTTCAATTTGGCAACCCGCACACTGTCGCGTCTCTTGGTTTGCTTGTCTATCTTATATTTTAAGCTATTTCTAATTCTCTTCTGCATCCTAGACGCTCCTAGTTTCTTCATGTGCAGGCCTGTAGAGAAGCCAAAAAACTGGGCAGTATCTTGAGCAGCAGCAGCACCAAAGTTGAACTCTCTTGCTGCTGTCACAACTGCAAACTGAACGCGCTTGCGCGAGGCAAAGTTGGTTTTATTACAGCGAGCCCAGATCAGGCTGCGTAAACATTCATTTGAGTTCTGAGTTTTTTCATGACACACATCTGCTCTGTAGTTTGGTATTAGACAGCCTGTCATAAATTGGCAAAAGATATTTCTCTAACTTGCCACGGTTGAGCCATGTGTGCAACATCTTGTCATGAGAACCTGGAACCTGATGCTTTGCCAGGGCGGACTGAAAAAAACACCAAGTTTGCTCTCCACTTGGGCACATTTCATGGTGTGGACTTTTGTCTGTTGAAAAGCAGTGATGCAGTGAAGCCATACCACTTTTCTTCATGGACTCAACACTTGCATTGTTCCTTATCGCTCTATTGAATAAATTGTCAGCTTACGGATGGAATTTGTGTAGCTGACCTTTACCACGTCCTCCTAGGGTCACGCCCTGCTTTCGGCAGTCAGCAACAACATTGCGGAGCGCTGTTCCAAGGCGTTTACTCACATGGTTGATGCACTCCTCTTTGTCTATCTGAATGCCCTCCCCATATGGTTTGATCTTGGTAAGCTCCGCAAATGTTTTGGCGTCACCATCAGAAAGTATTGATGTGTAGCGAAGTTTATGGCGTGCCGCCACAGACCGTCGCCACAGCAGTCTTGCAGCCTCCACCTCCATCATAACCTGTGAAATTGTTGTCACAGTTTGGAAGATGGTCTGCCTTCGACGCTTCAAATTCTGCTGGCTTGTCTCTTGAAAGGGTCTTGTCGGTGGTTTCACACACCTGACAATATGTGGACATAACATGAACATCTATCTATGCACAGTTCTGTCAGAACATCCACTGCACAACCAACTCCAATGTGGGATGTGTGGCCTCTAGTAAGCCAAGTACCATCAAAGCTGTCACTAATATCTACAACATCATTGTCATGGAGAGTGATGCCTGACTGCTGCGCATGAACTTGTCGGACATATTGCACGGTTTGGGAGAAAACCCTGCCCTCTAGATCTTCTAGCTTTGAATATAATTTATTCGCTTTGTTGTGAAATGTTTTGTGGTGAAGGCCTTGCAGGTTCATATTTTCACAAAAATTATTGAACGTTGTGGCACCCATTCCACAAACTAGTGCAGAATAAACAGTCTGGCTGTTGATGGCAAAAGATCTATCCCCGTCATTACTTCTTGCAGCTAGATACCTTCCAGAAACTACTTCTTCACAACAAGAGCAGTAAACATCTGCATAAACAGCTAATCCTTTGACTTTTTTGCTGTCAGTTTGAACAATAAGACCGGTATTTTTACATACTGGACAACATAACGTTTTGATGATTTCATCAATTTCAGAAAAATCAACTAATGCTCTGCCTTCTACTTTTTTGTACACATTGTCATCAGAAGAAACATACCTACTGTTAGAGGTCATATATTCATATGTGCTTTTTTAAAAACTCACTTCGGGTCTTTTCTGCAAGTAAAGTGTCACTTCCAAAACTTTGAGCTGAGCACGATGGTATCGAATCATTCATTGTCAAAACTCATTATTAGGCACTGGCACATGCTGTTCAGCTGTGTCGCATTCAGAATTTTCTGTAATGTTTACGAAGTTCTGGTACACTTTTCTCTGTTTACGAGCATTTGCCAGTTGTAGACATCGTGCTTTTTTATGTTGAGCAGCTGACTGATGGGTAAATTTCTTGGCACGAGGCATTTTTCAATTCGCAGCGTTGAGTAGTCACTATCGTAAACAATCGGCCATCTTGGAAAATCGGATACCGACGTTATCATTTCAGCCAACAGGAATCGCGCATTGTTGATGGTAATGTAAAGGTCAAGCTTACACCCATATATGGAAGTTCCCGGAAGATTGTTGACGTGAATAAACTAGCTTTGTATCGGAAAGTTAGCATTCCACAGTCCCGAAACTTGCCGAACGACGCAGGGGAGATAATGACGATTACAACGGTGTATGATACATGAAGTTATCTCTGTGCAAATACCGTTGCTAGGGTTTGAAAAACGCCGATTTCATAATAATTTTCAATAACTAAACAATTTGACACCTAGGGTTAGTTCAGCAAAATATGAATATTGCATTAAATTAATATTTTTTAAACAAAAACAAGTGCGGAATCTGATATTCAGTATATTTATATGGAACTGCAGTAAAACTATTTGATTGGCAAAACACGTAATTACAAAGTACTGTAGTTTTACAAATTACAAAACAATGACAAAATACAGCAACGTTTCGACCAACAAGGCCTTTATCAAGCAAACGAACAAACAGGAGTGACAAATTAAAATGAAACACAAATGGACGACCAAATACAAACGTATCTAAGGAAAATCTGGAATAAAAACGAATAACGAAATAAATGTAACACAAAAACACACATAAAAACTAGAAATAGAAAGGAAAAGAAACAATGAAACATCTAGTAAATATATAACTTGAATACACGCAACATATACCCATATAGATTACAAAGCAGGGAAGAGAAAGTACTAAGAAGCATAAGAATGGAATATAACATGAATACATACAACATATACCCATATAGATTACAAAGCATGGGAAGAGAAAGTACTAAGAAGCATAAGAATGTAATACGTTGAGCCGCGTGGTCGCAAGGTACCATACAAAGAAATCAACCGATTCTCCAGAGCAAATCGACTGCGATCATCCGAGGAACATGATCGGATGGCTGTGACCTGGACATCGTGAGCACCTAAATGGCCAGTGTCATTGAAATGGGTGGCTACAGGGTCACAGAGCATTGGCGTATGTCGCGTAAGTGTTGGGCGAATCGGTCACTGAGCCTCTTGCCTGTCTCGCCGATATAAGCCTTGTTACACCGCTTACAGATAATAGCATAGATAAGATTACGGGACTCGCATGTGAACCCATCGTCAATAAGAAACGTGCCTAAAGGAAAGATACAGTACGCGTCTGTATCACATAAGCACACGTGTTGCAACGCCGACGACCACACTGGACAGTGCCAAAATGAGTCAGGATATTGGACTTAAGGCGACTGTGTACCAACATATCCTTAAGACTTCTGTCCCGTCTGTAAGACACCAAAGGATAGTTGGGGAAGACAGAACGGGTCTCAGGATCTGATCTAAGGAGAGACAGATGGATTTGCTCTGGAGAATCGGTTGATTTCTTTGTATGGTACCTTGCGACCACGCGGGCTCAACGTATTACATTCTTACGCTTCTTAGTACTTTCTCTTCCATGCTTTGTAATCTATATGGGTATATGTTGTATGTATTCATGTTATATTCCATTCTTATGCTTCTTAGTACTTTCTCTTCCCTGCTTTGTAATCTATATGGGTATATGTTGCGTGTATTCAAGTTATATATTTACTAGATGTTTCATTGTTTCTTTCCTTTCTATTTCTAGTTTTTATGTGTGTTTTTGTGTTACATTTATTTCGTTATTCGTTTTTATTCCAGATTTTCCTTAGATACGTTTGTATTTGGTCGTCCATTTGTGTTTCATTTTAATTTGTCACTCCTGTTTGTTCGTTTGCTTGATAAAGGCCTTGTTGGTCGAAACGTTGCTGTATTTTGTCATTGTTTTCGGAATCTGATAGAAGACATATTAAGGTGTGTCAAAATGAACTTTTCCAAAAATAGTCGACCTGACTCGATTTCGCTATTCCTTACTGGTAACCATCGCCTTAAAACGACCCGATAAAACATAGTGCGCTGATATATATGTCAAGCGTTATAGAAGAAGCTTAATTGGAGACCGTACATAAAAGTTTTTTTAAATAATAATGTTTATATATAATTATTATGATTGCTATATTATTATGATATAATATTTATATTTTAGTGTTAAATATTCTACTTTCAAAGCTAATCAGTGTCAAGTTAACTATAATACGTAATTACGAACAAAATAAAAAATAAGTACACGTTAATTATTTTTGGTTTGGTAGGCCTGTTCTTACTGGTCCCTAATGACTATGGGTGTATACTAATTGGAGGAAAAATATGTTGTTTTTAGATTTCAGAATGTGTGTGCTATTTTAGCGTTATATATCAACTTTCAAAGCTAATCAGTATCCTGTTGAAAGTAATAATTATAAACAAATAATGTCTGAAATAATAAGTACACGTTACTCAATATTTTGGTGGGGCCTGGCCCCACTGGCCCTTAATGACGAGCCGCCCCTGAGCTGTAGTCAAGGTGAATTAATGCAAGGGACAATTCCTAAAAAATCTTATTCTATGATCGTTTGTTATGTATTAAAATATGCGACCACAGTCGCGTCCATGTCGTTAGGACAACATCCACAGTCGAGTCAATGTCGCTAGGACAACTCCCACAGTCTTGTACATGTCGCTAGTACTACGCCCACAGTCTTGTCTATGTCGCTAGTACAACACCCACAGTCTTGTCCATGTCGCTAGGACAACGACCACAGTCGTGTACATGTGGCTTGTACAGTACCCACAGTCTTGTCTATATCGCTAGTACAACGACCACAGTCTTGTACATGTCGCTAGGACAATACCCACATTCTTGTCTATGTCGCTAAGACAACGCCCACAATCTTGTAAATGTCACTAAGCTATAAGACGACGCCCATATTCTTATCTATGTCGTTGCTACATCACTTTAGTTGTATTCATATTGATGATACATTCCAAGATGGCAAATGCTACTGACTAACTAATGTAATTAACGGCTGCATGGAGAATCTGCTTATGTTTCCCAACTGTAATTAACGGCTGCATGGAGTTGTTAAAACTGTTAGCTTTGAGTTCGCGTAGAAGTGGGTTCATGACATCACGCTGGAAGCTGTTCTATTATGTCGAACACTATTTGACATTTGTCTACTCGTGTATGGCTGCTACGTGCCTTCAGAACTCTCGAGCGTGCTGCCAAGTGGGTCTGTGATCTAGCTAGCGAGGTGAGCTGGAAAACAAGAGATCACGCGTGAACTGAAGACATTAAAATATTAAAGCGCGCGGCATTCTTGTGTTGGTAGTCTGTATCAAAATCTGACAAAATAACTAATCGGAGCTTAAGATAGTATCAAGTGATATTGTTGTTGATATATTTGTTGAATGTGACGATCTAACCAGGTAGAGACTTTGTGAGTATTTTATAGATATTATTTCATTATCGTCAGCAAAATAATCTTGATTCTTACCATTATCACTGTAACAAACAACTACACAACTACAGTTAAAGTTAATTGCATATCCTTTATAGGACTTTGCGAATCAACTCCCAGCTTTTTAACGCTGTTTGTGATTTTTCTAGATATTATTACGTTCAGTAGTTTGCCAATACTTTCTGAACGGGTGGTGCCATCGTCCTTTTGTAAAGATCAACGCGAAAAAATTTGCAACCAAACTGTTCGCAGCGTAATTCGAACTCAGAACGTCGGGGTTAATAGACCGGCACGTCCAAGCCACAACTACAGCTACTATTATCACTGTAACATACATCATCTACATAACTACAACAGGAAACATTATTAACATTGCCCCCAACCCCACTCACTCACTACTACTACCGTCATTAACATTACAACCACCACCACTACACTCACTCTACTTACCACACACCACACCACTCACTACTACTACCGCCAATCAACATTACAACCACCACCACTACCACCTACCGCCATCAACATTACAACCACCACCCATACCACTACTACTACTACCCATCAACATCAACACATATACACACCACTAAACACTACTAATATTATCGCCATAACACCAATAGATCCACTGCATCACACTAGCATCATTTAAAAAATAAAAAAGCTACATATATATATATTCAGTTTTCAGTAACACGTGTGTGCGTGTATGTCAGTGTGTGTGCCAGAGTGTGTGCATGTTTAAGTGACCGTGTTTGAAATGTCAAAATATATGTTGCTTCACTTAATCAAACTTTGTCATTTATTTATCTGTGTTGTTGTCAGTAGATGTGTGTGCGTGTGTGTGGGTGGTGTGTGAGGGAAGTGCGTGCATGCGTGCGTGTGTTGTGTGCATGTATATATGCTGTGAGAAACGATGCCCAATGCGGCGTCACTGGCGCTTTGGCGCCTACGTTATACATTTCTGGTGCCCTCAAGTTAACCGCTGCCTTCAACGTTAGTCATAATTTTTAGGGGATTAATTGGAAGGGAAGGTGGCAGTTCTGAATAATAGAAAATTTCATTCTTTTGTCCCAGCGGTAGTGAGCTCGATCACGAACCCAAGCGTACCTAGCTCATACCCACGGTGGGCAAGTTTGGAAGCAAATTCTTTTCCGTGAGATTTTTACGAAAGATAAAAACAGACCTCACCGTTCAGAAAGCAATGGCAAACTACTGAACGTATAAGTGGTGCCTATAAAATCAACGACTCGTTTACTGTGGTTGATGGCTACGTCCTTTAGGATATGCCACGATTTTCATTTCATTGTCCCAGCATTCCCGAGAACCCTATCTTTCCACTTTTGTCAAAGCACTCACGAGAACAATATCTTCCCACTTTTATCCCAACACTCACGTAAACAATATCTTCTCACTTTTATCCCAACATTCACGAGAACAATATCTTCCACTTTTGTCCCAACACTCCTGAGAACAATATCTTCCCACTTTTATCCCAACATTCACGAGAAACAATATCTTCTCACTTTTATCCCAACACTAACGAGAACAATATCTTCTCACTTTTATCAACACTCCGAGAACAATATCTTCTCACTTTTATCCCAACACTCACGAGAAACAATATCTTCTCACTTTTATCCCAACACTCACGAGAACAATATCTTCTCACTTTTGTCCAACACTCACGAGAACAATATCTTCTCACTTTTGTCCCAACATCCTAAGAACAATATCTTCTCACTTTTGTCCAACACTCAAGAACAATATCTTCTCACTTTTGTCAAAGCACTCACGAGAACAATATCTTCTCACTTTTATCCCAACACTCACGAGAACAATATCTTCTCACTTTTATCCCAACACTCACGAGAACAATATCTTCTCACTTTTATCCCAACACTCACGAGAACAATATCTTCTCACTTTTATCCCAACACTCACGAGAACAATATCTTCCACTTTTGTCCAGCACTCCTGAGAACAATATCTTCTCACTTTTATCCCAACACTCACGAGAACAATATCTTCCACTTTTGTCAAGCACTCCTGAGAACAATATCTTCCCATTTTTGTCCCAGAAAGTCCGAGAACAATATCTTCCCATTTTTGTCCCAACACTCACGTGAACAATATCTTCCCACTTTTATCCCAACACTCACGTGAACAATATCTTCCTACATTTGTCATCGAAAAAGGGGAAGACTGCAGTAAAACTTGGTAAATAGCGAAATACTATAGTTTTACAAAATACAGAAACAGTGACGATAAACAGCAACGTTTCGACCAACAAGGCCTTTATCAAGCAAACGAACAAACAGGAGTGACAAATTAAAATGAAACACAAATGGACGACCAAATACAAACGTATCTAAGGAAAATCTGGAATAAAACGAATAACGAAATAAATGTAACACAAAAACACACATAAAACTAGAAATAGAACGGAAAAGAAACAATGAAACATCTAGTACTTTCTCTTCCCATGCTTTGTAATCTATATGGGTATATGTTGCATGTATTCAAGTTATATATTTACTAGATGTTTCATTGTTTCTTTTCCGTTCTATTTATAGTTTTTATGTGTGTTTTTGTGTTACATTTATTTCGTTATTCGTTTTTATTCCAGATTTTCCTTAGATACGTTTGTATTTGGTCGTCCATTTGTGTTTCATTTTAATTTGTCACTCCTGTTTGTTCGTTTGCTTGATAAAGGCCTTGTTGGTCGAAACGTTGCTGTTTATCGTCACTGTTTCTGTATTTTGTAAAACTATAGTACTTTGTTTGTACGTGTTTCGCTACTTTTGTTATCTCGCTTTTCTGTTATGTAGCATGAAATTTTGATCACCACTGGATTATGATCAGAATTTATATCTGCTCCTGGATATGTTTTGGTGTTCATTACATTATTTTTAAATCTGTTCCTAATCATGATGAAATCTATCTGGTTCCTTTTTCTATCTCCTGGGCTTTTTCATGTGTATAATCTCCTAGATTCTTGTTGGTAAAATGTGTTGCATATAACCATGTTATTTTCTTCACAGAACTGGATAAGCCTATCTCCTCGTTCATTCCTTGTTCCTAGCCCGTATTGTACTACAATATTCTTGTATTTGCCTTTGCCAATTTTTTAATTCATATCGCCCATTATAATTACGAGGGTGCATTGAAAAGTAATGCCTCCAAGTCCATAACTGTGTTAATAGTGTTCGGAGGCAATTGACACCGATATCAGAATAAAGTATATGTAAGTGTGTTTTCAGGACAGTAAGTGTCAAGTGTCTGGAATGTTGCGCATGCGCACAACATAATCCAAGATGGCGTCATACATGGAAATTCGGTTGAAGCAAAAAGCTGTGATTGAATTCTTGACGGCCGAAGGTTGTGTTCCCATCGACATGCATCGGAGAATGAGAGCGGTATATGGTGACGCCTGTGTGGATGTGAGTACTGTTAGGAGGTGGGCAAGGACTGTTAAAGACGACAATCCAGCGACGATGACCTTGCATGATCAGGCTCGCAGCGGACGACCAATTACAGCGGGAAAAGTTTTGATGACCATTTTTGGGACTGCCAGGGCGTAATCCACACATAATTTTGGAACGCGGCAATACTGTCAATTCTGATCGGTATGTGGAAACGATGAAGAAACTACGGGCAAGACTGCTACGTGTTCGTCCTGGAAAACACGCAGTCCTTCAACATGACAATGCTCGTCCACACACCAGTAGACAAACAGCTGCAGCATTAGAGCGTCTCAATTTTGACGACATTTTAGCGCACCACCATATAGCCCCGATTTGGCACCTTGTGACTTTTTCCTGTTCCCAAAGCTCAAGGAACATCTCAAGGGAAACAGATATGCTTCTGACGAGGATGTGGCAACAGATGTGCGTACCTGGCTTCGTGAAAAATCATCAGATTTTTTCTTCGACGGAATGCAACAACTAGTTCGACGTTGGCGTGTGTGTGTGTGGAACGTGGAGGTGACTATGTCGAAAAATAATGACTCTATTATGTAGTGGACATCTCAAGCTTTCTGAAAATGTATGTTTCATTTGTAAATTATGTATATTAACAAAGTTATGGACTTGGAGGCATTACTTTTCAAATTGTCAGTTGTCTTTACTTGTTTGAGAATCTGTTGTAAATCTTCATAATATTTTTCGATTTCTTCGTCTGCCTGGTCTGATGTTGGAGAGTATGTTTGGATAATTGCTATATCGAATGGCTTTGCTCTGATCTTTAAAAGCATCATTCTGTCGTTATACGTCCAATAACCACTGATGTATTTTTCTATTTCCTTTTTTATTAGTATACCTACTCCTCGCTCATGATGTTCTTCTCCTGAATGTATAAATATATAGTCATCTCTTCTTGTGTATCCCTCGCCTTTCCATCTTGTTTCTGCGACTCCCATAATATCTACCTTCATATCTGTTGTCTCTAGTATTAAATTGTCTAGTTTTCCTTCTTGGTGTAAGGTTCTAACATTCCATGTTGCAAAACGAATGTGTCTTTTCCTTGTTTTCATGTATTGTTTGTCTTCAGATGGATATTTTTGCTTCATTGCTACGTCTTTGGTTGTACGTGGTGAAGTCCCAATTTCTTCCATGAGGGCCAGCCGCAAATCATTTGTATGTCTTGAAAGCGCCTCATGTGTGCCCCACACTTTGCTGTGATCAAACTAAATATAAAACTAAAAAACATAAACCAACCAACAAGAAAGGAGCCACATATAGATATATCAGCACTTAAACAACCAGAGATACAACAGAAATATTGTGTGGAAGTAAAGAACAAATATGAATGCCTAATGACAGAGTGCTTAGAACAATACAGAAGAGAAAATCCTGAAGAGAAAGTAACCAATAAATGGGATTGCTTAAAACAAAGTATACAAACTGCAAACAAAAACCTGCCTGTAAAAGAATCCATGAAAAATCAAATGTGGATGACTGATGAAATCTTAGAAAAAATGGCAGAACGAAAGAAAGCCAAGAACACCCCAAAGTATACAATTTTAGACAACGAAATACGCAACATGTGCAGAACCACAAAAGTAAACTGATTAGAAACAAAATGCAAGGAAATAGAAGATATGGCAAAAAAACACAGGACTAGAGATATGCACAGAGAAATAAGACAAATGACAAGTAAGAAAAATACTATAAAAAGTGGAGGATGTATCAAAAATAACAACAACCAACTTTTGTTTGATAAAACAGAAATATTGACAAGATGGACAGAATATGTAACGGCTCTATTTGATGATCAAAGAAGCAGTAAACACAGTATAAAGTGCAATGACGGCCCAAGAATACTAAAATCTGGAGTTGTAAGAGCAATCGAAACAATGAAGCGAGGAAAGGCTGCAGGATTGGACAATATTACTGTGAAAATGTTAACCTCCTTAGAGGATTTTGGTATTTCAACCATTACAGATTTGTGCAATGATATATATAACACAGGATATATACCAAGAGACTTGAAGACATCAGTATTCATACCACTACCCAAAAGCCCAAAGCACAGGAGTGCACAGACTATAGGACAATTAGCCTGATGAGCCACATAACAAAAATACTACTCAAGATCATACATGAAAGAATTAAAAACAAGATAGACATAGAAGTAGGAGAAGAACAGTTTGGCTTTAGAAAGAACAGAGGAACAAGAGAGGCAATACTTTGTATAAGACTACTCGCTGACAAATATATAGAAGTGCAAAAAGTATCTACTTGTGTTTCATCGATTATAGCAAAGCTTTTGACAGAGTCCAACATGAAAAGCTAATCATATGTCTACAAGAAATAGGCCTAGATGGGGATGATATCAGACTAATAAGTAACATATACTGGGAACAGACAGCAATAATAAAATATGAAAATAGCTACTCTCCATACATAGACATAACGAGAGGAGTGAGACAAGGATGCATTCTGTCACCAAGCCTATTTAACATCTACACAGAGAAAATCTTCAAACAACTAGAGGGAATTCCATTTTTCAATGGAAAAATAATAAACAACTTAAGATATGCAGATGACACTTGGTAGCAGAAAATGAACAAGATCTACAATAACTAGTGGACCAATTGGACAGAACTAGCAAGGAATATGGATTAGACATTAACATACAGAAAACAAAAACTATGGTAATCAACAAAGAAATGGAAAAACCTAAAATGAATATAAAATACATGGAGAATTACTACATCAAGTAAAAGCTTCTTATATCTCGGTCAGATGATAACAGATGATGGCAGATGTATAACAGAAATTAAAAGAGAATAGGAATGGCCAAGGATAATTTCAATAGTATGAGAAAGTTACTGACATCCAAACAAATTACAAACAGGCTAAAAATGAGAATGATCAAATGCTATACATATATCCTATATTAATGTATGGCTCGGAAACATGGACAATGAACACGCAGTTAGAAGACAGAATTGATACATTTGAGATGTGGATATATAGAAGAATAGGCAGTTTCATGGACAGAAAAACAGACAAATAATCAAGTTTTAGGAAAACTAGGCATGAAGAAACAATTATTAAGAGAAATAAAATTCAGACAAGTAAAGTATTTTGGACATATAAAAGACATGACATCATGACAAAACATTTACTAGAGGGAAACTTGAGGGGAAGAGCAAGAGGAAGACCGAGAGATAAGTGGGAGGAAACTTTAAGAAATGGACAGGTTACAGTCTGGCAGTGTGCAACACCAAGGCGAAAGACAGAGGATGCTGGAGATTCATTGCAGCCAACCTTCGATGTGGAGACGGCACCTAATGATGATGAGCATGCAATTTGACACTTCCTATTCGCTACACGTTGAGGAAATTATGGTGTGTAACTGGAACAGAATGCTCTTAATGTATCATCTAGGCGTCAGTCTGTCAGGCAGGAACGGTTCCTATCTTTTATAATGTTCATAGATGAAAACAGGACTTGACATTGATATGTTCAACCAAAGCACGAATATATTTTCACACCAACGCTACTAATCATTGAATAGTTATTAATTGACGTCAAAGTCCAGAAATTGTCCGTATTTTGGCCATGGATGAATTTCAAAGATATCTCTTCTTGTAGATTTAAGATTTCCAATTCTAACACCAGATTATATATTTTTTTAAACTTCACAGACCCTAACCTACCCCAAGTTAAGTTGCATTGACAGAAGCGAATTGGTTATTGAGAAACATTAAAATGTATTTCAAATGTTGAAAACTGACTAAAATCTATTGTCTATTCCCAGGTGCAAGATGTATTTGGCTGTCCACTCTTGCCGTTAAACGTAGGGATGGGAGCTTTAATTTGCGTTCTAGGGTTAGATGAGTCGCCCTTGTTGTGTTGTATCCATGTTCATGTAGTGTGGTCTTAATATTGTTTATCCATCATTTTCTTGGTCTTTCCTTAGCTCTAGTACCCGATCTCTTTTTATTGTATTCTGTTATTGGTAGTTGGTTGTATTTCACTCTCATTAAATGTCCAAACCCCTGCATTTGTTGTATTTCGATGTATTCGGTGCATGAAGTTATGCCAACTCTGCTTCTGATGTCCTCATTTCGTAGTCTGTTTTTCCTGGTGACTCCCACTGTCTCCCTCAAGCATTTCATTTCACACGTGGTGAACTTTCTGTGATGTGTTGCTGTAAGAGACCAAGTTTGGCCTCTTCAAGGACTAAAATCGATTAGCAAATTCAACAGTAAGAAGTTCAAGGTGTTTTACAAAGGAATATAATTCACATAACCGCTGATAGATTCCGCTATCAATTTCACATTTGGAAAGTGATTTTCTTCTTTTAAAACGTCAATTCTAAAGTTTTCATTTCTTTTGTTCATTGTCCATTCTTCGTTTGAGGATCATCTTCATCGCACGTCGAACATGTTCATAATTGCCCCGGTCTCCTCCCAAACACGTAAAGTGTATTTAGGCTAACAACTCCCGTTCTGTGTTGATTGATGTATCTTAATTTCTTCTGAAACGGGTTTATTGAACTTATCATGTCTGAGATGTCCTTATCTTACCTTTGCAATTCGAGATTGAACTTCTACAATTTGAAGGTGCGATCGGAGTCAAGAAAGCTAAATCTTGTGGTCATGATATATCATCAAGTTCCATGGAAAGTTGACATGGGAGATGATTTAAGAAATCCCGTTTTCTCAGTTAGGAGCCTACAGAATTGTTCCAGTGTCTTTCTTCTACTTACTTGTACTCAGTGGCGGCTCGTGATCATTTTTGTTGGTGGGGCCAGACAGAAATTTTCGGAAATATCATGGTTTCGGTTAGGCTATGTTTCAATGAATAAAATAATAAATACAAGTTACACCTTATTTTTTTGGTGGTTCCCGTCCCCACTGGCCCTTAATGACGAGCCGCCACTGCTTGTACTTCTCTATCAAGAATTATATAGCTATGCTCAGCATCTGATATCAAACGAGACGAAATCAATCGATGACGAGTGGAGGAGGATCTGATGTAATGTACTATTGGAGTTACTAATTTTATGACATGCTCAAACTTCATCACATTTGTGTATAAAGTTTCTTGGTGAGAAGAGCTACATTTTAGATTTGATTCTCCCTCTCTCTCTCTCTCTCTCTCTCGATCGTTCTTTTTCGGCTGTTTTGATCATTCTTATTGTGATATAGAAACAGCCTTTGCCAAAACTGTATTTTTACGTCACATCTTCAGTGCCATTTGGAGCTCTGGTGCTTGTCCTTCGGCGACATGTCCGATTTCAACCAGCGTTTACTGGGTTCGCTCTCCGTTAGCCTTTGACTGTCCCCAGCCGACCTGCAAGGCAGCAGGTTGTTATTTTCTTTTAGGGTAGCGACCCTTAGACGACCTACCTTCCGGGGTTGTTGAGCGTCCTCTGCCCAGGTTACCGGTTTTTGTGTGTGGACTACTTGGTTTGCCTGCCGTTCAGTTTTGTGTACGGTTTACTCGATAGGCTTTGATTGTCCTCAGTCAAACTACAAGGCAGTAGTAGTTCCCTGCGAGCGGAAAGCGCACTGAATTCAAGCCAGATACAGTAATACTTTTAAAATTAAATAATGAATATGATATCCTTATAGAATACGCACAAAGCTTTGCCTGTGCATTCGTTGAAACAAAACGGATCCTCTACTGTGAAAAAATGAATTAAACATTCTGTTATTCATGATTTTTTCTTTCTTCTTAAAATTCTGATTAGCATTCAAGCAGAGGTGGAGCAACAAAGGTTGAAGTTCACATTTATCTTTATGATAATCGAACAAATTTGCAGCTGCAACAATCTTCTTCTTCTTTGCGTTCGTTCTTTACGACCAATTTTAATCACTCTTTGTGATATGTTTGATCTTTGCCAAGAAGGTGTATACGTTGCACATTGGTTTGGTAGGCCCCTAAACGCATAGACTTCTGCACATTTAGGACATGTGCATCCGATTTCAGCCAAACCTCCTTAGTCGTCTCTTACAACATGCGTGGCAGGTAACAGTGGTTCTATTCTTTACACCCCAAATTTGGGCCCCGGTAATCACTCGGGCGAGCTGCAACAATCATTTCTTCTTACATTTCTTCTGACATTTCTTCTTTCATTGTTTCTTCAACTATTTCCCCATCACTGAAAGTTTTCTTTCTTTAGCTAATACATAACAGATTTCGTAAGAAGCTATTGTGTCACGTTACGTGATTGTTTAACAGTCTTTGTCAACATACTCTGCTGCAATGTGAATTTTATTTAAGATCCCTTACTGTGTACCTGCTTAGTCCCTTACTGTGTACCTGCTTAGTCCCTTACTGTGTACCTGCTTAGTCCCTTACTGTGTACCTGCTTACTCCCTTACTGTGTACCTGCTTAGTCCCTTACTGTGTACCTGCTTAGTCCCTTACTGTGTACCTGCTTAGTCCCTTACTGTGTACCTGCTTAGCCCTTACTGTGTACCTGTAGTCCCTTACTGTGTATTTTCTTAGTCCCTTACTGTGTACCTGCTTAGTCCCTTACTGTGTACCTGCTTACTCCCTTACTGTGTACCTGCTTAGTCCCTTACTGTGTACCTGCTTAGTCCCTTACTGTGTACTTTCTTAGTCCCTTACTGTGGCTTCTTAGTCCCTTATTGTGTACCTGCTTAGTCCCTTACTGTGTACTTTCTTAGTCCCTTACTGTGTACTTTCTTAGTCCCTTACTGTGTACCTTATCATAATTTTGTCTAGGGGAATTCTCCACTTGAAGTGTATTCTGTTGGTGGAGTTCTCTGTCTGTGTTTTTCTGACTTTTCATGTGCAGTGAGGCTACAGGCTTTATGCACAACGGCACAGTGGCATAATTTACAAAACGCATTTTGTGATCCATCAGAAGATCTTTTCGCCCATACAAAAGTCTTTTCCCAATTGGTATTATATTTACGACTACTGTCATAAGATTTTTCCATTTTATGTGGCCATAGTTAGATTCCTTACGAAATTACACACAAATAAGAACAGATAACAGGACTGCACTGCATAATCCGAGGCGGGAAAAGAGCAAAGCAGGAAGGATGTAGCCTCCATAATCTTTAGTATTAAACATAATTTTTCACAACACCAATCAAAACCAAAAAAAAACCTAAATTAAGTATATTTACCCAATTTATTCTAAGAATTATACACATTTAAAAAAAAAAAAAGTTTATTATGAAAAAAAACCAAAAATCGGCCAAAACCAAACACTTTTTTAAGCCACCACTTTTTAAAAGTGAAATTTCTCGAATCTGGCTTTAAAAAAGCCAAATTGGCAACCCTAAGCACTAGCAGGCCTGAGAAACGAAAACTGACCCGATAACACAAAGCTTGCGAGAAGCTGTACGGGAGACCGGGCACGACGTATCAGTAGCGCTCACTTAGTAATGTCCCTTTGTTGAGCTTAGATACCATTTGTTTACATTCCTGTGCAAGGTTACGAAACGGCGACTTTTTGGTCGGTTTATATATCGCTTTAAAATCCGGCTGTTGTTAATGTAAAAACACACAATACACTATTGCGTTAAAATATAATCAAATTTCAAATGTAGCTCTGGGATTTTGTGTAGTATCACTCTGTTATATAATATAATTATGAAGTTATATCTGTTTGAACTAGTCACATTCTAACTAGCTGACGATGTGCAAATTACACTGATGGGGTAGGTTGTTAACTTCATAAGAATAGAAATATGTAGTTACAAAATATACAAAGTTTAGTTCTTTGTAAAGGTAACACATTAACGATACTAAATATATATTTTTTTAAATTTTACGATTTTAAGGTAAGAGTAATAGTAGTTCATGGTGTAAGCTAGAACTGAGAGTGAGATCTGAAATAAATTGAGAACTCTTAATTGAAGTTAATTGTAATGAGATTTTGTAAATTAATGAGAAGAAAGATGAAAAATTGTTACAATAGAAATGAAAACGTAATAAAACTATAGAATAAAATAATTCAAGAATAAATTAATTTTAAAGAATTTATTTTCATCATAGTAGTGATGGACTGGGGCATGGTTGACATATAATACTATGTCATCAGCTGACGAAAGACCAATTTGAAAACTCACTGTGTCTGGTCATTTATAATATAAGCTTAAAACTTTCAAAGACAAAGATATATTTATAAAATTACTATTAAATTGCATATATATTTAACATATCTCAACATATCAAAATGTTATATATATATATATATAAAATCACAATAACATAAATTTACACATCTATTTTCATAAATGCATAAGGATCTAGTTTACTTCTTCATGAAATATGTAATGTTTAACATAATTAATTTATACTTTCACAATAATACTTTCATTTCTAAATATACTGCTAATGGTAGTTCAAATAAAAATAACATATCTCAAACATTGACAATACACATTTGTAATAGAATTATACAATTTTACTAGCCCACATTAGTCATGATTAAGTAGCCTAGAATTTTAATTCATAATTGACTCATGCACACTTGCTCATACACATTTGCTCATGCATACTTACTGACATGTAGAATACTTACCTAGGACATCTCACAAACACACATTACACATATATATAACTGTTCTAAATTGTTATAAAGACAGCTATACAACACACAATACAGCAGGGAAAAATAAAATTGCACAGCCCAGAGGTCTGCTATTATTTAAACTTTTTTTCACAGTGAACTTGTGTATTTACAGTTGGATAAGTTTGTAGCAGCTGTGTATTTATGATAAATTTTAATTCTGTAGTTTTATTTCTTATACCCAGCTCTTTTCTCTATACCAGCTACCATTGAATGTACAACTTCTCCTCCTTGTTCTCCTAAAAAGCCCAACCCAAAACCATTAAGTCTGATCCAGTTTGCACAGTGATGTTCTTGTATGTGTTGTTTTGGAATTATTTTATCTGGAAAATACAGTCTGTATATTGTCATGTAATCTTGTATTGCGAAATTGTATTTCTGGAACTGTGTCAGCATGCATTGTACATCTGGAACTGTGTCAGCATGCAGGTCTACTGGGGAGATGTAATTGTGAACTTTTTCAAATGCTGTATTTAATGAATTAAAAATGTCTCCTGTGATCAATGCAATATTTATTATATCCTTATTCTGTGTGTACAATTGTGTGTGTGTATGACATCTTTGTGAGATCTTTATATACTTTACATGTTAAGTATTTATGACAGTGGTTACCAACAAAAGCTCTACTATGATATGCCTGTGGTGTGATTTTGTGTTTTTCTAATACTTTATCTAAATGTGAACACTGACCAGATCTATCACACAGTGCTTCAAACTCAAGTTCTAATAGGCTTGCTTGTGCTTTTTAATCTTAGTATTGCATTTTATTTTCTCCTCCTCACTTTCACAAACTAATAAATCTGCATGTAACTTGTTTATTACTAATTTGAACATATCTGCCTGATGCTAATTATTACCATATTGTTTTAAATATTGCATAGTGTTTTAACTAGTGTATTCCTCTTCTATGTTTTCCATGATATCTCTGTCTATACTGTCAGCTGCTTTTTCTAAAATTGGAAATGCAAGCAGTAATAAAAATTATTTGCTTGTTACTATATATTATATATAATTTTTCTGCTGATATGGGATGTAATTGAAGTCACATAACTTGACTGCATAAACAGCATTTAGTTAAGAGCAATTTATTTCAATCCTGATAATGTTCTATTATTTATTTTTACTCTTAACTTACAATAGCATAATGTTACAGTTCTTAATTAGTTTCCCCAAAAACATCATGTAGTCGGTCGTTGATAACATTCAGATAATGAATAATGTCTTCTGTTGTCAATGGGATGATTCTATATAGTCACATTCAGCTAGGAATTTATCATTTTAAACTTGATATTCGATACAAATAGCAACCACCCAGCAGAAATACAGCATAACAAGTTGAAAATTATGCTTTGAATTAACGCTTATTGCTCTGTAAATAACAAAACTATGTTTTAAAGGGTAAGAGAGAACATGACATAGTAGTCGGTGAAAGTCCCATCGAAACAAAACAGGGTCGTCGCTCTAGCGATCAAAGTTTGGAGCTCCCAAAATAACCACTGACAATAAAACTTGCACACAAGAGAGAGAAATCATTCATCATTTTAAAAATGTATGATTCAGTGACACTTTTTCGGGGATCAAAAAAATTTGTTGTTTAGTAGCAGTACCTCCAAAAGTAGGGTACAAAAAAAGGGGTGACACTTTAAAATGTCTCGTTAGGTATTTTTTTACTAAATGTTGATAAATATTTTAATATGAGATATTTAAAGATAAAAAATTTGTTTTTTGAAAAGGGGACATAAGTAGACAACCTGATTTATTGTACACAAGTTTCAGATTCATAATAATTCAAAATGGATCCCATTTAGAACTTTTTATTACCCAGCATTCAATCCCAAAGAATGTCTTGTATCTTCCTAAAAGAACGGTCTCTAATACAAATGTACAGGGCGGGGGGAGCTTAAAAACAGGAATTTGTGAGAAAATTTGGGTTTGCCAGGCTATAAGAGAGGGAGAGAGAGAGAGATTACAAAGAAAACAAGATTGAAATTTAAAATGCTAATTTTTTTTGAGAGTGCTGTGAAAAAAAAAGGGGAAAGGTTCTTTTTTGGGAATGCTCCCCCTCCAACTCTAAGTCCTATTAATTAATAAGCGGAGATCGGGGGCCCCAAAAAGCATAACGACCCCATGGTGCCTGGGGGCACCAGTTGACAGCCTACATAAAGGAAACAGCGGGCATTTGTTTGGGTTTGGTTATTGGTTACAAACTGACGTCATTGCACTAAAACCCATAGGTGCTCAGTCCCCCAACAGATATCGAAGAGTATGCATACTGATGGTTCCTGTGGCCGCTGATTAAACATACCTCTCACTCTGCCTCAGGCATCCAGTTCGATTGAAAAAAGGGAAATTTCCCAAAACTGTTAAATGTTATCATTAAACGATTTTAGTGTCCTCATCCAACAGAGAGCCCGAAGAGACCAAGAATATCCCCATCCATCTTCAACTCCCCAACAATGATCCCTTTGATGCAAGCCTGTCCGCTTCTCATTCCCGTAAACCCCCGCATGCCCAGGACAGTATATCCACGAACCCGCGGGAGGTTAGAAACTTCTATAGAGACATCCACTCATACCAAAACCTCCCCTTCTGGATCTTGGAAGATCGACTGAGAGTCAGATACAACAATCCCCAGAAAAGAAGCCCCAAACCAAGGAGGGGCAGTAAGGCCCCAACCCATCCTCATCCCAGAAGAGTTGCCCTTATCCCCCCACTTCACCTGCAACAACCCTACCATGCGCATTAGCCAAGAAACCCCACCCGGTTTTCCCCACCACGTTGAACCCCCCACGGATAACAAAAATATCCCCGAATCTTCATCAGCTGTTAACGGATGCCTTCATGTTGCCCCACCCTACATTTTTCCAAGAGTAATGATAAGTGAGATAGTTCATCATGCTTCCACTGTGGGATCCTTTCTTCCTTTGAGAGTCGAAAACCGAGTCACCGGGCCCAATCGTTCTCTCAGCCTGGGCCATCCACGACATGCCACGCTTGATTCTCGTCCCCTTTAACATCATTAGTATTCCGGAAGTGGATGCTTTATCCAAGTAACCCCATTTTGCCTTGGTTTGGGCGATTGAGAGGGGAGCGTAGGACAAAAGGGCCCAAGATTTTCCCATCTTCAAGGGGGATTCTCCCAGCCCAGAATATACGCATCCTTCATTCTGAACCCGTTCGAGTCGTTCACATTGTGATTTTGATATCGTAAGAATTCCGAGCCCGTAACTCACGAATTCCCAGTCGTTTCAAAAAAAGGGCAAGTAGTCTCGCCGGTGTGGGGCCCCAAAACTTTAGAGCCGAAGCCCACGCTTGCACCGTTGTATCGTTGTTAAATTGGTGTTTGAAAGATAGACACGATCAAAGGTTTTTCCAAGATAGGGGCCGCTCCGCTCGATGGTATTTTCATCAAAGTTTAACGGGGGTAGGCCCCTTAGATGTGATTATTCAACGAGACCACAACATACACGTTTTTTTCAGGATTGCCCTGAGAGCGAGACTCTACACCAAACCCCGAGATGGATCTTTTTTCTGAATGTCGTAAACCCATCTCTCGTCTATCTGACCCAGTCCTATATTTTAAGATATCATCTGAAATGTCAAGTCCGACCCCAAACCGGTTTGGGTGAATTTAGCCATTTTTGTAAATATTAAAAAACGGGGGATAGAGGAGAACCCTGGGTAATCCCCATATACGAGCAGGATCCGATGTCCTTTTCCAAAAGGAGGCAACGGTTCTTCCATTAAAAAAGCAGCTATCCAGTTTACCAGCCAAGGATTAACTTTTTCATTTAATCAAAGAGCGCACCATTATTGAAAAATTCATTGTTATAATCATCCCCGCGATGGCCAGCAACAGTCTCTTTTGGATTGGGAAACCTTTATAAACATCATATGCAAAAGTGCCAGCATTGTACATGTCCCCCATTGGCCGGTAGCACCAAAGGCAGGGGGAATGTGGCTTCCCCCCAAAGGGAAAATTACCTTCTACTATCTTTCTAGTAATTTCCAACATTTTGCAAGGTGAGTATGGTAGCCGAGCAGTTTGATCCTTCCCATGTTTGTGGAGCGGTCAAAAAACTAGAAGCCAACCGGTACCAAGCATTCTTACACTTTTTTTTAAAATCCACCACAACTGCATTAATCAGTCTCGTCCAGCTGTTTGATTTTATGATATTGGGGCACCACAGGGCCCCGGGGCGGTGCTGTGGTTTGCCTTGGGGGCATTAAAAATCCGCCTTTTTTATTAAGTCAATGTAAGGTTCTCCGGGGCTGTATTTTCCCAAGAGCATTATGATTTTAAAGTTTTATCACCTTTTTTGTCTGTTCCACGAAACGATGAAGGAACCCTGCCCTTCTCTGCATCTGTTGTCAAGACGGATCCTGACGAGTCACGCAAAGTGGAAAAAATTTTCTTATTCCTCCTGTTCATTTTGGAAAACCCAGAATTGATATAGAGACTTTTTCGCCACAGATTGGTTATGAAAGTCTCCCATAACCCACCTTTTCCCCACTAAATACTTGAAAACCCGTGGCTTTGGGCGAATAGCAGACTTTTCAGCCACATCACAATTTTAGGTCGTTCTTTTTGTGCCCCTGCCATGACTTTGTAGGCCCCTTTTTTTTCCCGCCATGCTTTTCAAATTTCATTCCACTGGGGTTGCAGGAAAGGAGTCCTAGCAGCCCTTTTTTCTGGCAGCTGTCGGTATACGTGGGTTTTTGTGATCAGAGTGGCAGGCGGTACTGAAAGACAGAGGGCCTTTTCGCAAATTATTTGGGCCCTTTTTAAAAAGAACAACGCAGGGGGGTACCACTTGAGCCCCAAGAACATTCCATCGAGCAAAAAATAATCAGTTGTGGGGATCAGTAATCAATGACACCACGGTCCTCAGGTCTAGAAGCAACCGAGGGGCGGGCCCTCCAATATTGTCAGAGTTTAGTAGAGCAGAACCAAAGGGTGCCCTGTCTATTCTCGGTAGCGTTGCCCACCCTTTGATCGGGATTTAAACCCCCGCTGAGAAACTTTTTTTGGGTACATCGAGAGTTTTCAAGGGAAAACCCAGTTATTTTAAATGGAGTTTGTCCACATGGGCGTACACATTATAGATTTGCCATACCTTTACGAATTGTTAATTAATTTTGTAATTTCCACACCCCCGGGTAAGAAGTCAGGGGTGCAAGGCAGTTGTGGGGGAAAGGGATGTTTCAAAAGATACCTGACCTCGTCCTAAATTTTTGGGGTTACTGGGAGGAAATAACAGAAGCCGGCACCAAGGGATCCTGCTGCGTTTGGGTTTCTGAATCATGAATATGTCAAAACAAAACTAGCTTCTGTAGAATTGGGCCTCTCTGTTTTGCACTTTGACAATTCCAGAGCCAATGCGTAGATATTTAAAATGGGCTGTTTTCTTCTAAACGTTTGTCCAGCCTGTCTAGTCCCTTTTTCTTTTCCCACCTCTTCTTTTATGCATATTTTCTGTCTGATTCTGGGGGATATTGGTCTTGATTATGCAGACGAATTTGGCTTTGGTCGTCGATACTAGGATGACAAGTCGATACGAGGATGACACGTCGATACGAGGATGACAAGTCGATATGAGGATGACAAGTCGATACGAGGATGACGAGTCGATACGAGGATGATGACAAGTCGATACGAGGATGACGAGTCGATACGAGGATGATGACAAGTCGATACGAGGATGACCAGTCGATACGAGGATGATGACAAGTCGATACGAGGATGACGAGTCGATACGAGGATGATGACAAGTCGATACGAGGATGACCAGTCGATACGAGGATGACCAGTCGATACGAGAATGACCAGTCGATACGAGAATGGCCAGTCGATAGGTGGATGGCCAGTTGATACGAGGATACTTAATTGCAAATAGAGACACTTTCCAGAACAGTTCAAATAATGGTACTCAAAATGAATTTAGCAAAAACAAAAGTAATGAGGAATAAACTAAAATCAGAAAACACAATTATGTTATAAATTGAAATCATAAGAAGTTCGGAATTTGGTATACCTGGGAAGTATAGTATTGCAGGATGGTGATTCGAACTGATATCATTGGAAGGGTCAAGAATGCAAGTCAAACTTTCGCCATGCTCAACAAAATCTGGAAAAACAAAGGATTGAATCTTAAAATAAAACTTAGAATATGTTTGTTTTGTTTTTTGATCCAGCAGTCATTTGAACATAGAGAGTGTTTTCAACATCTGGGTATGGAGGTAGGTACTTGTGGCGTAGGTCACTGAGTACAGGGCACTGGAAGAGATGGTGTGACAGTTTTCTGAATAGTCCCACAGTTGACATTGTGGGGGAATCTTTGGTTGGATGCGATGTAGGTGAGCATTCATGGGCACATGTTGTGTCCTAAGGCGGAAAATAATGATTTGTTTTTGTCGTGTGAGGTAATTTATGGCATCTTTGGTATTTGAAACGGTCATGTGTTTAATGAGGGCTCTGCCTGTTTTGCCCATTCATTCAGCAACTCCTCCTTTTTGTTATTATTTGTTTAGCAGTCTGCAGTGTTATTGGTCTGTCATGTTGTTGATTATTTGCTCCTGCCTTTGCAAGGATATCTGCTCTTTCATTTCCCTGTATGTTGTTGTGTCCTGGTATCTACGGTAGGTAAGTTGGCTGCAAAGATTTTGATCAATGAACTGATGGATAGTGCCAGGGACTGATATACAGAGCTCTCAGGATTTGCCATTTCTAATGCCGGTAGCACTGACTTGCCATCAGTAAAGATAACTGTGTGCTGAGTTTTTTCAGGATGGAGCTGGAATATGTTTGTAAGATGGTGCACTGAGGCTTCAATGGCAATGGTTTCAGCCTCAAAATTAGAACAGTACTTGCCATATGCATTTTGCAACTCCTCGCAGGTTTTGTATGGGTATTTTATTCGTGCACCGTATCCAGCATTAATAATCGCCTTGAAGGCTGAGCCATCTGTATATACATGTATCCATTCATCTGGGAAAGATAGGATATCGAAATAGGGGAAGACTGCAGTAAAACTTGGTAAATAGTGAAACACGTACAAACAAAGTACTATAGTTTTACAAAATACATAAACAGTGACTATAAACAGCAACGTTTCTACCAACAAGGCCTTTATCAAGCAAACGAACAAACAGGAGTGACAAATTAAAATGAAACACAAATGGACGACCAAATACCACCGTATCTAAGGAAAATCTGGAATAAAAACGAATAACGAAATAAATGTAACACAAAAACACACATAAAAACTAGAAATAGAAAAGAAACAATGAAACATCTAGTAAATATATAACTTGAATACATGCAACATATACCCATATAGATTATAAAGCATGGGAAGAGAAAGTACTAAGAAGCATAAGAATGTAATACATGCAACATATACCCATAGAGATTACAAAGCATGGGAAGAGAAAGTACTAAGAAGCATAAGAATGTAATACGTTGAGCCCGCGTGGTCGCAAGGTACCATACAAAGAAATCAACCGATTCTCCAGAGCAAATCGACTACGATCATCAGAGGAACATGATCGGATGGCTGTGATCTGGACATCGCAAGCTCCTGAATGGCCAGTATCATTGAAATGGGTAGCTACAGGGGTCACAGAGCATTGGCGTATATCGCGCAAGTGTTTGGCGAATCGGTCACTGAGTCTCCTGCCGGTTTCCCCAATATAGGCCTTGTTGCACCGCTTGCAGATAATGGCATAGATAATATTACGGACTCGCACGTGAAACTGTCTTCAACAACGAACGTGGCTTTTGGAAAAGACACCGTGCGGGTCTGTATTACACAAGCACAAGTGTTACAGCGCCGACGGCCACACTGGATGGTGCCAAAATGACTCTAGATGTTAGGCTTGAGGCGATTGAACTAACATATCCTTAAGGCTTCTGTCCCGTCTGTACGCCACCAAAGGATAGTGTTGGAAGATTGAACGTGTATCAGGATCAGACTGAAGAATGGAGAGATGACGGAATAAGACTTTCTTCACAAGGGAAAGATAGGATGGTATCTTGGGCCAACATCCAGAGATCTACAGGGTCTGAACTCTTCTTGGTGATGTCTTTAGTAAGTGTGGTGTTTATTTTTGGACAGGCGAGACAACAATTTGGAGGGACTGCTGTGTGTACAATTTGTATCGCTTCTCTGTTCTCCGGCATGTGATATTTTTCTTGCAGGTCTAATGCCACGTCCAGGATCGTATTTTGCTTCAGTCTGTGCTGTGGTTGCCAGCTGTCTACTATTTGTCTGTTATGGTGGTTTCTACTAAGTCTTTTATATCTTTCCACTGTCTCTACTACTGCTGTATTCCTCCGCATTCGCACGGGCTCGATGTTTGTATGGATTTCACATGCTGCTGTAGGGGCTGATCCCATACCTCCAGAGATGAAATGCACTGCCTGGCTCTGTACTTTGTCCAGAGCTTCCTTTGTTGTTTTACTGCATGTTGCCTGCAGTGCTAGGTTGCAATCCATTACAGAGCGTACATAACCGATGTAGAGTTGCCTTAGCGTGTTTTTGTTTGCGCCCCATGAGGTACTTGCAAGTCGTTTTAAGAGATTTAGTCTCTTTTTACTTCAACTTCAGGTTTTGAACATGTTTGTTGAATGGGAGCTGCCTATCCATCGTCACACCAAGGTATGTTGGGTTATCTTCTTTCTTTAGAATATTACCATCTAGTGTTAGTGTAATATTTTTTTTGCCACCTTGTTACTCCTGGTGAAAATAGAGTAGGTTGTCTTGGTGTAGTTCACTTTCAGTTTCCATGTCTCACAGTATTTACTGAGCCTGTCAAGGTCTTCATTTAGCCGCCCTGCACTGAAGCCAGTGTGATTGCTGGTGTGCCAAAGAACCAGGTCATCAGCATATAATGCTTTTTTCTGTCAATAGTTCTTTGGGCAAGTCATTCAGAAACAGGAGGAACAGTGTACAACTTAGTGGGAGCCCTGGGTAGACCTTCTTCTTGCACCTGCTTGGAAGAGATGCCATTGTTGATCTTTGTCTGGATTGTGCGGTCTGTGAGGATGTTTCACCCAACGATACATCTTACCATGGATTCCTGTATCTAACATTTTACCCAGCAATCCTTTTCGCCACACTCTGTCGTATGCCTGTTGCAGGTCAATGAATACAGCAGTAGTGTGTTTTCCCCCCTGGAACCCATCAATGATCATTTGGCTCAGTCTAAAAATCTGATCATCAGTTCTCTGTCCTGCTCTAAGCCCCGCTTGGATACTGTTCAGCATCTTGATGGTTTCGAGCCACCAATATAACCGGTGATTAATCATTATTTCAGCTAGATTACCTAGGCATGAAGTGAGGGATATTGACCTATAGCTTTTCACGTCTTCAGATGGTTTTCCTTTCTTCAAGATAGGTGTTATTGTTGCATTCTTCCATATCTTGGGCAATGTACCCTCATTCCAAATTTTATTAATTAGATCTAGAATCACTGCTTTACCAACATTACCAAGGTGGATGACCATCTCATTGTGTATTTTGTCTGGACCTGGCGACTTCCGAAGTTTTAGTTTCTTCATTGCTCTGGTGAGCTCAGTTTGTGTGAAGTCGTCCTCAAAAAGTGTAAAATTGGCGCTGCAGGCATGTTCTTTTAACTTGAGCTCATGTATGCGGTCTTTGTCCTTCTTTATATGTTTATCTGTTCTGTTAATGGATGCAAAGTATTTGTTAAATATTTCTGCTTTCTTTTGATCTTCCACTATTGTTACTTCATCTGTACTTATAGGTCTAGGGTTGTTTCTACGTTTTTATCCACACAAATTGCTCAGTAACGACCATGTTTTAGCCCTATTTCTTCCTACGTCAAGATCTGCTACTGTTATGTCTCTTTTCTCATTATTCTCTTTTATTGACTGTCCGTTTTACTTCAGCATTAGTTCTATTGTAGAGGATTTTGTTTTCTAGTGTGGACTTCTCTTCAAAATGTTTCCTCACTTGTTCTCTTTCTTGTACTATTTTTGCAATTGTTTCATTCCAGAATGGTTTATAGTTCTTTCTACATCCTCTAGAAATGCAGATGGAGGCTGCTTTCAGCAGAGCTTCTGTGATCACAGCGCAGTAGTGTTCAATTGTTGTATTACACTTTATTTCACCTAGCAGTTTATCTGTTATTTCTTTATACTTTGTCCAATTGGCCTTTTTAAAATTTCAGCATGCTCTCTATAGAAATCTTTTGGGAGATGGTGTCAGTACATATGTTAGGGTAGGTCTGTGGCTACTTCTATGCCTCAAGCACATCTAAATTGTGTCTTTGGAGGAGGTCAGATGAAAGAATGGTCAAATCTGGCCTACTTAACGTATTGTGTACCCTGTGTAATAGGGTTGGAGGTCAGATGAAAGAATGGGGTCAAAGGCGAATGGAGGCTACATGAGCCAGGGTTAGCGAAAGGGCGGCGCTAATCAAGACCCTGCTCCCCACTTCCAAGTGGTGACCCTGGAAACAGACTGTGGTTCCGGTCTGGCTAAGGGGGACAGGGATCGGGGAGACCTACAGGTAGTGGTAGTAGTGCAAACCCGGAAAAGCAATGCAGGGGCCGAAAATCCCTGAACAAAGCACGCATCTCCTGGTCGATGTCCGCTAAAATATTCCCAAGTTCAAAAAGTACGAAAGAGCAGCGTACGAGCGTCCGCGAACAAAACGGTGGTGGTAGTGCAAATACGGAAAAACAATGCATGGGCCGGAAATCTCTGAACAACGCACATATTTCCTGGCCGAAGTCCGCTAAAATGTGCCCAAGTTCAAAAAAGAGTACGAAACAGCAGAGCAGGAGCGTCCGAGAACTAAACAATAACTCCCCCGGAGTAAATGACCGAATTCAAGGGAAGAGAGGTGCATCCCAAAGCCAAGACATGAAGCGAAACTCGGTGCCATGCGCACGAGACAAGCTCAGTGTCGGAGCAGTTCCGAGGCACGGTACATGAAACGGCAGATGTGTAAACATATTGGTCGTATCAGCTTCCCGGCAAATGCTAAAGGCTGCATGCGAAGGGATGAGAGGTGCATCCAGAACGGAGCAAAACTCGGAGCCATGAGCGCGAGTTGAGCAGCTTGCCGGGGCACTCACGATGCACGGTAAATGTGGTACATCAAGGGACGGCGGCACAAGGGAAGATATCGATAAAACTCTGTATATGAGGCCAAGCGCGGTGTTAGATAAGGGGTAAAGTTGGCGAGCGTAAACCCAAAGTTACGTTCTATTGCCTAGAAACTGCCCTCCTGAGACAGTCGGGCTGGGTACGATTGTTCGCGCAATTAACATCCCCGGAAAATCAGGACGAATGATCAACGGCGAGTGCAAAGCTGAGTTGCGCTGATAGCGCTGAATGAAACAGCTCATACATTACGATCTGCGGGGCCCCAGCCAAGGGTTACCCGGATCAAAGGAAATTACAGAGCAAATGCAAATTGCTTAGTGCCGACACGAGCGTCCATAAAGCGTCCCATGAAACAAAATTGAAAATACTACGGCAAAAGCGAGACACAGACACGATGATGCGCAAACTCGTAGGCTCCACGTGGGGAACAGACACCAGAGTCCTCAAAACACTCTACTCTGGAAGAGTCCGACCGGTCCTGGAGTACGGCATTGCAGCGTGGAGTAGTGCATCCAACAAGCAATTCGCCAAAGTGAGAAATAGTCAAAACCGTGCAATACGCATTATCACAGGAGCCATGAAGTCCACGCCCATCAAGGCAATGGAAACAATCGCAACCAATGGCAGATCGAAGGGACAGAAAAGTCTTGATATTGGCGGGAAAACTTAAACGGCTCGATTCCCACCCTATGTACGAAAGAATGAACGGACTCGGAAGGGGCAGGCTAAAGAGAACCAGCTTCACAAAAAACGCCAAAGCACTGACCGCAGACCATCCGGTCCTAGCAAATGTAAAGTCAAATCAATCCCGGCAACCGATAAGTGCCCGCCGTGGAAAACCAAAATGCTGGAACTAAGGGAATCAATCCCAGGCATACTGAAAAAAGGGCAGCAAGAAAAGAGCGGCAAGAGAAAAGTACATAGCGACCGAATACTCTGAAAATGAGTGGATACACGTGCATACTGATGGATCGGCAAGAAACGCAATCAGCGATGGCGGAGGAGAAATAGTGCTTAAACTCTCAAAGAAAGTGACGGTGACGAAAGCGATTGCCACAAGTAAATACTCAAATAACTACCGGGCAGAGTCAGAGGCAATAAGAACAGCGGCCGAAATGATCCTAGAGAGAAGAGGCACCTCTCGCTACAAAGTCGTGATATTCACCATTGCTCTATCGGTCATCACGGCACTCAAAAGTGTAGGCAAAACAGAGCTAAATGAGCTGAAAGCGATCCTCGATGCACTAGTGTACGCACTTAAACGCACCGTCATTCAGCGGATCCCATCACACTGCAACATAAGTGGAAATGAACACGCCGACACGCTAGCTAAAGAAGGTGGGCGACTACCTCAGACTGATCTCGAGATTAGTTATGAGGAAGCCAGAACAACCATCCGTTGGCACTATAAAGACAAATGGTCAAAAGACCATCCTCAGTGTAACAACAGCGACGGATACTATGGTCTGTCTCGTAGTGAACAAGTTGCTATACTCCGCCTCTGTACCGGTCACAACAAGTTCCGTGTCCACATGTTTAACAAATTTAAAATTGGCACAACTAGCCTATGCCCCTGCGAAAAGGCGGACACGACGGTAGAGCACATACTGCAAGATTGTCAACTGAAAGCAGGTATAAGAAAAGAAACCTGCCCTAATATACAGAGCTTCGCAAGAAGCTGTACTGAGGAACGGAGTCCCTTAAAACCACGGTAAAATTCATGATAAAAGTTGGTTCATCAGCCTAGGCTGGGATCAGAGAGAGAGAGAGAGAGAGAGAGAGAGAGAGAGAGAGAGAGAGAGAGAGATGAAAGAATGGTCAAATCTGGCCTACTTAACGTATTGTGTAGTAGGTTTGGAGTTGATATGTTATCTTGAAGGACTAGTAGATTGCTTGTGTTACACAATTCTGCAATCGCTTTTCCAGACTGGTTATATTTCTTGTAACCTCACTGAGGGGAGTGTCCATTAAAATCTCCAGCAAGAATCAGTTAAGAGTACACTGTGTCACTGATATATGAGAAGCTGCAATTGGTACCAGGGAGGTTGTATACATTATAGACAGTGTATTTCTTGCCGTCTTGCCAAATTGTTGTCCTCTGTATATCAGATGGTTGGTGAGATGTGATGTTTGTAACATTCCCCTGGATATCATTTCTAATATAAGTGATGATTCCTCTATGTTGGTCTGTGTTTTGATGGAGGGTTTCCTGTAGCAGCGCTATGTGTATTTTCGTATGGTGTAGTATGTATGTTAATTCTAGTTTCTTTGTTGACAGTCCACAGATATTAGTTGTAAAATGTTTAATGAAAATAGATCTTTGTTTCCAGTTGCTAACTTTTCACCGGTAGCCTGGAGATTTACTACCCGGCGCGGGCCTTGGTAACCGAGTCGACACCCGAGCTCGTAATTTTTACATTTAGTTTTCTCTGCCATGTTTGCTGGGGAGCCTGTGGCTTTCCTTACCACTCAGGTCTGTGATCTGCTAACAGCTAGCTCTCTTCCACTGCTTAACAAGGGAATGTTAGTACTTCGTTCCTTCAGCAAAAGGGGAAACGCAACAGACATCTCCAATCTGTCCACCACGTCGCCAAGGCATGAGCCAGGCTGATCCATTCCCCACCACCGTTGTCTCCTGGCATGTTGTTGTAATTTACAGCGAGGTAGCATCTGTGCCACTGTACACAGATAAACGGATCGTCACGTCCTGGATCGTTAGTGTCAGTGCGAAGACGTGCATGTTTTCATGGTGGAGAAGACGTTGATGCATATCCCTTCCTGAGGTGTCTTCTTCTTTAATTGACCTAAGATGCTGCAAGTTTGATTTTTTTTTTTTTTCGATCCAGAAGCACTTGAGCTGAAAGCTCTTCGGCTCGGTGTCATGGACATCGTAACCCTTCGATTCGGTGCCACGAACACGGTAAATCTGGGGAATCTGTAGCTTTTCTGCCAGTCCGCGGAGTTGAACCAGCACTCACAGAGGACTTGTCACCCGTAGTCCAACGCGCTACGAACACGCTGGGCAAGCAAGTTTGATTAGAACTAGAGCATCAGCAGAGCACAAACAGACCACAGGGAGTATGCAACAAAGAAGTAGAAAGGGAGACAAGAAAATGATGTCCTTCTCAAAAGAGAGAGAGGCCTGCTATTTACCCATAACTGGGGGATGGTTTGGTTGCAGCCAGAGAATTTACCACTCGCCGGTGGGTTCTGCACTGTCACCTTATGAGGCCCCATCCTGCTCACCGCCGTTTGGTCTGGTCTTTCACCTTCAGTCTGTTCGGCTTGGTTAGACCTGTCAGGAGTTAGACTCCCGCCAACATAGCATGAAGGATCCTAAAGGCACACAAACCCTCCAACCACGATAAGGTAGGCTAATACGGAGGTAAACTTAGAATATGTAGAAGCAGTGCCCTGAGAGTGTAAGTATACAGTAGTGAGTACTGGACAATATATAGAAGCAGTGTTCTAGGAGTGTTAGTATTCAGTAGTGAGTGCTGAAAGAAGCAATGTCCTGGGAGTGTTATTATACAGTAGTGGAATCAATGGCGCATAAGGACAACGGCGCGCCAAAATTAGTTAGCTGGCACTAATCAAGATCCTACCCACCTCTACGTGGTGACCCTAGAAACAGACAACGGTTCCTGTCTGGCCAAGAGGGTAGGGATCAAGGGAGAGCTACAGGTAGTGGTAGTACTACAAGCACGGAAAATTAATACAGGTTCAAAATTCCTGAACCAAATGCACGCACCAAATGGCCGAAGTCGATTAAAGTCGCCAAATGGTTGATGAAACGTAAGGAATAGTAGCGAAAGATCGTCTGTGAACGAATGCCAACTCCCCCGGAGTAAATGGCCGCACAAAGGGATGAAGTAACGTGGGCCCACATAGGGTGAAATTAGGAGCCCTGAGGTGGGGGCCCGAATTGAGTAGGTAAAATAGCGAATCGTATAAAATTGACAAGGTACGAGTCGTCAGGAGGAAAATATTCACGTCCCCTCAAAGTAATGGTGGCAACGTCTTTGCCAGCTGTCGGCAAGGATCGTCGGAAGAAATGCAATGTGAAGTGACGACACAAGGGAAGAGTGCAGTTAACTCCGTATAAGAGGCCAAACGCAGATATATTTATTGGGTAAAGTTGGCCAAGCGAAAATTCTAAAGTTGCGTTTTAGCGCCTAACGAAACTACCTCTCCTGAAACAACCGGGCACGTACTGTTGTTCTTACAACTAACATCCCCGGAGAAACCGAGGCGGGTGATGCTTGGCGAGCGCAAAACCTAAGTTGCGCTGATAGCGCCTAATGAAACGACCTAGAAACATTCTGTGTGCGCAGTTCCAGTCCAGTGTTTCCCGGTGCCAGGTAAAGTGCAGAGTAGAAACTGCAAATTGCTAAGTGCCGACACGCGCCTCGAAAAGGCTGAGAATGTTCCTATTCTGGAATTACCCCAACGTGGTCAGAAAAGTAAGGCCGACAAGGTAAAGATTTGACAGGCTGTCCAACTCCGAACAATGGCGAAGGCCGACACTTTTCACGGTGTGTTGCACGAATCCATCCCAGGACAAGGTTATGTGTCCCAAAAAAAAAAGATTGAGAAATGTTCCTAATCCGGAACATATTCAGAAAGACTGCACAGTTCTTTGCTGTAGATCATAAAGCATACGGCGAAAGATGATCGTAAAAGAGCATATCCTAGGGCAAGCTACCCTAGTAAATAAGACCCTGGCGAAATCCGATGTGCTGGCCTAGTCACCATAGGCGCATAATTGGCAATAACTTAAAAAACGTTCCTGTCAAAGATCAATTATATATCACAATAAGAATGATAAAATTGGCCGCAAAGAACGAACGCAAAGAAGAAGAAGATACAGTAGTGAGTGCTGGAAGAAGCAGTGTCCTGGGAGGTTATATACAGCAGTGAGTGCTGGAAGAAGCAGTGCCCTGTGAGTGTTATTATACAGTAGTGAGTGCTGGAAGAAGCAGTGTCCTGGGAGTGTTATTATACAGTAGTGAGTGCTGGAAGAAGCAGTGTCCTGGGAATGTTATTATACAGTAGTGAGTGCTGGAAGAACGAGTGTCCTAGAAGTGTTATTATACAGTAGTGAGTGCTGGAAGAAGCATTGTCCTGGAAGTGTTATTATACAGAGTGAGGCTGAAGAAGCATTGTCCTGGAAGTGTTATTATACAGTAGTGAGTGCTGGAAGAACGAGTGTCCTAGAAGTGTTATTATACAGCAGTGAGTGCTGGAAGAACGAGTGTCCTAGAAGTGTTATTATACAGCAGTGAGTGCTGGAAGAACGAGTGTCCTAGAAGTGTTATTATACAGTAGTGAGTGCTGGAAGAAGCTGTGTCCTATGAGTGTTATTATACAGTAGTGAGTGCTGGAAGAAGCGGTGTCCTGGGAGTGTTATTATGCAGCAGTGAATGCTGGAAGAAGCAGTGTCCTGGGAGTGTTATTATACAGTAGTAAGTGCTGGAAGACAATGTCCTAGAAATGTTATTATACAGCAGTGAGTGCTGGAAGAAGCATTGTCCTGGAAGTGTTATTATACAGTAGTGAGTGCTGGAAGAAGCAATGTCCTTGAAATGTTATTATACAGTAGTGAGTGCTGGAAGAAGCAATGTCCTTGAAATGTTATTATACAGTTGTTAGTGCTGGAAGAAGCAATGTCCTTGAAATGTTATTATACAGTAGTGAGTGCTGGAAGAAGCAATGTCCTTGAAATGTTATTATACAGTTGTTAGTGCTGGAAGAAGCAATGTCCTAGAAATGTTATTATACAGCAGTGAGTTGAAGAAGCAGTGTCCTGGGAGTGTTATTATCAGAGTGGTGCTGGAAGAAGCATTGTCCTGGGAGTGTTATTATACAGTAGTGAGTGCTGGAAGAAGCATTGTCCTGGGAGTGTTATTATGCAGCAGTGAGTGCTGGAAGAAGCAGTGTCCTGGGAGTGTTATTATACAGTAGTAAGTGCTGGAAGAAGCAATGTCCTAGAAATGTTATTATACAGTAGTGAGTGCTGGAAGAAGCAATGTCCTAGAAATGTTATTATACAGTAGTGAGTGCTGGAAGAAGCAGTGTCCTGGGAGTGTTATTATACAGTAGTGAGTGCTTAAAGAAGCTGTGTCCAGGAGTGTATTATACAGTAGTGAGTGCTGGAAAAGGAAAGGGAAAACTCCCTTGGCTAATTCTAAATGCAAAACAACAAATTCCAAGTGGCTAATTCTAAGTGCCAAAAGCCAACATTCCAGAAATGTGTTGATATAAATAATGATACGCTTAGCGTGAGCGCTAGGAGGTGAACTTATATCGCGCGTTACATAAATATGCTGCACCTTGGATAGTGCATTGTTTATGATTTCAAATGAGGTCAGAGACATGCCGTCTGTTAAGGTTAGATGTAATACGCTCTTTAACAATTTGTGCATTTGATCTTGAAAGCATAAAACACACACACACACACGTATACATACATACATACATACATACACCATACACATACGACGGGCGGAATAAACACATCTCTCTCTCTTCGTCTTTTTCTCTCTTTGCCTCTTTCCGTCTCTCTCTGTCTCACTCTCTATCTCTCTCACTCTCTGTCTCTCTCTTTGTCTCTCTCTGTCTCTCTATGTCTATCTATCTCTCTGTGTCTGTCTTTATCTCTGTATCTCTCTTGACTCTTTTTCTATCTTTCTCTCTTTCTCTGACTGTCTCTCTCTCTCATGCGATTTACCGACTGACATTACTATGTGCATGAATCTACAAAACTGTGTGTCTCTATTGTCGAAAAGCTGTCGTGTTGACCTTCTTCCGTGACACGATGTTCAACTATCCAGTATCGTGCACGATGTTCAACTACCCAATATCGTGGCACGATGTTCAACTATCCAGTATCGTAGCAAGATGTTCAACTACCCAGTATCGTGACACGATGTTCAACTACCCAGTATCGTGGCACAATGTTCAACTACCCAGTATCGTGGCACGATGTTCAACTACCCAGTATCGTGGCACGATGTTCAACTACCCAGTATCGTGGCACGATGTTCAACTACCCAGTATCGTGACACGATGTTCAACTACAAGTATCGTGACACGATGTTCAACTACCCAGTATCGTGGCACGATGTTCAACTACCCAGTATTGTGGCACGATGTTAAACTACCCAGTATCGTGACACGATGTTCACCTACCAAGTATCGTGACACGATGTTCACCTACCAAGTATCGTGACACGATGTTCACCTACCAAGTATCGTGACACGATGTTCAACTATCCAGTATCGTGGCACGATGTTCAACTACCCAGTATCGTGACACGATGTTCAACTACACAGTATCGTGACACGATGTTCAACTACCCAGTATCGTGACACGATGTTCAACTATCCAGTATCGTGGCACGATGTTCAACTATCCAGTATCGTGGCACGATGTTCAACTATCCAGTATCATTGAACGAAGTTCAACTACCAAGTATGATGGCTCATTGTTGATCTCTCTCAAAGAAGCAGCACAGTCAGTGGAAGTAGCTCAAAATGTGACCAAGAAACAGTGTACAAAATTAGAAAACTAATATTTGGTAAACATTACAAGAGATCGGACACTCTCATAAAGCATAAAAACGGAAAACTATTGACAACAAAAAGGTAACACGAAATGCACTGTATTTGAGAACTTCTAAACAGGCCATCACCAACAGAGCAGCAGACATACCACCACCAGCAGTAGCAGCAGACATACCACCACCAACAGTAGCAGCAGACATACCACCACCAACAGTAGTAGCACACATACCAGCACCAACAGTAGTAGCACACATACCACCACCAACAGTAGCAGCAGACATACCACCACCAACAGTAGTAGCACACATACCAGCACCAACAGTAGTAGCAGACATACCACCACCAACAGTAACAGCAGACATACCACCACCAACAGTAGCAGCAGATATACCACCACCAACAGTAGCAGCAGACATACCACCACCAACAGTAGTAGCAGACATACCACCACCAACAGTAGCAGCAGACATACCACCACCAACAGTAGCAGCAGACATACCACCACCAACAGTAGTAGCACACATACCAGCACCAACAGTAGTAGCACACATACCACCACCAACAGTAGCTGCAGACATACCACCACCAACAGTAGCAGCAGACATACCACCACCAACAGTAGTAGCACACATACCAGCACCAACAGTAGTAGCACACATACCACCACCAACAGTAGCAGCAGACATACCACCACCAACAGTAGCAGCAGATATACCACCACCAACAGTAGTAGCACACATACCACCACCAACAGTAGCAGCAGACATACCACCACCAACAGTAGCAGCAGACATACCACCACCAACAGTAGTGGCACACATACCACCACCACCAACAGTAGTAGCAGACATACCACCGCGAACAGTAGCAGCAGATATACCGTCACCAACAGTAGTAACAGACATACCACCACCAACAGTAGTAGCAGACATACCACCACCAACAGTAGCAACATATATACCAACACCAACAGTAGTAGTAGACATACCAGCACCAACAGTAGTAGCAGACATACCACCACCAACAGTAGTAACAGACATATCACCACCAACAGTAGCAACAGATATACCAACACCAACAGTAGTAGTAGACATACCAGCACCAACAGTAGTAGCAGACATACCAGAACTAACAGAGGAACTAGAAATTGACACACTAATGTACTATCTCATTGTTGACATCTATATGGAATACACAAATAATATATGATGCATGAAACAGAGATGTCATCATCAAGATATCTAAGATGGATTACACGATTGTAACAACTGGCGTGAAATAACACTCCTGTTCTTTTTCAACACAATCTTCATCAAAATCATCGTATTGCGCATTACTGATGAGGTAGATAAGTGAAAGAAACAAGCTGGATTTCGTAGACGATGGAGCTGTATAAGCCAAATATTTGCACTTAAAAATATCATAGAACAATGCAAAGCAAACTGGATGTCAACTTTATTTACTTCGGAAAGGCATTTGATAGCATACACAATGAAAGTCTTTGACGTACTCAAAGATGGTATGGAATTCCACTGTGTTTTATAAACATCAAGAAAAGCTGAAACAACAAATTTGCATGCAGTGTTGAAAACTCCGAGCTAAAGTAGAAGTCAAAACAGACGTGAGATAAGGATGTGTAATGTCAGCCCTACTATTCAATACTGTCATATATTGAGAATAAGGCAAGAGGTATCAGATGGACTATCACATCCATCCTGGAAGACTTAGATTTGGCTGATGACATCGCACTTCTATCTCACACACATTCAGATATCCAGAAAAATACTTTCAGCCTTAACCAGTACAACCATATGATTTAACCAGTACAACCAGATGGTTTAGCTGAAAATCAATCAGAAGAAGACAGAAATAATGTCTCTGACATCCTCACACCTCCCCCCCCACCTAGCACCAGCCACATTAGAAGATAACATTCTTCAAATAACTATTTCACATATCTTGAAGTGTTATGAACTAAATGTTCTGATATTAACAGCAGAATAAGTAAGACAAAGTGTAATTGGACTTTCAGACGGTCAAATCAACAATACAGTTAGAACCAACATTAATATACCACATCTGCGTGCTATAATAACTCACAATAATATACACAATAATAATTCACACAATAATAACTCACACAATAATAACTACACAATAATACTCACAATAACTCACAAAATTACATATAATCAATAATAATCACAATAACTCACAATAATCCACAAAATCACAATCACAATAACTCACATAATTATCCACAATAACTCATTAAAAAATTCTCAAATAATACTCACAATAATTACTTCACAATAAACTACTTTCACGATATCTTACAGTGAATAATCAGCACAATAGATAATCTGGACTTCAATGATAATCAACAGAATAAGCTCAGACACAATTAATATACTCACACGGTCTAATCACACAATACACTTCACACAAATAATTACTACACACAACTCAACAATAATACTCACACAATAACTCACACAATAATAACTCACACAATAATAACTCACACAATAATTACTCACACAATAATAACTCACAATAACTCACACAATAACTCACATAATAACTACACAAATAATCACACATAATAACTCACACAATAATACACAAAATACTCACACAATAACTCACTCACACAATAACTCACTCACACAATAACAACTCACACAATAATTACTCACACAATAACTCACACAATAATTACTTACACAATAATAACTCACACAATAATAACTCACACAATAATAACTTACACAATAATAACTCACACAATAATAACTCACACAATAATAACTTACACAATAACTCACACAATAATAACTCACACAATAATAACTCACACAATAATAACTTACACAATAATTACTCACACAGTCGCTAACAACAGCAGCTAAACTTATCGTTTTATAATCTCCTCTCACTCTCCACCCCGGCCCCCTGCCCGTCACTACCCTCTGTAACTGGTTCACTGACAGCTTCTAGAAGTGAAATATCTCGTCATATTATCATCAGAATATCAAGAGAATATACATTCTTCATCTAACTGCTCAAGTCTAGCAGGTTAATGCGTTCTTACCGATAAGATTTTTGTAAACAGCTCCTTTTTCATAGGTTCTCAACTTGTTCTATAAGTGACCACGCAGTTTATTTCTTTCTCTCTCTCTCTCTCTCTCTCTCTCTCTCTATGTCTCTCTCTGTGCTCTCTCTTCTGGATCTCTTTCTATCTCTCGGCTTCTCTCTACATTCGCCGCATTTTTCTGTGTCTCTGTCGACATCTCTATCTTGCTTTGACTTCCCCTGCTCTCTCTGTGTCTCTATATAAAAAATCACATCATCATACTTCTGGTAGTGATAACAATTCTGTTGTTGACTTTCTGTGATGCCATAAAGTGATATTGTTGTAGAGTATCAAATCTCATTAATGTTGCATGTTGTAGACTGTAGAGTATTCAATATAATTAATGTTGCATGTTGTAGAGTATCTAATCTCATTAATGTTGCATGTTGTAGATTGTAGAGTATCCAATCTCATTAATGTTGCACATTGTAGAGTATCAAATCTCATTAATGTTGCATGTTGTAGAGTATCTAATCTCATTAATCTTCTATTTAATACATTAATGTTGCGTATTGTAGATTATCTAATTTAATTAATCTTTTATTTACTACATTAATGTTGCAGATTATCTAATCTCATTAATGTTGCATGTTGTAGATTATCTAATCTCATTAATGTTGCATGTTGTAGAGTATTTAATCTCACTAATCACCTATTTATTAATGATGCTTGTTTGTACTACAATGTACTAACATGAGTGACTATAGAAGATAATCAAAGTTTTGTTTTGTCTTTCACATTCTCACATCCCAGACATCATGGTACCGGGACAGCACAGAACTATCGATTATATCTTCTTTGGATACTTCCTGTTTCAGATTCCATCTACGCTTTTTATGGACACACAGGCCGTCTATAGCAAGTGGCTGTACCCTTCATGGGTAAGATATGTTTAGTAGAACATTACAGATCGTCTATAGCAAGTGGATGTACCCTTCATAGCTAAGATATGTTTAGTAGATCATTACTAGATCTCAATCCCATTTTGTAGATCTCAATGTGGCTAAAACAAAATAATGACAACAGATAAAACGAACATGACAAATGATATTTTATCATTGAGAGAAAGTAGAAAATGTGAACAGTTTTGAATATATTGGTTCACTGCTAACAACAGATGGAAATGGGATGAAGGAAATTAAAGAAGAACAAACATGGCTTTACAAAAAACATTATGGAACGGAACTGACAAGAAAATAAAGATCAGAATACCAAGAGCATGCATATTCCCAGTGGCAACGTATGGGTGAGAAGCATGGACATTTAATAAAGCAGTGGGAAAACATATATGTGCTTTGAATATAAGTGTTACAGAAGAGTCCTTCGTATATCTTGGACAGAGAAGAGAACAAATAGATCTATCCAGAAAGAACTCAAAATCAAAGAAAACTGGCTGATGCTACAAATAAGAAAGAGAACATTTAGATATTTTGGACATATAAAAGACACAAAGGGCTGAGAGACCATCATGGAAGGAGGCATACCGGCAAAGAGAAGAAGAGGAAGACCACGGAGAAGATGGATTCAGGGTGTAATTGATGGGTTGAACATGACAGCTGCAGAGGCAGGACATCTGGCCTATGAGAGAGAGAAATTCCGGAGGACTGTTTGGGTGGCAAAGTTCTGCTCAGGACAAGCTATTTGATGATGAGATCATTACATACCGTCTATAGCAAGTGGCTGTCCGGACTGCAATGAAGATATTCCAAACTCAAACTTTGAATATAATTGTGTTGGAATAATGTTCGTCAATCAAATATGATTATAACCACATAGTTATTTCATCCAACAAACAAAATGTAGTATCAGTCAATGGACACGTAGGTGACTTGTCAGTCCGATGCGTGCCTTGAAGAGTCGTGGACAGTGTGGGCATGTGATTGTTGCTACAGTCTGGGACTCGTGTGCACTAGCCTTTCTCTTTTGTCTGCGCAGTACTAATGCTGCTTGACGTGCTGCCTCACAGGATTTTGCATCCTTTCGTAGGAGTGAACGCCAGGATGTTCGGTCCCGTGCAGCTTTTTTCCAGGTATCAATCTTGATTTCGAAGGATTTTAGAGAGGACTTGAGAGTGTCTTTGAATCTCTTCTTTGGCCCTCGGAGCGTTTGCCACTCGACATTTCACTGTAGAATAGTATCTTTGGCATCCTGTGATCAGGCATGCGGACGAGATGTCCCGCCCAGCGAAGTTGGTGTTTCATAAGTATGGTGTTAATACTGGGAATACCAGCTCTGTCAAGAACAGTGGTATCTGGGATCTTGTCTTGCCACTTGATTTTCAGCAGCTTTCTTAGACAATTTGTGTGAAAATGGTTCAGCTCCTTAGCATGACGGGTGTAAACAGTCCATGTCTCACTGGCATATAGCAGTACTGGGAGTACTGCAGCTCTGTATACATTTAGCTTGGTCTGAAGATTGATACCACTCCTATGCCAGACATTGGCGTACAATCTACCAAACGAACTGCTAGCCATGGATATTCTGGAGTTCACCTCATCATCTATGTTTACATTTTGTGAAAGTGTGCTGCCCAGGTATGTGAACCTATGTGCAGCTTTCAGTTTGGTACCATTTATCATAATCATAGGTTCCTTGTAGTCGTTGCCAGGGGCTGGTTGATACATCACTTCAGTTTTCTCCGTGTTGATCGTGAGACCAAAGTTTGAACATAATGCAAGTTGGAATACTTGCATTATTGTTGTCAATATATTGGGTTCTGGCACATTAACAGAATACCAACAGGCAGTGCACCCCAATAGCAATGCTACTCAGATACATTGGATTCAAGGCTAAGTGTCGTTCACGTAAAAGGTGGCCACAGAATTAACAGACTCGGCGAAAGACAACATGTATGTAGCGCACACAAAAGCTCGTTCTAGAAATCTCTTCTGAATCTGACAGAATATGAAAGATACAATAACAGAAAAACTAGAATATATGTTGTAAACAAATATCGAAAAAGGGTGGAGACTGCAGTAAAACAAATATTAATGTTTGATTTTTCTGTTGAGATCAATATGTGAAGTCAATATTAATGTTTGATTTTCTGTTAACATCAATAGATGAAGTCAATATTAATGTTTGATTTTTCTGTTAACATCAATATATGAAGTCAATATTAATGTTTGATTTTTCTGTTGACATCAATAGATGAAGTCAATATTAATGTTTGATTTTTCTTTTAACATCAATATATGAAGTCAATATTAATGTTTGCTTTTTCTGTTGACATCAATATATGAAGTCAATATTAATGTTTGCTTTTTCTGTTGACATCAATATATGAAGTCAATATTAATGTTTGCTTTTTCTGTTGACATCAATATATGAAGTCAATATTAATGTTTGCTTTTTCTGTTGACATCAATATAGGAAGTCAATATTAATATTTGATTTTCTGTTAAAATCAATATATGAAGTCAATATTAATGTTTGATTTCCTGTTGACATCAATATATGAAGTCAATATTAATGTTTGATTTTTCTGTTGGCATCAATATATGAAGTCAATATTAATGTTTGATTTTTCTGTTGACATCAATATATGAAGTCAATATTAATGTTTGATTTTTCTGTTAACATCAATATATGAAGTCAATATTAATGTTTGATTTTTCTGTTGACATCAATATATGAAGTCAATATTAATGTTTGATTTTTCTGTTGACATCAATATATGAAGTCAATATTAATGTTTGATTTCCTGTTAACATCAATATATGAAGTCAATATTAATGATTGATTTTTCTGTTGACATCAATATATGAAGGCAATATTAATGTTTGATTTTTCTGTTGACATCAATATATGAAGTCAATATTAATGTTTGATTTTCTGTTAACATCAATATATGAAGGCAATATTAATGTTTGATTTTTCTGTTGACATCAATATATGAAATCAATATTAATGTTTGATTTTCTGTTAACATCAATATATGAAGTCAATATTAATGTTTGATTTTTCTGTTAACATCAATATATGAAGTCAATATTAATGTTTGATTTTTCTGTTAACATCAATAGATGAAGTCAATATTAATGTTTGATTTTTCTCTTAACATCAATAGATGAAGTCAATATTAATGTCTGATTTTTCTGTTAACATCAATATATGATGTCAATATTAATGTCTGATTTTTCTCTTGACATCAACATATGATGTCAATATTAATGTTTGATTTTCTGTTAACATCAATAGATGAAGGCAATCCCTTATTATTACATGGAGAACTACAGAGACCCATTTCTGGCCAACGCTTGGAAACATCCATGGTACCTATCCTTCTGTCTGTTGGAGCACTACTTTGGAATTCCTTTCTTCTTCTGGGCTACTAAATCTTACTATTACGGTAATCCAGATTACAATACTTTATATTTCGAAAAAGTAATTCATTTCCCCTTAGATCAGCACACTCACTCTGCAAGACTCTCTACCTCTTGATATTTCTCTCATATAATTTATCTCGTATGTGTTTATAATCATATACATTTTGTTCCTATTTTTAAATTGATATTCTCGTTTCCGAATAGTGTAACTATGCTTTCCCCGTTTACGCTGCGCTTGCTTAACCCTTTGAACCCTGGCCCCCTGTACCTTAAAAATCTCTTCCCCGAAGCTCCTGGGCAAAAATAGTACATATCTGAGTTATATTAAAACACGATAATTTAGAACTCTTAAGCTCTCTATAATTTGTTATTGATTTACCCCATCATTTCCGTTATTCCTGTTTATTATATATTTGAAGAATACTAAACTTTAAAATTTATTTGATTTAATATGTGGGCACGGCCACGAATACTCCTGTATATGAAGATATGAAGATTAAATACTTAACTAATTACCTTATCAGTATAATAAAATCACACAACAGCGTCCACCATCTCGTAAAACGATGTAGATCACATGGGTTGTGTTTTATGTCTCATTTGTACACAATTTATTTTCAAATACCGAAAAATAGTGAAAAAATATGCTTAGATCAATATATCGGGAGCTCGGGGTATGGAGCCATTACATTCAATCCCGAAATATCGGGAGCCCGGGTTCATGTTCTAATATAATAGCTGACCTAACACGTTATAAAATATATATATTTTTAACAAAAATAAAAACGAGCTCATAACTCGTTTTAAAAAAAACATGTAATAAAAAGCATCATTAGGAATTAAAGAGCATCTCACTAAGTAGGGATCAAGTTGAGAAGATAGTTGGTAATATAACACAATGGTATGCAAGATATACAAAACGGAACTGGGTTCATTTGTTAAGGACTGAACTAACTGTAAAACACCAACCATCGTCCACGGACGCTGGAGATATACATTAAGTAGGGAGGGGATAAATACATTTGTGCAGGCTTGGCATAATCAACCAACATTTGACATTCCAGTGGCACACGTTCTTTATACTCGCTAAATCTGCAGTTATCATCTCGTTATCCTAATATCTAGTTCTTACAACTGTGTGCGCACCCAAACACACACATAATAATAAAATATAATAATTCCTCTCGTACCGTTATACGTTTCATAGGGCCTGCAAGTAATTTCTCCATACCGCTCTATCCTGGGCAACTCGCTCTATCTCTCCATGGAACTGAGACCGATATTTCCTACCTCTCTCAGCAAAGTTCGTTTCAGGGTCTCTTTAGGTCGACCTCTCTTTCTTGAACCCTTTGCATCCCACTTCAATGCCTGCTTTGATATTCGTTGATCATTTCTCCTCAAGGTGTGCCCAACATATCTCTATCTTCTCTTTCTTATAACAGTTGTCACTAGTGGTTGACAAAACACACACATTATATATATATATAAGGCTACTACATTCGGCAAATTATCAAAGCGAGCGTGGGACAATACAAAACTGACATTGCAGACGAAGATTCAAATATATGGAGCCTGTGTTATGTTAAGTTATGTTATGCGATCGACGTCATGGCACATTGTGCATTCCCATTCGTGCTCTGTCCTCCGTTGCAGCAGCCATTCCAAAGTCCATTTGCTCACAGTACCCATGAGAAGTTGATTACTATATCTTCTCTTTCTACCACGAAAACGACACTGTCTGGCATGTCCAAACTTAACGCCTAATTCTCGAACTCGTTCCAGTGTCTGAGACCCGCCCATGTCACACAATTGTGAGCGTACTGCATTGATGATATCGGCTCTGTCCATACTTCTGCCCACTTGAGTAGGGGCATTGTTTGCAAGAGAGTAAGCACGCTCGTTACCTCGCACTCCAGCATGTCCAGGCGTGTACAGCCAAGTCATTTTCTTGAGATGTGATCTCCGAATGATGTCCACCCATTCCACACGCATACTTCCAGATTCAATCAGTTGAAGCATATTCATCGAGTCTGATATGATGATCGTATGGGTTACCTGTTGCTCAGCCACCCACGACAGCGCCCTGGAGGCAGCGGTGATCTTCATAGTCATGCTCGATGTCGTTGTCTCGAAAACCCCGCAGTCCTCATGAAGTGTGCGACCGTTTCTTTGTGCTGAGTAAGCCCACGATGATCTGGTGCCACGTTTGACAGAGCCATCTGTGTAGATGATGATATCACCTGGATGGGAGTGCTGATCAACGAGTGCAAGAATTTTCGCATTGACGACGTCCAGGGCCCATTCTCTACAGCGGCGTCCAAGTGTGCTGACAACCTTGGCGTAAGCAGTCATATCCTCTGATATAGGCATCCATTCTTCATCATGCCTCAACTCATCTAGTGTACAGACCTGTTTAATAACATCCTCTGCCTCGGCCATCCAGGATCGACCTCTCTTCAATCGCCTTCCCTTATTTTCATTTATGGATTTCTGCAGAGGATGATTTGTATCAGCAGAAACTTTCAGATAAGCTTTCACCTGTGCTACTTTGTGTCTCATGGCCATCGTTGGCAATCCAAGGACATAGAGCATTGCCTCACAAGAAGTGCCACGTGTGCAACCAAGTATAAGCCTCATCGCTTCATTTTGGATTCTGTCTAACCTATCCAGCGATGTTCTGCTTACTGTTAGAAGACCAAGGCCATAGTCCACCATGCTCAGTACTAGTCCCTGATAAAGAAAAAGTAGCAGGCGTTGTTCAATATCCGCCTCCGCCATAACTTTGAGAGCGATTAGCCCTTTTCTTGCCTTTAGTATTACGTTATCAACATGACTCTTAAATGACAGACTTCTGTCAACTGTTATTCCAAGATATTTTAGTGTTACGCTTCTGTCAATGTCTTTGTTACACATGCTGACAACTGGAGTAGGTGTCTTTACTATGTGAGTGTTAAGAGAGAACCATATCAGAGAGGCCTTTGCTGGGTTCACATTCGCTTCGAATTTGTTGCACCAGTCACCAATCCTATTCAGTTCACACTGTAATGCTGATGCGATCTCATTTCTATCCTTGTCCATGCGATACACCAGAATATCATCGGCGTACGACATTGTTCTGCCAATTCCGACACTTTGTGTGCTGGTTACCCTGACGGTGTATACATTGAACAGGACTGGCGAGAGTGGTGATCCCTGAGGAAGGCTCATTATGACCTGTTGTGGTTGTGATGCCCGAGCCTGTATAATTAGTTCTTTACTATATGGCTCAGAAACATGGACAGCCTACTCAAGACACGAGGGGAGACTTAACATCTTTCACCTTCGATGTCTCCGCAAGATTATGAACATCAGGTGGTACGACAAGATACCCAACTCTGAAGTACTGCAACGTGCAAACCTGCCTTTCATCATGGGCATGCTCAGCAGTAGACGACTAAGATGGTTGGGGCATGTGAGAAGAATGGAAACTTGTCGCATACCAAAACAAAAGTTATTCTGTGAGCTCTCGGAGGAAGAGGCACCAAAGCAGACCACTGCTCAGATATAAGGATGTCTGCAAAGCCTCAATGAAAACTTTTCTATAGGTCCCAGCACATGGAAAAACTAGCTGACGACAGAGTTGTGTGGAAAGCCAAATTGCGAAAGGGCGCAGAGTCTTTTGAGAAGAGACGAGTATGAGCTGAACGACAAAAGAGAAGAGACAACAGAAGTTGTCACAGCAAATCACTCGCCAATTGACCACCTGTAACGACGAAAAAAGTCATATATATAAATATATATATATATTTATATATATTTCTGTCCCTGAACAGAAACACATCATGATAAACGGTTACAAGAAAGAAATAGATAATGGCGAGAAATAGGATGGAGGTATACCACTCTAGTAATGAATATATTTATTGTAGCAGCGCCATATTTTGTATGCAAACAATCATTTGTTTTGTTTTATTCCGTTTTCTAGTTTTTATATTCTCAACATTCCTACGTCGCCATTATGTGATTAATATCGAAATAGGGGAAGACTGCAGTAAAACTTGGTAAATAGTGAAACACGTACAAACAAAGTACTATAGTTTTCAAAATACATAAACAGTGACGATAAACAGAGTTTCGACAACAGGCTTTATCAAGCAAACGAACAAACAGGAGTGACAAATTAAAATGAAACACAAATGGACGACCAAATACCAACGTAGCTGTATTTTGTGCTACGTTGGTATTTGGTCGTCCATTTGTGTTTCATTTTAATTTGTCACTCCTGTTTGTTCGTTTGCTTGATAAAGGCCTTGTTGGTCGAAACGTTGCTGTTTATCGTCACTGTTTATGTATTTTGTAAAACTATAGTACTTTGTTTGTACGTGTTTCACCATTATGTGATTGTGAGTTGTTTTGTCGGCTGATTGTATGTGCATTTTCTGTGTGCCCAGGGACTAACAGCCGACATATTATTTTGGAAAACTGTCAAACTTGATGTTTTTTTAATAAAATTATTGATGTTTCTCAATTTATATATTTTTTCATAACTATTACTGAGTACTGTCCCCTTACACGTCATGCTCCTATCCGGCTCACTAGAAGTATTTCTGCACTCTTTCCAGCGGTCTTCAAATTGTGGTCGAAACGACTACTGTTTGAATTGGGAATACATGGGAACTACAAATGTGTCTCTCTAGCACTCTATCTAGTGAGGATATCTGACTAGGACAGTCTATCGTATATCTCTCTCTAGCACTCTCTATCTAAGTGAGGCATATACTGACTAGGACAGTCTATCGTATATCTCTCTCTAGCACTCTCTATCTAAGTGAGGCATATACTGACTAGGACAGTCTATCGTATATCTCTCTCTAGCACTCTCTATCTAAGTGAGGCATATACTGACTAGGACAGTCTATCGTATATCTCTCTCTAGCACTCTCTATCTAAGTGAGGCATATACTGACTAGGACAGTCTATCGTATATCTCTCTCTAGCACTCTCTATCTAAGTGAGGCATATACTGACTAGGGCAGTCTATCGTATATCTCTCTCTAGCACTCTCTATCTAAGGCATATACTGACTAGGGCAGTATATCGTATATATCTCTAGCACTCTCTATCTAAGTGAGGCATATACTGACTAGGGCAGTCTATCGTATATCTCTCTCTAGCACTCTCTATCTAAGGCATATACTGACTAGAGCAGTCTATCGTATATCTCTCTCTAGCACTCTCTATCTAAGTGAGTCATTTACTGATTAGGGCAGTCTATCGTATATCTCTCTCTAGCACTCTCTATCTAAGGCATATACTGACTAGAGCAGTCTATCGTATATCTCTCTCTAGCACTCTCATCTAAGTGAGTCATTTACTGATTAGGCAGTCTATCGTATATCTCTCTAGCACTCTCTAGTGAGGCATATACTGACTAGGTCAGTATATCGTATATCTCTCTCAGCACTCTATCTAAGTGAGGCATATACTGACTAGGACAGTCTATCGTATATCTCTCTCTAGCACTCTCTATCTAAGTGAGGCATATACTGACTAGGGCAGTCTATCGTATATCTCTCTCTAGCACTCTCTAAGTGAGGCATTTACTGACTAGGCAGTCTATCGTATATATATCTCTCCATCACTCTATCTAAGTGAGGCATATACTGACTAGGACAGTCTATCGTATATATCTCTCTCTAGCACTCTCTATCTGAGGCATATAATAACTGAAGCTGTCCATGGCATATCTCCACAACTGCATGTCCTCCTGTATTGTCTATCTTCTCAGTTACCAGTTTTATGAGGACCATCGCCCGTCGCCCAGCGTGTTCGTAGCGCGTTGGACGACGGGTGACAAGCCCCATGTGAGTGCGGTTAAATTCAGTGGCAGAAAAATCACAGGTTCTCCAGATTTACGGTGTTCGTGGCACCGAACCGAAGGGTTACGATGTCCATGGTACCGAGCCGAAGAGCTGAAAGCTCAAGTGCTTGTAGATCGGAAAGAAAAAATGAGGACCATCATCATAGCATTCTGGACATGTCAAACGCGCCAGTTCATCTGTCCGCATATTTGGTACGTCGTTATTGTCTTGATGTACTAAAATTTACACACATCTCTCTCAATATGGTCAACGCATGAGATTCACAACCCTGAAACTATTCTCTTCGAATATTTTTTTCTGAACGCAACCTAATGATGATGATGATGAGAATCAACTTGAGCACACGACGACCTCATTCTAAAATAAGTAGATCCTTTAGAACTAATATCGACATTTGACCTTTGACATGAATAAATTGGGTGAATATTCAGTCGATAATACACCAGTTATTTCCCTTGACAGTTTCATGTTTCAAACATAAGTCGACTTAACGTGTGTGTGTGTGTTGAAACATTAATTCACACGCACACATACGCACACACACACCATGCATAAATAGCTTCAAGTATTGGTAGATTTAAACATAGAACGATTTCACTGACAGCAAATTTGCCTACCCGTATCCATTTTAAACTGCCAAGGGTTCTTTTACGAACTCAACTGAAACACAAGACCTATATTTTATTGTCCATCTCCGATAGGTCTAGGAACCTAGTCTCACCTACACTGAGATCAGCGATCTCTGGAAAAATCTCTTGATTGCTCACATAGGTAGCGAACCAAGTACATTTGTAACGAGAAGCGGACACCACAGTGATTACTGTTGTGAAGAAAGGAAGAAAATAGAGAGGCTAAATAAAAGATAAATTTATTATTACATAATAATAATAATTCCTCTCGTACCGTTATACGTTACATAGGGCCTGCAAGTAATTTCTCCATACCGCTCTATCCTGGGCAACTCGCTCAATCTCCTCCATGGAACTGAGACCGATATTTCCTGCCTCTCTCAGCAAAGTTCGTTTCAGGTCTCCTTAGGTCGACCTCTCTTCTTGAACCCTTTGCATCCCACTTCAATGCCTGCTTTGATATTCGTTGATCATTTCTCCTCAATGTGTGCCCAACATATCTCCATCTTCTCTTCTTATAACAGTTGTCACTAGTAGTTGACCAGACATGTCTCTGATTTCATCACTTCTTCTGAACATCCTCTCAAAAGACCCAGCAACCTGGGAAATGATAGTACCATTCAACAACACAGACCTACAGCCCAACTTCACAGTGATAACAACAATTCCAAATGTAGACAAAAAGGGTGAAGGAACAGGTCCCATCTTGAGAGCAAAGACACTAGAACACATTGACACCTCATACCCCCATCCAGAGTGGACCCATATATACACAGACGGATCATCAGACACGACAGCGAGGAAAGGAGGGGCCGGAACCATCATCATACTCCAAGACGGCACTACACTAACAAATTCAAGTGCCACTGGAGAACTATCAACAAATTTTAGAGCCGAACAACAGGCAATTGTGGATGCCTCAAAATACTGCAGCAAAGAAACATCCAAAACAACAAACTTGTCTTCCTTTGCGACTGCTTGTCAGTCCTGCAGGCCACACAAAGGGAACCACAAGATAACATGGAAAGAGAGCTGACACTACAGCTAAACAAACTCTCAGAACACAACAAAATTATTCTCCAGTGGATACCAGCCCAATGTGGGTAACAGGAAATGAGAGAGCAGACATGCTGGCTAAGGAGGGAACAAAACTTACACAACAGAAGCACCCAGTATCACTACCAGAAATCAAGACACATATCAAAAGAAAGTACAAAGAGGTATGGAGGCAACAAACCCACAGCAAACACCCACAAGATCCCATCAGCAGACTAAACAGAAAACAGCACACAACAATCTTTCGCCTAAGAACAGGTCACTGCAGGCTCAACCATCACATGCACAGACTAAAGCCTGCTCAGACTGCATAGTGTGCATGCCAGACAGAAACACAGACTCCAGAGCACATCCAACAGAGCACATCCAACAGTCCTGCCCATCATACATACACCAACGAAATGAAACATGGCCTCATGAACAAAACTTACAGACCAAGCTATGGGGAACTCTCGAAGAACTCCAACTGACATGCAGCTTCATAGAGGCAACCCATCTCATGATTTAGAAGAGCATACAAAACCGAACGCAAAGAAGAAGAAGAATATTCATTATTTTTCGCAGACATCTATTTTCAAATGCATTCAACTTGCTTTCTATATTTTTAGTCATTTTCCAATTCTCGCTGGCATATGTTAGAATTGATACAACATTTAAATTGAAAATTCGTAATTATGTTTTAATACTATATAACTTGCAGTTCCATATTTTATTTAGACTTTTAAAAGCTGATGTTGCTTTGCCGATTTGTATCATAATTTCTTTTTAACATTTCCTGTGCAATCAAAATTGCTACCTAAATAGGTGAACTGCTCTGTTAATTTTATCATTTTAGATTGCAGTTACATACATACTTATTATTATATGAATATTATTACATACTGAATACTTATATTCTTATTATATTGTTTTTGTATGCAAACCTCTTATTGTTTTTTTCAGGAGCTCTGACACGACCCAGAATTATCATACCAGCAGTCATCTACAGTAGTCATACCATAACAGTCATCTTGGCTGTTTGGACCACAACTTTGATCGCAGATTTCAGTAAATATGAAGAACTGGCTCCTAGAACGTTCAACGAGAGATTAATATTATGTTCAGCATATGCTCCCTTCTTCATAATTTCTCTAGTCCTGCTGATCGATTCAATCAAGTTGTCATGGAAACAGAAATGTAACTAAACTGTCAAACAATATTATAGTCAGTTCAGTCAGACTGATTTCTTTCTTGTGTTATCACACTGACTGCTACTGTGTTGTAGACTTCTAATATCACACTGCAACTGTGTTGTAGACTTCTGTTATCACACTGCTACTGTGTTGTAGACTTCTGTTATCACACTGCTACTGTGTTGTAGACTTCTGTTATCACACTGCTACTGTGTTGTCATCATCATCATCAGGTGCCGTCTACACATCGAAGGTTGGCTGCAATGAATCTCCAGCATCCTCTGTCTTTCGCCTTGGTGTTGCACACTGCCAGACTGTAACCTGTCCATTTCTTAAAGTTTTCCTCTCACTTATCTCTCGGTCTTCCTCTTGCTCTTCCCCCCTCAACTTTCACCTCTAGTAAATGTTTTGTCATGGTGTCATGTCTTTTTATGTGTCCAAAATACTTTACTTGTCTGAATTTTATTTCTCTTAATAATTGTTTCTTCATGCCTAGTTTTCCTAAAACTTGATTATTTGTCTGTTTTTCTGTCCATGAAACTGCCTATTCTTCTATATATCCACATCTCAAATGCATCAATTCTGTCTTCTAACTGCTTGTTCATTGTCCATGTTTCGAGCCATACATTAATATAGGATATATATAGCATTTGATCATTCTCATTTTTAGCCTGTTTGTGATTTGTTTGGATGTCACTGTTTGGAAGGCTACTGTGTTGTAGCCTTCTCTTATCACACTTCTAGTGTTGTAGACTTCTGTTATCACACTCTTTTACTGTGTTGTGGCCTTCTGTTATCACACTGCTACTGTGTTGTAGTCTTCTATCATCACACTGCTACTGTGTTGTAGTCTTCTATCGTCACACTTCTACTGTGTTGTAGCCTTCTGTCATCACACTTCTACTGTGTTGTAGCCTTCTATCGTCACACTTCTACTGTGTTGTAGTCTTCTGTTATCACACTTCTAATGTGTTGTAGTCTTCTATCGTCACACTTCTACTATGTTGTAGCCTTCTGTCATCACACTTCTACTGTGTTGTAGCCTTCTGTCATCACACTTCTACTGTGTTGTAGCCTTCTGTCATCACACTTCTACTGTGTTGTAGCTTTCTGTCATCACACTTCTACTGTGTTGTAGCCTTCTGTCATCACACTTCTACTGTGTTGTAGTCTTCTATCGTCACACTTCTACTGTGTTGTAGTCTTCTGTTATCACACTTCTAATGTGTTGTAGTCTTCTATCGTCACACTGCTACTGTGTTGTAGTCTTCTATCGTCACACTTCTACTGTGTTGTAGCCTTCTGTCATCACACTTCTACTGTGTTGTAGTTTATCATCACACTTCTACTGTGCCCCCATGTCATAGTCTTCTGTATTTGTCTTGCATTTCTGAGATTGCTTAAATGATGAGTTTCTGCATGTTTCTAGAACATTATTTTCTTCTTGGTCTTTCTCTCATATTTCTCCCCAATGTTCTACAATAGATGACTTTATAAACAGTGTGGTCTGGCTCTATTCTTACCAGATAATCAAACTATTTCTTTCTATGTTTGTACTTCAACATAACTCAAGCAGGGTATTGTTCCAGCCTCTTCAACATAACTCAAGCTGGGTATTGTTCCTGCCTCCTCTTTGATGTTGATATTTGTGATTCTGTTTCTTCTTGTGTTGTTGGTGACTTGTCTATTTACTGTACTTACATAATGTCCATGTTTGGACGCTGTTAGAATAAAGTAAGAATAAAAATGCTTTTGATCATTTGTTATTTAGCTGGCAGTGAGAAGTTCCATGTCTGAGTATTGGAGCTAGTAGATCACAATATTTGCCTTCTGTACTATAGTTCGTTCCAAAATTCATGATATCCTTACTAACCTATATAAAATCATCCACTTGACAGAAATTATAGATTTTTACATTTTTCTATGGATAACAGTGGCGACCTTCGTAAAGTATTTCTTTCCCACCCAAACCTTTAGTGCTATAAGATTTTACTTATATGTTATTAGTAAAATAACAGCGATGTTGAGTTGGTATACATGTACGATAGTCAAGTTTTCCTATAATTATGCATTTGCATGCTCCATGTGCAATTCAGCGCAAGTAAAAATCAAGAATCCCGTAGAATTAATCATTTCACACTGTATGGTAAGGATTGTCCTTGGCGTATGTACACAACATTTATTTTCATTGATAGAAGTGGAAGGTATCATTTGTTCAATATGTATCATTGCCTTTTATAATATGTAATAGGAACACGCTTTTGCAAACATTCGCCACCATTTTGTGTATTACTGTAAATTCTAAACTTTGATTATCACTTTGTTGTGCTTATGCAAAATTATATAACAAAAACGTTTTTTTGCATCAACCAAGCTACTGACCAATTAGTTAAGCATGAATTTGTAAGGTCATGAGGTATATAAGATTTCCTGCAAACAAATTACTTTTATCCATCCGGTAGATTTCCTACAAATTAAACCTTAGTGTGTTCACAAATTTTGGAATGAACTATAGCTTCCATTTCTGTCAAGTTTTCCATCTTCTGTAAATATCCCAAGTATTTGAATTCTTCTACTTGTTTGATTGTAGTATCATTGATATCTTCTTCTTCTTCTTCTTTGAGACAGCTACTTATCGAACACTTATTAAACCATTCTTTGTTATCATTGATATAAACGTTTCAGTTATCATGTTTCTTGCCTATACCCATTGCCTATTTTTGCTGCAAGTTTGATTGTAGCATCATTGATATGAACGTTTATAATTTATGATATTTCTTACCAATACCCATTGTCTCTGTTTATGTTGTGTTTATTTTTCATGTTATACTTTGTGTAGTTACAATACAAGGAGACAGTATTATGTAGTTACAATACAGGGAGACAGTATTATGTAGTTACAATACAAGGAGACAGTATTATGTAGTTACAATACAAGGAGACAGTATTGTGTAGTTACAATACAAGGAGGCAGTATTGTGTAGTTACCTTCTATATACAAATCAAATATAAACAAGAATTGTGTTCTATAATACTGTACTATAAAAATCAGTGATAACTGTCAATTCTTGTTTTCATGACTAGTTTCCCCTTCATGATGTCAAGTTAACAATAAATTCACAAGCAGTCATTAAAGTGTGGAAATTTACCTTTAGAGGATGGATGGACAACTGACCAAATATGATGTTGCGGTTATTCCTGCTATATCATCATCATCATCATTCAATAGTTTGTCCTGAGCAGAACTTTGTCACTCTAACAGTCCTTCAAAATTTCTCTCTCATAGGCCAAATATCCCACCTCTGCAGCCATCATGCTCAAATCATCAGTTACATCACAGGATTCTGCTACGCCATCTAACCATCTTCTCCGTGGTCTTCCTCTTGCCTTCTTTCCCGATGTTCTGTTGTAGAAGACTCTGTATACTGTGGAGTTTGGATGCATTCTTATTAAGTGGCCAAACCACTTCATTCTTTGTTTATCTATGTAATTCAAGCACGGTTTTGTGCCAACTTTCTTTCTTTTCTTGTGTTGTTGGTAACTTTTCGCAGGCAACGCATTTCACATGTAGTTATTTTTGTGACTGCGCTTTGCTCAATGTCCATGTTTGGCTCTGGTAACACAAAGTAGGTATAAAAATGCTGTTGATCATCTGTTGCTTAGCTGCCTGTGAAATTTTTGGGTGCCTTAACAATGGGGCTAGCTGGTAGGTTACAGCATTTGCTTTTTGTACTCTAGCCTCTATCTCTCTATCCAGTTTTCCGTCTTCTGTGAATATGCTTCCTAAGTATTTGAATTCTTTCACTTGGTTTATTTTAGTGCCATTGACATGGATGTCTAGATTATTATGTTTTCTTCCCATATTCATTATTTCTGTTTTAGTGTTGTTGATTTTCATGTCATGTTTTACACAATTTTTGTTCAAGGTGTCAATATGATGTTGTAGATCTTGTTCATTTTGATGTATCAGGCACTGATCATCTGCAAACAGCAGTTCATTTATTTCATCATTATCTGAATTTGACACTCTTGAGTTATTTTATCCATATATGCAATAAAGAGTAGTGGTGAGAGGACACAACCTTGTCTGACACCTGATGTAATGGAGAACCAGTTGGTCATTCCTTCTGTTGTTCTTACTGTACTCTGGCTATCTTGATATAAGGCCATGATATTACCTAATAGTTGTCCCTGGACGCCATATTCTTCAAGGATCTTGCTGGATTCTCTCTTATTTAACATGTTAACCATGTCTGTTTGTGCTCTCTTATTTAACATGTTAATTGTGTCTGTTGGTGCTCTATTATTTAACATGTTAATTGTGTCTGTTTGTGCTCCCTTATTTAACATGTTAATTGTGTCTGTTGGTGCTCTCTTATTTAACATGTTAATCGTGTCTGTTGGTGCTCTCTTATTTAACATGTTAATCGTGTCTGTTGGTGTTCTCTTATTTAACATGTTAATCGTGTCTGTTGGTGCTCCCTTATTTAACATGTTAATTGCGTCTGTTGGTGCTCTCTTATTTAACATGTTAATCATGTCTGTTGGTGCTCTCTTATTTAACATGTTAATTGTGTCTGTTGGTGCTCTCTTATTTAACATGTTAATTGTGTCTGTTGGTGCTCTCTTATTTAACATGTTAATTGTGTCTGTTGGTGCTCTCTTATTTAACATGTAAATCATGTCTGTTGGTGCTCTCTTATTTAACATGTTAATCATGTCTGTTGGTGCTCTCTTATTTAACATGTTAATTGTGTCTGTTGATGCTCCCTTATTTTAAAACAGCAGCTTCTATTGATGATCAGCACACACCTACTAGATCCAGCCTTGTTAGGACTTGTACTTTTCAGAATAAGCAATAATTAGAATGTAATTATTTGTTGAACCCATGTGAGTCCTGAAGTGGACTGTCTCAATTGTGTCAAACCAGAGAAATATTATAAAGTAAAGGTTGCCAGCATGATGATGTTGAGTACATCACCCTTCATGTGTCACAGAAATATTATAAAGTAAAGGTTGCCAGCATGATGTTGTTGAGTACATCATCCTTCATGTGTCACTGGTTACAGAAACATTATAAAGTAAAGGTTGCCAGCATGATGTTGTTAAGCACATCACTCTTCATGTGTCACTGGTTACAGAAATATTATAAAGTAAAGGTTGCAAGCATGATGTTGTTAAGCACATCACTCTTCATGTGTCACTGGTTACAGAAATATTATAAAGTAAAGGTTGCCAGCATGATGTTGTTGAGTACATCACCCTTCATGTGTCACTGGTTACAGAAATATTATAAAGTAAAGGTTGCCAGCATGATGTTGTTGAGTACATCACCCTTCATGTGTCACTGGTTACAGAAATATTATAAAGTAAAGGTTGCCAGCATGATGTTGTTGAGTACATCACCCTTCATGTGTCACTGGTTACATAAAAATACAGACTCAACACAATATACTAGATGGTATGACAATTAGTTCATGACATTACTTGTCATGTTGTTTTCAAGTTATGAAAACTAATGTGGCTCTGATCATTCCTTGACAAGTGGTTGCATGTTGTCTATTAGTCTATGGTTACGCTATCAGATATTACAAAGTGGTTGCATGTTGTCTATTAGTGTATGGTTACGCTATCAGATATTACAAAGTGGTTGCATGTTGTCTATTAATGTATGGTTACACTATCAGATATTACAAAGTGGTTGCATGTTGTCTATTAATGTATGGTTACGCTATCAGATATTACAAAGTGGTTGCATGTTGTCTATTAATGTATGGTTACGCTATCAGATATTACAAAGTGGTTGCATGTTGTCTATTAATGTATAGTTACACTATCAGATATTACAAAGTGGTTGCATGTTGTCTATTAATGCATGGTTACACTATCAGATATTACAAAGTGGTTGCATGTTGTCTATTAATGTATGGTTACACTATCAGATATTACAAAGTGGTTGCATGTTGTCTATTAATGTATGGTTACGCTATCAGATATTACAAAGTGGTTGCATGTTGTCTATTAGTGTATGGTTACACTATCAGATATTACAAAGTGGTTGCATGTTGTCTATTAGTCTATGGTTACACTATCAGATATTACAAAGTGGTTGCATGTTGTCTATTAATGTATGGTTACACTATCAGATATTACAAAGTGGTTGCATGTTGTCTATTAATGTATGGTTACACTATCAGATATTACAAAGTGGTTGCATGTTGTCTATTAATGTATGGTTACACTATCAGATATTACAAAGTGGTTGCATGTTGTCTATTAGTCTATGGTTACACTATCAGATATTACAAAGTGGTTGCATGTTGTCTATTAATGTATGGTTACGCTATCAGATATTACAAAGTGGTTGCATGTTGTCTATTAGTGTATAGTTACGCTATCAGATATTACAAAGTGGTTGCATGTTGTCTATTAGTGTATGGTTACACTATCAGATATTACAAAGTGGTTGCATGTTGTCTATTAGTCTATGGTTACACTATCAGATATTACAAAGTGGTTGCATGTTGTCTATTAATGTATGGTTACACTATCAGATATTACACAGTGGTTGCATGTTGTCTATTAATGTATGGTTACGCTATCAGATATTACACAGTGGTTGCATGTTGTCTATTAATGTATGGTTACACTATCAGATATTACAAAGTGGTTGCATGTTGTCTATTAACTGATTCAGTACCAGGTTTTTTCACCTCTGGACGGAATTATTTTTTTAGCTTCAAAAATATTGCACACATACTTTAGTTAAATTAAAATATTGTTTCTAAATATGATTTAAAGTTGAACTTATTATATATCAAATTAAAGATAAATGATTGTACTTTCATAAAATATTTATTGTATGCGAAAATATAATGTTGTGTTGACTGTGCATGACAAATATTAGCATGTAATAAAAAATTAATTGAAATTGTGAGAACAAAAATCCAACTTACCAAGGGTCTTGAGGAACAATATGGTGAATAAGTCAGTGTAACTGCTCTCTTTATATAAGTAATCCATTTATGAATACACAAAAATTAAGAAAATATTGACGGAATATATGGTTTACTAACTGTTCGAAAATTAGCAACACGACCATCTTTGAAGAAATTTCCATTAAAAATTGTCAAATTGAAGATTTTACATACTAAACATTCATGTCTCATAATATATAATCACATACAGTGGAAATTATAGCAATATTTACAGGAATAAAGAACTAAAGTATATGAATAATAGTCCTAACATAGCAACTATATAACTTTTCTCCAAGTAGACTGTGTAGGTTCTGTCTGAATCCTTCTTTTTGTTGCAATCCTACTGGAACCTGACTGGAGCAACGCCCCTCTCGCAGCTGGTTGGGAAACACTACTAGTATTATTTAAATTATTAATAATCAACGTATTTAAATCACAAACTTCTGTGTCATCAGAATCGGAAGCTTCACTATCTTCACTATCAGTATCTACATCTTCATGCAACAATCTCGCACTTCTGCAGCTGTAAACGTGCAGAACGAGCTGATAACAAACCATTTCTAGACTCTGAATTGTTAGACATTATTTTTTAATCACAGGGTAACTTGAAACGAAAATTAAACTTGGTTTCACTTCTGATTCTAGTCAAAAACACGATGTTGTGATTTGGTTATCGTTAGTACTTCCTTTCTACTTAGTTCCGGTTGATATAAAACTACAATCGGAGTGAAATTAATAAAAACTCAACTGCAATAGTAGCCGTCTTTTAAAAGACGTTGCCATGAGATAAGAAATATGTGCACTACAGTGTTCCACGGGACTGAATCAGTTAATGTATGGTTACACTATCAGATATTACACAGTGGTTGCATGTTGTCTATTAGTGTATGGTTACGCTATCAGATATTACAAAGTGGTTGCATGTTGTCTATTAATGTATGGTTACACTATCAGATATTACAAAGTGGTTGCATGTTGTCTATTAATGTATGGTTACACTATCAGATATTACAAAGTGGTTGCATGTTGTCTATTAATGTATGGTTACGCTATCAGATATTACAAAGTGGTTGCATGTTGTCTATTAGTGTATGGTTACACTATCAGATATTACAAAGTGGTTGCATGTTGTCTATTAGTCTATGGTTACACTATCAGATATTACAAAGTGGTTGCATGTTGTCTATTAATGTATGGTTACACTATCAGATATTACAAAGTGGTTGCATGTTGTCTATTAATGTATGGTTACACTATCAGATATTACAAAGTGGTTGCATGTTGTCTATTAATGTATGGTTACACTATCAGATATTACAAAGTGGTTGCATGTTGTCTATTAGTCTATGGTTACACTATCAGATATTACAAAGTGGTTGCATGTTGTCTATTAATGTATGGTTACGCTATCAGATATTACAAAGTGGTTGCATGTTGTCTATTAGTGTATGTTACGCTATCAGATATTACAAAGTGGTTGCATGTTGTCTATTAGTGTATGGTTACACTATCAGATATTACAAAGTGGTTGCATGTTGTCTATTAGTCTATGGTTACACTATCAGATATTACAAAGTGGTTGCATGTTGTCTATTAATGTATGGTTACACTATCAGATATTACAAAGTGGTTGCATGTTGTCTATTAATGTATGGTTACGCTATCAGATATTACAAGTGGTTGCATGTTGTCTATTAATGTATGGTTACACTATCAGATATTACAAAGTGGTTGCATGTTGTCTATTAACTGATCTCAGTACAGTTTTTTTCACTCTGGACGGAATTATTTTTTTAGCTTCAAAAATATTGAACACATACTTTAGTTAAATTAAAATATTGTTTCTAAATATGATTTAAAGTTGAACTTATTATATATCAAATTAAAGATAAATGATTGTACTTTCATAAAATATTTATTGTATGCGAAAATATAATGTTGTGTTGACTGTGCATGACAAATATTAGCATGTAATAAAAAATTAATTGAAATTGTGAGAACAAAAATCCAACTTACCAAGGGTCTTGAGGAACAATATGGTGAATAAGTCAGTGTAACTGCTTCTCTTTATAAAAGTAATCCATTTATGAATACACAAAAATTAAGAAAATATTGACGGAATATATGGTTTACTAACTGTTGCTAAATTAGCAACACGACCATCTTTGAAGAAATTTCCATTAAAATTGTCAAATTGAAGATTTCACATACTAAACATTCATGTCTCATAATATATAATCACATACAGTGGAAATTATAGCAATATTTACAGGAATAAAGAACTAAAGTATATGAATAATAGTCCTAACATAGCAACTATATAACTTCTCTCCAAGTAGACTGTGTAGGTTCTGTCTGAATCCTTCTTCTTTTGTTGCAATCCTACTGAACCTGACTGAGCAACGCCTCTCTGCAGCTGGTTGGAAACACTACTAGTATTATTTAAATTATTAATAATCAACGATTTAAATGCAAACTTCTGTGTCATCAGAATCGGAAGCTTCACTATCTTCACTATCAGTATCTACATCTTCATGCAACAATCTCGCACTTCTGCAGCTGTAAACGTGCAGAACGAGCTGATAACAAACCATTTCTAGACTCTGAATTGTTAGACATTATTTTTTAATCACAGGGTAACTTGAAAACGAAAATTAAACTTGGTTTCACTTTGATTCTAGTCAAAACCACGATGTTGTGATTTGGTTATCGTTAGTACTTCCTTTCTACTTAGTTTCCGTTGATATAAAACTACAATCGGAGTGAAAATTAATAAAACTCAACGCAATAGTAGCCGTCTTTTAAAAGACGTTTGGGCACGAGATAAGAAATATGTGACTACAGTGTCTCACAGGACTGAATCAGTTAATGTATGGTTACACTATCAGATATTACACAGTGGTTGCATGTTGTCTATTAGTGTATGGTTACGCTATCAGATATTACAAAGTGGTTGCATGTTGTCTATTAATGTATGGTTACACTATCAGATATTACAAAGTGGTTGCATGTTGTCTATTAATGTATGGTTACACTATCAGATATTACAAAGTGGTTGCATGTTGTCTATTAATGTATAGTTACACTATCAGATATTACAAAGTGGTTGCATGTTGTCTATTAGTGTATGGTTACGCTATCAGATATTACAAAATGGTTGCATGTTGTCTATTAGTCTATGGTTACACTATAAGATATTACAAAGTGGTTGCATGTTGTCTATTAATGTATGGTTACGCTATCAGATATTACAAAGTGTTGCATGTTGTCTATTAATGTATGGTTACACTATCAGATATTACAAAGTGGTTGCATGTTGTCTTTTAGTGTATGGTTACACTATCAGATATTACAAAGTGGTTGCATGTTGTCTATTAATGTATGGTTACACTATCAGATATTACAAAGTGGTTGCATGTTGTCTATTAGTGTATGGTTACACTATCAGATATTACAAAGTGGTTGCATGTTGTCTATTAGTGTATGGTTACACTATCAGATATTACAAAGTGGTTGCATGTTGTCTATTAGTGTATGGTTACGCTATCAGATATTACAAAATGGTTGCATGTTGTCTATTAGTGTATGGTTAGACTATCAGATATTACAAAGTGGTTGCATGTTGTCTATTAATGTATGGTTACACTATCAGATATTACAAAATGGTTGCGTGTTGCCCATTAGTGTATGATTAACACTTTCGCTGCAACCAAATTTTTCAACAGTCTGGCTCACTGTCACATTACTTTTTCGGCATGATCAGTATTCAGAGTAGCAATTTCAAAAAATCGTAAGAAATAAACTTAGGACTTTTAAACTATGGAATATTGTTAATATATTAATGAGCTACTAACCTGTCTATATGTGGAATATATTCTTTACAATCCACAAGCTATTGTAGCAACTGATATCCCCATACCTATCCACAGTATGATATGCCATCGTTTTCGAGATGGGTGTCCATCACCTACTCCTGTACCTCTGGGAATGTCTGCTATCGATCTATGAACATCGTCCTGTGAATCACAGTTCAAATTCATATCACATTCAGAGTTCGTTTTAACACTATCACTGGCTAAAAAGTCAAAAAAGAGTCATTTTGGACATCACTATTCATCAGCTACGCCATCCATTTTGAAAATGTTTGTCTACTTACGAAAAATCAGATTTATACCGACATTTACCGCATGTGTGTTAGATCCACCATTTTGTAGAGCCCTTCGAACAATACGAAATAGTATGTCACGGGGAACCCTAGCGATACTCCCGCTCAAAATAGACATCGCCCGGCGACATGTCTGCGACAAAAGTCGCATTACTGACAGCAGCGAAAAGAAGCTGGTATTTCGCCAACTTTTGTCGTCGGTGGCAGCCAAAGTGTTACGCTATCAAACATTACAAATAACAAGAAACATGGTCTCCGAGAAATAGTGATTTATTTTTAAGAATGAGTTTGGTACATACATGCAAGTCCCCAGAGTCAGCAAAGAAATGTACAATAGACACACATACACACAAGTAATCATTTAATATAGACAACCATCTGGACCACCTATTTCTTTTCACCACAGTCCTCTATATCATCTTCATCAATCTGAAGAAGAAATTTAACAAAATAATTGAATTGATTCATCGCAAATAATTGAGTGAGTATTGATGTGAGCATAAAAGGAAACTAACATTAATTCATGGACCCATATTTCTATATATTCATTCCATGATTTGATCTTTATTTCTGTCTATATTATTCTGAATACTCTTCTATAGTACTTGCATCAATTTTCCATCTGTCTTATCAATAACCCATGTCTCACAGGCATACCCTACTATAGGAAACATATGTTCTTAAACATCTCAATTTGGTCTTTATATCAATTCCCTTCTATGGATATTCTAGTCCTTTTCATATCTGCAGAGTTATGTTCATTCTTTTTTTAAATCTCCGTTATTTCATTTCTGTTGCTTGTTAGCAATTCTGCTTCTTCGAATGCTCCATATTGACCACTGGTTAACCACTCTTTGTGATTTGTATGTGATCCGTGCCTAAGAGCAATTATACGCTGTGCCAGTTTCGCGCCTATAAGTAAGCCAGCACATCAAATTGCTGTGACGCTTTTTATTTACTAGTGTAGCTTCCCTAGGCTCCTTCCTCAGTCGTCTCTTACGACATGCCTGTAGGTCACAGTGTTCCTATTCTTTGCTCCCCTTGAGAGCACCGACAACACATGGGCAAGAACTTGTTAGCAATGAAGCTAAATATTTAACTATCTATCAACACTTTCCAAATGTATGTCCCATATTCATGCATACATAATCAACTGTGTTATAATATATTCTAGCAGTTGTCAAGATTTTGTATGCTAGAGATGCAAATTGTGTTCTTTACTGTTTCTATCAACTGACAGGATCAATTTCAAAAAGAAATTAATCCTGACGCCTTTTCCTACCTAAAGGTATGAAGTGTCTGTCACTTCATATTTCTAGGCCAGAGTATGCGGAAGATGGAGGGTCAATTCCTTTCCTTACATGCTTAACATCAAGTATAGGAATAAGCCCACACACATTACTACCCACAATAGTCTACAACTTGTAATGCTGTTTCCATACACAATAGTCTACAGCTTGTAATGCTGTTACCACACACAGCCAGCAAAGTCTACAAATGCTACAAATTGTAACGCTGCTACTTTGATGTGTACTTACAATTTTCCATTTTTCTGGTAATATTTCAAAGAGATCATCCTTGACATCACCCTGGACCACAATTTCATCTTCTCCTCCGATTGAAGATCCACAGGAAAACTTGCCAGCAAAAAATTTACTTGCCTCCTTCAAGTCAATTTCTGAACAGTGAGAAGAAAACACACACACAATTATTTAGATATCTGTTGTTAGATGTCAACTGTTATAGAACAATTAAATATGTATTACATAACTTCTTCAGCAGGGCTCAACAGTAAACTATTGTAGGGTATAACTGATGGTTCATCTGACTCTGTTAAACATACTGATGTTTGGGTTCAGTCAGTGCCAACTCCTACAATCATTCCAATTTCTTCCATTACCGATTAGAGGATGGTTTCACATGTGAGTCACGCAATATAATCTACGTCATCACTTGTAAACGTTGTGATACGGCATATATCGGTGAAACAGGCAAAATGCTTAGTGACCCATGTAGCCATACATTTCAATGGAACTGACCATTTAGGAGCTCGCAATGTCCAGGTCACAGCCATCCGATCATGTTCATCTGATGATCAAAGTTGATTTGCTCTAGAGAATCGTTTTATATCTTTAAATGGTACCTTGCCGTCTCATGGACTCAATGCATTACATTTCTATGCTTTTTAATACTGTCTGTTCTCTTGCTCCATATTCTATATGTGTGTATGTTAATTGTATTTAAGTTATATTTATATATTTGTATTGTTTATCTTCTTTTTTTTCCACTTCTAGTTTTTTTGCATTTATTTCGTTATTTGTTTTTAGTCATATATTTTCATTTTAGGGCCATTAGGAACTTGTTAGACTACATTTTGTCTGTTGTGCGAGATGTGAAATTCTTCACCTCTCTTGTATCCTTTGCTTGATAAAGACCTTTGGTCGAAACATTGCTGTGTATTGTTATTGTTTTTGTAAACTACAGTACTTTGTTTTTACGTGTTTCAACAAATTCTTTTTGATGCAGCATAGATGCACCCTTATTTCATCTGATATCATTCAACATCTGTAGCCCGGCAATGTATGTCCCTTTTTATACACATTCAACATCCTCTACTATCTGCATGTTTGTTGAAGTAAACAGTCTATACTACTTAAAGACGATGGAAGACTCGGCAAAGAAATAGAAGCTAGAGTCCAAAAGGCAAATTAGTTTTTATTTAGTCGACAGATCATCATCACAGCACAGCAAACCAATTGATAGATAAATGCTCCAATCTTTTCCTTGGTATGTCTCTCAGCGTGTGGTGACCAACTACACCATTTCTATGTTGGTTTACTATTCTTCTTTGGCTTCCAGTATAGTGCTCTTGTCTAGCTACCCTACATTTAATTTAATATTCTTGCAAGTCTGGTTGGGGTTGTAGAAGATTTACAAAACAGGATTCGAGAATAGATAGATAGAAATGGCATATTTACAAATATTTGATACACATAAGAAATGACACACACTTACCATAAGATGCTAAACCAACAACTATAGTGACTTTCTTCTTCTTGCCCCTTGTCTGTGTCCATAGTTTCACTCCTTGAGGTTCAATTTTCTTCTTTGTTTTCATCATTGCTTTACCTCCTCTTGTCTGTCTCTTTTTCTTCTCCTCTCCCTCTTCTTTACTCTCTGCTCCACCTGAGTCCTCTTCTATGAAAAACAAATGTTTAATCAGGTCAAATGTCTGGAATAATGAGACAGAAATCTTCAATCAAGAAATAAAAAATATAGTACAGGGATCAAATAATTTGGTGATATTGATTAGCAGACCGGACTTGAACAGAACTCCAGACCAGAAACATAGTTGCTCATTCTCTTTCAGAACAAGGTGATGATATATATATATATATATATATATATATATATATATATATATATATATATATATATATATATATATATATATATATATATATTTACACACACTCAAATACTTGCTATGTTTTACTAGTTATGCATCTCTCATCAAGTTAGGTAGCTCTCCCTACTTAACTGGTTAGCTACTAAATTGAAAAATGGATGGCTGAATGAAATTTAGGTCCTATTTTCCGAATACATGTGTATTACAAATTCAGCTGCAGTTTTGTTAAAAGATTTTTATGAGTAATATACCATTTTGCAGGTAAATAAATTTGATTTAAGATCATTCTAAAACAAATAAATAGTGACGCTCCCAGGGGCTTATAGGAGCCAACCAGTTAAGATACATTCAAAATGAAGATAACCTCAAATGGTAGTAATTTCTTATACAGAATATTCTTGTTGAATGGTTATCGTGTGTCTCCTCTGTTCATATACAATTGTGCTCAAAGCTAAAGTATGGCTACCAATTTCTTTTATTACATCACATTTCTCTGTCCATGGTGTGTTGATGTACAGTTGTCATGTCTCACTACAAAAGTACACAGTTTGTTTCCTGTGGGCAGTGATCAGACTATTTTTCCAGAAATTCTTGATCTAAGTGTAGATATCAAGTTCCTAATCCGGCCAGAAATGGACAATAAAACATAGGCCCTATATTCAAGTTGAACATGTAAAAGAACAATTGGCAACCAACAAGATTAGGTTCAAAAGTTGCTGTCCAAGCACATAAATCATAATAACAATTACTAAATTTCCATCATTTCTTTCCCATCCTCAAAATGACATCGAGGATTTCACCAGCGCTGCAGAGTTTGTGTACTGCAGCTATGATCTTCATGTGTAAGAGAGAGATTAGAGCACACATGGTTATTCACCAATGTATAATGATGATGGTCTTATCAATCTATTTCTATGTCCATGACTGTAGATTAACATAAGATACTTGAAGTTATTAGTTTGTATATCTTTAAAACAAGTCGCTTTTTTCCCATTTTGAATTATCCGAAACATAAGAGAGAGAGTCAGAATGAGAGCATTTGAAGTAAGATAAGAGAATAATAGCAAATAAAATGCAAGATCACCCCAGTGGTTACCGGGCCCAAAGAATAGAACCATTGTTATCTGCCCTTCATGTCGTAAGAAGTGGCTAAGGAGGTGAGGCGTGGGGCTAGCTACCCCACCCTCTAAAAAAAGACTAGATAGCTACAGAAACCACAACCTGGGAAATTCAAGAGCTCATCACCCGAGGAAGAAGAAGGATCCCGGAAGGGAGGACTCATGTAAACACCTGGAGACTGGAGTTGGAAACGGAATGCAAGAAAATGGGGAGGGAGTGAAGAGATCTGGAAAAGATGGTCTTGGATAGAAAGGCTTGGAAAGCCTTGGTTGTAGACTTATGCCTCCCTAGGGTTGAAGAGATGGTCTTGGATAGGAAGGCTTGGTTGTAGACCTATGCCTCCCTAGGGGTGAAGAGATGGTCTTGGATAGGAAGGTTTGGTTGTAGACCTATGCCTCCCTAGGGTTGAAGAGATGGTCTTGGATAGGAACGCTTGGTTGTAGACCTATGCCTCCCTAGGGGTGAAGAGATGGTCTTGGATAGGAAGGCTTGGTTGTAGACCTATGCCTCCCTAGGGTTGAAGAGATGGTCTTGGATAGGAAGGCTTGGTTGTAGACCTATGCCTCCCCAGGGTTGAAGAGATGGTCTTGGATAGGAAGGCTTGGTTGTAGACCTATACCCCCCTAGGGTTGAAGAGATGGTCTTGGATAGGAAGGCTTGGTATGCCTCCCTAGGGGTGAAGAGATGGTCTTGGATAGGAAGGCTTGGTTGTAGACCTATGCCTCCCTAGGGGTGAAGAGATGGTCTTGGATAGGAAGGCTTGGTTGTAGACCTATGCCTCCCTAGGGGTGAAGCGTGAAAAAGAAAATCAAGATATCTAATCACATAAATGATAAATGTACATAAAGAAGACAATAGAATATGATGTCTCAAGTACAAAAGGTGACATATTTGTTGGACAGAACAAGATCATATGCTACCTTTATCAACTTTGAGTTTTTCAAATTCATCTGGCATATTCTTCTGCATCCAAGTTTTGCACTTCTCATAGTTTGGATAATTATCACAATACTGTTTGGAAAGAAATGGTAGAAACATGGCCAGATTTCATGACAAAAACATATTTACGTACCAACAAACAATTTCTTGTGGTCCTTTATTTTTTTAAAAACAAACTAACAAATGATATAAGAAACCAGAAGTATGTCATCATGCACTATATTGGCTGGTATATGTGATCACAGAACCGACAATTTTACATTTGTTTGTCCACGTCTTGTCTGACCATCATGTTCAACTGTCCAGAGTTCTCTCGCTAAGTGCTGTGCTCTAAGACTTACTTACTCAGGACATACCAAAGAGGAAAAAAGTGTCAACAAAACAAAGCCTGCCAAGTCTCTGATATATGTGACTAGTATATTACATAATCTATTTAAAATGTTGCAGTTTTTATGTATACCATTTTCAGGTTTACCTAGAGCTAAGTCACCATGTTTTACTTCCTCTCTTTATTAATATATTACTTCTAATGTTGTTTTAAATTCTAGAAGCAATTGTGGTAAGCACTTTTACAAATTCTACGTCTTAGAAGTCTTAGCGTTAAAAGATGAATGACTGCGAAAAAATAGTCGAAACAGTCAAGTGTTCACTGTAAAGCAACACCTGCACGAGTTACATTTTAGCAGGAGAACACTTCTATTTAAGCGAGGGATGAAAACTGATTGATTCTCAAGTAATAGTATATAGTGTATGAATATTTAGCGGATGTGATGGACCGCAGAGTGTATGCTGCATTCATGACAAGCTGTCACAACTGACTAATCATGACACAATAGAATTTTGAAAGAAAAATATAAGAGCAAATAATGACTGACATTGACATTCAAATAACAATTTGTGTAACAACAGAGACAAGTCAAATATTGTGAACAGATAAAGAGACATGACGCTGATAAAATCCATACTGGAGTGACAGTGATATAATTAGGAGTGAGACATTAAATGATGGAAAAGATATAGTTTGACAGAAAACACCACTATGGCAAGATATAGAAAGTGTTGGTCATTCATTGCAGTCAGCATTCGATGCATCTATTCAATCAATCACATTTTTAAAAAACATTGTCCAACTTGTAGACTTCTTATTTTCATCATATATATGTATTATCGTGTTTGTTCATCGGTGGAGACTACTATTTCAAATCTTTATCCTTCCTTTTTCATTGTAATAAGAATATAAGTCCCCACTATCATACAAATTTGCTGACAAATAACAGTAGATTTCTAAAATCTCTGTACAACAAGATACAGATAAATGTAACTTTGAAATGTCTACTCTTTTATGCTTATTTTCAGATTATATTTAACAACAAACAGCCTACCTCTACTGGAACTCCACATTCTGGAAATACAAAAAAACCAAATTAGTTAATATTTGTAACAAATAAATGTTATTCCAAACAGAAAAAAATACATTTGAACCAACGACACACACAAATTTAGCTAGTTACTACGAGAGGACTGTTTGGAAAGTAATGATATTTTTTAATAAAAAATTATGAATGCAATATGCATGAAATTCATGCACAACATAACTGAATATACCCTTTACACATTCTATTTTCTCACATAATCTACATCAACTTCTACAGCTTTATGCCAGCACCAAAGAAAGGCATATATGTCCTTCTTGTACTCAAGGTTGTTCATAAAGTAATACCTCATAATATTTTTTCTCACCTGAGAAAAGATAATGAAGCAAAAATGTATAGTTCACAAAAATTGGATGTTTCCAGCATCCAGTTAAGTAACTATACAGTCGTCTGAAACCAGATTTCAACTGTGCTTCTATTGACAGCAGAACTTCCACACACAAACCTTTGTGTATATTTTCCCTGCATTTTTCTTCTGCTACCAAGAATTCAATTACAGCTAATTGTTTGTAGCGGGTGTCATGCTCTGGTTCCATTATATTTAATCATAATTTAATAAATAATAACGGTAAGATTCTTCCCAAGCAAATCGACCTGTGCAAAACTCAAAACCAAGTCAATATACAAAAGATGATCATGAAGCACAGAGTCAGATCACCATCATCCATGTATGACTCAAATGACTGTTTTGAGTTACTTCAAGACGTCAATCTAGATAAGGTGAGATTACACATGGCCACACCGAGCACAGCAGTCATCCCAATGACCACATCAGCAGTGAGTTACAGCACTTAGCAGTCACTAAGTCAATTACACTGCGTCGGTGCAGTGTGAGTGAGTGACCGCAACACTACGCTCAGTCTAGACTCTACACATCACTGTCTACACTACTGATACTGAACTACTCACTACTGAGTCACTACACTTTACAACACGAAACTCGAAAGTTTATTATCAACTATTATTAGTTAAATTAGTATTATTATTATAAACTTTATTATATAAAAGTTGGTAGTTGCTTATGATTATCTTGATTTCATTCATTAAGTACTTTTAGAGAACCCATGTAGTTTTAAGTTAAACACCATAGTACTTAGCAGATATGTACTTTACTTTTATGCCGAAAACAGAATCGACCAATACAATGTGACATTGAATGTCAATCAATAGCAACACACAGAATCAAGCAGAAAGACGGAGAGTCATTCAGAAGAGACAACCACAATTTGAATTAAATAATTAATTAATTATAGAGACGAAGAATATTGTATTTGATTTTTTTAAATAGTAGTAATCTATGTATATCGGTGTGAGGAACAAATTTTGAAAAATAATGACAATATAAAACAACATGTTACCTCCGCAGTAAAACACTTTAAGAGGGTACTTTACTCCAGGCAAAGGTCCAGGGTATTCAAGAAATGGTTTTGCGACTGCTTCAGCCATTTTACTTTTTGGCAGCAGCCGTCGTTGAACTTCCGTTTCGTTTCGGTGCTCTAATTTTTTATGAATCGTTGGCGATTTTGAAAGATCTACATTATTTCGTTTCTAAATATCAAATTATAATAAAGCTAATATACCATATTAATTTAGCTGTGTATATATTATTATCTATTTCTAATTTCAAAAACTAGGACTGACTTAATAGACACATTTGAAATTTATTTTTGTATATAAAAAGCAAAGTCCAAAAATAAATGTAATTTATTGTTTCTTGCAATTGAAAAGATCTCATTTTATGGCTGTTATTTTGTCTGACGGAAGTAGGTCTTGTTGGCAACGGGGGAAGCCTGTACTTGTTTCGAGCAGCAACAAAATGGCAATAGTTCCAAGCAGTTTGGCTTTAAAGTTTGGTGAGACAAGAAAGCGCAAGCAAGGAAACAAGTATAGCAGCAAGTCAGAAAATCGCTAGCAGCTTCAAACAATAATTGTAAGGAGTGTGCGTGCATCTATATTTTCAATGTCTAGAATTTCATGATCTTTAAGATCTTAAACTTAATATAAAAATAAAAACAAATTATTTATAATCAACAATTATAAGTTTTATTACAATTACATTATACACATTCACATACTAATCTAATTTGCCGTCACTTTGCTCATAAAAACAGACAATTTTGTTAAAGATAACATGTGTGCTTTGTTCATGTTCATATTGCAAAATAAACTACCACTGGAGGTCAATACCAAAAGCCTGTTGTCATTGCATTGTGTGAAATAAAGTATGATAGCTACATCTTAATGGTTATAAATTCATAATAAATTTTGGAATGTGTCCAATCCTTTTCTACTTCTTTTCTTTAAACTCCAGCTGTTTTGTACTGTCTTGGTCTTTTCCATACACCTGTATTTTATATTACTTATTGTGACAATGATTATCAGTATATGCAATACATACATCTTTTGATGATGGTCTGTTTGTAATAGATATTGTTTGTCACATGTCATGTCTCAGAGTCATATAAAATATGCAGGAAGCTTCACTCATCAGCAGACCTGAAGTGAGAAGGTTAATTTCATTCGACTTGTTTTGTGGGAGAAGCAACAAGGTAGATAATATACACAGAGAACAATAATTATTGGTTCAGAGACTCATGTTGTTACATAGTCAGACTACTACTATCTTGTCTACTAGAAATTAATAAACGTTACTCCAGTTTTTGATACCACTTTGTCTTTTATTCCTTTTTTCTCAGTACAAACTTTGTACTATTATTCCAGTTTTCTGAACACACTTTGTACCAACTACTCTTCTGTGTATATCTGTTATAGTGTGGTATTCTTGTTTGCACATATGTTTTTCAGGATCATATTTAATATATGAAGAAGAAAATAAAACAAGAAAAGTATAATAACTAACAATGTTGACATTTTAACCAAAATACCTTTATCAATTACAAAGTGCACACAAAAGATGCACAAATCAAATTAATTTATGATATGGTTTGATAACAGAAATAGAATTAGTGACATGAATACCTAGACATATAAAAACTGGACATTGTATGTCATTGGTCAAACAAAAGTATGGACCTAACACCATATTCCTCATTATACCACCTGGTATGAAAACAAGTTCTTTACTAGACAAACATTAGAACGCAACATATTGTATGATTTATGTATATTATAGACAAACATTAGAACAACACAGCATATTGTATGATTTATGTATATTATAGACCAGCGATTTTATATATTGGTGTGCATCTGAATGAAGGTGCGGGCGCATTGTGACGATTGCATTATTTATCTTATCTTAACCACATTTGCCATGAAGCGTCGTGGGGAGAGTTAGTTTTCTATCTTGTGCCAGGCGTGTTGCGCTTGACGTTGTCAGTTCATGCTTTCGCAGGGACTCTGAGATGTTATCTATCCATCGTGTTCTTGACCTGCCTCGTGCTCTGCGTCCTGAGTGTCGATTATTGTAGGCACGTGATGGTAGTAAATGTGGTTCCATTCTCATTAGATGGCTGAACCACTTGATTCTTTGCTTCTCGATGTACTGTATGCATGGTATAGTACCAACGATACTTCTGATATTCTCGTTTCTCACTCTATCTCTCCTTGTAACGTTGACAGATTTTCATAGACATCTCATTTCACATGTTGTAATCTTTCTTTCTTGAGTCTTAGAGGCCATGTTTGGCACAGATAGCAGAGAGTTGAAATAAATATGCAGTTTATCTGTTGTCGTTTGATTGCCATGTTAATGCTTGGATGTTTTAATAGTGGTGACAGTTGGTATGTCACTGCGTTTGCCTCCTGGCATCTAGTCTTGATTTCTCTGTCCATCTTTCCATCTGCTGTGAATATACTCCTGAGATATTTGAATTCTGGAGTCTGTTGTATTTTTACATTATTCACGTGTATATTTAGTTGACCTGTTGACCTACTTATTGTCATGACTTCTGTTTTGGAGGTGTTAATTTTCATATCATAATTTTCACATGTCGCTTGCAGTGCATTTATGTGTTGTTGAAGTTTGTGTTCATTGTTGTTTATGATTGCATTACTACTACTAATAATAATAACAATCATCATCAAGGTGCGTATCCTTTATAGGACGTTGCTCTCTTTGCAGCCCATCTGAAATTCACTCTGTCTCTAGCCAGTTCACCCACTTCCTCGATGGTCATATTCATGGTTTCTTTAATATCTTGTAGCCATCTTCTTCTTGGTCTGCCTCTGCGTCCTGGGACCCTGTCGTCTAGTATTGTTCTTTTCAGGCCATCGTGTTGCTTGATGTGACCAAAGTATGTAATTTTTCTGTATAGTATGTTGTTTATCAGCCAATTCTCTTTAACATTTAGTTCTTTCAGGACATCAGTGTTCTTTATTTTTTCAAAATAATAACAATAGCAACATTAAATTAGTTGACATGTCGACACTTTATTCAAGGAAAAACAGAGTTGGGTAAGAGAGCAGTAGAATGGTTAGTTGCAAAAGTGGGAAAATCATGTTCATGGAATTGCTATGAAAAAACTGAAAAATTAGTTTTTGTTCTCTTGATATTTTATTATCTTTAAAGCCGCCAGAGCAAAATAGGGTGCCATGAATATATGACATGTGTGCCAGGCACCACGTTGTACAGCGCAGCTATAGACAAACAGTTGAACAGCACAACAGATTTATGAAGATTCTCAAGAAAATGTTTTTTATATTGAAAATAACTTACTATTTAATAGAGTCTGTCTCACTTACATTAATGTACTTTAGCACTAATTTTACATGAAACAATGATTGGCACACTTTGCTGCATTTGGTTTATTTTAATAGTTAACCATGACACAGTATGCAGCAATTAGTAGAAAATGTGTTAAAGAACATTAGTTGTACACAATAATGTTATTTAATATCTCAAAAAGGATACATTTCAATTATTTTTCTAGTGACGTATGTCTTTGTTAAAAATGTGTTTTTGCATCTATTTTCAGCCGAACTTTTTACACTAGCAAAATCTTGTTCACTGGTTAAGTGCAAATTCTCAAAGTGATATGTTGTCTTTTGAAAACAGTAAGTATGTCATTCCCTTGTCTCTCAGTTATATAGGATTATAGGAGAGATTCTCATGTAATATTGTGTCTCAGTTGTATAGGATTATAGGAGAGCATTCCCATGTAATCTTGTGTCACAGTTATATAGGATTAAAGGAGAGCATTCTCACTTAATCTAGTGAATGTTTATACTGATGTCTATGTGATTTATAAAAATATTGATAAATTGTCAGGTAATCCTGTTTATACCGATGTCTATTTGATTTAGAGAAATATGATAGATAGATTCTTATGTAATCCTGATGTAGATAGATTCTTATGTAATCCTGATGTCTAGGTGATGTGCATGACTATGGACCTCAACACAGCACACCTGTTAAGGTAAGCTATTTCACATCATTTCTGAAGAAAAAAAACAATATTTGATTATTATTTTGAAGAGGGCAACATTTTCTGTTATATTGTTTCAGTTACAAAATATTTATAGTCAAGTCAGTTATTTATGGGTGGAAAGGGATGTGAAACTTTTCTAGATCATAAATCCAATTCTAAAAATAGAATATAAATAGTCTGTATTTGATTTCATTAGTTCACAGTCCAAAATATTTACAAATAGAATTAGCTACAAAACATGAAATCAGATAGTTTTTACAATGTACAAGAAACAAACCTAGGTAACATTTTGACTAATAGTTTAATTTTCTTAAATCAATTATGTTTAGTTTTGTCATTTTCCCAGGTCAGTACTGTTTACCACTGACCATTTTCTAAGCCGTTGCTGTTTAATATTGACCATTTTCTGGGTCAGTGCTGTTTAATGTTGACCTCTTGTCAATGCTGTTTTATTAATTCATGAATTCTCACTAATTATTTAGTTGAAAATATTCATTATGTAGATGTTAATCAGTTACATTTCAAATGCTTGGTACATGCTGAATATCTTTATATGTAGTCACTGCTTGTTATCATTGAGAGTATTCAGTACATAGCCATTCTGGGTAGACCCATAGGTACTCAGTCTCTTTCAGCAGAAAGTGTAAGGTGTGTAAGTTAATGGTTCCTATACTGTTATTAACTCTTTCCACGCTTTAAGCCGCACACTGCGCCATGGCGGAAGTCCGTTGCACGCTTTAAGCCGCACACTGCGCCATAGAGTTGCTTCCCTTATAAGAAGTCTTTCTAGTTTTACTTCTTCTGTTTTACTTATAGTACTTTTTAACCTTGTTATTCTGTTAGGTTGTCCAGTTTTCTTCAATTTAGTATATAATAATATATATATGTTTATTTATTGATAAGTAGTTGGGGTCGTAATTTTTTTAAATTTTTTTTTACTTCCTTGAATTAACTGCTTAAAAATTGAGGAAATAAATGGGCGTGGAAAGAGTTAAAGTATTTCATCTTTGTGGTTACTGAGAACAAAATTGTGTTTTGGGGCTTAGTAAATAAACAGTTTGAGAAGCACTGGTTGGTATGAAGGTTCAGTCACATTTATTTTGACAATGTTGTTAATTGTATATTTTAAAACAAATTTTTATATTTTGTTTTGTTTATCAAATTCCATAATTTTGTTGATTTGACTTTTGCTTTTGTTTTTCTTAGGCACAAGACACATTTCTTAAAACACAAAGGTCAGAGAATAAATTACATCCTATTAAAACAACAGGAAGAGTTACCCCTGGTGATGTGGAAACAAATCATATATCTCATATAGATGATGATTTCAATTATGTAGAGATAAGAGATATGAGGGATAGTTTGATAGATGTATCCAAGATTTCAGTCATTGATAATATGCCTGATGTTTACTTTGCACACAATACTCAAATGTTGAATACTGTACCAGATAGTAGTCAACATTTGGGTTTGATTAGTCAACATGTTGACAGTTCTGAAACCAAACCTAGAGTCTGCACCAAATTAACACACACTAAACAACCATTTAGTAACAAATTGTCACAAAACCCTGGCACATTAGAGCAAGAATATAGAAATAAGTGGCAACATACTGATAGACACTCTCATACTAGGTTCCCTGAACGCAGAGCCATGCCATCTGATTGTAATTCAGACTCTGACCTCTCCAAGCAAAGTTTGTCACCCAAGGCTATCTTCCGTAATGATGACTCTTCGGAGATGTCTTATGGGAGGTTGACGTTATCTTCAAATAAAGACAAGACCTACCGTAAGATGAGATCCAACAGTGTTCCGCGCTATTTGTTGGCTGATGGTAATATGTGTGGTGACAGGGACTATAATCTTCCAAACTTCAGTATGTCTGACTTCAGAAGGGTAAGGACAAACACATTTGTTTCATATAATTTTTTATGTATGTGGTTATATTATCATCATCCAATATCTGGTCCTGAATAGAATGTTGCCACTTTAATGGTATTTGAAATTTCTCTCTCATAGGCCTCTGCTACCATCATGCTCAACTTATCAATAATATCTTGAATCCATCTTTTTTTGTGGTCTTCCTTTTCTCTTTGTTGGTATGCGTCCAAAATACTTTAATTTTCTTATTCTTATTTGTAGCATCAGCCATTTAAAAAAACTTTTGAGTTATTTGTGAATAGATCTATGTGTTTGTTATATCATCATCATGAAATAGCTTGTCCTGAGCAGAAATTTGCCACCCAAATAGTCTGTTACATATGGTTGTATAATTCAATATTTGTTAATGATTAAGGGGATTCGGTAGTATGATCATGAAGCTATTTTCGTTGTTTTCACATTAATGTAAAATTTGTATAACTATTTTGAAAGATTATAACTTAGAATAGTATTTAAAAATTAGTAACAAAAAAATGTCAAAGTGTTGCCATGGAAACAATACAAAATGGCAGCCAAAAACAAAATTTCAAATACCTAAGGCTCTGAATCTAATGAATGTAAATGAATTATGTTTTCACTTAGTATGCAATTGTAATATCTAAAATATTACATATGATTTTTAGGATATATTAAATATTTAATTTTTATAAATTTTTGGTAAAATTCCTCAAAATTCGGTCAAAAAGCTGTTTGGGGGTTGTGTTTACTCAAAAATTAATAAAAATTTAATATTTAATATATCCTAAAATCATGTGTAATTTTTTAGATATTACAATTGCTCACCTTAAAGTGAAAACAGAATTCATTTATATTCATTACTTTCAGAGCCTTAGGGATTTAAAATTTTGTGTTTGGTGGCCATTTTTATTGTTTCCATGGCAACGCGTTGACATTTTTTTGAAACTAATTTTTTTCTACTCTTTTAAGTCATAATATTTCAAAATTTTAATACAAACTTTACATTAATATGAAAGCAACGAAAAAAGTTTCCAGACCAGAATCCCCTCTTAAATAATATGAATGTGATGCAGCATTAATCTTAGCATTAACCATTATTCAAATATTACATCCGGTTCACTTCTATAACTTTGATCTTATGCATCATCTAGTATTAGTTATTTCTTTTAATCATTAACTTGTTCTGACTTTTAATGTAAATTGCTTTTTTTCTTATTCATTATAGTTTCTGCTATAGTTTAATGCTTATAGTTTCATATAGTTAAGTAGCAGTTTAATGAGTATTCTGCAAGAAAATGGAGATGAACTGGACTCTAAGACAATGCTTGGAGTCTCTGAGAAGGCCTAGGCTGACCAAATCATTTTTAATTTTGTGCCAGGGCATGCAGACATAAAGTTGAATGAAAGGGTTGATAGGTTTTCTGATACGGCTACTGTAGAAAGTGGAGGAACAATGGTCAAGACGATAATCTCACTGCCCTACGGGAGATAAAACATGTATATTATTTAATGAAGCATAATGAATCTACAATCCTAGCCAGACAACAAGAATATCAAATCAAATGTGGTGTAGCCAAACAAGTAGTCTATGCTGGAAACCAAAAAAGAATAGTAAACCAACAAATAACTGGTGCCATCAGTCACTACACGCTGAAAGATATGAGAAAGAGATCAGAGCACTTATGGACTAATTAGTTTGATGTGCGGTAATGATGATCTTCCAACTAAACTTAACTAGTCTTACCTTGAGAGTCATGCATGTACTAATATAAGAGAAATAGTTAGACATTTAAAATCTGGACTGGAAATGAGGAAATAGAAGTCACATAATCACTGGAAAAGATCAAGAAACAAAACCATAAAAAGAAACGGAGGAAAGAGTGTGATGCGGAGTCTATTATATACATCTTTCTACTCGTTCATGTTAGACAGTCTGAAGACTTGTGTTAAAGTTATCACTTTTTGTTACAGCAACTTGCAGCCTTCTACTCCTTCATGTTAGACAGTCTGAAGACTTGTGTTAAAGTTATCACTTCTTGTTACAGCAACTTGCTAAATTCTACTCCTTCATGTTAGACAGTCTGAAGACTTGTGTTAAAGTTATCACTTCTTGTTACAGCAACTTGCAGCCTTCTACTCCTTCATGTTAGACAGTCTGAAGACTTGTGTTAAAGTTATCACTTCTTCTTACAGCAACTTGCAGCCTTCTACTCCTTCATGTTAGACAGTCTGAAGACTTGTATTAAAGTTATCACTTCTTGTCACAGCAACTTGCTAAATTCTACTCCTTCATGTTAGACAGTCTGAATACAGAATATTGTGGTCACTTGTGTGGTTGACTGTTTCAGGCTCCTGCTCTGTATATAGAACAGGATATTATCAATAAACAGAGAAAGGAGATACAACTGTTGATGGATGAGCTGGGCAACAGAGACCAGGAACTGAACGACCTAGTTATGTCACATCAGAAACAGATCAAGGCGTGGGAAAGTGATAATGAGAAATTTCTCAATCTTCAGTCAAGGTTAAGCAAGTATGAAGGTCAGTCACAGCTTTGTATGTTGTTATATATATATTCTCTTATATGTGTTACCTGTGTTATGTGTTGTCTTATGTGTTGTGTGTTGTTATATGTGTGGTCTTATCTGTGTTACCTGTATTATGTGTTGTGTTATTTGTGATGTGTGTTATTGTGTGTTGTTATATGTGTGGTCTTATTTGTGTTGTGTGTTGTTATGTTTTCTGTTTTGTTATATGTTTTGTTATATATGTTGTTGTGTGTTGTCATATGTGTTGTGTGTTGTTATATGTGTTGTTATATGTGTTGTGTATTTATGTGGTACTATTTGTTCTATGTGAGTTTGTTGTCTACCATATTATGGATATAAACTATTGTTGTCCATGTGTTTGTCTATTTGTTTGTTTGTTTGACTAGATGAACTGAAAAGTAGAGAACAACAATTGAAGGAAACATTGTCTGAGATGAATCGGGTCAACGAGCAGCGGGAAGTAGATGCTCTTGAGCTGAAGCAGACGCAGAATGAAATGGTAAAATTGGCAGAAAGAATAATGGAGAACTCGCTATACATTAAGGATATTGAGGTCAGTGGTAATGTCATCTCACTTGCCATTTATCTTATGATGTCAAACATTTTCATTTATCAAACTATTGTCATTTTACCAAATTTACCTTACCACTGTGTTATCACATGCTACTGAGTGACATAGTATCAAGTGCCAGTTACTATATTTTTGTCCTTAATTCATCACATGTCATTTATCTAACTAGACCTTGTCTTTCCTGTGTTCTATCTGATAAATTTGTATCTCTGATATTATATAACTGACTAAAACTCTTGAACATTGTTCAAACCAGGCGCAAAATCAAAAGTTGAATTTCTCACTGAGAGAATTTGTCAGTGCTCGGAAAGCATTCACAGCCAGAGAACAGGAGATTTTATCTGTTATAGAAGAGAAGGTAAAATTGAAATATTATATTTTGGAATGTTATCGTCACTTAATAAATACTCATTTCTTGTCACATGTAATTCGCTAAATGTTGCTCTGTTACCATCATCATCATGGTAATTTACTTCCTTGTCTTTCATAAACTATTATTAATCTTTCTAAAATACTATGACATTTAATGTGATCAAAATATTTCAGTTTCCAAGAATTAATATTGTTTATGATCTTCATTCACTCTCTCTCTCTCACTCTCTCTCTCTTGCGTTCACTCTCTTTCACATATCATAATCTATGACCAGTATTAGTTACATCCACTGCCTTCATACATAACCGGTCTTGATCTCTCATAGAGTCGCTGAGCATGCATGCATTAGAGAATGTTTGCGTCTTTAGCCACTCCAGGGATTTTGTCACCGTCATGACCTCCATAGACATGCTGCTGGTAGTTGTCGCATATGTGCCACTAGCCTCTTATTACATTTTCCTTTAGTTCAAGCTGTAAATGTCCATGTCATCTGACTGCTAAATCACAAAACCGTGAAACAATCATTAAATAATGTTTAGCCGTCTTGTTTTACCCTTCATGTCATACAATGACCCACTAGTGTGTTGCCGGGGCTCACTAGGTGAGCAAAGAATAGTAACACTTTGACCTACAAAGCAGGTTGTAAGATGCGACTGAGGTAGGGGCCTAGGAAGCTACCCTAGTAAATAAAAAGCATCACAGAAATTTGATGTGCTGGCCTACTTGTAGGTGCATAACTGGCACAATGTACAATCGCTCTTAGGCTCAATCACATACAAATCACAAAGAGTGGTTAACAAGGGGTCGATGATGAGCATAAGAAGAAGAGGACACAATGACCATTATTTCTTCTTTTTACATCACAGGGCTACCAGGATGTAAACCAGTACTGTTGTCTTCTGTATTTGTCTCGCTTTTCTTGGATGTCTTGAGTAATGGATTTCTGCATCTTTCTTCTTCTCTTCCACCATTTACTTCTTTATGGAAGTGTTGGGGGTGAAATGTAGTGATCTTGTGTGTGCTTTTTTAAGGCACTTTGTAAGCTCATATTCATGTTCGTAAGGCTGTTCTTGATGCCGTCGCTCCATCTTTGCGTGGTCTTCCTCTTGCCTTGTACTCATTATACTTTTTCTGTGTGGTTCTCTGTGGTAGGCGATACCAGGGCATTCTGGTCAGGTGTCCAAACCATTTAATCTGTTGTTCTGCATCTTTACCGTTATTTAAACATATATAGTTTACCAGCTTTTTTGTTATATTTAACCAAAGCCTTACAGGTCTAGCTTGATCTCTTGCTATCTTGCAAATGAAAGTGTAGATTGATCTTTGACCACCATTGAAATGTACATTTCTACAGATAACAATGACTTAATTTTGTTTTTTTAATTTCTCAGAATGGATGTCTGGCTGATAAGAAAAAAGAGTTGGACAAAATGTCAGAACATATTAAATACCTTGAGTGCCATTGTGAGGAACTTGGTGAGAGAAATAACAACACAGCAGTGGAATCTATTAACTGGAGAAAGAAGTATTTTCAAGTGAAGGAAGAAATTGATAGACTGAATGGTATGAAAGAATATTACAGTATTGTGTATAATCTAGATATTTATTTATGTGCTGGTAGTATAACTCATCTCAGCTAGTTTGTCAGCTTGCACAATGGCATGTGGGGCATTGATGAAGTGGGCCCCTGATGTAGTGGGTCTCTGATGTAGTGGGTCTCTGATAAAGTGAACCCCTGATGAAGTGGGCCCCTAATGAAGTGGACCCCTGATGAAGTGGGCTCCCTTGACCTTATACACCATTTAAAAATGTTTAAAATGAAAATATAATAGAAGTTCCAATATTATTGAGAGCTGCAGTAGTGTAGTTGTTAGTGAACTTGTTTCTAGACTAGTGGTCCGGGTTCAATTCCACAGTGGGCATGGAATTTTTTCAGCCCATAACGGCTCTCAGGTCGACCCAGCTTCAATTGGATACCAGGAAAGCACTGGGAAGTAAAGGCGGCAGATGTAATGTTGATCACAGCACTCATCATGTGCATAAATTCCTTAAGGAGAGAGGGCGTGTACATGATTCACGTAATAGCGGTGAATCCACAACACTAACCAGACTGCAAGAACTCAAAGTTAAGTGTGGTGTAGCTCGACAAGAACGCTATGCTGGCAGACAAAGAAGAATTGTAAACCAACAAAGAACCGGTGTCGTTAGTCGCCACATGCTGATGGACATACTAAGGGAGAGATCGGAGCACTTATGGACTAATTTGTTCGACGTGCAGTGATGGTGATCCGACGACTAAACTAAACTAAACTCATCATGTGCTGACGGTCAATTAAAAATATGGACCTAACACAGTATTACCCTATATAGCACATGGGATCTCTCTCTCTCTCTCTCGATCCCCAGCACATGGTATAAAAAAGGGCTACTTTAGTTTTTACTTCAAAATCTACAACTAACATTTACATTTGATTACTATTTGAATAAATATTTAATAAATCATTCTTCAGGGGTATTAACAATGTGAGAAATCTGATCAAGTTGAAGGAAAACAAAATTAGTTAGAGTTATGCCACTTAAAATGGTATTTTAAAATTTATGTGTGTTCCTCCCCCCTTCTCTCACTACCTCCACTTTTGGTCTCCTGGCAACCAACACTTTTAGGACCAGTCCATTGACTCATCTAATTCCTGTGTTGAAGTATAATTCATCTATCTGTTAGATATATATTTCATGTACACATGTATATATATATATATATATATATATATATACACACATGTATCTTTCTTATAGAATAAAAGATAGATTTATATACATGTATTTCTTTCTTATATAATAATAGATAGATTTATACATATGTATTTCTTTCTTATATAATAATAGATAGATTTATACACATGTATCTCTTATTATGGGAAGAAAACATCATAATCTAGACATCCATTCAATGGCACTAAAATAAACCAAGTGAAAAATTCAAATACTTAGGAAGCATATTCACAGAAGACGGAAAACTGGATAGAGAGATAGAGGCTAGAGTACAAAAGCAAATGCTGTAACCTACCAGCTAGCCCCATTGTTAAGGCACCCAAAAATTTCACAGGCAGCTAAGCAACAGATGATCAACAGCATTTTTATACCTACTTTGTGTTACCAGAGCCAAACATGGACATTGAGCAAAGCGCAGTCACAAAAATAACTACATGTGAAATGTGTTGCCTGCGAAAAGTTACCAACAGCACAAGAAAAGACAGAATCACCAACATCAGCATAAGAAAGAAAGTTGGCACAAAACCGTGCTTGAATTACATAGATAAACAAAGAATGAAGTGGTTTGGCCACTTAATAAGAATGCATCCAAACTCCACAGTATACAGAGTCTTCTACAACAGAACATCGGAAAGAAGGCAAGAGGAAGACCACGGAAAAGATGGTTAGATGGCGTAGCAGAATCCTGTGAAAGAGCAAAGATAACAATCACACAAGCCACCAGAACAGCGTAAGACAAAAACAGAAAACCACGACACTGGGCAACAACCCGGTAGCAGTGTGACGACAAAAGAAGAAAGAAGAAGATCTCTTTCTTATATAATAATAGATAGATTTATACACATGTATCTCTTGCTTATATAATAATAGATAGATTTATACACATGTATTTCTTTCTTATATAATAATAGATAGATTTATACACATGTATCTCTTGCTTATATAATAATAGATAGATTTATACACATGTATTTCTTTCTTATATAATAATAGATAGATTTATACACATGTATCTCTTGCTTATATAATAATATATAGATTTATACACATGTATTTCTTTCTTATATAATAATAGATAGATTTATACACATGTATCTCTTGCTTATATAATAATAGATAGATTTATACACATGTATCTCTTTCTTATATAATAATAGATAGATTTGTACACATGTATCTCTTGCTTATATAATAATATGTAGATTTATACACATGTATTTCTTTCTTATATAATAATAGATAGATTTATACACATGTATCTCTTGCTTATATAATAATAGATAGATTTATACACATGTATTTCTTGCTTATATAATAATAGATAGATTTATACACATGTATTTCTTGTAATAATAGATAGTAGATTTATACACATGTATCTCTTGCTTATATAATAATAGATAGATTATATACATTATCTCTTTCTTATGTAATAATAGATAGCTGTACATATATATCTAACATATGTTTCTTATATATATAAAGATTATGAACTTTTCTTCTATTACATAAACCTACCTATATGTGCTCTAATGTTACGTTTCATATTCAGTTGATTGTATCATAATTCTAACTTGTCAAATCTTACATTATGTTGTCAGCTAATTGTAACATAATTCTAACTTGTCAAATCTTACATTTCATCTTGAGCTAATTGTAACATAATTCTAACTTGTCAAATCTTACATTATATCATCAGCTAATTGTAACGTAATTAGAAATTGTCAAATCTTACATTTCATCTTCAGCTAATTGTAACGTAATTAGAAATTGTCAAATCTTACATTTCATCTTCAGCTAATTGTAACGTAATTAGAAATTGTCAAATCTTACATTTCATCTTCAGCTGATTGTAAAAGTAAAGAAGAGAATGTTCAAAAGTTGACCCAGCAGTTGCATGAGTCCCTACAGCAGGCCATAGCTCTACAGAAGGCTTTGTTTACCAGCTGTAAGTTGACAAATGCTGTTCTCTTCTATGAACCCTTGTTATCCTACTTTGATCTGTGAATCTATGTTTTCCCTATCTTCTTGTGTCTATTCATGTTTCTGGTTTTGGTTGAAGACAAGAAAAAGACAAAATGGTTTCACAAATATGTTCTGCTCTCCTCTAGATACTTTACATTTATTAAACCTTTGTTTTTAAAAACTACAATATTTTTGGTACAAAAATTCTTACGTGCATGTACAGAATGAGACTTTAGTCAGAAATTGATATCAAATATTCTTTGGTTATGATATGATCCAAGTGTTAATTTAGCATGCTTTTGTACTTGGTAAAGTTTTCTTACTTTGAGTTTTGTGTTTTCATCTTTGTTATATAGTTTTATTGTAGTATTTTCTATTCTCAATTAATATGTGGGAAATATATGTATGTGTGAAATATATATGTGTAAAATATATATGTGTGTGTGTGAAATATATGTATGTGTGAAATATATGTATGTGTGAAATGTATATGTGTGAAATGTATATATGTGAAATGTATATGTGTGAAATATTTATATATGTGTGTGAAATATATATGTGTGAAATATATGTATGTGTGAAATGTATATGTGTGAAATATTTATATATATGTATGAAATTTATATGTGTGAAATTATATGTTGGTTGGAAATGTATATGTGGGAAATATATATATGTGTGTGGTATGAAACTCTAGAATTGAATGTGAACTGTTATAGAAATGTGATGTGTAACTATAGCCTAACATAATATGTCTTCAGGTGAACGAGAAAAGTGCAAAGAGGAAGTGATGTACTCACTTCGTAAACAGCACAAACGTACGATGCAGGAACTACAAAACATTCGAGAGGTGATTTTGTTTTACTTGGAATAGCTAAATCTTAGTTTATATATACATATTGTATGTTTTACTTGGAACAACTAAATCTCAGTTTATATATACATATTGTATGTTGGACATGTATGTTATATGCCAGGTCAAGATGACAGCTTCTGGTGTGTACAGTTGTGAATCTTGATCAAGGTACATTTGAAAATCAGTTACAAAATTATCAAATATATGTGGACCAGAGAAAACTGGAGTAAAAGTCTTGAATATTGTAAAAGGAAGGAACACATCACTAAATTCTATAAAGGAAGGAACACATCACTAAGTTTTATAAAGGAAGGAAGACACCACTAGACGATGAAAACTTTATACAAACGTTCCTAGGAAACTTGCTTATATTAATGTAACAAGTCTTGCCACTATTGTTGTTAATTGCTACAGCTGTAAGATCACTTAAGTTGTAATACAATATTGTTGTCTATTGCTACAGCTATAAGATCACTTAAGTTGTAATACAATATTGTTGTCTATTGATTCAGCAACAAAATCGCTTAAGTTGTGATACAATATTGTTGTCTATTGCTAAAACACGTAATTACAAAGTACTGTAGTTTTACAAATTACAAAAACAATGACAAAATACAGCAACGTTTCGACCAACAAGGCCTTTATCAAGCAAACGAACAAACAGGAGTGACAAATTAAAATGAAACACAAATGGACGACCAAATACAACCGTATCTAAGGAAAATCTGGAATAAAAACGAATAACGAAATAAATGTAACACAAAAACACACATAAAAACTAGAAATAGAAAGGAAAAGAAACAATGAAACATCTAGTAAATATATAACTTGAATACATGCAACATATACCCATATAGATTACAAAGCAGGGGAAGAGAAAGTACTAAGAAGCATAAGAATGGAATATAACATGAATACATGCAACATATACCCATATAGATTACAAAGCATGGGAAGAGAAAGTACTAAGAAGCATAAGAATGTAATACGTTGAGCCCGCGTGGTCGCAAGGTACCATACAAAGAAATCAACCGATTCTCCAGAGCAAATCGACTGCGATCATCCGAGGAACATGATCGGATGGCTGTGACCTGGACATCGTGAGCACCTAAATGGCCAGTGTCATTGAAATGGGTGGCTACAGGGTCACAGAGCATTGGCGTATGTCGCGTAAGTGTTGGGCGAATCGGTCACTGAGCCTCTTGCCTGTCTCGCCGATATAAGCCTTGTTACACCGCTTACAGATAATAGCATAGATAAGATTACGGGACTCGCATGTGAACCCATCATCAATAAGAAACGTGCCTAAAGGAAAGATACAGTACGCGTCTGTATCACATAAGCACACGTGTTGCAACGCCGACGATCACACTGGACAGTGCCAAAATGAGTATGGATATTGGACTTAAGGCGACTGTGTACCAACATATCCTTAAGACTTCTGTCCCGTCTGTAAGACACCAAAGGATAGTTGGGGAAGACAGAACGGGTCTCAGGATCTGATCTAAGGAGAGACAGATGACGGAATAAAACATTTTTCACCAGGGAACTATGGGGTGGTAAGTTAAGATAAGTTTTACTCTGTCAGAGTTAGTAGTCCTATGCTGACTGGTAAGGGCCTGCTGGCGAGTGATTTTCTGAACTCGATGCATAGCCGAGACAAGCACCCTCTCTGGGTATAGGCGCCTACGAAAGAAATCAAGCATCTCGCGAGCTCTTTCAAGAAAATCATCGTCCTCACTACAAAGGCGACGAAGGCGTAAGAGCTGCGAGAATGGCAAAGAGTCACGACAAGCCCGGGATGGGAAGAAGTATAGAGGAGAAAACTATGTGCATCAGTAGGCTTGTAATATACTGATGTATAGATAGTGGATAGGCGTAAGGTGATAGTAATGTCAAGAAAGTTGACACAAGTAGTGGAGATGTGAGAAGTAAAACGAATAGAAGGGTTGAAAACGTTAATGAAATTAATGAAGCGTGACAAATCGGCTTCAGGCATATCAGTGATGCCAATACAGTCATCAATGTATCTGTGATAGACAGACGGAAGGGGCCATCATATGTAGTCCATACTAGGTGTTCAAGATAGCCCATGAAAAGACAAGCATAACTAGGTCCCATTTTAGTACCCATGGCAACCCCACTGATCTGCTCAAAGAATTGGTCATTAAACTGAAAGGAGTTAAGAGTGAGAACTAGTTCCGCAAGACGAAGGAGAGCAGAAGTTGACACAAGTGGATTAGTTCTCCTATTGAGAAAGAACTGGAGAGCTATAAGGCCGTCAGGATGAGGTATAGAAGTGTACAATGAGCACACATCAAGGAGGAAGAGACGGTAGGTTCTCTCGGTAGCAACTCAATGGTAGAAAAGACAGACAAAGCATATATTTCTTTGTATGGTACCTTGCGACCACGCGGCTCAACGTATTACATTCTTATGCTTCTTAGTACTTTCTCTTCCCATGCTTTGTAATCTATATGGGTATATGTTGCATGTATTCATGTTATATTCCATTCTTATGCTTCTTAGTACTTTCTCTTCCCTGCTTTGTAATCTATATGGGTATATGTTGCATGTATTCAAGTTATATATTTACTAGATGTTTCATTGTTTCTTTTCCTTTCTATTTCTAGTTTTTATGTGTGTTTTTGTGTTACATTTATTTCGTTATTCGTTTTTATTCCAGATTTTCCTTAGATACGGTTGTATTTGGTCGTCCATTTGTGTTTCATTTTAATTTGTCACTCCTGTTTGTTCGTTTGCTTGATAAAGGCCTTGTTGGTCAAACGTTGCTGTATTTTGTCATTGTTTTTGTAATTTGTAAAACTACAGTACTTTGTAATTACGTGTTTTGCCAATCAAATAGTTTTACTGCAGTTCCATATATATATACTGTCTATTGCTACAGCTGTAAGATCACTTAAGTTGTAATACAATATTGTTGTCTATTGCTACAGCTGTAAGATCACTTAAGTTGTAATACAATATTGTTGTCTATTGCTTCAGCTATATGATCACTTAAGTTGTAATACAATTTTATTGTCTATTGCTTCAGCTATATGATCGCTTAAGTTGTGATACAACACTGTATCACCTGAGTGTCAAGGACAAGGAAACTACTAAAGATGAAAAGAAGAAGGATGAGGAAACTGTTGATGGCAAGGTTAGAAAAGGTAAAGGAGATGGCTCTCATAATATTGAAGAGGAAGGAGATAAGCGGCGACAGGAAAACAGACGGAAGCATGAATCAAACATGAGGTGAGTTTAAGTCTAGGTTTAGAAATAGACAATAATAATAAAAAAGTAATATTAACTCTTTCCACGCTTTAAGCCGCACACTGCGCCACGGCGGAAGTCCGTTGCAAGCTTTAAGCCGCACACTGCGCCATAGAGTTGCTTCCCTTATAAGAAGTCTTTCTAGTTTTACTTCTACTGTTTTACTTTACTACTTTTCAACCTTGTTATTCTATTAGGTTGCCCAGTTTTCTTCAATTTAGTATATAATAATATATATGTTTATTTATTGACGAGTAGTTGGATCGTAATTTTAAAAAAATAATTTTTTTACTTCCTTGAATTAACTGCTTAAAAATTGAGAAAATAAATGGGCGTGGAAAGAGTTAATAAAAATAACAGAGGACAACTTAATTCTAACTAAATGTTTAACTCTTTCCACACAGAGTTATTTCCTCAATTTTTAAGCAGTTAATTCAAGGGAGGTTTAAAAAAAAAAGATTACAACTACTCGTCAATAAATAAAGATATATATTATTATATACTAAATTGAAGAAAACTGGACACCCAATAGAATAACAAGGTTGAAAAGTAGTAGAAGTAAAACTAGAAAGACTTCTTATAAGGAAGTAACTCTATGGCGCAGTGTGCGACTAATAGCGTGCAACGACCTTCCGCCACGGTGCAGTGTGCGGCTTAAAGTGTGGAAAGAGTTCATTTAAAAAAATATTATACTTAAATATAATTAGTGCAAGATTTGACATAGCATATTTGCTGCACGTTGAGGGAAGCCAGAATTCACAGGGTATTCACTATTCAAGTTGTTATGATTAGTCAAGAAATGTCACTCTACATTCAATTTTTTTAATGAATAGATTGTCTAACTTTACACAATAAACACATCCTTTATATTCAATGAAACAGTACTGATCCTCCCATTCAAAATTAGAAATGTAGTTCTGTTACTATTTAGCTATGTTTTTAAATAACAAATGATATTAATGAATAATTGTTGCACACCTACTGTATCTTGTATATGATCATCTCATTAGTTTAACTAATTCATACATCTATCTCCTGTATCTTGTATATGGTCATCTCATTAGTTTAACTAATTCATACATCTATCTACTGTGTCTTGTATATGATCATCTCATTAGTTTGACTAATTCATACATCTATCTACTGTGTCTTGTATATGATCATCTCATTAGTTTGACTAATTCATACATCTACCTACTGTATCTTGTATATGATCATCTCATTAGTTTAACTAATTCATACATCTATCTACTGTGTCTTGTATATGATCATCTCATTAGTTTGACTAATTCATACATCTATCTACTGTGTCTTGTATATGATCATCTCATTAGTTTAACTAATTCATACATCTACCTACTGTATCTTGTATATGATCATCTCATTAGTTTGACTAATTCATACATCTACCTACTGTATCTTGTATATGATCATCTCATTAGTTTAACTAATTCATACATCTATCTACTGTATCTTGTATATGATCATCTCATTAGTTTAACTAATTCATGCATCTACCTACTGTGTCTTGTATATGATCATCTCATTAGTTTGACTAATTCATACATCTATCTACTGTATCTTGTATATGATCATCTCATTAGTTTAACTAATTCATACATCTACCTACTGTATCTTGTATATGATCATCTCATTAGTTTAACTAATTCATACATCTATCTACTGTGTCTTGTATATGGTCATCTCATTAGTTTGACTAATTCATACATCTATCTACTGTATCTTGTATATGATCATCTCATTAGTTTGACTAATTCATGCATCTATCTACTGTGTCTTGTATATGATCATCTCATTAGTTTAACTAATTCATACATCTATCTACTGTGTGTATCTTGTATATGATCATCTCATTAGTTTAACTAATTCATGCATCTATCTACTGTGTCTTGTATATGATCATCTCATTAGTTTAACTAATTCATGCATCTATCTACTGTATCTTGTATATGATCATCTCATTAGTTTAACTAATTCATGCATCTATCTACTGTGTCTTGTATATGATCATCTCATTAGTTTAACTAATTCATGCATCTACCTACTGTGTCTTGTATATGATCATCTCATTAGTTTGACTAATTCATACATCTACCTACTGTATCTTGTATATGATCATCTCATTAGTTTAACTAATTCATACATCTATCTACTGTGTCTTGTATATGGTCATCTCATTAGTTTGACTAATTCATACATCTATCTACTGTATCTTGTATATGATCATCTCATTAGTTTGACTAATTCATGCATCTATCTACTGTGTCTTGTATATGATCATCTCATTAGTTTAACTAATTCATACATCTACCTACTGTATCTTGTATATGATCATCTCATTAGTTTGACTAATTCATACATCTATCTACTGTATCTTGTATATGATCATCTCATTAGTTTGACTAATTCATACATCTATCTACTGTGTCTTGTATATGATCATCTCATTAGTTTGACTAATTCATACATCTATCTACTGTGTGTATCTTGTATTTTCTTACAGTTCCCATAAACTGAAAACTCCTGAAGTAGCTAATGAGCAAAGTTTTTTAGTGAAAGAGACTAAAGAAAGAAAGCAAAGCAAAGATGAGAAAAGTGGAGAAAAGAACACAGGAAAGGTTTATGAAAAGAGTTCAACAAAAAGTGGAGAAAGGAATTCAGGAAATACTGAAGATCGGAATAAAAGTTATAAGCCTAAAGCACATCAAGATGTCGATGAGTATGCATCAGAGTTTGAGAACACATCCCCAAATGTTTCTCAAAAACGAATACAGAAGAGTGCACCAAAACTCTTGAAAAATGAGCAGCACTCGTCGAGCCATGCCAAATCTGGACATACCCCAATGTACCGTAATATGGCAACAATTACCAGCAGTACAACCTTGTTCTCCGATGAACCTCATTATCAAAGGTAAAACTTGATTTCTGCATATTTGAGACAAATAATATCAATGATTCTTTCTGTCGACAAATTGTGTGTAGAGAAATCTGGCAAAGTGAACAATTATTGCTAGATTATATTTGTATGAAAGTTGTATACATCAATCTCAGTATCCTCCCTTTACTAGGACAGAAATAATTATTGCTAGATTATATTTGTATGAAAGTTGTATACATCAATCTCAGTATCCTCCCTTTACTAGGACAGAAATAATTATTGCTAGATTATATTTGTATGAAAGTTGTATACATCAATCTCAGTATCCTCCCTTTACTAGGACAGAAATAATTATTGCTAGATTATATTTGTATGAAAGTTGTATACATCAATCTCAGTATCCTCCCTTTACTAGGACAGAAATAATTATTGCTAGATTATATTTGTATGAAAGTTGTATACATCAATCTCAGTATCCTCCCTTTACTAGGACAGAAATAATTATTGCTAGATTATATTTGTATGAAAGTTGTATACATCAATCTCAGTATCCTCCCTTTACTAGGACAGAAATAATTATTGCTATATTATATTTGTATGAAAGTTGTATACATCAATCTCAGTATCCTCCCTTTACTAGGACAGAAATAATTATTGCTATAGTCTGTCCATTAATTCGTGAGCACGTTTGAAATTGATTTTCTCGAAAACTACCTGTTGGATCTCAGTGATTTTTGCAAGCAGCCTTAGAATATCCATGCGCAAGAGAAATATTTTTTCCAAGAAAATTTGATGTAGTTTGAAATATTTCTTCTTCAGGTTATATTAAAATCAACCTCACCGGATTGTACACAATAGTAACAGATCTACGGTACACAGAAGCGTTGTTCTAAAAATACATTATGGTAACATTGAAATATCGTGAGTAAACAACAATTTCACGAATTCCCGTGCACCTAACTCATCGACTTTGAAAGCGGAAAGCATATGACGTTATAATTGGGATAACGTTGTATAGTTATAGGTGTATCTCGCTATTTGTATGAAGCTATTGTATCATATTTGTTGGCTTATCAAAGCTGACATTGATATCACATTCATAATGAGTCTGAAGTGCACATTTATAACAATGCAGAAGGTTACAGTTTTACTATACCAACACTTCCGTAGGGAATCTAAGAGAGGTCATCTATATTGCGATATTCATAACCCTGAGAAACCAGCGCAACTGGCGCTTGGTCTGAATAGAGAATCCTTTTCCGATGGATTAAACAGGACACAAAGTGCACTAATGTCAAGCAAGGAAGGAAAAGAACAATTGACGACTTTGACATAAATGTCATAAGACGGGAGCTCTTGAAAATGTTTGCGACAAATCAACTTGTTACTCTCAGGAAACTGAAATTAAAACTGCAATCAGATTGCAGCATAGACATTTCTAAAAGTACTCTATGGAAAATTGTAAGAGCCGCCGCCTTCACCTTCAGAAAAACTATAGGCGGCAGGAATATTATTTGTGAAAAGCCACATTTAATTGCTGCCGAAGTAAATACCTGAGGCAGATCCGTGAGCGGGGGAGGCAAGGCTATGATATTGTATATTTGGACGAATCCTGGGTCAATGCTCACCACACCAATGCTAAAGAATGGCAATCAGTAGACGGTGAACAAAAAAGAAAAATACCAAGCAGCAAAGGCCAGCGTATTATACTAACACATGCAGGAAGCAGTGAAGAAGGTCTTGTCCATGGCGCTGGACTTATTTTCCAATCAAAAGTACCGACGGTAGGGACTACCACACAGAAATGAATGGACATATTTTCAGGCACTGGATGGAGAAAGATCTACTTCCAATTCTAAACAGACCATCATGCTTGGTAATGGATAATGCATCCTATCACAACGCAGTATCAGCGGAAGACAAAGTACCAACTGCATCAAATACAAAAGATCAAATTAGGACTTGGCTTGCTAAGGAAAATGTCAGCTTCGATGATACATATTTGAAACCGAGTTGTTGCACCTGGTGAGGATGACAAATAAGACAAAGGTGTTTCATATTGACAAAATCATTGCAGAATATGGCCACACGTCTTTGCGACTACCTCCATATCATGCTCACCTCAATCCGATAGAGCTTGTCTGGGCTAAAGTAAAAGGGCAAGTTGCCGAACAGAACAGGACGTTTAAAATGTGTGATGTTGAAGTTCTGACACGTGAGTCCCTCTCAATGATAGACATGCAGTTCTGGAAGAAGTGTGTTGAACATGTCCTCCGAGAGGAAGACGAGTACTGGCACCGAGATGGATTACAATTTGTCCAGCCAGTAACAATTATCAACCTCATGGAATCGTCAGATTCGGGATGATACAAATCATATTTTGATTACAGACTGAGAAATAGCAACGTATACATTTCCATATCCAAATGCGTCTACCATCATACAATTTGTGGTGAAGTTAAGACACCCTGGGGTCTAATGGTGACCGAAGAGGAGGACTAACTGTTGCATATTGTATCCAAGTTCACGATTGCACATAAAGGGCAACACAATTAATTACTTGACCTATCAAGTTAATATGGAGATACACCTATGAATAGAATTGACATGGACAAATTCTAGGGATTACTGTAAAATCTAAAATTTGAGCCCCTGTATTTGCAATTGTCATAAAAGATCAAAGGAATTCGCCGATGTGCAAAATCCGTAGCATCTATGAACTACTGGTTAGCTTTATTTTAGCGTCATGGATATTCTAAGGCTGCATGCAAAAATCACTGAGATCCAACAGGTAGTTTTCGAGAAAATCAATTTCAAACGTGCTCATGAATTAATGGACAGACTATAGATTAGTTTTGCTGTGATTGTTATTGACCTATATTCTAAGTCACCTTTTATTTATGATAAGATTGCTTATGTTGTCTCTACATAGTATAACACACATACTTCCTGGCCATGATTGAAATAAAAAATAAGTTGTCTACTTTCTTTATGATTGTAATATTGAACTAGATGATGTGGCTGGGTAGAATCATATTTAATCTACGCTGTAGACTTTATATCTTTGTAGATATACATTGTTGCCCATGTGTTGCTGGGATCTACAAGGGAAGCAAACTATAGCTTTTGTGTGCGCTTCATAAAGTGTTTTTCGTCACCTCTGTTATCTCTGAGGTCAACCTTTTGTGTTGACAGCCTTTTGCTTTGTTTCCATTTTATCGGAGTAACATTGCTCTTTGAGGCACACTGTCTGTTAGTAATCTGCATATGTGGCCGAAACATTTAATTTGTTTTTTCTTGATGAAGTTCAGTACTGATGTTGTACCAACTTTTTTCCAGATGTCTTTATTTCTAAACCGGTCTCTTCTTGTTATTCCCAGCATTTCTTTTAGACACCACATCTCTGTCGTGACTAGTTTTCCTATTTCGGTTTATGTCAGCTTCCAGGTTTGGCACTGATAAAATAATGTTGGTAGAAAGATTGTGTTAACAATGCTCTTTTATTGTTCATGGTGACATGTTTGCATTTCAAAGTTGGTGCCATTTGTCCTATGATTTGATTTGCTGTATTGCATCACAATAACAAACAGTCATGTTTACACGCTTTTAGTTTGATATTTCCATGGAAACTACTTTTGGGAAAATAAATAACGTGGACAATACAAAACAAGTGAGAAATCAAATTTTTGGGAATTGGAGCAGGTAAAAAGTATAGATTTAAGACATACAGTTATCAGTTTAGTTATGTTAGAACTATCATCATAGCACTCCGAACATGTCCATAGGTGCTCCGATCTCCGCCTCTACAAATCCAGCAGCATCTGACAGCCCAACACGCCAGTTCATTGTTGATTAATCAGTCTCTTTGCATATTTGGTATGTCGTTCCTTTTGGGCTGCACCAATATTGATACCTATCTCTCTCAATCTGGTCAGCGGGTAGGATTTACAACCCTGAAACTCCTTTGTTTGGAAAGACTCTTTCAATGCATGAAAAATGTCATTTCGATCCATGGCAGCTCCCTCTGATATTGTAGCCAAGCCAGCCAATCTATCAGCTTGTTCATTACCCCCAATTTTGTGCCCAGGGAAAAAAATTAAGGTGATTTCTCTGATCATTGTCTGTACTAGTCCCTCCACCCAGTTTCGTCTCACCATTCCTGATTTGACTTTACGAATCATGCTCATGGAGTCACTGAGTATGAAAACACAAGAGTAGTTATAAGATGCCAATCATGTCACCGCCTCGGTAACTGCCCGAACCTCTATTGTCAAACTACTTGTGGTTGTTGCATACTGACACAGAGTAACAATTGATGAAAGAAACTAAACTCAGGAAAATGAATAAGGAAGGTTAAACCTGTTTTAGAAACAATGTGAGACAAATATAAATATCTTATTCAAACAAATAAATAATCAAGTTGTCAAAATGTCAGTCACCATGTGCTGAAGCTCAGTCACCATGTGCTGAAGGTCAGTCACCATGTGATGAAGCTCAGTCACCAAGTGCTGAAGCTCAGTCACCAAGTGATGAAGCTCAGTCACCATGTGCTGAAGGTCAGTCACCATGTGCTGAAGGTCAGTCACCATGTGATGAAGCTCAGTCACCAAGTGCTGAAGCTCAGTCACCAAGTGATGAAGCTCAGTCACCATGTGCTGAAGGTCAGTCACCATGTGCTGAAGGTCAGTCACCATGTGCTGAAGCTCAGTCACCATGTGATGAAGGTCAGTCACCAAGTGGTGAAGCTCAATCACCAAGTGCTGAAGGTCAGTCACCAAGTGATGAAGGTCAGTCACCAAGTACTGAAGGTCAGTCACCAAGTGATGAAGGTCAGTCACCAAGTGCTGAAGGTCAGTCACCAAGTGATGAAGCTCAGTCACCAAGTGATGAAGGTCAGTCACCAAGTGATAAAGCTCAGTCACCATGTGCTGAAGGTCAGTCACCATGTGATGAAGGTCAGTCACCAAGTGATGAAGCTCAGTCACCAAGTGCTGAAGCTCAATCACCAAGTGCTGAAGGTCAGTCACCAAGTGATGAAGGTCAGTCACCAAGTGCTGAAGGTCAGTCACCAAGTGATGAAGCTCAGGTCACCAAGTGCTGAAGGTCAGTTACCATGTGCTGAAGGTCAGTCACCATGTGCTGAAGGTCAGTCACCATGTGCTGAAGGTCAGTCACCAAGTGCTGAAGGTCAGTCACCATGTGATGAAGGTCAGTCACCAAGTGATGAAGCTCAGTCACCAAGTGCTGAAGCTCAATCACCAAGTGCTGAAGGTCAGTCACCAAGTGATGAAGGTCAGTCACCAAGTGCTGAAGGTCAGTCACCAAGTGATGAAGGTCAGTCACCATGTGCTGAAGGTCAGTCACCAAGTGCTGAAGGTCAGTCAACATGTGATGAAGTTCAGTCACCAAGTGCTGAAGCTCAATCACCAAGTGCTGAAGGTCAGTCACCATGTGATGAAGCTCAGTCACCAAGTGCTGAAGCTCAGTCACCAAGTGCTGAAGGTCAGTCACCATGTGCTGAAGGTCAGTCACCAAGTGCTGAAGGTCAGTCACCATGAGATGAAGCTCAGTCACCAAGTGCTGAAGCTCAGTCACCAAGGGCTGAAGGTCAGTCACCATGTGCTGAAGGTCAGTCACCAAGTGCTGAAGCTCAGTCACCAAGTGCTGAAGGTCAGTCACCAAGTGATGAAGGTCAGTCACCAAGTGCTGAAGCTCAGTCACCAAGTGCTGAAGCTCAGTCACCAAGTGCTGAAGGTCAGTCACCAAGTGATGAAGCTCAGTCATCAAGTGCTGAAGGCCAGTCACCAAGTGCTGAAGGTCAGTCACCAAGTGATGAAGCTCAGTCACCAAGTGCTGAAGGCCAGTCACCAAGTGATGAAGCTCAGTCACCAAGTGCTGAAGCTCAGTCACCATGTGCTGAAGGTCAGTCACCAAGTGCTGAAGCTCAGTCACCAAGTGATGAAGGTCAATCACCAAGTGATGAAGTTCAATCACCAAGTGATGAAACTCAGTCACCAAGTGATGAAACTCAGTCACCAAGTGATGAAACTCAGTCACCAAGTGCTGAAGCTCAGTCACCAAGTGCAGAAGGTCAGTCACCATGTGATGAAGCTCAGTCACCAAGTGCTGAAGCTCAGTCACCAAGGGCTGAAGGTCAGTCACCATGTGCTGAAGGTCAGTCACCAAGTGCTGAAGGTCAGTCACCAAGTGATGAAGGTCAGTCACCAAGTGCTGAAGCTCAGTCACCAAGTGCTGAAGGTCAGTCACCAAGTGATGAAGCTCAGTCATCAAGTGCTGAAGGCCAGTCACCAAGTGCTGAAGGTCAGTCACCAAGTGATGAAGCTCAGTCACCAAGTGCTGAAGGCCAGTCACCAAGTGATGAAGCTCAGTCACCAAGTGCTGAAGCTCAGTCACCATGTGCTGAAGGTCAGTCACCAAGTGCTGAAGCTCAGTCACCAAGTGATGAAGGTCAATCACCAAGTGATGAAGTTCAATCACCAAGTGATGAAACTCAGTCACCAAGTGCTGAAGCTCAGTCACCAAGTGCAGAAGGTCAGATACCAAGTACTGAAGGTCAGATACCAAGTGCTGAAGCTCAGTCACCAAGTGCTAAATAAATTTGAATAAAAGATGGGAAAACATGATACTACCATGTTTAACATAAATGAACAATTTTTTAAAATAAATCTTAGAAAGTATTTACAATTCAGATATTTCTTCTAAACCTGTCCTAGGACAAGAAAATAATCTATTTACTAATAGTAGATCTTCTTTCTCTGCCGTCTTGTATGTCATTGCCTGTTGTAAATACCATTAGTGAAATATATATTCGCCCAGTGGTTACGGTCCCAAATTTGGGGTGTAAAGAATAGAACCACTGTTACCTGCCACACGTCGTAAGAGGCGACTAAGGAGGTTTGGTTGAAATCGGATGTATGTGTCCTAAACGTGTAGAAGTCTATGTGTTTAGGGACCTACCAAACCAATGTACAACGTATACACGTTCTTGGCAAAGGTCAAACATATCACAAAGAGTGATTAAAATTGGTCGTAAGAACGAACGCAAAGAAGAAGAAATATATATTTATTTATATCTATCTATATATTACTGCAAGAAACAAGTGCAAGATCTGGAAGTAATTTGCACATTTTGTGTTCTCATTTTTCCTTGCACAGATCTCGCATCAACAAAATAGCTTCCACAAAGAAGAAATGCGTAGAATCCAATGTCCCACAAAGGCGAAGTTCTCGTTTAGGAAACATTTCCAAAAATGCAGACTACCAAGGTTCTAGAAGTTTCTCAAATTCTAGAAATAGCATTGTCAAATCTATGCAGTCCAGGACAACATCTCCTCTCTTGGCATGCGAAGAATTAGGTCGTCACAACAAGTCCGTCACAGAGATAAATAAAAGTGGTGCATGTGATTCATGCTCAGATGTCAGTCACATTGTGTCACCGTCACAGTTTGATGGTGAGCTTACTCCAGCGGACAGTGATGGAATGTGTCATGAACTCAAACGAGGTATGTATATGGGCATCAATCAGTGCCGTGCTATGATGCAGAGAGGCGGTCGCATCAGGCGGCACCATAAGGGGGGTGGCATAAGCAACAACATCAAAATAACAATTGAAGGTTATATTAAGCAAAAAACATTTAATGGGCGGCATTTCAAAGACTTGCATAATACTGAGAAAATACACTGCACTGCCCTGGCATCAATATTGGCATCTCTAAGCAACTACTCAATCAAGTTACTTGACTCATTTTGCTTACTTTTTTATAGTTTTGTCATAAGGATTAATCTGTGGACAACTTGAGGTTTCAGCTTCAAAGTGGGTCTTGTATGTCTTGCATCATGAAGAGTTTGGTGTCTCAGTTTTAGAGTGTTGTGCACTACAAGTCTGTTATATCGATATAAGGGAAGACTGACAAGTCTGTTATATCGATATAAGGGAAGACTGAAAAGTCTGTTGTGTCTGTCATATCAATATATGGGAAGACTAACAAGTCTGTCATATCAATATATGGGAAGACTGACAAGTCTGTTGTGTCTGTCATATCAATATATGGGAAGACTGACAAGTCTGTCATATCAATATATGGGAAGACTGACAAGTCTGTCATATCAATATATGGGAAGACTGGCAAGTCTGTCATATCAATATAAGGGAAGACTGACAAGTCTGTCATATCAATATAAGGGAAGACTGACAAGTCTGTCATATCAATATATGGGAAGACTGGCAAGTCTGTCATATCAATATAAGGGAAGACTGACAAGTCTGTCATATCAATATAAGGGAAGACTAACAAGTCTGTCATATCAATATAAGGAAAGACTCCCGTAGAAATATGTATCAATAGTGAAACACGTTAAAACAATGTAAGGTAATTTTACAAATTACAAAAATGAGATACAAGATGACAGTCCTACATGAAAGATATCGTAGAAACAGTGAAAAACATTTTAGTTTCATTTCTAGTTTTTCACTTTTTTTTGTTTGTAGTCACATATTGTCATTGTAGAGCAGTTAGGGAATACATTGTGTTCTGTGTCTACGATATCTGTAGAGCAGTTAGAGAATCCATTGTGTTCTCTGTGTTTATGATATCTGTAGAGCAGTTAGGGAATACATTCCGTTTTCTGTGTCTACGATATCTGTAGAGCAGTTAAGGAATACATTGTGTTCTCTGTGTCTACGATATCTGTAGAGCAGTTAAGGAATACATTGTGTTCTCTGTGTCTATGATATCTGTAGAGCAGTTAGGGAATACATTGTGTTCTCTGTGTCTATGACATCTGTAGAGCAGTTAGGGAATACATTGTGTTCTCTGTGTCTACGATATCTTTCATATTTGCCATCTTGTATATTGTGTAGTTATTGTATCCTTTTTTTAATAAATGCTTTTTGGTTAAAACATTACTGTATTTTGTACTTTGTCAAACTAGCTTACCTCATGTTAAAGTATTTCATCCCAAGTCTTCCATCATGAAGAGTTGTAAAACTAGCTTACCTCATGTTAAAGTATTTCATTCCAAGTCTTCCATCATGAAGAGTTGTAAAACTAGCTTACCTCATGTTAAAGTATTTCATCCCAAGTCTTCCATCATGAAGAGTTGTAAAACTAGCTTACCTCATGTTAAAGTATTTCATTCCAAGTCTTCCATCATGAAGAGTTGTAAAACTAGCTTACCTCATGTTAAAGTATTTCATCCCAAGTCTTCCATCATGAAGAGTTGTAAAACTAGCTTACCTCATGTTAAAGTATTTCATTCCAAGTCTTCCATCATGAAGAGTTGTAAACTAGCTTACCTCATGTTAAAGTATTTCATCCCAAGTCTTCCATCATGAAGAGTTGTAAAACTAGCTTACCTCTTGTTGAAGTATTTCGTCCCAAGTCTTCCATCATGAAGAGTTGTAAAACTAGCATACCTTTCGTCCCAAGTCTTCCATCATGAAGAGTTGTTAAGCTAGCTTACCTCATGTTGAAGTATTTCGTCCCAAGTCTTCCAACGTGAAGAGTTTGGTATTTCAGCTTTATTGATATAGGGAAAGAGTGCAGTAAAACTATGCATGTCAGCTTCAAGGTGACGTATTGGTTTGTTGTGCACATATGTTATTGGATTTATGTGATGTTGTTTACCCATCTACTTTGTAGTCTCCTTCATGTTGTCAAGTCATGTTGATGCCTTAAGAGTTGATCAAGATGGAACAGATGCAGAAGAAAAGATGGAAAAGAAAAGTATACTGTTATTGAAAGGGATTTAAATGAAGTTTGTACAAGTAAAATTGGACATCTCTGCTTTGTCAAATATGAAGTGTTTAGTCAACAAACCACATGAATTATCAGAAGGAATACCTTAATACCTTTCAACATCGGATGCAGGAGACTGATAATTTTTAACACACATCTATTTTAATTATTCACTTATAATTATCAACTTTTGTAACTTTCAGCTCTGGTAACTTTCAGCTCTTGTAACTTTCAGCTCTTGTAACTTTCAGATCTTGTAACTTTCAGCTCTTGTAACTTTCAGCTCTGGCAACTTTCAGATCTTGTAACTTTCAGATCTTGTAACTTTCAGATCTTGTAACTTTCAGCTCTGGTAACTTTCAGCTCTGGTAACTTTCAGATCTTGTAACTTTCAGATCTTGTAACTTTCAGATCTGGTAACTTTCAGATCTTGTAACTTTCAGCTCTTGCAACTTTTAGCTCTGGTAATTTTCAGCTGTTATAACTTTCAGCTCTGGTAACTTTCAGATCTTGTAACTTTCAGCTCTTGTAACTTTCAGATCTTGTATCTTTCAGCTCTTGTAACTCTCAGCTCTGGTAACTTTCAGATCTTGTAACTTTCAGCTCTTGTAACTTTCAGCTCTTGTAACTTTCAGCTCTGGTAACTTTCAGTTCTTGTAACTTTCAGATCTTGTAACTTTCAGATCTTGTAACTTTCAGATCTTGTATCTTTCAGCTCTTGTAACTCTCAGCTCTGGTAACTTTCAGATCTTGTAACTTTCAGCACTGGTAACTTTCAGCTCTGGTAACTTTCAGCTCTTGTAACATTCAGATCTTGTAACTTTCAGATCTTGTAACTTTCAGCTCTTGCAACATTCAGCTCTTGTAACTTTCAGCTCTTGTAACTTTCAGCTCTTGTAACATTCAGATCTTGTAACTTTCAGCTCTTGTAACTTTCAGCTCTTGTAACTTTCAGCTCTTGTAACTTTCAGATCTTGTAACTTTCAGCTCTTGTAACTTTCAGCTCTGGCAACTTTCAGATCTTGTAACTTTCAGATCTTGTAACTTTCAGATCTTGTAACTTTCAGCTCTGGTTTTTTTCTTTTTTTCTTTTTTTCTTTCGTCCGCTTTCAACTCAGACGAAGTTTCATCTCTGAAACTGATTTTTGGGTGAAAATCTGTTTTTCCAATTTCTTACAATGGCAGCAGCGTGCACATTGTAAATTACTTTACACTGGCAGCCGTGTGCTCAATGTACTCGTAATTAGTATTCCTCGCCATACAGGCAGATTTTCTCCGACTTCAGAGGTACTCATGTTATCGTCCTGAGTAAGACCAGGGACTCGAACAAATGCCGGACAGTAGGTTCGAACCCGAGCTATGAGGCATCTCACAGCTAGCAGGCCGAGCTACTATCAACTACTCTAGGCAGTCCCCCTCAGCTCTGGTAACTTTCAGCTCTGGTAACTTTCAGATCTTGTAACTTTCAGATCTTGTAACTTTCAGATCTGGTAACTTTCAGATCTTGTAACTTTCAGCTCTTGCAACTTTTAGCTCTGGTAATTTTCAGCTGTTATAACTTTCAGCTCTGGTAACTTTCAGATCTTGTAACTTTCAGCTCTTGTAACTTTCAGATCTTGTATCTTTCAGCTCTTGTAACTCTCAGCTCTGGTAACTTTCAGATCTTGTAACTTTCAGTTCTTGTAACTTTCAGCTCTTGTAACTTTCAGCTCTGGTAACTTTCAGATCTTGTAACTTTCAGATCTTGTAACTTTCAGATCTTGTAACTTTCAGATCTTGTAACTTTCAGATCTTGTATCTTTCAGCTCTTGTAACTCTCAGCTCTGGTAACTTTCAGATCTTGTAACTTTCAGCACTGGTAACTTTCAGCTCTGGTAACTTTCAGCTCTTGTAACATTCAGATCTTGTAACTTTCAGATCTTGTAACTTTCAGCTCTTGCAACATTCAGCTCTTGTAACTTTTAGCTCTTGTAACTTTCAGCTCTTGTAACATTCAGATCTTGTAACTTTCAGCTCTTGTAACTTTCAGCTCTTGTAACTTTCAGCTCTTGTAACTTTCAGATCTGGTAACTTTCAACTCTTGTAACTTTCATCTCTTGTAACTTTCAACTCTTATAACTTTCAACTCTTGTAACTTTCAGATCTGGTAACTTTCAGCTCTGGTAACTTTCATCTCTTGTAACTTTCAACTCTTATAACTTTCAACTCTTGTAACTTTCAGCTCTGGTAACTTTCAGCTCTGGTAACTTTCAACTCTTGTAACTTTCAACTCTTGTAACTTTCAGCTCTTGTAACTTTCATCTCTGGTAACTTTCAGATCTTGTATATGCCTACATCTGTCATTCTTTGCTTGTTATTAATTTATCTTACAGCTTATTGTTTTGTTGTTTAATTTGAACAGATATCTCACAGATGGATTGTGAACAATTAGACAGACTGAGTCCCATGTTGGAGAACAGTTGTCTAGAATCAAAGAGATCTATAACACCATCAAACAGCATGACTTTACCCAAGAAAAGCAGTTTTTTTAGAAAGGATAAACCAGAAAAGATAAAACAATATAATACTGATGATGTGTCTTGTTCAGTTTTCAAACATAGTTTTAAGAAAAAAGCTGTGGAGTTTGATGCCAGCGAAGAATTATCCAAATCTGTCAGTGCAGAAACTCAATCACAGTATCTAGAACCCGAAAGTGTGTCCTACTCACCTCCAGCATCAGAGAGAAGGCAATGTCCCACAGCAAGACCAACCATCTACTCTTTTACACAGACTTGTACAAGTTCCAACTGTCAGAGCCACAGTTTATCTCCTGATGGCAAGAAATGCAAGACATCCGTAAACAATGCAGAACCTACATGTGGTACTAAGCATGCTCCTGTCAATGTTCATATGCAGAGATCAGGGAGGCATCAACATTTGGAGAATGACTGTGAGCAGGAGCAAGTTGTCTCCAGGGGAGACTCTCACAAGAACAGTTTTGGTAGTGCTTATAGGCCGCTGAAAGGTCACAATCTTGGAGATGGTGCAGCTCAGAGGAGTACGAGATCATGTAGCCAGTGTCGAGCTCTTGGTAAGAGCTCTTGTCATTGTTCTGTAGCTCTCTTGTCCAACACTTCATCTGCAAACAAAGCTACATGCACATTTAATCTAGATTTATCTAAAAATGACGTCAGATATTCTTGCCATTTAGCTGGAGCCAAATTGACTTTCAATGAAATAGACTCATTGCTAGACTATAAAGCATCTTTAAATCAAACTCAAAGTCGTCAATTACAATCTGTTGAGAAAGGTAGATTTCAGATGTGTGCCACCCCTGATGATATTAGCCTCTCGATTTGTCAGAATTCTGATACAAAAGCACATTTTTCTTACCCAAAGAATGAATCTGTTCATGGTCAGAATATTTTCTCAAAATGTCATACAAATCTGGTTGATGGTTTGCCAGAACGGATTTCCACATACCTGGCCAAGCATCTTTCTGTTAGAAAAGAGATGTACAATAGTAATAATAGTAGACTTGTTGATCAGTTGTATTTTGATAGTAGCAGACTTGATGATCCAACCAATGTTACTGAATTTTCAATGTTCAAATCAGCAGATGATGATGATGGAAATGTTGTGAACAATCTTGAACGTAATTTTGTTGAAAATACAAACATAAGTCTTCAAGATGAAGATGTACTTCAGAATACTGGAAATATACAGAATCCAACAAATGCCAGGGACACTGAGAGAAGTGAAGTTATACAGAAACAAACACACGTATGGACTGAGAATGTGCCAGAAGATCCAACAGTTGCCAGGAACACTGAGAGAAACAATGAAAGAGTGGCACAGAAACAACCACAAGTATGGGCTGAGAATGTACAAGAAGATCCAACAGCTGTCAGGTACACTGAGAGAAACAATGAAAGAGGGGCACAGAAACAAATACAAGTAGGCACAGAAGATGTACAAGATCCAACAGCTGTCAGGTACACTGAGAGAAACAATGAAAGAGGGGCACAGAAACAAATACAAGTAGGCACAGAAGATGTACAAGATCCAACAGCTGTCAGGTACACTGAGAGAAACAATGAAAGAGTGGCACAGAAACAACCACAAGTAGGCACAGAAGATGTACAAGATCCAACAGCTGTCAGGTACACTGAGAGAAACAATGAAAGAGGGGCACAGAAACAAATACAAGTAGGCACAGAAGATATACAAGATCCAACAGCAGCCAGGTACACTGAGAGAAACAATGAAAGAGTGGCACAGAAACAAACAACACAAGTATGGACTGAGAATGTGTGGGATAAGTATAAAGATACAACTAATAACAATGGTAGAAAGACTAACAAACACAGTTGTCATATTTTATCATCAGTTGTAGAAAATATGGCCAATGCTGCCATTGTTGAAGATTGTCATCCATTACATGAATCTGTTGTTGGTTTGTCTGACCTGCCAGAGAAAGTCATTACAACACAATCTGGATTAGAAAGAAGAAAACAGAATGATCCGCTTGCTTATATTTCAAGGAAACTTTGCAATGAAAGAATCGACTCCACCGAACTCTCCTACTTTTGTCCAGAAGAATGTGACTCAAGAAACAGCACTGTTAGAAATTGTCAGCTGAAACTGTTGCATATGAAAGACAAAGAAGATATCAGATTCTCTGAAACATCATCTGAGCCCAGCTCATCAATACCTAGTTCCTCCTCATCAGCTAAAGGACCTTCACTTTACAAACATCTGTCCCAGATTCATTTTCAGAGAAACTAGACGCTATGAGTGGACAACGCTTCCACTCTGGCGGTCAAATAAAGAGAGTACAAAATTACTTCATCTTGAATCACATGATAATATATCAGCCAATCAGGATAGATCAAATACTCAATTCTCTGTGCTGAATCTAGCAGTCAGGGGTGACCACCCAACTCCAGGTGTAACAGAGAGTAGATCAGACTTTCATCGAGACAGCTCCACTGTAGATGTGACAGAGAATAGATCGGACAGTCAACTTTCAGATTCTGGTCATTTTAGTATCAGTGGAGTATCATCTGGTCATATCAGTGGAGTATCATCTGGTCATATCAGTGGAGTATCATCTGGTCATATCAGTGGAGTATCATCTGGTCAAATCAGTGGAGTATCATCTGGTCATATCAGTGGAGTATCATCTGGTCATATCAGTGGAGTATCATCTGGTCATATCAGTGGAGTATCATCTGGTCATGTCAGTGGAGTATCATCTGGTCATGTCAGTGGAAAATCATCTGGTCATATCAGTGGAGTATCATCTGGTCATGTCAGTGGAGTATCATCTGGTCATGTCAGTGGAAAATCATCTGGTCATATCAGTGGAGTATCATCTGGTCTTCTTAGTCACAATGAGAAGCTGGAATGGTATACCAACCAAATGTCAAATCGTGTGAAACATGACAGGTCAACATGTCCTCAAACCACCTGCCCTGAACTTTTTAAAGATCATATTGCTCTTGCTGCCAACAAAAGTTTCAAGCAACCAACAGATTCTCAAAACAAGAATAATAATAACAATGATTATAGTCAATCTTCTATAAACCAATATGAATGTTCACCCATTATTGAAACAAGTAGAGAGTCATACAGTTCCCATATGCCATACAAACATTTAGATCCTGTAGTTAAAAAGTTGAATTTTGATGAAACATTTCTGCATGATGATAGCGCAGCAGAAGTCAATCAAATACGTCTGCATGACGATAGTATAGCAGAAGTCAAGCAGCTACGTCTGCTGATGGCACAGCAGAGTCAGAATAGCATGCATGCAGCAGATGTCAAGCATTTGAAAATCTATGATTCTATCCATTGTTGCTGTCAAGCTTGTGGTAATGATGTAGATGAGATCTCTGCTACAGGTATTCCAAGGATCGTACATACAGATACACATGCAACATCATTGGAAGATGATGAAGATATGGACATTAGCCAGACAAAGGCCAGTCTTGGATGTCACAAGTATCTTAGTTGTAATAATAACAAACAGATGTATGTAGCCAATAGAAGGAGACATATTCATCAGGCACATGTAGTCCCCCATGATCTTCCAAACTCTATTACTCAGGAACACATAATCGCCCTAGATACTCCAAACATTTTCAGTTTTCTTAACACTACATTGACAAATAAAGCAGCTTCCGAATATAGCTTATTTACAAACTTGAAAAACTGTTCACACATATCATTGAATATGCCTGAACAATACCATCAAGACACATTTACTCACCACCTTGACTTATCAGATGAAGTTGAGAACATGTTTGGTGAGCAATGTTTCGGAAATGTTGCCAAGCAACAAGGAAGTAATTTGTCCATGGAAGTAGTACCCAAAGATTCATACACTATGGAAGAATTGTTTAACAAAAGTCAAATAAGTTCAGATTTTGGTGAAAATATGAAGGATACTGTCAACATTCATGATAATATTTCATACACATATTGTCAACACAATGAACCAGGTGGTTGTGAACCAGGTGGTTGTCAGTTACACAACAAACACATTCCAGTACTAACAAGAGAAAGTGAAAAGGATGAAGTTAGAAAGACGTTTGACCCTGGAACGTTCTTAAGTGCCACAGAGATAGAACAGGGAACACAAGTCTATCATGTAGATGCACATAGTGGACATCATTGTCATAGTTCCTTGCAGAAAAATACAGAGTCTTCTTCTGAAGACATTGATGCCTTCTCTTCATTTCCAGAAGATTCTACACACCAAATGGATGAATCTTCCATGGTAAGAACATCTTACAATAAAATATCTTTGTCTAGATTAATGTAACTGTATCTCCCTCTTCTAGTGGGTGGATTTTGTCAATCAGTCGATCAATCATGCACCATCTTGGCATTGAAGGTTGGCTGTAATGTCTCTCCAACAAGTTCTGTCTCTTGTCCCTGATGTCTCTGTCAGTCAGATTATTTCCTGTCTACTTCCTGATGTTCCCCACACAGATGTGTCTCTGTCTTCTACTTGCTCTCCTGTCTTCTACTTGCTCTCCTGTCTTCTCTGTTTTCTACTTGCTCTCCTGTCTTCTCTGTCTTCTACTTGCTCTCCTGTCTTCTCTGTCTTCTACTTGCTCTCCTGTCTTCTCTGGTCTTGTCTACTTGCTCTCCTGTCTCTCTGTCTTTACTTGCTCTCCTGTCTTCTCTGTCTTCTACTTGCTCTCCTGTCTTCTCTGTTTTCTACTTGCTCTCCTGTCTTCTCTGTCTTCTACTTGCTCTCCTGTCTCTCTCTGTTCTTCTACTTGCTCTCCTGTCTTCTCTGTTTCTCTAGCTCTCCTGTCTTCTCTGTCTTCTACTTGCTCTCCTGTCTTCTCTGTCTTCTACTTGCTCTCCTGTCTTCTCTGTCTCTACTTGCTCTCCTGTCCTTCTCTGTTCTTCCTTCTACTTGCTCTCCTGTCTTCTCTATCTTCTACTTGCTCTCCTGTCTTCTCTGTCTTCTACTTGCTCTACTGTCTTCTCTATCTTCTACTTGCTCTCCTGTCTTCTACTTGCTCTGCTGTCTTCTCTATCTTCTACTAGCTCTCCTGTCTTCTCTGTCTTCTACTTGCTCTCCTGTCTTCTCTATCTTCTACTTGCTCTCCTGTCTTCTCTATCTTCTACTTGCTCTCCTGTCTTCTCTGTCTTCTACTTCTGCTCTTGTCTTCTCTTCTTCTACTAGCTCTCCTGTCTTCTCTGTCTTCTACTTGCTCTCCTGTCTTCTCTATCTTCTACTTGCTCTCCTGTCTTCTCTATCTTCTACTTGCTCTCCTGTCTTCTCTGTCTTCTACTTGCTCTCCTGTCTTCTCTATCTTCTACTAGCTCTCCTGTCTTCTTCTGTCTTCTACTTGCTGCTCCTGTCTTCTCTAGCTCTCCTGTCTCTATCTTCTACTTGCTCTCCTGTCTTCTCTATCTTCTACTTGCTCTCCTGTCTTCTCTATCTTCTACTTGCTCTCCTGTCTTTACTTGCTCTCTGTCTTCTCTATCTTCTACTTGCTCTCCTGTCTTCTCTATCTTCTACTTGCTCTCCTGTCTTCTCTGTCTTCTACTTGCTCTCCTGTCTTCCTCTGTCTTCCTTTACTTGCTCTCCTATGCTCTCTGTCTTACTTGCTCTCATGTCTTCTACTTGCTCTCCTGTCTTCTACTTGCTCTCCTGTCTTCTACTTGCTCTCCTGTCTTCTCTATCTTCTACTTGCTCTCCTGTCTTCTCTATCTTCTACTTGCTCTCCTGTCTTTTACTTGCTCTGCTGTCTTCTCTGTCTTCCACTTGGTGTCTTGTCTTCTACCTTCTCTTCCAAGATAGTTTTGAAAAAGGGGTATGTCTCGCAATGTGACCAAAATATTTCATTTAGTTTTGATCTCCCTAAGCAGTTCTGTTTTCATTGCGAGTTGTTGAAGCACTTTGTTTATTAGTTCTCTTCTTTTTTTCTATGGCACTCATCCCTTTTCTTTTGTATATCTATATTTTACAAGCTTCAATTCTTTATTCTATCTGTTTGTTGACTGTCCATGTCTCCACTCCATACAACAAGGATGAATATATGTAGCACTTGACAAGTCTTATCTTTTGTGTGTGCGTGTGTGTTTAGATGTTAGTACTTTTTTCATATTGTTAAATAATATATATATGTATATATGCACATAAAATGTGTGTGTGTTATCATATCTGAGACATAAAATGATCAACAAAACAACATGGCTACCAAATAAGTGAATACATGAACCACAATGAATGTGAACACATGATAAATGAACCACATTGAATGTGAACACATGGTACATGAACCACATTGAATGTGAACACATGATACATGGAACCACATTGAATGTGAACACTTGGTACATAACGTCGCTGATAGTGAGGTTGATAACATGCTGTGTTAATGACCGTGTGCCGTGGAAGTTATGTGGTTCGAAGCCAGATTGGGCACAATTTTTTTGCTGTGCCATGCTACACAGTTGGATTACAGTTAACCCTGATCCTTTACCTGGAGATCTAAATTACAAGCACTTCTGAAGTTGGTGTAAGGCTGACCAGAATGACATGGGACACTGGTGATAAGAAAACATCAGTCAGAGGTATCAAATTAGTCACCATCTGGACGGAAACAAAACAAGACATGTATATTATATGTGTACATGTTATAAATCAATATATTAAATGTGTACATATTATAAAACCATATATTATATGTGTACATGTTATAAATCAATATATTATATGTGTACATGTTATAAAACCATATATTATATGTGTACATGTTATAAATCAATATATTATATGTGTACATGTTATAAAACCATATATTATATGTGTACATGTTATAAAGCAATATATTATATGTGTACATGTTATAAAACAATATATTATATGTGTACATGTGATAAAGCAATATATTATATGTGTACATGTTATACAAATATTTAGATTTCAATATATTATATGTGTACATGTTATAAAACCATATATTATATGTGTACATGTTATAAAGCAATATATCTGAAATATTCTTTGTGCTCTCCTTTATTTGGTAATGACGTTGGTTTTGTTGATCATTTTATTATATCTCATTTTGTACTCCACCTGACTCTTATACCACTTAAACGGCGATTAGTGTCAGATGTGGACACATCGCCAGATATGAACATACTAGATAAGATATTGTCTTCTCTCTCTCTCTCTTATTAGTCAGATAATGAACAGACCAAGTATTGTCTTCTCTCTTTCTCTCTTGTTAGTCAGATAATGAACAGAATAGCTATTCTCTCTCGCTCTCTCTCTTGTTAGTCAGATAATGAACAGACAAGATATTTCTCTCTCTCTCTCTCTCTCTCTCTCTCTCTCTCTTGTTAGTCAGATAATGAACAGACTAGGTAACAGACAGAATGTATCTATCAGCTCAGAGTATTTCGTTGTTGACGTCTAGAGTTGAGATAAGTTACCTTACCAGTGTGACAATATAACTATGCTGGTTCAAGGAACATCTCAGTATATTTCTATATGACTATGTTTCTATGTATTACCACATATGTCCTTCTAATAATGATTTCAATATGATTGCTTCTATGATATATGACTATGTTTGTTTGTATGTGACTTATTACCCTCCACTCCTCATGTAGCATAGGGCCTCAACAGTTGTTCGCCACTCTTCTCTGACTGTCCTCTTTATGGTCTCCTAGGACAATTGAGCACTCTTCTGTTCCTCAAGAAGACTTCGTCTCCAGATCTGTCTAAGGCGTCCTCTTTTTCATTTTCCTTGCAGGTTCCACTCAAGTGCTTGTCTCATGACACTCGACTGTGTTTTCTGCAGGGTATGCCCGACTCATGGCCATTTTCTCCTCTTGATCTGGGTCGTCCGTTAGTGGTTGGATGGGTTCATGTCTTTCTTATCCAATGTCTGTGTTTGTAACTCTATCATAATATCAGTAGTTAGTGGTTGGTGACCTTCTGTTATTGGTTGTAAGTTGGTGACCTTCTGTTAGTGGTTGGAAGTTGGTGCCTTCTTTAGTGGTTGGAAGTCCTTCTGTTAGTGGCTGGAAGTTGGTGACCTTCTATTAGTGGCTGGAAGTTGTGCCTTCTGTTAGTGGTTGGAAGTTGGTGACCTTCTATTAGTGGTTGGAAGATAGTGACCTTCTGTTAGTGGTTGGAAGTTGGTGACCTTCTATTAGTGGTTGGAAGTAGTGACCTTCTGTTAGTGGTTGGAAGTTGGTGATCTTCTATTAGTGGTTGGAAGCTGGTGACCTTCTGTTAGTGGTTGGAAGTTGGTGACCTTCTGTTAGTGGTTGGAAGTTGGTGGCCTTCTGTTAGTGGTTGGAATGTGTTGCACTCATTTCGTTATTCGTTTTTATTCCCAGATTTTCATTAGATACATTTGAATGTTTCCTATGTAATCGTCCATTTGAAGTGTTCTGTGAAATTCATCACTCCTGTTGTATCGTTTGCTTGATAAAGACCTTTTGGTCGAAACGTTGCTGTTTATCGTACTGTTTCTGTATTTTGTAAAACTATAGTACTTTGTTTTACGTGTTTCGCTAACTCTATCATACCATCTCTGTCTGAGAATCCACAAAGACATCCGTTACAAAGGTCTGAATCTTATTTGTATTTAACTTGGTGACTTGCCATGTTTTGTATGTATGTATGTATGACCACATATTTCCTTCTAATAATGATTTTAATATGATTGCTTAACAATATGATTGCTTCTATTGTTTACATTTAGTGCACACCAGTTGCCAGACTGTACAAACTTTTGGCTGAGTCACAAGAGATGATTCTCTCCCTTGAACAAACATTGACACCAAATGCTGTCAAACTAAAGGTCGGTTAGTTTGGTTGTGTTGTTCACAATAGACTGTACATGTTTAAGAGACAGTACCATAGACTGAATATATTTAGTAGACATTGCCATAGAATGTACATATTTAGTAGACAGTCACAAACTTGTTATCTTGTAGATAACCAGCAGATAGTCAAAGACTTAGTTTAGTCATGCAGGTAACCAGCAGGAAGTCAAAGACTAAGTTTAGTCAAACATGACAGAAATGCCTGTTAGATTCAGGTGTCAAACATTCCTTATTGAACAGTACAGAATAATATGGCTTAAATATGAATCACAAAGACAAACTTAATCATCACAAAACTGTCCCTTGTTTCATCTTCAGATTTCTGAAACTTCCAACCACTAGCAGAAGGTCACAACTTCAGCCACTAACAGAAGGCCTCAACCACTAACAGAATGCCCAACTTTCAGCCACTAACGAAGGTCACCAACTTAACCACTAAGTCAGCACTCACCACTCAGGTCACCAACTAACCACTAACAGAATGTCCCAACTCCCAACCACTAACAGCAGGTCACTAACTTCAACCACTAACAGAATGTCACCACACTTCACCACTAACAGAAGATCACCAACTTCCAGCCACAAACAGAATGTCACCAACTTCCAGCCACTAACAGATGGTCACCAACTTCCAACCACTAACAGCAGGTCACCAACTTCCAGCCACTAACAGAATGTCACCAACTTCCAACCACTAACAGAAGGCCACCAATTTTCAACCACTAACAGAATACCACCAACCAAACACTAACATAAGGTCACCAACTTCAGTCACTAATAGAAGGCCACAACTTATACCACTAACAGAAGGTCATACCAACTTCCAACCACTAACAGAAGGTCACCAACTTCAACCGCTAACAGAAGGTCACCAACTTCTAACCACTAACAGAAGATCACCAACTTCAACCACAACAGAAGGCCACCAACTTCACATAGACAAATCACCAACTTCACCACTAACAGAAGGTCACCAACTTCCAACCACTAACTGAAGGTCACCAACTTCCAACCACTAACTGAAGGTCACTATCTTCCAACCACTAACAGAAGGTCACCAACTTCCAACCACTAACTTAAGGTCACCAACTTCTAACCACTAACAGCAGGTCAGCCACTAATAGAAGGCCACCAATTTTCAACCACTAACAGAATACCACCAACTTTCAAACACTAACATAAGGTCACCAACTTCCAGTCACTAATGAAGGCCACCAACTTAAACCACTAACAGAAGGTACACCAACTTCTAACCACTAACAGAGTCACCACTAACCAGAAGGCCACCAATTCCAACAATTCACAAAATCACCTACTTCAGCCACTAACAAAAGGTCACCAACTTCCAACCACTAACAGAAGGTCACACCAACTTACTACCACCACTAACAGAAGGTCACCTTCCAACCACTAACAGTCCAACTTCTAACCACTAACAGAGAGATTGGCACCAACTTTCAACCACTAACAGAACACCAACCAACACAACAAGGCCACAACTTCAGTCACAACACACTACCACAACAGAATCACCTACTTCAGCCACTAACAGAAGGTCACCAACTTCCAACCACTAACTGAAGGTCACTATCTTCCAACCACTAACAGAAGGTCACCAACTTCCAACCACTAACAGAAGGTCACTAACTTCAACCACTAACAGAAGGTCACTAACTTCAACCACTAACAGAAGGTCACCAACCACTAACTACACCAACTAGTAGACTATCAATATGATCTGCCAACCGACTGGAGATTTAGAGAGAACTATATTCAAATAATATCGGATAAAAATATATGTTCTAATAGCATTCAATGTTTATGTCTACAGTATTTTCTGAGATATATTCTCCTAATAAAGATTGTCACATACACCGCTAACAATTGTTGGAAGTACCCACAGTTCTGCTACTTAAAATGATCCACATAATTCAATATTGAAAATATTGATACAAAGATGATCATTTGTATATGTTTATATAACATATTTTACTCACACCATATATGGTGTACAATGAATGTACGTATTTTTAACATATTTATTTGACATTGTCACATGTCATTTGTGATTACAAAAAAATTGCAATAAAATGTATCGTAAAGTCTCTGATGAATGTTTTTTTTTTTTTATCTATCTGTATGTATTCCTTTATTTTTGTCTATTTTATATTCCTTTATTTTTGTCTATCTGTATGTATTCCTTTATTTTTGTCTATCTGTATGTATTCCTTTATTTTGTCTATCTGTATGTATTTTTGTCCGTATTCCTTTATTTTTGTCTATCTGTATGTATTCCTTTATTTTTGTCTTCTGTCATAATCAGTCTGTCATCATACAGTGCCGTGTCGGCTGGCGTAGGTGATCATGGATCTCCACAAATCTCTGTTGTTAGTGTTTGCTATCAACTCAGATGCTGACGCTCTACCGTGCCATGAAGTCAGACTATCCAAAATTTTCTCTCCTGTCTTCCCTGTCTCATCTACCCTCGATTTTACCAGTTGTCACAATGTGTTCTAAACCTCCCTCCTCATCACATGCCAGAAAAATGATGACTGCCTCTTTCTTATATTGATGATAAGCTTTCTCTGTTTCTTGATCTCATTCGACACCTCAACATTAGTCGTTATAGCAGTCCATGGGATTCTCATCATTCTTCTGTAAAATCATACCTCTGTGGCCCTCAGAGATTTTCGATCTGTGTGTTCATTGTCCATGACTCACATCCGTATGTCAATATTGGTTCTATGTAGCACTGAATAGGACTTGTTGCAGATAATGCTTCTCATTTTCAGAAAGCGATGTTTTAGCTTGTCCTATTCTGCTCTTTATTTCTGATCGGCATCTGCCATCTGATGTTACCAGGACTCCAAGGTATTTAAATTGCTGTACTTGTCTTAGATCAGTCCCATTTACTTTGATGGTGCATTTTGGCTATCTGTATGTATTCCTAAATATTTCTCTTCTCTAACTTGTGGCACTTACGAGAGCAACAAATGCACACTATTCTTATTTGTTCTTGGCAGTTCTCTGTTTTGCGTTCCAACTGTTATACATTTCTTTCAGTTTTTGTTCTACTCCTCTCTTCTAGATAATTTTGGATCTTCCATGTTTTGGTTTACCCTCTGATGCCCATCTCATTGCAGTTTTCATGACAGAGTTAGTCTCCATGTCCTATCCACCTATGGTGGCTCTTGTGTATGATGGTGCTCATATTATCTTGTTGACACTGTGAAAGCAGTTCTTGGCTAGAGATAGTATTTGGCAAGAACATGTGTAAGATCTTTCACAGAAAAGTTGTATAGAAGGTGGAGAGTTTGAACATATCTTGTTCTGTCATTCTCCAGCATTCTAATCTGTATAATCTTCTTCTTTCAACGTTTTCAGACATCAATTTGTGCACTTTTAAAGTAGTTAGTGGTCAACCGGAGTCAAGGTACATCTCCGTATAGCTTGTCTTGGACTGACATGGGGATTGGCCATGTTAGACATTCTTGCAGTATGTGTGTCTCTGTCAACTTGCTGGTGCCACATGTACATATGTCAGATGGGCCTATTTTATACTTGTTAAACAGATGGTACCTCAGACTATTGTGCCCTGTTCGTAAACGAAAAATGACAACCTGTTCTCTACTTAGTTGGTGGTATGCATCGTCCTTTAGCTGCGGTATATATTAATCTTGGTGCTAATGCTGTATTGAGCTGGTTTTCAAACCGTCTGAACAGTCATGAAAGTTCTTCATGCCTTACTTGGTCTGCTTTTAATGTTAGTTCCATTTCCTTCTTCAGAACTGATAACACTTTCAAGATATGTGAAAGCAGCTGTATTTGGAAGGATTTTATCTTCTAGTTTGACTGGTACCGGATTATTTCTAAATGATAAACTTGTAATCATGATTTCATGGTGTAGGTATGGTTTGATGAGATAATCATATTTAGATACAATCACAATTTCATGGTGTAATCACCATTTTATAATATAGACAGGATTTTATTTTGTAATAATTGATGATTCATTAATTGATAGATAGATTGATCAATCATCATTGCACTTTGATGAATAACCATGTGTGCTCTAATATTTTTCATACACAGGAAGATGTCAATGGCGGTGCTGAACATTGTAGCACCAGCGATGGTCCCCAATGTAATTTTTTTTTTTAATGATGGCAAAAATTTGTAGAAATATTTTTTAATGAGAAACAAGAGACTAGAGGTTTGCTTCTTTCAATAAAATAAGATAGAGGAATAATAAACAGAATAACACCAAATGAGAAGAACACAAAATGAGAACACAAAATAAGAACACCAAATGAGTGCAAAATACCATCTTTAATTCAATAAATAATGTTAAAAACACTTTTCAGTTGGACTAAGACAAGGAGTTTATATGTAGTTCCAAACAAATAATACATATTTGAAGAAAATAAAACTGTTTATAATGTCAGTGAGTTTATCGATGTTAAAAAAAATAAGTTACAAACCAACAAAAGAATAGCTTGTATCAGTAAATTAATAATGGATAGAATACAACAAGTGCAGAAGAAATAATCATCAACACAAATGTCTGATCAGTCAGTGTGCATTTAAAAAACATGGAATCTAAACAAGAAACAATAAGCAAGAACTTACAATAGTTTTGTTTAAGATATGATAATATTGTAGCAGGAAATGAGAATGAGCTGAACACAAATACAACAAATGAAATAACTAAATTATTCAAGATTTAAGGACAAAAAGGTAAACTGTTGAAAAACATTCAGATATTTTGGACATAAGATAAGTGTGCTACGGAGAATATCCAAAAGCAGAAAACTGGGTCAAATCAAGTGACAGAAAGAACAACTACAGTATGGTCTTTGCTGACAAGAGAGTGTGCGAGATCCTGTGTTCCATTGACAATCGTCTGTCAGGTACAAGTAAGATATATATTCCATGTTCTGCATGCATTACACTAGGAATCAGTCAGCAGAAATAGTATTGCATTCATAAAGTGACAAAATATAATATGTACACTCTCACACATTTTCTATAAATTATTTATTTATTATTTGTGTAGTTTTTTCCTATCAATCAAGGATAACAAAAATATATGTTTTGTTTTTTATGCATATGGTTGCAAGTAAAAGTTGGTCAGCCGCTTACAATGACAAAAGTGGGTTAGAAGGTGTAGTATAAATAGGATATGAAACAATATTTAAAGAATAACAAATAATGTTGGCTTATTAATTAAAATTGTCAATTAAATTGAAGAAAATATTTCAATAATAAGGTATTTAAAACTTGCAAATATGGATGAGTCTAAGCCAAATTTTTAAATAACAATTAAACTGTAGTAGAGAGTTGTTAGTAATAGCCAATCTGGCACTTTTTGACAAGAAAACAAAGAAACATCTTTATAAAATTAGCATATTATTCTGATCCAAGTTCTTTCTGGTTAAACCTACTGGTTTAACTTTCTGGTTTAGCATTATTCAAGAGTCAAGTCTGTGTGTGTGATTTCTGTTTAAATGGCCTAATATAGTCAAAAACTTTCAGTCCATGGTTGAAAGGGAGGTGTCTTGCAACAAGAAAGCTCAACTTTGTGTCAACAATTAAAACTCTTTGTAAGCAATATTACAAAAAAGTCATTATTGTCTAAACTGCTACAACACCTCCGAACACACCAGACAGATGCAGTAGCACACGTCTGAGAGTGTTGTCATCATCGCTTGCGATGGATGGCTATTATTATTACCACAACCAAAATAAATTAGATAAAGCAGAAAACAAATGGGTATAAAATTACAAAAATAAGCAATAATATTCCTATATAGGTCATGACTATCTTCATTCTAAGCAGTTTTCTCCTTATTTTCTGTACAACAACACAGAAATGTTAGTGACTGGCACATCTTGTGAAGCAACAATAAAGTCTCTTCATTGTGCTTTGTTAGTGGCCATACTTTGCAGGCAACCCCATGACAGGTCTACATTGTTCATTTCCTCCGCCATTGTTCTCTACCAGGTTCCTTGGTCTGCCCTTCCTTCATCTTTACTCTAGGCTCCACTGTTTGATAGTTCTCATGATGGTTTCTGGGTCACTTCTGAGTAGATGTATTAACCAGTTCCAAGGTCTGCCTTTTATCACTGTGTACATCACTGTGAACATCAATGTGAACATCCCTGTGTACATCACTGTGTGCTTGACTGTGAACATCAATGTGTACATTTTCTCCTGATTGCATCTGCTGAGAAGTTGTTGATTTTGTCTGGACAAAATATTCCATCAATTTTTCTCAGACAAGTTGTATGGAATACTGACAGTCTTGATGTTTACTTTTCTCTTGTTCTCTAGCAGATTCAGATAAAATTTGTACTCAAGGTACACAGATCTCATATATTCTTCATTTAGTTAGAAACATGATGGACTACAAGAACAATTATTTTGAGTTTTCTCTGAATATAGCTGCATGCCCAGACACAGACCGTTTACAAATACAAACACATACACACACCAGTAAGCACACACACACACACCAGTATGCACACACTAGTATGCACACACTAGTATGCACACACAAGCATGCATACACACATACATATAGTGGTTTGCAATTTGTGTACATCATGTAAAGGAGGTATTTGACGATTCCAGAATGACCATCCATATCCCAACAGTTTCTTATTCTTCCAAAAAAAGGAAGTAATTTTCAAAATGACAAGCACAGAAGTTATCTTGAACACCTGCAAGCGCTGACTGATGGGATGTCTGGTGATGGGGTTACAGGTCAGTTATGAGATGTTCCAAGTCTGACAACCCATCCATCAGGACCAGCTCTGGAACATAAGTTGAACAAGAAACATTAAGTAGAGAAACAAAAAAAATAAGTTGAACAAGAAACATTAAGTAGAGAAACAAATAACATAAGTTGAACAAGAAACATTAAGTAGAGAAACAAAAAATATAAGTTGAACAAGAAACATTAAGTAGAGAAACAAAAAATATAAGTTGAACAAGAAACATTAAGTAGAGAAACAAATAACATAAGTTGAACAAGAAACAAGTAGAGAACAAAAACATAAGTTGAACAAGAAACATTAAGTAGAGAAACAAAAAATATAAGTTGAACAAGAAACATTAAGTAGAGAAACAAATAACATAAGTTGAACAAGAAACAAGTAGAGAAACAAAAAATATAAGTTGAACAAGAAACATTAAGTAGAGAAACAAAAAATATAAGTTGAACAAGAAACATTAAGTAGAGAAACAAAAAAATATAAGTTGAACAAGAAACAAGTAGAGAAACAAAAAATATAAGTTGAACAAGAAACATTAAGTAGAGAAACAAAAAACATAAGTTGAACAAGAAACATTAAGTAGAGAAACAAAAAAAAATAAAAGGAACAAGAAACATTTAGTAATGGCGAAACACGTAAGAACAAAGTACTGTAGTTTTACAATGTACAAAAAGATAACGATACATAGCAGCGTTTGACCAAAGGCCTTTGTCAAGCAACGGATACAACAGAAGTGAAGAATTTCACAGAGAAACATAAAACATAAGATTCACAATTTATAGAGAGACAAAACCAACTTCACTGTACACATCAACCAAACAAATGTTGAGACAAAACCAACTTCACTGCACACATCAACTAGACAAATGTTGAGACAAAACCAATTTCACTGCACACAACTAGACAAATGTTGAGACAAAACAACTTCACTGCACACATCAACTAGACAAATGTTGAGACAAAACCAACTTCACTGCACACATCAACTAGACAAATGTTGAGACAAAACCAACTTCACTGCACACATCAACTAGACAAATGTTGAGACAATACCAACTTCACTGCACACATCAACTAGACAAATGTTGAGACAAAACCAACTTCACTGCACACATCAACTAGACAAATGTTGAGACAATACCAACTTCACTGCACACATCAACTAGACAAATGTTGAGACAATACCAACTTCACTGCACACATCAACTAGACAAATGTTGAGACAATACCAACTTCACTGCACACATCAACTAGACAAATGTTGAGACAAAACCAACTTCACTGCACACATCAACTAGACAAATGAGTCAAAACTTCAGGTTATGTCAGACAGTCAGTTGAAACATTGAAACAGATAATTGGTTTAACATAATTTAGCAACAGTGGACTCTACTGTACATATATACACACACACTGCCACACACACACTGCCACACATTCATACACATAATTAAGAGTATAACTACTGACCTAATTTCATCTTTAGAGATGCTGCCACCATTGGACATGAGTTCAGCAGCTTGAGAAACTATAGGATCCCATCCTAGACTGGCCACTGCAACCACTTTGTCATTCCTGTAGGTAAATTATTTGTTGAACTTTGAGGGCAGATGTACAATGAGACATGAAAAGGTTATCTGAATCATCCAGTCAAGACATGGCAGGGAACAAAGTCATCAATTTGTATATAATAGATATACAGGGTGTTCAAGATAATTGCAGCCCCATTGACAATTCGAAAGTTGCCAGGTACAAATTGAGTTGTGTTTATTTACTATTTAAACCAGTTCTGACTAGCTCGTTCTACATCACATTTGTTCATCGCCCTTTCCCGCACTATAATTACACACCGTCACACAACCTTGACCTATACTACGTCATAACTGAACCTTCCCATTTCCATACATATATGCCAGTTTAGCTCCATTCACTGGCTGCAATTATCTTGAACACCCTGTATTATATAGTGTTCGTATATATTCAATTGGTGCTAAACATCAGATGGCAGGAAGATCAAATCCCAGATACCGTAGTCCACAACATAATAGGGGTTGCTTCCCTAGTATTTGATTATGCAGCCACATATCGGATGTTTTAATGACCAGAAAAGATATAGAAAATTAGTCTAGATAGGGAAAACATGAGAAGGTAAATATAGTCAGACATGGAAGACATGAAGATAGTAAACATATAGTCTAGAAGTGAAGACATGAAGATAGTAGACATATAGTCTAGATATGAGACATGAAGATAGTAAACATATAGTCTAGAAGTGAAGACATGAAGATAGTAGACATAGTCTAGAAGTGAAGACATGAAGATAGTAAACATATAGTCTAGAAGTGAGACATGAAGATAGTAACATAGTCTAGAATGGAGACATGAAGATAGTAAACATATAGTCTAGATATGGAAGACATGAAGATAGTAAACATATAGTCTAGATATGGAAGACATGAAGATAGTAATAGTCTAGAAGGAAGACATGAAGATAGTAAACATATAGTCTAGATATGGAAGACATGAAGATAGTAAACATATAGTCTAGATATGGAAGACATGAAGATAGTAGACATATAGTCTAGATATGAAACATGAAGATAGTAGACATATAGTCTAGATGAAGACAAGCTTACTTTGTATAATATGCTACAAATTTGTTGTCATTGAGGTCTCCATGAAGTACAATGTCATCATAACCTGGTCCGTAGCCTAAAACAACCCAAAAAAAAATGTAAGTTCAATAACGAGTCGTAGGAGAGATCAAGACACAAGCTCAACAAGTATTTGAATCTCAATACTTGGACCATTATTATATTCCTGCCCTACCATTAAATGTTACATAGGACCTGCAAGTAATTTCTCCATTATGCTCTATCCTGGTCAACTCGCTCAATCTCTTCCATGGAATTGAGTTTGATGTTTCTCATCTCTCTCAGCAAAGTTTGCTTTAGAATTTCCGTAGGGTGTCCTTTCTTTCTTTAACCATTTGCCTCCCACTTCAATGTCTTGCTTTGTGATTCTTTGATCTTTGCCTCCCACTTCAATGTCTTGCTTTGTGATTCTTTGATCTTTGCCTCCCACTTCAATGTCTTGCTTTGTGATTCTTTGATCTTTGCCTCCCACTTCAATGTCTTGCTTTGTGATTCTTTGATCTTTGCCTCCCACATATCAATATCTTCTTTTGTTGATTACTAGTTGACCTTTGCCTCCCACTTCCAATGTTCTTCTTTGATGATTCTTGATCAATTCATACAACCAAATGACTTTGATTCTGATCTTCTCCTTCAATGTCTTGTGATTCTTTAATTATTTCTTATCACATAAAATATCTTCATCTTCTTCTTAACAGTTTTATGGTTGACAGAATTTTTCAATAAATCTCTTTTTCATATGATCGACAAAAAAAAAATGAAACTAGATTAAACCATATCCACCCAGACAATGATTTCACATCACTGCAAAGAAGAAATAAGTTTGACAATAAGACAAACTAAATATAACAATAAAAGTGTAACACTTACTTAGTCTAGTCTTTAGTCCCAAACTCAAATTGTTACATTTAGTCTAGTCTTTTAAAATTGTTAAAGTCTACATACACTCAAATTGTTACATTTAGTGTAGTCTTTAGTCACAAACTTAAATTGTTACATTTAGTCAGTCTTTAGTCACAAACTTAAATTGTTACATTTAGTCTAGTCTTTAGTCCCAAACTCAAATTGTTACATTTAGTCTAGTCTTTAGTCACAAACTCAAATTGTTACATTTAGTCAGTCTTTAGTCACAAACTCAAATTGTTACATTTAGTCTAGTCTTTAGTTACAAACTCAAGTTGTTACGTCTAGTCTTTAGTCACAAATTCAAATTATAAAAATTGAATGTAGATCACATTCAAATCATAGCATTTTATGAATTTCTGTGTGTGTGTGTCTGCTTCTTATAATATTTTATATGTTTTACTCTCTCTCTCTCTCTCTCTCTGTGTCTGTGTGTGTTTTTGTGTGTGTCTCTGTGTCTCTGTGTGTGTCTCTGTCTGTGTGTCTCTGTCTGTCTGTGTGTCTCTGTCTGTCTGTCTGTGTCTCTGTCTGTCTGTGTTTTTCGTTGTCTGTCTGTCTGTCTCTGTCTGTCTGTGTCTCTGTCTGTCTGTGTCTCTGTCTGTCTGTGTCTCTGTCTGTCTGTGTCTCTGTCTGTCTGTGTCTCTGTCTGTCTGTGTCTCTGTCTGTCTGTGTCTCTGTCTGTCTGTGTCTCTGTCTGTCTGTGTGTCTGTCTGTGTGTCTCTGTCTGTCTGTGTCTCTGTCTGTCTGTGTGTCTCTGTCTGTCTGTGTGTCTCTGTCTGTCTGTGTGTCTCTGTGTGTCTCTGTCTGTCTGTGTGTCTCTGTCTGTCTGTGTGTCTCTGTCTGTCTGTGTGTCTCTGTCTGTCTTGTGTCTCTGTCTGTGTGTCTCTGTCTGTTGTCTCTGTCTGTGTCTCTGTCTGGTGTCTCTGTCTGTCTGTCTTGTCTGTGTTCTCTGTTGTCTGTCTCTGTCTGTGTCTGACGGTCTCTGTCTGTCTTTCTTTCTTCGATATGTCTGTCTGTCTCTGTCTGTCTGTCTCTGTCTGTCTGTGTCTGTCTCTCTGTCTGTGTCGTGTGTCTGTGCATGTGTGCGTGCCAGCCTGCGTGCGTGTGTGCGTATATGTATGTATATGTATATATATGTATAATATATATATATATTATATATAATAAATAAATAATTCCTTCGTACCGTTATACGTTACATAGGGCCTGCAAGTAATTTCTCCATACCGCTCTATCCTGGGCAACTCGCTCAATCTCCTCCGTGGAACTGAGACCGATATTTCCTGCCTCTCTCAGCAAAGTTCGCTTCAGGGTCTCCTTAGGTCGACCTCTCTTCTTGAACCCTTTGCATCCCACTTCAATGCCTGCTTTGATATTCTTTGATCATTTCTCCTCAAGGTGAGCCCAACATATCTCCATCTTCTCTTTCTTATAACAGTTGTCACTAGTGGTTGACCAGACATGTCTCTGATTTCATCACTTCTCCTGAATTCGTTCCATTTTATATTCATTATTTTTCGCAGACATCTATTTTCAAATACATTCAACTTGATTTTTATATCTTTATTCATTTTCCAACTCTCGCTGGCATATGTTAAGATTGATACAACATTTGAATTGAAAATTCGTAATTTAGTTTTAATACTATATAACTTGCAGTTCCATATTTTATTTAGACTTTTAAAAGCTGATGTTGCTTTGCCAATTCGTATCATAATTTCTTTTTAACATTTCCTGTGCAATCAAAATTGCTACCCAAATAGGTGAACTGCTCTGTTATTTTTATCAGTTTAGATATATATATATATAGTAGAGAGGTTATTAAGCACAGTTATGTATGACTTAACTGACAGAAATTAAGGAAGAACTTGACATATCAAATATTTGTTTCCTAACTCTCCAGTAACTATTTGATTGACATGACCCAGATGTTAGCACATTCAACAAAAGGACAGACAAGCATGATCCAGATGTTAGCACATTCAACAAAAGGACAGACAAGCATGATCCAGATGTTAGCACATTCAACAAAACGACAGACAAGCATGACACAGATGTTAGTACATTCAACAAAACGACAGACAAGCATGACCCAGATGTTAGTACATTCAACAAAACGACAGACAAGACTTACCAGTATATCTGATACTCTTCCCATACTGCATTGTCCAGAAGTATGGAACACTATGGATGTCTTGTGCCTTGCCAGCAATACTTAGACCAGCAATTCTTCCTACATAAACAAACATAAACAAATATGTGATTAATATAGAAGATGTTGCTATGGTGAATGAAAAACAAATACAATTTTAACAAAGCTTTAGTTAATGGTTAATACAATTGACTTCACTGCCCCTTTCATTTGATAAAGCGGAACACAAATGCTAATGGTTCTTTGGCTGGTGTGCATGATCACAGAATGTGTGGAGAACAGGACATTTTGAGATAGAAGTAGTGAAAGTAATCAAGAATTGTCTTTCTACTAGAGGTCAAATAGTGTCTGTCTATACTTGAGGTCAAATATTGTCTGTCTATACTTGAGGTCCTATACTTGTTCAAGAACCATATCAAATCTATATAAGTTCTAACCATATCAAAATATATAAATTCTAACCATATCAAATCTGTATAAGGTCTAACCATGTCACAACTATATAAGTTCTAACCATATCAAATCTATATAAGTTCTAACCATGCTGATGAGCCATCTGCCAGTGTTGTATGTTGACATGTTGATTGTCTACTGTGAACAGAGGAAACTCAACTATATCACCAGCTGCGTACACATCCGGCACATTAGTGTGCATATGCTGAAAATAAATATGATATTTAACATACATTGACCTCGTTTTAGAACTTGGACAAATTCTAAATAATTTGTATTATACTTAAACTCTCTCTATCTCACTCTCTCTCAATATATGTGTCAATGTACTTCTCTCAATATGTGTGTCAATGTATGTACATGTATGTCAGCCATGGACAATAACCCCTGCCCACAATGGCCAGGATCCAATGTTTGAAAATGAGGTATTTGCAAAAAGTTCTATAAATGAAATAACAATGTCTCCAACATTAACCAAGTTAACAACACTTTGTGATCTGTGTGGTTTGCGCAGAGAACATGGGTGCACTGCATCCCCATTAGGTCCCTAAGACATGTAGGACAGGCACATCCAAATTTCAACCAAAGTATATGCATATTATCCAACAGGCCACAAATTTCTACAGATGGGGGTGACTGTCAGATAGTACAAATAGATAAACCTCACTTTAAAGTACCACATCTGGAGTTATACTGTGGCAGGGTATCAGATCTGATTAGTAATAAGGGAAGTCATCAGAGCTGATCTCCTACCAGTTTGTTGAGTTATGAAAGCAATGTTAGCAAGCACCTTCAAATACTTTAACATCTCCTCTAAGATTTGTCTCCTGATTCTCCATAATGGTTTATTATTGTGACAGATTATAGACAGAATGAACAAATACAACCCAGTTATGCATATACAGACAGATACAACCCAGTTATGCGTCATACAGGCAGATACAACCCAGTTATGTATATACAGACAGATACAACCCAGTTATGCATCTACAGACAGACACAACCCAGTTATGCATCATACAGACAGATACAACCCAGTTATGCATCATACAGACAGATACAACCCAGTTATGCGTCATACAGACAGATACAACCCAGTTATGTATATACAGACGGATACAACCCAGTTATGCATCATACAGGCAGATACAACCCAGTTATGTACATACAGGCAGATACAACCCAGTTATGTATATACAGACAGATACAACCCAGTTATGTATATACAGACAGACACAACCCAGTTATGTATATACAGACAGATACAACCCAGGTATGTATATGCAGACAGATACAACCCAGTTATGCGTCATGCAGACAGATACAACCCAGTTATGGATCATACAGACAGATACAACCCAGTTATGTATATACAGGCAGATACAACCCAGTTATGTATATACAGACAGATACAACCCAGTTATCGTCATACAGGCAGATACAACCCAGTTATGTATACAGACAGATACAACCAGTTATGTATATAGACAGATACAACCCAGTTATGCGTCATACAGACAGATACAACCCAGTTATGCGTCATACGGACAGATACAACCCAGTTATGTATATACAGACAGATACAACCCAGTTATGTATATGCAGACAGATACAACCCAGTTATGTATATACAGGCAGATACAACCCAGTTATGTATATACAGGCAGATACAACCCAGTTATGCGTCATACAGACAGATACAACCCAGTTATGCGTCATACAGGCAGATGAAGAAAATATTCAATAGCAATGGCATAAGTTTACCTGTCCACAGTAACAAAGTTTACCTTGTCAAGAGTAACAAAGCTTACCTTGTCAACAGTAACAAAGCCACGAGATGTCAAACTTAGACCAGAGTCTTTCAGGAAATCTGTAGCTGGCACTACCCCTGATGAAACAACACAGCTCATTACATACAATTTCAACATAGACTATTAGCATCTCAACATAAGTCTATAAGATATGTTCTTCTTCTTTTTCTGCATTCTCACTAGATTGGGATTTGGATTCTCTAATAAAGGCAGCCGTCTGCCTCAGATTATCAGCCACGCCATACAGTTTGTTTTGAACGTAGTGTAAGTGGCCACCTCTTTCTTCTCAAGTCTGCATACTAGTGACAGTTCTGTAGGATATAATTCCCATTGATACTCATGTATCAGAAAAATTACAGCGTCATTTCTTCATATATCTTGAGGCATGACAGGTAAACAAAAATTAGTTCAGCCGCAACATGTTTCTTCAATGCTGTGGTGACTATATTAAAAGATATATATCTTATCCATCTCACTTTTCTGACATTAACCATCAGCTGTTTTGTTATTTATCGTATTTACCCCTCCCCTCCCTCCATCTTTCTAATTTAATTTAATTCTGGCAGCCTTATTGAACAGCAATATTCAATATATAAAAATGTACCCTCCTCCCTTCCGATCCAAGGCAGTTCATCTTCTCACAAGTATCTTGAATAAAGTAAACTCAACAAAGATACAACATAGTCATGTATTTACAATAAACAACAATTCAAATACTTGAGACTAGAATTCTTCTCTACTCGGTTATACTACTTGGTTACACTACTCGGTTACAGTGACGATTGCAGACAAAGACATCAAGAAAATGAACAATAATAATGAAGAGATTATTTCCCTTTGAAAGATGATTAACTCGGGAACTTCCAGCAGCAGAAACAAGTCGTCAATGTGGTTGCATTTCTGCACATAAAGTTTTCATCATTGAACTTTCTACCATTATACTATTACGATTAATATCATCCATTGTGTGAGACATAAAGACAACTATTACCATTAATATCATCCATTGTGTGAGACATAAAGACAACTATTACCATTAATATCATCCATTGTGTGAGACATAAAGACTATTTTATTAACTATTACCATTTTCAGCAGTCATTGTCTACGACATAAAGAAAAGACCTCTGCCTTTTGACTAAGATCAAAGCGTAGAGCCCATTTTATCATGGCCAAAGAGTGGGGGCCTTCACAGAGCCAATAGGCAACTAAATATATTTAAACAAATTCTGAGTTGTTCTCATTTAAAAAAATGATGAAAATAGAAGTTTTAACATGTTCAAACGTAACTCAGCCCACCCACTGTGGCACTTCCTGGCAATGGCCTAATAACAATATATATCTATATATCTATATAAATTGTTTAATTAAAAAAAATTGTTGAAGTGTTATGTTATGCGATCGATGTCATGGCACATTGGGCATTCCCATTCGTGCTCTGTCCTCCGTTGCAGCAGCCATCCCAAAGTCCATTTGCTCACAGTACCCATGAGAAGTTGATTACTATATCTTCTCTCTCTACCACGAAGACGACACTGTCTGGCATGTCCAAACTTAACACCTAATTCTCGAACTCGTTCCAGTGTTTGAGACCCGCCATTTTTGAAGTGTACTTACCAACTCCTATTACACACAGATGTCTTCAGCTAATCTGTGAGACATAAAGAAAAGGTTACAAAATGTCTTGCAAGAGTAGGTAAAGCTAAAGTGTCATATATATATACTTACCAACACCCATGACACAGACGTCTGCAGCCAATGTGGTTCCATTAGATAGTACAACCTCCTTCAGTTGACCTCCTTCTCCGATGAACTCTTTTGTGCCTGTCCCAAAATGGAAGTGTACTCCTTTCTCTTCATGGAGCTGGTTATTGGAACACATGATAGTGATGAAACTCATTTCTTCTGATTACAATAAATAAAACTATCAATAATTGACTTCTTAGCAATAGTAGGAAATTAGATAAGAGTGATCTACCTTGGCATAGAATTTTTTTTAAAGTGATAACTAAAGAGGGATATGTCTGGAATTAGCAATTCTAATAAGTGAGGGAAAAAAGTAAAGGAACCCTTTTTCATACCTCGAAGAATATTGGGTAATAAAGTGTTAGGCCCATATTTTTACCGTCGGCACATGATGGGTGATGTTGTCAAATCACGCCGACCATCTTTACTTCCCAGTGCTTTTCATGGTACCCAATTGAGGCTGGGTTGACCTGAGAGCCGTAAGTGTAATTTTAATAAGTATGTACAACAAATGACTATAGAGAATAGTATTGTAGAAAAGTGATTTAGAATGGTTGTGTTTGAAGCTAGTAACATTATCATGTGACACGACTATAGAGAAGAGTACTGTTAGAAAACATGGATGAACTAGCGCATTCTGTCTGCAAGAAGTCTAGTTTTAGTACTAGTCCCATTTTCCGGTGGAACCATGACAAAAATATTGTTCTGGAGGACGCTTAAACAAGATTTCAAATACAAACTCTCAGGTAACAAAACAAACGGAATAGAAAACCAAACAAATGTACAAATGTATACAGATTAATCAACACAAATCCAAAAAAATTCAAATTAAGAAAATTAAAATGTATAAATGAGGTCATATTTATGTAAACGAAATCACAGAAAACTGAATTCTTTTGTGGCACTAATTATACCATTTTGGTTTTCTTGTTTTATGCTTTTTTTTTATATAGATTATTGACTTTATTAAGTTATTGATATTCAGACTGTCACTACTCCTGTCTTGTTAGACCATTAACCATTTCAGACTGCCAATATCAATAAGAACTGCTAGGATTGCATTCAGGATGAAGCTAGCAATCTTCAGTTTTTCTTGCAACAAAATTGGTTTGTGTTGCTGATAGTTCAATAACAAAACATCAGTTGATGCCCGTCTATCTATATCAAATAGACAGTCAGATACATATTTCAAGCTAAACTGGTTGATAGCGAGTAGACAAATGGACATGGTGAAGTTTCCTAGTGGAAACACCCATGTTCAACCCTTGATACGGTCAACAAACTGTTCTGTTCATTTGAAAACAAAACTGACGGCTTGCACAAGTATAGTGACAGCCTTGGGCAAGCGACAGTCTTGGACAAGTGACAGCTATGAGCCAGTGACAGCCTTGGGCAAGTAACAGCATTAATTACTCTGCCCGATAGAATCCCCCAGCATATTCCCAGAAAATAAGAACAAAGTGCTATAATAAAATATCTTTTTGGTAAGCATTGACCGAAGACAGTCACAAACAACACAATTAGGGGTCTCTGTGGCTGAGTGGTTAAGCCCTTTGCCTTGCGAGTCGAAGATCGTAGGTTCGAATCCGGACCGCGGCCTTCTGTTCACGAGTGCAGTTTTTCCAGAGACCCCTAGGATCGTTGCTGTAGCTACGGAGTTCATGCTTCGTGCAATACTCTCAGCAGGTGGCGTGCCATTTCTGCGGAGAGGGACCGAGCCATATGGGGTAAAACCGGTGCAATGAAGTCAATCCTTCGGCTTTAAAACCCTTTAAACATATTTCTAATGATAAGTTTGTTTGTTATGTAACCAGTTTTACTGTTGGAAAACTTAATATCAAGGGACATCACTGACTAGCAAACAATGTGTCTGTGTGCGGAAGAGGGGGGGGTGTCCTCTACGTTTACCAAGTATGATGAAAAGATGCTTTCCTTCAAAAAAAAGTATAATAAATATATTAAGCATAAATAATTAACAAAATAATAATGCCATTAGAAGTAAACTTGTATGAATAAATTAGAAACAGGATTCCTATTATGATAGGAATACATGAACTGTTCCTCTGTTGTTGATATGATATGAAGAGTTTTCCAAGGTTGTTCCCTTCACTGGTGTTAGTTATTTTATCGCTTCTCTGCCTTTTGGCTAAGATCAAAGTGTAGTATCTGTATTGCTTGATATCTGTCACATGGCCCATTATATGGGGTTTACAAAGATATCAGCTGGTGTTATGGAACTAGTGATCATTTGATCGAAGCCGAAGGTTGGAAGCCTTCATTAAATGCCACATGGCTACCCTTGTACAAAACTAGGAGTGCCATCGATCAAAGGACTGATGGGGCTTGATAGTTTATAAATGTTTTCACGTTCCGTTGTACGGGTCCACCTGGTATGGCACATCTGGGACGGGCCCCATAAAAAAAAAATTTTTTAAATATATTTTACAGATTTGATCGATATATGTGATGAACAACAGCAGTGATAGTATGCATCCTTGTCTTACTCCTGACACTATGTGGAACTTTTCTGATTGACCTGTGTTTGTTCTAATCGTACACTGACTGTTTATAAAGAGGCTCTTGCATAGATTAATTAAGTGTTTATTAACTCCATAGATTGATAATACTTTCCACAACTTGCTTCTATCTATGCGGTCAAACACTTTTTCTTGGTCAATGAATGCAACGTGCAGGTGTTTATCAGATTCAACAGTCCTTTCCACTAATTGCCTGAGTACGAATATTGTGTCGGTACAGCTTCTATTCTTCTGGAAACCCATTTGTGAGTTGTTAAGCTGTGGTTCTATGGTATGGTGCAGTCTTTTTTTTTTTCAAGTATTACAACCGCATCTTTTTGTTTCCAATAGATCACAGACCTGTAGCTATTAACCTTCAGTGAATTCTATTCTGGGATGTCTTCTTCAACCCTACCCACAAGCTATCAGTCACCCTAACATTCTTTTCTACTATTTCTCACCAGACATTATTTGGTCTATCCACTCATCTCTTCTTCCTCCGTTGGATATAATCAAGTGCACGTCTGGCTATCCTGTGTGGTTATTTCCTGAAGGTATGTGTTTATTTTGTCCCCACTTTCTCTCATTAACCTTGAGCTGTATTCATTTCTGTCCTGTTCTCTTACACAAGTCTATATATGTTATCACTTCTGACTCCTGATACAGAGTAGGTAATGGGGATGGTGGAGACAACTGTTGTTTCAATACAGACTTGAACAAAGCAGCTGACAACTGTTATGTATAAATATGTGCCAAACTAAATAGCTAGCATTACAGTTAAAAAAGATCAAAGGTTGCACTTAAGAAACATAAATTTTACAAATAGATCAAATATTATAATTAGAAGTAGCAATACATTCTGAATGAATATCTTGTTATCATGTGACTACAACAAAAATAAACATAAATAAAGTATAGATATAATTTTGTATATTAGAATGTCTGTTTCAATGATGACCTAGATCAAACTGTTCTCCATTATTGCTGGTAATGATAACTTTGAACTCTAACCCCTTGACTCTCAGAAATTAAACAATGATAACTTCATCAAACATTAGTTCACATATAAACCTTGGAGAAACCTGGCTCAAGTTCTTAACACATATCTTTGTGGTCATTGCTCGACAAAACTCATTTCACAAAGCCACAGTAGCACAGTTGTTAGTAACTCATTTCACTACACTCCATTTTAAACAATTCTTGTGGTCATTGCTTGACAGAACTCATTTCACTGAACTCTTTATAGACCCATAGGTGCTCTGCACCGTTTGGTAGAAGACCATGGACATTAAAGCTGATGGTTACCATTGCTGACTAATTACACACATGAATCACATGTCCTCTCAGGTGATCTTTCCTATGTTTGCCATGTCCTCTCAGGTGATCCTTCCTATGTATGCCATGTCCTCTCAGGTGATCCTTCCTATGTATGCCATGTCCACTCAGGTAATCCTTCCTATGTGTGCCATGTCCTCTCAAGTGATCCTTCCTGAGATTGTGCCACACCCTCTGAAGGGATCCTTCATGCATGTGCCATTCCAAACTCCTGCAATTTTAGTATAGTTGTCTCATCGAATCATCATCACTATTCAACAAGTATTTTGTTTTTACGGACTTTGGGCTCAAATTCTAATGCATCTGTCCTACATGTCATAGAGGTCTATGAACAGGAGTCTAACTTGTTCACAGCAATAAACCAAACAGATTTCTCTCAATGAGTGGCTAACTTGGTGGACAAGAACAAACCACACAGATCACAATGAGTGGCTAACTTGGTGGACAAGAACAAACCACACAGATCACAATGAGTGGTTAACTTGGTTGGTAAGATTAGACGCAAAGAATTGATTAATCATAATTCAACAAGGTGCCTATCCCTGTGTGCCAACCATCCGTGTATGACATTCATCCCTGTGTGACAACCATCCCAGTGTGATATCCCTCCCCGTGCGACAACTATCCCCGTAAAACATCCATCCCTGTATGACATCCATCCCTGTATGACATCCATCCCCATGGGACATCCAGCTGCTGTATGGATATCCTATAACTAACATCCATCCATTTATTACACCTGCTCATGTTGTAGCTATGTCAGATTTCTTATCATTTTTGAATCTCTTTATTAGACAAACTTCAGCCCAAATACACATTAGACTACAAGAATTAATATTAAAAAAACAGATGGAATACTATGTAAAATATTAAACAACAGATGAAATACTATGTGAAATATTAAACAACAGATGAAATACTATGTGAAATATTAAACAACAGATGAAATACTATGTGAAATATTAAACAACAGATGGAATAATATGTGAAAAGTGTGTTTTTTCACTACATTAAAAAAATTAATCATGTTCTATATTTCAACTTTAACAATTAAATATATTCTATAACCCAAACCAAACCCCTTAAAAGATCTCTCCACCTTGCGAAACCAGTCTCCAATCTTTGTGCCAAAGACATGGGCTAATGGGGAAGAACTCTGACCTATTACATTGACGACCGCAGCTTTACCCACCATGTAATTTGCAACTTCTAACCCTGTAAAACAATACAAAACCAAATTTGGAAGCAAGTTAATATCAGATTTGCCAATCTTTTTGAAGCACAATTTATTTACAAAATTAAACTATCAAGTTTATTATAGCCAGGTATTTTCTTTTTGTCATTCTGCACAAGGTTGTATTTAACGACTGAATGAAAGAGAAGCTCAAAAATGTGAATAATTCTGGCAAGAAAAAAGAAAGGATTCAAATATTAAATTCATCAGTGTCCCTCGTCATTCAGGAGAGTCTTACTCCGACTTCAGAGGTAAGTGTAATTTAGATCCCCAAGTAAAGGATCAGGGTTTCCTATAGCTAAACTGTGTGTCATGTGCACACCGACAGTTTCTGTCACAAGCTGGTCTCAAACCTTGAAATTTCCATGGTATGTTGTCATTAGTGCAGCATGTTATCAACCTGAATCGATGACTCTGTCATACTTTTAAAAAAAATAGGATTGACTTTATTGCACCAGGTTTCCGTATAAGGCTCAGTCACTCTCCACAGGAATGGCTAGTCATCTGCCTAGAATATTGCATAAACTCTTTAGCTCTGGCAACAATCACAAGAGATCTCCAAGAAAAAATGCACCCAGGAACAAATGACATGGTTCGAGTTTGAGTCCATGACCTTTAGAACGTAAGACAGACTACTAAACCATGTCATCACAGAGAAGACTTCTCGCCCCCTCCCACCCACCAGATAATAACTACAGTCTATAAGTCTATCACAAACAAACAAAGAATTAATTTAAAGAAAAACACAGCTCCCACTAATAAAGTTAACTATTGATCAGAGACATGAAAATGTTGTAAACTAAACTTATTAATTAGAAACAAACTAAACCCAATCTAAACATACAAAATAATTTACAAATTTGAACAGTCATAAATTTAGCCACAAAAATCATGTTATTAGATTATATACAATATCAAGCAAATTGAGACAACATGGAACTTTAAATTGTTCTTTCCCATTTCTACAATAATTTCTTCTATTTTGAAAGCCACAAAAGAAGTGAATGCCAATTTCAAAAAAGGCATGTGTTAAAATGCTAGTTCATGTTGCCAAAATTTCCCAAACTAGAAGCTACAAAATAGATTATAATCCAGTAAATCAGAGCAAACACTAAAAATAAAAGCAAATATATATGTCTGCAATGATAGAATACATGCAAGGATAAATGTGTGCAAGTATAGATACAAGAATACAGTTATGCAAAGCAACACATATATGGATGCAATTATGCATAATTATAAAGGATATAATAGAAGCAAAAACATATTTTGACAAAAGATATAATACATTCAAAAATAAATACATCAAAAGTTGCAAAAATCCCATGCAGAAAGCATCTTTTCAACTACACACTACTCATCTAAGAGGAGGAGCTAACTCTCAGCACTTCACGTCTTGCTGAGTTTTTAAAATGTCCAGTTTGAGTATCATATTTCTTGGTTGTATAATGAGGGCTTCAGTTGTATAATTATGGCTACAGTGTATAATGAGGACTACAGTGTATAATGAGAGCTACAGTTGATGTATAATTATGGCTACAGTGTATAATGAGGACTACAGTTGTATACTATGGATGTAGATGTATGATGAGGCTAAAAATATGTCTTTTAATTTATGAGTTAGTAAAAATAAGTTAGTGAGGAAGTGAAAAAGCAACCACCAAGCCCTCCCACTTCAATGAAATATTAAGAGACCTAGTATTGCTAGGGTTCTCAAGTTCTTTACCAGAGACTCCTCACTGTGTTATATTAACATAATGAGAGAAATAAAACATTTTATCTTATTTTCTGGTTGGTAGTTCTTGTGCAAGTTTTTTAACAAAACATGAGTTAAATAATTGTTAAATAATTTAGCTCCATTACCAAAAGGAAATCAAATTCACAATTTTGATAAACAGTTCAGTCTGACTGCCATACCTTCTGCATGTATGCGCCAACTTGGTCTCCCAGAGTTAACTGAAATGGTACTTGAATCAAATCCACAACAGACACACTTGTAGCTTTATCAGCAAGAAATGAGGCCACTTCCATGCCTTACAACAGGCAAATGTGTGAGATTAGTCTACAACTACTAAAGCATTAGTTATATTGGTGTTTCTCTACAGTCAGCCATCAGGGCATATCATCTTCACCAGATGCTACACAAACATACAGATACTACTTTCTAAACACACAGATACTACCTTCTAAACACACAAATACAGCCTTCTAAACACACTGAATTCTGCACATTTTCAACAGATGCTGCACAAACACACAGATATTACTTCTAAACACACTGATGTCTGCACATCTTCACCAGACACTACACAAACACACAGATACTACTTCTAAACACACAGATACTACCTTCTAAACACACTGAATTCTGACAATGTCCTCAAGACCAACAAAACTGTTCAACTTTAAGTCCATCATTTAGAAGCAATAACAAAACTCACAGTTAAATACTATTTCCTAAATGTAAAAGCTTTGTCAATATATTGTATGAACTGAGTCTAAAATCTTGTATCATCTGATAAATGATCAATTTGACATCTTTGGTTATATAAAAATTATATATTTATATGAAGAAATTAAATATTTTCTTATCTTAATATAAATGATAAATCTTGTATCATAGGATAAAAAAAACTTTTGCATCCTTAGATAATATTTTGCATCTTAGGATAACTGATAAATTGTATATCCTAGGATATGTGACAGCAGCATTGTGGCATAGAGGACAGTCTCTTTCTAAATGAAAAGTACAGACACATCACACAATTAATAAGAAAAAAATATTTGTAACAACATAAATAAGAAAGAAATGAGATTAACTCCCGATTTCATTTTAGATTTTGTGAGTATGTCATGTACATCCTAGTGATAAGGATCAGTTTATGTGAGGACTATCATCATAGCACTCCAGACATGGCCAAAGGTGCTCTGATCTCCACCTTAACATATCCAGCAGCGTCCAGTGATCCAACGCACCAGTTCGATGTTGATTAATCAATCTCTTTGCATATTTGTTATGTCGTTCTTTTCAGGCTGTACCAATATTGACTCCCATCTCTCTCAATCTGGTCGGTGACTGGAATTCACAACTCTGAAACTTCTCTGTTCGGAAAGACTCGCTCAGTGCACTAAGAATGTCAATTACGGTCCATTGCAGCTTCCTCTGATATCATAGTCATGCCAGCCAATCTATCAGCTCGTTCATTACCACTGACTTCTGCATGCCCAAGGACATAAATGAAGATGATTTCTCTGATCCCTTTCTATACCAGTACCTCCACCCAGTTTTGTCTCACCATTCTTGTTTCGACTTTACGAATGATGATCATGGAGTCACAATATGAAAACACGAGAGTAGTTATGAGATGCCAACCATTTCACCGTCTCTGTAACCGTCTGTACCTCCATTGTCAAACTACTTGTGGTTGTCGTGTAGGCCCCACTGGTCTCTCTTATTATTTTTCCTCATGAGCGTACTGAAAAATCCCAAGCACAGAAGTGTTGGCGAATGACTGAACCATCGGTGGTGTAAATAACTACATCTGCTTCATTAATGTTGTCAAGAGAGCCCCAACCTCTGCATTAATTAGTGATTGATTTTGTTCACAGTTTTTCTTAATAGATTTCTTCATCTTCTTCTTTGCGTTCGTTCTTTACGACCAATTTTAATCACTCTTTGTGATATGTTTGATCTTTGTCAAGAACGTGTATACATTGCACATTGGTTTGGTAGGCCCCTAAACACATAGACTTCTACACGTTTAGGACACATGCCAGTAACCACTCAGGCGCTTAATTGATGTAATAACTGTGAAAGAAGTCTGAAATTGAGTGGAACAGCAATCCATTCCTTTCCTGGTTCAATTCCGGAAGGTTCACATATTTTGCTAAGAGTATCTTCCGCCTGACTCTGCCATGATCTGCCTCTCTTGAGTCTACATCCTTTCTCCTTAATGAGTTCGTCACGGAGGGGATGTCATGTACATCCCAATGATAAAGATGTATTTGATCGAAATGCAAATATTCTTGTCCGTTCAGCTTCAACCAGAAATCTGATATATGATTTTCATCTTATAGTTTATAGAGTGGACTAAATAAAAACCTGACACCAGTGGAGAATTAAAGAAACAAATAAGTGTTGTAAAGCATTTTTTTCTTCAAATATTCTTAATTTAGTCTTTAACTGTACTTTTATTACATTACTTTGTTAGTTTTATAATTTCTTATTTTCATATCTATTGAATATAAAATTTACACTAAACAACATCTTGTGGTACAGTGAGCTTGGACACACTGAGTTGGTTGCTGCATTGGATCACAGAGCAGACATGGGTTTGTCCAATGTGTGATGATGGTGTTCATCAGATGTACTGAACTGAACTCAATTTATACTTTTATATTCTAGTATAGCCCTGATACACAAATGTACACCATCACAACTAATGTTGACAGAACATGTTCCCATCACAACTAATGTTGACAAAACATGTTCCCATCACAACTAATGTTGACAGAACATGTTCCCATCACAACTAATGTTAAGAGCATGTTCCATCACACTAATGTTGACAGAACATGTTCCCACCACAACTAATGTTGAAGAACATGTTCCCATCACAACTAATGTTAAAATGCATGTTCCCATCACAACTAATGTTAGAAGATGTTCCATGCAACTAATGTTGAGAGAACATGTTCCCATTGCAACAAATGTTAAGAGAACATGTTCCCATCCCAACTAATGTTAAGAGAATATGTTCCCATCGCAACTAATGTTAAGAGAACATGTTCTCATCGCAACTAATGTTAAAAGAACATGTTCCTATCACAACTAATGTTAAGAGAACACATAGACGTTATCAATTATCTACAAACCAAAAATTAACAAAATATAAAAATAAACATGTAAAATAAAAATGCAGCAGTTTTCTTAATGAAACAAAAGTACATAATAAATTCACAATTAAGAAAGTGAATCTAAATTTAGTTGCTATACAAATCTTGTTTTCTGTGTGTAAGTTTCAAAACTAGATTTCTGACAAATATCAACATATAATGTCAAACAGCAAACACTATATCCTAACATATACTTTACCATACAGTATGTCCTGTGCAAAACATTGCTCTTATCAAAGCCTGCATGAAAGACTTATCTCTAGCCAGTTTCCCCTCCACCACCACATGCTCAATTTGTCCTTAATGTACTGTTGCCATGATCATCTTAGTCATTCCCTTGTTTTGTCTTCCAGAGACCATGTTTTCCATTATTACTTTTCTTAAATGACTGTGATGTTTAATGTGACTAAAATATTTCCCGTTTCCGCCACACGATATTCTTTATAAAGCCGTCCCTTAATGTTCAGCTCCCGTCAGATATCCACAGTCTACATTTCTTCTCCCCAAACTATCCTAGACTTCATCAACAAACATTCATCTTCTTCTCTTTCTTTGTTTCGTTCTTTACGACCAATTTTAATCACTTTTTGTGATATTTTGATCTTTGTCAAGACGTGTGTACGTGATTGGTTTTGGTAGGCAGGAAACTACACGTTTAGACACGTGCATCGATTTCAAGCCAACCTCCTTAAGTCAGCCTCTTCGACATTGTGGCAGGTCACAGTGGTTCTATTCTTACCCAAATTTGGGCCCGTAACCATCGGCGAAACATTACATGTTAATGCAGGTTGCCAACGAGGGTCTCAATGGCAAAGTGTTTAAGTCGCTTGCCTGTCGTACTGAAGGTTATCGGTTTGAATCCGGACCGAGACACATGTGCCATTTTTTCATGAGATCCCTAGGACTGCTGCTGGAACTAAGGAGGTTGTGCTTTGTGCAATGCTCTCGGCAGATGGCATGCCATATCTGCCGACAGGGACAGAGCCATATGGAAAAATCCGGTGCAATGAAGTCCATCTTTTGCAATTGGACCCTTTTTGTGGACATTATTATATAATTATGCTAAATTATATAAGACATTGATTGATTGATTGATTGATTGATTGATAATCCTAGTACAAGACAACTTACAATGAAATAATTGAAGTTAGTCAGAATATGTTCAGCAAGTTCAAGCTAACAAAAGGTTAAAGGTTAGTTTACTAGATATGTATATATAGATGCAAGTCTAGGATGTGCACAATAACAACATTCAACAAGACACATTATCAAAGTCCTGAGATAAAGAAAATAAAATCTGCACAAACTGTTGAGAACAAATAGAACAATGGTGGGTGGTGTTTGTAGTAACAGATTGCTGCTATTGTTTACACTGGGAAATTGTGTTTGTAGTACAGGCTACATCAGTTTTTAACAGTACATACTACATCAGAGTGCTTACAGTACACATTGTCCAGTGTTTACAATGCTCTCTCTCACATGCCCATTGAAATAGAACAATGGTGGGTGGTGTTTGTAGTAACAGATTGCTGCTATGTGTTTACACTGGCGGAAATTGTGTTTGTAGTACAGGCTACATCAGTTTTTAACATACTACATCATAGTGCTTACAGTACACATTGTCCAGTGTTTACAATGCTCTTTCTCACATGCCCATTTTAACCCGATTAAGATATAGATCCTCAACCAACTCATGCCAAGTCTTCCTATCTTTAGCTACCACTTGCAGCTTCCTCTGGCTCTTCCACATAAAGTTAATCTCTGCCTTCAAAATCTCTTCTCCATGTTTACATTATGAAAGCAGATTATTCTAAAGATAAAATTCTCATTGATATTACAAACTGAAGATAATATTTCTATCAAGATCAAGTGCCATCTTCACACTGAAGGTTCGCTATACAAGATCTCCAATACTTTTTTTACCTTTCACCATAGTGGCTATTTATCCACCTTTGGATATTTACCTCACTATAGCCAATACATATCTTAATATTGTCTCACATATAGCCAATATATATCTGTAATATTTACATCCTACATATAGCACAATACATATGTAATATTTCTCATATAGCACAATACATATATGTATATTTCTACATATAGCACAATACATATAGTACAATACATATAGCACAATACATATAGCAATACATATACACATACATAGTACAATTGTAAATTTGATAAAATATTAAAACTTGCTTTTTATTTCACAGGTTACTAAAAACCAGTTTCACTATTTATTTTAAAATGTAATAATTGTGTTAGAAAACTTGATTGACTTAAATAAAATCAGAGACAAGTGGACATTTTCATTTCTACGAGGGGAAGTCAATAAGTAAGTCACGAATGACTGTAGAAAAATAATTAAATATGATGACAACTTGAAACCAGTTTATTTTTATACTTACATTGTCCCTTTATTTCTCAACATAATTTCCACCAACATTGCTGCACTTATCCCATCGTTTTATCAGTCCTCCCAAACCGGCTGCATAGAACTGCGCGTGTTTTCTAAACCATGTTTTCACTTCACATTCAACTCGGCATCATTGCGAAATGTCTCCTGCCAAGGTGGGTTTTCAGCGGATCAAAAAGGTGGAAATCGCATGGGGCTAAGCCGGGACTGTAAGGTGGATGTTTCAGAACTTCCCACCTTAGTTGGTTAATTTTCTCCTGAGTTAATCGAGCCATATGTGATCTGGCATTGTCATGAAGAAGCAACACTCCTCTAGTCAGCAACCTGGACGTTTTCTTGAATTACATCATGAAGCATCGATAGAACTTCAAGTACGATTAGAATTCACATTGTCACTTTCTTTTTAAAGTGGTTAAAAGCACTCCTTGACAATCCCAGAACACCGTCAGCATAGCTTTCCCTGCTGATGGCGTAACTGAATTTTTGGACACAAGGCGAAGAAGGATCTTTCCACTGTATTGAAGCACATTTTGATTTGGGCTGGTAGTGAACACCCATGATTCATCCCCATTAACAATCCTGTTCAGCATGTCTTCTTCATCTTCGTATTGACAGAGATGATGCAAGGACAGGCCAAATCAGTTCATTTTGTGTTCCTCCTTCAATTGTCTGGGTACCCACCTTGAGCACACTTTCATAAATTTTAATCGATCATGCATTATGCTGTATGCTGAACCATGAGCACCCTATTGCAGATGCTACAGAGTCTATCGTTACTTATCTGTAACCTCTAATCATCTCCTCCACCCGCTGCATGGATGTTTCTGTTGCAATCTCAACAGGACGACCAGATCAGATTTCATCAACATTTTCAGAGCATCCTTGAGAAATTTTGTCTACCCAGCTATGCACCGCTTTATGGGACAAACATTTGTCAGCATAAACAGGAAGCATTTCCTTATGAATGTCCTTTGTACTACTGCCTTGTAGTTTGATTGGGGACAATCAAAGGCTAGCGGAACAAACCGTACACAAAACTGGACGGCAGGCAAACCAAGAAGTAAATAAAAAGACTAGTAACCTGGGCACATGACGCTCAACAACCCGGGAGGGAAGGTTGCTTAGGAAGCTACCTAAAGAAAATAGCAACCTGCTGCCTTGCAGGTCGGCTGGGGACAGCCCAAGGCTGACGGAGAGGAACTCGGTAAACACTAGCTAAAACTGGACACATCGCGAAGTGGGCATAAGGACAACTCACTTCTAGTATGAGGATGGAGGTTGAGTCCACTGATCGCTGCCCTCCATTGGATTTCTGGGACTGTACATTTACTGGGGCAGTGTTTTCTCCTCTGCAGTCGTGCTTTCACAAGATCCAGAAGGCCAGGTTTGCATGTAGTGGATTGTGCTATAGAGTTTCTAACTCCAGCTGCTTCGTTTATATACTGTCCTGGGCATGGATGTTTACATGTAAAAGAAGACGAACAGGCTTGTATCAACAGATCAAATTAGTTGGAGTTGAAGATGGATAAGGGGATATTCTTCAGACTCTTAATGACTTATTGGATGAGGAGACAAAATCTGCATGTTGAACTCAGCAATAGCATTAGCATTTAAGCAGTTTGAGTTACCTTGTTCAAATTAACAGAATGGATGCAGAGGCAGAGTGAAGAGGAATGGTTAATATTTTAACCACGAAGCCATCAGTATGCATACCCTTTGATATCTATTGGGGAGACTGAGCACCTATGGGTCTGCCCGAGTGCAATGACGTCAGTTTAGTAACCAATAACCAATAACCAATCGCCGAAGGATAAGCGCCAGAGCTCCAAATGGCGCTAAAGATGTGACAAAATACACCCATGCTAAGGCTGCATGAATCAGATTTCCACATGAATAACAAGCTGTACAGAGGGATGGAGTCCCTAAAGACAGCAGCAGAATTTGTGAGGAAGTCTGGTACATCAGTCTAGGCGATGATCGAGAGAGAGAGAGAGAGAATGTTCTTTGCAGGCAGTCCCTTTGTCCACAAAAAACGCACAACATCATGTTGCTCTTTGGTTGTGCACTCCGTAAGTACAGTCGCCATTTTGTTTATGCGCTACATTGCATGAGACACCTTATTGGCTTGCCCTCGTATTTATATTAATTGTTCAATAAATGAGAAATTATTCACAAAATGTTAAAATGTTAACATGTATACCAAGAACTAGTTTGGAAATATACAACAAGATTTCAATAAATAATTGACTTGAACATAGAAATAGAAACAGAATAGAACGTGCAAAAGTAGGAAGGACACAAACTACAAGAAACAAAACAAATATAATAATGATAATAAAAAAGTTACCAATGAAAGAGGATCCAATAATAACTACATTTTTCCCACGAGAGTTCTCAGCAATAGCATTAGCATCATGTGGCGTACGTAAAATATAAACATTCTTCAAATCTGAACCAGGAATTGGTAAAATGCGAGGCCTAAAAAGAACACAATAGAATTCAATATTTTCAATTTTCTTACAAGTCAAATATGACTATTAAATCTAGCAACAGGTCTGTACATCTTTCATTTCTTTCTATAATGTTTTCAAAATATTTTTCTTCTTCTTCTTTTGTCAGCACATTGTTACCGGGTTGTTAACAGTGTTGTGGTTTTATGTATTTGTCTTGCGCTTCTCTGGTGACTTGTGTGATGGTTTTCTTAGTTTCCTGGCAGAATTCAACTACGTTATCTATCCACCTTTTCCTCGGTCTTGCTCTCACCTTCCTTCCTGATATTCTGTTGTGGAAAGCTTCATAGGCAGTTTGGTCTGTTCGTTCATAGTTCATAAGCACGGTTCCAACTTCACTGCTACGGGTCACCCCATAATTGCTCCGTTCCTGTGTCAATGAAAATCACACGAAATGCTAACAACTGTGAAATGTTTCCTGTGTGAACTAATTCCAGAATGAAACAGCCGTGTACAGCCACAAAAGCAACCTGCACCGACAAAATGCATATGGCCATCGCTAATTAGCAACACAAAACTGTTCATCACTTGAATTGCAATTCTTGTTGAATGGAACATCAATCACGACAAAATCCAGCTTTCTGCACCGCAATATAACTGCATACGGCAGATTGAGCTTGTTCGTCATAACCGCCGTCTGCCATTTTCTGAATACACACAACAAACGCACGGTTGACACACAAAAAGCATTCCATGTAACAGTCATAGCTCACAGCGTTGCTCAAGCACCAACTCAAGTAGCTCGGCAAACAAAACCGGAAAATACCCGACCAAACATGGTGGAAATGCGCTAGCAAAGTCGTGTCCAGAATTAAACAGTCCTGACTCTGAATGGCCCTCCCGCATTCCGCCATTGCTGGCCAGATTTTTCATAGTTATCTTTAATTTGATATATAAGTCATATTGTAAATCATATTTAGATACATATTTTAGTTTTGCTAAACTACGGATGCATTTTTTGGAACTAAGAAAATTAATTCCGCCAAGAGGCCAATAAAACTCTGTAACGAATCAGTTAATGGAACATCGTGCTTAGATTTTGTCTAACACTGCGTCCGTTTTGCACTGTGTTTTTCGTAACTACACCAGTTTTATAGAACTAGGTTTTGAACCTTAACCCAACAACCTGGGGGTAATACTGTCCAATAAGACATACATTTTTACAGATGGGTTACTGATGGGTCTGTTCGCATTCTTACTAAGTGACCAAACCACTTCATTCTCTGTTTCGCTATATAGTTCAAGCATGGTCTTGTTCCAACCTTTTCTCTGATACTGGTATTCGTAACTCTGTCGATTCTTGTTTTGTTGGTGACTTTGCGGAGACATCTCATTTTGCATGTTGCTATTTTCTCTGCATATGTCTTATTCATTGTCCATGCTTGACATTGGTAACATAGAGTGGGTATGAAGATGCTATTGATCAACTGTTGTTTAGCTAAAATTACACAGGAGTCAAAATTAGAAACGGAAACAATTAATGAATTGTTATTTGCAGATGACCAATGTTTGATATACCAACAAGAACAAGAGCTACAACATCATATCGACACCTTATATTATAACTGTAACAAATATGACATGAACATAAACATAGCCAAAACTGAAGTAATGAATATAGGAAGGAAACATAATACACTAAACATCAACGGCAATACAATAGAGCAAGTACAGGAATTCAAGTACCTATGAAGTGTATTTACAGAGCATAGAAGACTCGACAGAGAGATAGAAGATGAGTCCAGAAAGCAAATGCAATAACTTACCAACTAGCGTCACTACTTAGATATCCAAACATCCCACTGCCAGCTAAACAACAGTTTCAAAATATCAACTAGCCTATAGTAACATTATTGTCCACCAAACTAGCCGTAGCAACATACTGTGGTTTATGTAAACAAATTTGACCATCATGTCCACCAAACCAGTTGTAGCTACATATAGTGCAAGTATGGACAGTATCAGTATCATACGCTGAAAGAGACTGTGCCCTATAATTCTCTGCTTAGATGCAGTGTGAAAGAGACTGTGCCCCTATAAGTCTCTGCTTAGATGCAGTGTGAAAGAGACTGTGCCCCTATAAGTCTCTGCTTAGATGCAGTGTGAAAGAGACTGTGCCCCTATAAGTCTCTGCTTAGATGCAGTGTGAAAGAGACTGTGCCCTATAAGTTCTCTGCTTAGATGCATGTGAAAGAGACTGCTATCTCATGTCTGTCCCCTATAAGTCTCTGATCTTAGATGCAACTGTAGAAAGAGACTGTGCCCCTATAAGTCTCTGTTTAGATGCACTGTGAAAGAGACTGTGCCCCTATAAGTCTCTACTTAGATGCAGTGTGAAAGAGACTGTGCCCTATAAGTCTCTACTTAGATGCAGTGTGAAGAGACTGTGCCCTATAAGTCTCTGCTTAGATGCAGTGTGAAAGAGACTGTGCTATAAGTCTCTGTTTAATGACTGTAAGTAATTGTGATAACCAATAACAAAAATATACTCACTTTCCTCCAGTAGCTACAACAAGAGTGTCATAGGTCAAACTCTGACCATTGTCCAGTAGAATCTTCTTGTTCTCAGACTCTACTTTAGTTACCTGATGAAGATCAAGGCCAACAATATCCTTATAACAACAACCAAATATTGTTCTCATATTTCTGATCAAGTTAATCATAAACCATTTCTCTACAATGTTACGTTCTGTATTATAAAAGTAATATAAATACATAAATACACGTAATAAGATATAACGATATTTAAAAATGTAATGTTCTTTGGTCTCTTCCCAACTGCCTGTTGGCTGAAGACACTAAAATTTCTTCCTAGAGCAAACAAATGCAGACAGACTATACCTGTCTTCCGAGAACAAGCTCTATTCCATTTTGATCATAGAACTCTTGACTTCTCAGAGCTATTTCTCCTGGAGTGATACTGAGAGCCTGTAAAATAACAATTTAACATTTCTAGATTAATCATAAATTTTCAGTATTCAATGATGACCTTTACAAAGTTTAATTCTATTATTAGAACATGGGACTGAGTTAACGATGACCTTTACAAAGTTTCATTCTAACATCAGGAAGATGGAGACGGTCAATGTTTACCTTACTAATACTAAAGATGTTACGGGTATGAGACTCCTCAAGCATGACATTTTGTAGGTGGCCCAAGCTGAGAGAATAATTAGTCAGGTGACCACAGTTGCGGTTCTACATGGAATGGAAGAATGTGTCCAAATAAATAGTAGCATGGTCAACTTTCGTAATGTTATAATCACTCTTAGAAGGGAATGTAGAGATTGGGGCAACATGAAGGCTAAACTCAAAGTTCAGCAGCTGATAGAAGATAATGCAAGTGATGATGATGTTATTGTATATACTGATGTGCCTGTGCATCGTGGTGAGAAATCAGGCTGGGGTTTCTTGGCTAGCCACGGACCTATTTGTATTAAAATACCGATCTTTAAGGAACCTCCAAGACATTCTTCGCGCGTTGAATGTTGGGTAATTAAAAAAGTTCATAACTTGTATCCATTTTGAATTTCTAGTGAATCGGTGAAACTGGTGTGAAATAAATCAGGTTAGTATACTTGTATGTCAATTTTTCCATAAAATATGAAATTTATTATAAACTTTAAAGTATTCCATATTACCAAACAATTTTATAAACATTTCGTGAGAAAGCTACCTATAACGAGACAATTACGAATTGTCACCGCAATAATTTTGTACACCGCTACTTTTGCACAGTTACAGCTCCAAAACTTCATATTTTCATACGATTAAAATATATTACGTCACTGAATCATACATTTTCAAAAGGATGAATGATTCCTCTCTCTTTTGTTCAATTTTAGTGTGCGCACATTATCTTGAAGCTACAAACTTTTGATCGCTAGATTGCTGACCCGTTTTGTTTGATGTCACTTTGACCGACTACTACGTCATGTTCACTCCGACTCTTGTAAACAACAGTGTTGTTATTTACAGAGCGATAAACGCTAATTCTAAGCATAATTACAAAACTCTGTTATGCTGTATTTCTGCTGGTTAGTTGCTATTTGTATCGAATAGCAAGTTTAGTGATATAAATTCCTAGCTAAATGTGACTAGATGCAATCATCCATATATATTGACGACAGAAGACATTATTACATTATCTGAATATTACCAACGACCGATTACAATATGTTTTGGAGATCTAATTAGGGACTGTAAGTTCGTAACATTATGCTATTGGAAGTTATAAGTAAAAATAAAAGTAAATAATAGAATATATTATGATTGAAATAAATTGCTTGTAACCACAGAAAAATTATATATAATATGTAGTAATAGCTAATAATTTGTAAATTATCTATTTCAGGCTGAGATATTGTTTGCTGGAACTATTGTTAATTGCATTATATTAACATGGCACATACATTGGACAAGCATGTCTCAAATATCCAAGGTCTGTGTAGGACATGTGGAGAAAAACTTCTTAATCGAAAAGAAAAAAATCATACCACAAGCCAGCACAGTGTATACATAAAACAAATGACATTTTTTATGTATTTGGAATAAATATAAATAATGATTTGCCCAATAAACATTCAACAAGTATGTGTAGGAGATGTGTTTCAAGAATTATACGTATTCAAAGAACACTATCAGAAAATTCACTCAAGTCAACGCACAACATTGCTGATAAATATCGGAATATATGGACTGAGTTTAACTCTGATGTTAGTGTAAATGAGTGTAGTCTATGTTTTCATTATAAACAAAATCGTCTTGGTTGTTTCAAAAATGTCATGAATTCTAAGCCCACAGTTACATTGGATACTGTCCTCCATGATCTCCCCATGCATTCTAAGCAGCCTTGCAGTGATGGTAGGGATATTTCTTTACAGGATGAGGTTGATGTGACTGTTGAAGACAATTTACATAGAAAAAAACTGCATCACACATGACATGCTCTTCAACCTCACCAATGTTAGATAGCAAAAAAAATTCATCTCTATCGTAGTAAATCACTTCAAGAGCCTCTATCTAGAGGTGAAGAAGAGTTATTTACATTTTTTAGAAGAAAACTAAACACATCTCACTCCCATAATGTAATAACATGCAGAACAAGAGGACAACCACTTGTATTGAAAAAAAATAGTAAAATCCAGGAAACAAACATCACAAATAAAATCTCAACAAAGCAGCGGTCTAAATATCTTCAAGATGTTATGGAACTTGTAGCAGGCACATCAACTGATTCTTTAGAAGTGCAACAAGCACATGAAATTAAACGACTCCCAAAAGATCCGTGTGAATATCAGTAAAGTAGCAGAATTAAAAGTAATAGTCCCAACTCCTTTAGCTATTTCTATGAAAGAATCATTAGGATTATCATGGAGGCAAGAAAGAAAACATAAAGCATATCTGAAGCAGGTTGGGGTTGAGATGCCACATGAAAGATCAGAAAGGCAGTGTGCGAAAGATGTTACAAGAGACTGGGTGCATGTTGATATGAAAGTATTCGAGGGACCTGATGGTCATACAATGGAGGCACCATATGCTTATATTAAAGATTTGGGTAGTTTTGTTTGTACACTTCTTAGTGATTATAGCAGAGAGGGATTATTAACATGGCATAGCAGATGTATACCAGAAGATCAGATTTGGGTTAAAGTGGGAGGTGACCATGGCAAGAACAGTTTCAAAGTCACAATGCAAATTGCAAACTTAGCAAGACCAAATTCTAAATTAAATACTATTCTAGTAGCAATAGCTAAAGTTAAAGATACATACAACAATGTAGAAACAATTATGACAGATATGAAATCTCGGATAGAAACACTGACACGGTTAGAGTGGGAGGGTAAGAAACTGGTGGTTTTCTTTTATGGAGATTATGATTTTTTAACAAAGGTGTATGGGCTATCAGGTGCACAGGGAAGATATCCATGCTTGTGGTGCCTCCAATCACGTAAAGACTTTCAGGTTCCAACGGAGAGCAGATCTGTACAAGCCAGAGGTCTGTCATTGTTGAAACAATATCACAATCGTTTCATTACAATTGGCCATGGTAATAAAAAACATGCATCTCTGTATTATAACTGCTTGCATGCTCCAATTTTAAATATTGATATTGACAAAGTTGCTCCTCCTTACCTTCACATTTTATTAGGTATTGTTCATAAACATCACATTACTAGAAAAAGCAGCTGACAGAATAGACAGAGATATCATGGTAAACATAGAAAAGGAACACACTTGTTCAAACACCATACAATATTTAAAACAATACGGTAAGAATTGGCATCAGGCAGAAATGTTTTCATTAGAAATAAACAAGTTACATGCAGATTTATTAGTTTGTGAAAGTGAGGAGAGAAAATAAATGCAATACTAAGATTAAGAAAGCACAAGCAAGCCTATTAGAACTTGAGTTTGTAGCACTGTGTGATAGGTCTGGTCCAGTGTGTTCACGGTTAGATAAAGTATTAGACAAACACAAAATCACACCACAGGCATATCATAGTAGAGCTTTTGTTGGGAACCACTGTCATAAATACTTAACATGTAAAGTCTATAAAGATCTCACAGAAGATGTCATAACACACACACACAATTGTACACACAGAATAAGGATATAATAAATATTGCATTGATCACAAGAGACATTTTTAATTCATTAAATACAGCATTTGGAAAAGTTCACAATTACATCTCACACAGTAGACCAATCCATGCTGACACAGTTCCAGAAATACAATTAGCAATACAAGATTACATGAAAATGTACAGACTGTATTTTCCAGATAAAATAATTCCAAAACAACACATACTAGAACATCACTGTGCAAACTGGATCAGAATTAATGGTTTCGGATTGGGCTTTTAGGAGAACAAGGAGGAGAAGTTGTACATTCAATGGTAGCTGGTATAGAGAAAAGAGCTTGGGGTATAAGAAATAAAACTAAGGAATTAAAATTTATCATAGAAACACAGCTGCTACAAACTTATCCAACTGTAAATACACAAGTTCACTGTGAAAAACATAAAGTTTAAATAATAGCAGACCTCTGGGCTGTACAATTTGTCACTGCTGTATTGTCTAGCTGTCTTAATAACAATTTAGAAGTTAATATTTATATGTAATGTGTGTTTGTAAGATGTCTTAGGCAAGCATTTTACATGTCATGAAGTATATATAAGCAAGTTTGTGTAAGTATGTATGAGTAAGTATGTATGAGCAAGTATGTGTGAGCAAAGTATGTATGAGTAAGTTATTAATTATAAATGTGGGCTACATTATGACTAATATGGGCTAGTAGAATTGTACAATTATATTACAAATGTGTATTGTCAATGTATGAAGATATGTATTTTTGTTTGAACTACCATTAGCAGTATATTTAGAAGTGAAAGTATTATTGTTAAATGATAAATTAATTATGTTAAACATTACATAGTTCATGAAGAAGTAAGCTATCCTTATGTATTTATGGAAATAGATGTGTGATGTGTGAATTTATGTTATTGTGATTAACATATATATATATATATATATATATATATATATATAACATTTTGGTAGGTTGAGATATGTTAAATATATTAGCAATTTAACAGTAAATTTGTCATAACTGTCTATGACATTTTTATGCTATTATAAATGACCAGACATAGCTTTTAAAATTCGTCTTTCGTTAGCTGATGACATATGAGTATAGTATTATATGTCAACCATTGTGCTCCACGTTATAATGAAATAAAATTCTTTAAAATTAATTTATTCTGGAATCATTATATTCTACAGTCTTATTACAATTTCATTTTTATTTAAACAATTTTTTTGATCTTACTCATTACTTATTCTTATCTTATTATCTTACTCTTATTCATTCAGAAAATCTCACGGCAATGAAGAATTCTCACTATATTTCTGTTAAATGTGCGTATTAAGAAACATAAATTTTAGTAGTGATAACGTGTTCCCTTGTCAAAAACTAAACTTTGTACATGTTTGTACCGCATATTTCTTCCTTCAATGAATATTAACAACGTACACCATCAGCGTAATTAGCACATCGTCAGCTACTTGGAAAGTGACTAGTTCATACCGATATAACTTCATAACTATATTATACAACAGACTTAAACTACACAATAATCTAAAGCTACATATGAACTTTTATTATAGCTAGATGCAATAACGTATATAGTGTGTTTTTACATTAACAACAGCCGGACTTTGAAGCTACATATAAGCCTACCGAAATGTCGCCATTTCGTAACCTTGCACATTCCTGTACAGGAATGTAAACAAAGGGGGAGTTAAGCGTAAAAAAGGGACATAACTGAAAGAGCGCTACCGATACACCGTGTAGCAAGCATGATAGTGTTATTGCAGAGCAAAGTGGAGCATACAGGACAACTACTTCTAGTATCTTCTTCTTGAACGCTCCATATCAACCACTCTGTGTGATTTGTATGTGATCTGAGCCTAAGAGTGATTGTACATTGTTCCAGTTATGCGCCTACAAGTAGGCCAGCACATCTGATTTCTGCGCTGCTTTTATTTACTAGGGTAGCATCCTAGGGCCTACATCAGTCGCCTCTTACGACATGCATGTAGGTTGCTGTGGTACTATTCTTTGCTTCCCTTGCAGGCCCCGGCACCACACGGGCGACTTTCCAGTATGAGGATGGAGGTTGAGGCTGTTACTGATGCCCTCCGGTGGCTCTCTGGGACACTGTTTACTGGGGTCGTTGTTGTTTCTGACTCTCAGTCATAGCTTCGTAAGATCCAGAATGACAAGTTGTGGTATAAGTGGATGTCGTCTATAGAAGCTTCCAACCTCCAGAAACTCCCACGGATCTACGGTCTTGGGTATGCAGGTGTTTGTGACAAAAAGAGAGCCAGAAGTGAGTCAATATTTACCTTACTAAGTTTAATTCTATCATAAGGAAGACATGACTCCTGGGATACTAATATTATCTTGCCAGTGTATCCTTCCTGTCTCAATGTCTCTGCACATACAAGAGTTGCTGGACCTGAAATAACAAAAATATACACTAACAACAAGAATGAAAGAGAATGATATGTTCAATGCATGGTCATCATTTCAGATTTTTAAGGGAAAGAGGAACAACACTTGGCCAAAATGTCAGTCAAGTCAAAGTGGGGGCCTAGTGAGAGGTCAAATATGTAGAATTATTATATATTTATTCAATATTGATATATACATATTGTCATCTTGGTCACCAAGATGGCAGGACAAAAAATGTATCAAAGCTTATATTGCCAAGCATATTTATGATTAATTGTGAACAGATACACACACAATATTCTGTCACCAGAGCTCAATAATTCTGTGACTCCTTTCTGCTAGATATTTTCTTTCCTTCATTTACCACACTTTTATCTCACTCTCTGCACCTCTCCCTCTCGCACTCTCCCCTCTGCATCTCTCCTCTCTGCATCTCTCCTCTCTGCATATCTCCCTCGCAATCTCCTCTGCATATCTCCTCTCTGCTCTCCACCTCTTTCAGAACTTACCCCCACCCACAAGTACAACAGTTTTTTTATTGTCAGCAGATTTTTTCACCATGGGCTTGATTCTCTTGGCATTCTCAAGGGCTGCAGCATCTGCTTGAACTATCACTTTGCCATCTGTTACCACAACCTACCAGACAAGATAAGACAAGACAGCAAAATAATTTTATAAACCAAGAAAAAACCTTTGTCTTCTGTTATCACAACCTACAAGATAAGACAAGACAGCAAATTATAAGAAAACTGTCTTCTGTTATCACAACCTACAAGATAAGACAAGACAACAGCAAATTATAAGACAACTGTCTTCTGTTATTACAACCTACAACTTACCACAATCATAGTTTTATTTTTATGCCAAGGCATGCAAATGGAAGGGGAAATGAATGTGCAGATAAGCTTACAGGTATGGCTGCTGTAAAAAGCGTGCAAGCAATGGACCAGGCTGATATTCTAAATTCCTTAAGGAAGAGAGGATGTGTGATTCAAGTAATAGTGGTGAAGAATCTTCAACCCCAACCAGATTGCAAGAATACCAAGTCAAATGTGGTGTAGCTAGACAAGAGCATTTCTTCTTCAAACACTCCATATTCTTAAACCACTCTTTGTGACTTGTATCTGAGTCTAAGAGCGATTGTACACTGCGCCAGTTATGCGCCTACTAGTAGGCCAGCACATCTGATTTCTGCTATGCTTTTTATTTACTAGGGTAGATATTCCCTAAGCCCCTATCTCAGTGCTTCTTACAACATGCCTTGCAGGTTGCAGTGTTACTATTCCTTGCTCTCCTTGTGTGCCCCGGCACTACACAAGCGAACAAGAGCACTTAACTGGTAGCCATAGAAGCCAAATATTGTCATATAAATAACCAATCAAATATTGTCACATATATAATAACCAATCAAATATTATTACATAAATAATAACCAATCAGATATTGTCACATAAATAACAACCAATCAAATATTGTCACATAAATAACAACCAATCAAATATTGTCACATAAATAATAAACAATCAAATACTGTCACATAAATAAGCAAATATATTCTGCTTTGCTGACTGTCATATTGTCAACATTAATGATTCTAACAGAGGTAGAGTGCATCTAGGTGACCGAAATTGTTGTAAAGTTTATCAAGAAAAGATATGGTGTTACTCTAATAACTATTATATTGTGGGTAGGGTTTTCAACAAAATGCCATAAAACTGGTACCATAAGTAGACAAATCTGATGTACCAATCTGGTATCTGTGGTATAAAAAATGTCTGTGTTGTGTTCTGTGCATAAATGGAAAATGATAAACCTAGTCATGTTTAAAAAGCTGATGATAGGCATCATTTATTATTATTTGTTGACCCTATGATTAGTCACGATTTTTAATGTAGCAAATGAGATTCGTGATTTTGTTTACCTTATACTTCTGCAGACTGTCCAGCCCTGGGTAGTCCTCGATGTCTCCCGTCTTAACATTAAAGCAGGCACCATGCCACGGACACCGTACAATTCCTTTACAATAAGCACCTGAAAGTTGACAAAAGTACCATATATTTTAGAAGCAATAGAAAAAAATGTCTTGCAGTTCAATTTTTTCTACTTGGAGAAAAGATATTTGTTTAATGTCTTTGTTATATCAATATTTTAATTTCATTTTATTTGGATTGTTATTACAGACATCTTGTACTTTTCTCACTCCTGGGTAGAGATATAATCTAGATGTAATTTTGTGCAGCCTTGTCCCATATGGTTCGGTCACATAAACATATTACCAACAGACAGTGCTCCTTAACGGGTAGCGCTATCCAGATACAGTGGATGTCAGGGAAAAGGTTGATTGTGCAAAAGGTGAACCCCAGAAATAAAAGTAAAAGGCACCATGCACAAAGCGTGAGTATGTTCTATTAAGATGTTTGTTCCTGACACTGTGTGGCAAAACAGGATTAGATAAAGAAGACTTTAGACATACTTAGCTTTATGAAGCTTTCCTTTACAGTGAGTTACTAATGTAATACTTGTCAATTATTACTTCTTATTTTCAAGATTTCACTTTCTATTAAGATAGTTTTTAGTAGTGAAGCGCACTCCAAACTGAATCGTGTCAACTGAAACCATTCTGTTTCTCCTACTCAGTAACGACAGAGATGAGGTGTCTTAGAAGAACTGCAGGTGTGACAATAAGAGACAAAATTAGAAATTAAGAAATCAGAAGAAGACTAGATGTGAAACCAGTCATGCAGTTCATAAAAAAACAACAGCTTAAATGGTTTGGACACCTGACAAGAATGCCCTGATATCGCCTACCCCAGAGAGCCACACAGAAAAAGTATAATGAGTACAGAGCAAGAAGAAGACCACGCAAAAGATGGAGCGATGGCATCAGGAACAGCCTTACGAAAACGAATAACAGCTTACAAAATGCAGTAGAACAAGTGCACACAAGATCACTACATTTTCCCCAACACTTCTATAAAGAAGCAAATGGTGGAAGAGAAGAAGAGACTCTGTATGTTTACAGCATTTGTGTACATCATGTCTCAAGTGTTGTATTCTGGCAATTTTCACAAATTTGACTTGTGGTATTGTTATTGCCAAATAAAAGTACAGTAAAATGACCTACAAACTCTGCCAGTTAAAATAACGGCTAAGACTGCATTTATTATTTCATGGTATTCTTAATTGTATAGTGTTTAGTGGAGCAAATAAATGAAACAATGACCAAATATATGAAATGCTTTAATTGCAGTTTATCAAATGAAAACATGATAAGAGATAAATAATGTCTATATTTCTAGAAAAAAATGTCTCCATCAAAGCAAACAATAAAACAGGACAAAGTTTACAAGGTTTAGTGAAATGTCACGACCTGCACAATTATGGAATCATAAACCTAAGTCAATCTATGACACTCCCATTATTTATTGTCTGCTATAGCTACCCCAAACATTGATACAGACACTTACCATTGATATGTGCTGCTATAGCTACCCCAAACATTGATACAGACACCATTGATATGTACTGCTATAGCTACCCCAAACATTGATACAGACACCATTGATATGTACTGCTATAGCTACCCCAAACATTGATACAGACACTTACCATTGATATGTACTGCTATAGCTACCCCAAACATTGATACAGCACCATTGATATGTACTGCTATAATTACTCCAAACATTGATACAGACACTTACCATTGATATGTACTGCTATAGCTACCCCAAACATTGATACAGACACTTACCATTGATATGTACTGCTATAGCTACCCCAAACATTGATACAGACACTTACCATTGATATGTACTGCTATAGCTACCCCAAACATTGATACAGACAATGTCACTTACCTTTTGATAGTGGTGCCCCATAGTGAGTACATTTGCTTGAAACTGCATAAAACTGGTCATCCTCTTTGACTAGTAGTACCTTCTTGTCTCCAACATCAACTTCTTGTATTCTGTCATGTTTAAATTTATTATATCAACAAATTTACATAAATAATCACATGCATTATAAAATGGTGTACTGTACTAGTAGTTATATTACACTCATCATAAAATGGTGTACTGTACTAGTAGTTATATCACACTCATCATAATATATGTAAAGGATCTAAAGGTAAAGGATTGACTTCCTTGCACTGAGTTTTACCCCATATGGCCCAGCTCCTAACCAGAGAAATGGCACACTAACTGCTGAGAATACTGCACAAAGCACAAACACTATAGCTCCTACAACAATCATAGTGGTCTCTGGGGAAAAAATGGACTCGAGAACAGATTGTTGCAGTCCGGATTCGAATCCCCATTCTTCGGAATGCGAGGCAAGGGCTTAACCACAGAGACCCCCCATCAGAAGTGACTAGATTTTCAGAATACAGTCCAAAATATAAAACAACAACAACAAGTGATAGTATTCTACAGAGAACACACAGAATTCAGTAACAGAAAATAACAGTTTGACAAATTTCAAATTGATGATCTCATATTCTCTGAAGAGAATAAAAGATATTTAGATGGGGACAAAATATGACTGAAAGAAGAAAAGATAACTGAAAAAAAGAAAAGATAACTGAGAAGAAAAAAGATAACAGAAGAAAAATATAACTGAAGGGATAAATAAATGAAAAGACAAAAGATAACTGAAATGGACCAGAAAAATGAAAGAATAACAGCCAAATAAAAGACAAAAGATAATTGAAATGGGAAAAGTATGCATTAAAATACAGTTACAACTCAAATTTCAATTTTTTCATTCAATAGCATGGCCTAGAAACAAGACTAAAAATAAGCACAAATATAATCAAGATGTAACAGACAATGGTAGATGATACTGATCCAAATGTAACATTTAAAAAAACTAGATTGGTATGACTGTAGCACAAGTGTAGAAGCTGATAAAACTTAGATAACAGTATAACTTGTTGTGAGAAATATTACAGTGTACTACTACTACTATAGCTCGCTCCAAAATTCGTGAACATCTTTACCGACCGATATAAAATCATCCCCTTGACATAAATTCTTGTTTTTACATTTTTATATAGGTAACAGTGACGACCTTCCAAAAGTATTTTTGCCCACCCAAACCTTTAGTTCTGTAAGATTGTTATTATATGTTATTACTAAAATTAGAGCGATGCTGATTTGGTATTCTTGTCAAAATTTTACAGTACGATTGTCAAGTTTGTCTACAACTAAGCATTTCCGTGTTCCACATGCAATTCAGTGCACGCAAAATCGGAATCCCGTGGAATTAATCAGTTCACAATGTTTCCTACTGACTGTCATTGGTATGTACGCAACATTTACTTTCATTTATAGAAGTGGAAGGTATCATTTGTTCACTATGTGACCTTTCTTTTTATAATATGTAACAGGGATACGCCTTTGCAATCATTCGCCACCATTTTGTGTATTACTGTAAATTCTAAACTTTGATGATCATTTTGTTGTGCTTATGCAAAATTATATAACAAAAACGTTTTTGATCAACCAAGCTACCTACCACTTAGTTAAACTTGTATTCGTAAGGTCGTGAGATATATAAGACTGCTTGCAAAAATCACTGGTATGCATCAGATAGATTTCGATAAATTAAAGTGTGTTCATGAATTTTGGAATGAACTCTAAGTCAAATATCTTGAGAAGAGCATATAGATATTACAGTATAACTTGTGAGAAATATTAGGTGTACTACTACTACTATCAACATCTTTCTTGAGAAGAGCTTATAAATATTACAGTATAACTTGTTGTGAGAAATATTAGTGTACTACTACTACTACTAGTCAAATATCTTGAGAAGAGCTTATAAATATTACAGTATAACTTGTTGTGAGAAATATTAGTGTACTACTACTACTACTAGTCAAATATCTTGAGAAGAGCATATAAATATTACTGTATAACTTGTTGTGAGAAATATTAGTGTACTACTACTGCTACTAGTCAAATATCTTGAGAAGAGCTTATAAATATTACAGTATAACTTGTTGTGAGAAATATTAGTGTACTACTACTACTACTAGTCAAATATCTTGAGAAGAGCTTATAAATATTACAGTATAACTTGTTGTGAGAAATATTAGTGTACTACTACTACTACTAGTCAAATATCTTGAGAAGAGCATATAAATATTACAGTATAACTTGTGATAAATATTACGGTGTACTACTACTACATCAAATATCTTGAGAAGAACATATAGATATTACAAGGATAGACTGAGAAATGATAACAAAATAAAGAATATTGCAGAAACTACATGTCACGTTGAGTATGTAGATAGATAAGAAATCAAGAGGTTTAGCTATCTCAAGTGATAGGCAGCCCCAATCAGCCGTCATTTCAGGCCTACGTTACTAGAATCTAAAGATTAAGATTGTGTGAAATTTCATTAAAATACATTCTTACAACTCAATCAAACAAGTGCCATGCTGCCGGCAGAGGCGATAATGTCTCTCCACAACTCTCTCTCCTTGATGTCCAAACTACTGACATCAAAGTTTCAGTCTTACAACTAGAAATGATAAATATACTTATCAGAATTTAATTCTTAATATCCTCACACATTTCTATAGTAACAGCAAACAGAACGTCTAATAGAAGAAGTATTCAAAAGATGCTGCTGAAAGTATGTGTTACTTCAGACATAAACTGTACTGGATGATATAAACAAAGAGATAGAAAGGGGGTGATGGCAGTGGGACATGTTCTCAGAATGATAAAAGATGGCTGAGACAAGCAATGCAGTGGACACCACAGGGACTGGACACACAGGGACAGCAATAAAAGGAAAGCATATGGGCACTGGAGGCGAAGCTTTTGAAGCAGAGCTTAAAACCATACCTAAGACTAGGTGAGGTAGATCTTAAAACCAAACATGAGACTAGGTTTGAAGCAAAGCTTAAAACCATACATAAAGTTTGAACGCAAAAAATGGTAAAAAAAGAAAAGGCATCAAAAAGGAAAATCAAACTGAGTGGAAAGTTTTGTTCTCTGCCTTGTGTGCCCTTGGTTGCGATGAAGACTGATGATGGTATATGTCATAGGGTCAACTAAAAGATTAATAAAATAACTTACTCTCCATTCTTGAAGTCAGTGACACTGCCCACAACTGCCTCAATCATGTCTTCAGTTTGTTGTGTGGTCTGCCCTACGTTCCCAGGTGACTGACTCTCTGGACTTTTCTGTTCTGATGTTGTGCTCACTGGCCTGTTTTGTTGTTCAACTGGTGTGTCTGGGTATACGTTCTGAGCGTCCTCACGTATTTTTATGTTCACAACTTTAACACTCTGATCTGGTAAGACGAGGACAAAGACAAACATTCTCAATTTTAACAGTCAATAGGCATATATACACATCTTCATTCATGGCCATATCTTTTATTTTTTATTCTACACCTGAATAACCAGGTGAATTCAGGCGCAGTCATGGTGCCTAATATAACGTCTCTGTTTTTTGCGTGCAAGCTTGCTTTCCTAATCACTAGTGTCCATCGCCCTTCAGGCGAGCCTTACTCTAACTTCAGAGGTACTTGTAATTTAGATCCCCAAGTAAAGGATCTGGATTTTCTGTAGTCCAACTGCGCACTGTACATACCAAAACTGTTGTGCCTAAGCCGGCCTCATACTACGGAACTTTCACAGCATGTTGTCACTAGCGTAGCATGTTATCAACTTGGTTATCAGTGACTCCTACTGGGCTTATCTCAAGAATACCAACAAATTATCCCATGACACTACAATGATCAATGAAGATGGCACTCATTAGTTTGCCTCATGAAAAAATGGATGTATCACATATGGTGGATTTTATTTCTGCTATCTCCTGGTACATTTAATATCAGTCAACTGTCTTGAGTCTGAGCTTTATAAGTTCTCAGACCCATTTCCTGAGTCTGTCTCCAGCTGAGCCTGTCCCTGGTGAACTATTCCCAGTCTTGGGTATTCATTCAATCACCTTCAAGTCATGCTTGCAAGCATCTTTGTAGTGAAGGAAGAGTAACCCACCACAACACTTTTGTTAGAAGCTATCTCCCCTTATAGAATATCTCAGTCATAGTCAGATGGAATGACTGGAAAGAATACAAAATGAGGCGATGCGCATCATACTTGGATGCACTAAAGACACGCCATGCAGGGCGATGCGCTATCTTCTCGACTATCCTACTACGGAATATAGAACACTGATGAGCCGTGCACGAGCATACCTTCACGTCAATGCTGACACACAACATCCTCTGCACATGGAAATAAATAGACAAAAGGAAATAGATTAAAAAGAGTAAAATCTTGGATGGGTCAGGCCGAGGACTGTATTAAACAGGTGTGTACACTTGAAGACATTGATCCCAGGGAAGAATGGATACCAGTGCCAACAGGAATCAATACATCATTTTCGGTATGCATCAAACTTGATAAAGAATGCAGACTAGACAACCCACTTGTCGTGGAGGCAGAAGTTCAGGCATTAATTTCTGAGAACTCATCTGAGCATGATGTAATCATTTATACAGATGGTTTGATGATTCGACATGTGCGGAGCTTGTGGGCTTTCACTGCTCAGGTCGGAGGGGATGTTGTGAAGGAAGACAGTGGTGGTTTTGCCGTGACTACGAGCAGTCTCACTATGGAAATCATGGCGGTCACTGAAGCGATGGTTTGGCTGGAATCACAGACTTTTATCCATGCATCTTTTCTCAGTGACTCAATGAGTATGCTCAGGAAGATTGAAACAGGATGGGCTAGGAACATTGGATCAAGTCGCTGGGAGGTCTAAGCTGACAAAGATCAGTTTTATTTTTGTGCCAGGGCATGCAGGTGTAAGGGGAATGAACGCAGGATAGGCTTGCAGGTATGGCTGCTGTACAAAGCGGCGAGCAATGGACCATGCTGATATTATAAATTACCTAAGGGAGAGAGGACATGTACATGATTCATGTAATAGTGGTGAATCTACAACACTAACCAGACTCGTAGAACTCCAAGTCAAGTGTGGTGTAGCTAAACAAGAACACTATGCTGGTAGCCACAGAAGAATAGTAAACCAACAAAGAACCAGTGTCGTTAGTCGCCACACGCTGAGGGAAATAGTGAGGGGAGATCAGAGCACTTATGGACTAATTGGTTCAACGTGCAGTGATGATGATCCGACGACTAAACTAAACCTATAGAATATCCTTGAAATCCCGATCTCATCTATCCATATCGGTGACCCGCCATCTTAGGCGGCATTTGTAGATAAAGATAAACTATACTAGCAATCCCAGCAAATTCCATGACTTCATTATTTGTTACTCTGTCTGTTACAAAACATGCACTGAAATGAAGATCAGAAGGTAAATGAAAATTTGGGAATACCCAAAATGACCTGGAGAATAGTAAAACAGGAACTGAAAAAAAATGAATCCCAGCTGGAACACAATACAGAAGATGACCAAGAACAGAGAAGACTAGTGTACATTTGTTGCTGCCTTAACCCCAAAGGGTGTCATAGGCTAGATGTATGTAGAAAGTAAATATAAATGTTTCATTACTTGTAACAATATATCTGATTGTGGCTTCTGTCATCTCGTTCACCACATCATATATACAACATATGAATATAATTGATTCATTACTTGTAATTATGTATGTATGTATGCAAACGTTGAAGAGTATGAATAAATAATAGATTTGAACATGTATTCACTATATGACTAACAGATAATCAGAGATGACTAACAGATAATCAGAATACCTCAACATAAATATTCAATATTAAGACAGTTTAACAAAGGGTATTTACTCAAGTCAGAACTAGGAGAAGTTTGGACAAGAAAGACAGTGTTGACTTTGTGGTAGAGGGAGAAGATATACTAATCAAATTCTCATGGGTACGGTGAGCTTTGTGGAATTTGGGATGGCTGTTGCAGCGGAGGACGGAGCATGCACGGGAATGCCCAATGTGTCATGAAGTTGATTGAATAACATAACATATATTCAAGTCACTCCATGACTATATTTGTTTGTTTCGATTGCTCTTCTCAATCATTTTGATCATTCTTATTGTGATATATAAACAGTCTTTGCCAAGAATGATTAGAACATTGCGCCCCCATTAGGCCCCTACTAGTGTAGGACAAGCAGATCCTAAACCAGTTTTCAGCCTAAGTTACTACCTGCTGAATGATGAAAAGGTAGACAATGGAGCAGCTATACAGGAATTCTGAAGCAAACATAACACAAGTAGATACTGGTTGTATAAAAGAATAGTACAGGAACATATAAAACTTTCAAGCAATAGAAACCATCAGTATATGTTACAAGTGACATGAGAATTATGCCTGCTGTGCTGTGAAATGTTAGCTTACTGTTGCGATAACCAGCAATTAATAAATAAACAAAAATAGCGATGATGATGACATCCACAAAAAAATGATAAACATATACTTCCCAAAATATTTATTTTGCAACAAGAGATCTAAAACACACATTAAAAAAAACATGAGGAAAGAAACAGATAAAATAAAAACATAATCAAAAGAAAAGAGTCAAAACCAAATAGCTAGATGAAATGGGGAGTATAAAAACTATAACTACCAGATTTACAAACAATGTAAAGCTAAATTTAAGAGATCAATTCTGCAAACAATTAATTTTACACATTAATTATAATAATAAAACGTAATTAAAAAAAAACAAGTAAAAAGATATAAATGAATACCTTTTAATGAATATGATCACCAAAAACAATTTTAAAATGTCCCAACAGTAGAATAAAAATAGAAATGTTATCTACAAAAATGAAAATATATGTGTTAACTGAAATGTATAACCACTATATTATCATTGTTTCAACTTGGCAACTAACATTTATACAAGTCATGCCTTGTCGTATAGTTATATTTAAAAAATAGAGCTTACTGTGGTAATGGTAAAAGCTTTGAAACAAGTTGTCGATTGAAATGTGGTGTGCATACAGCAGGCGACTCAAGAAATGTAGTCTGATTATATGTACTCCAGCAAGTCAAAACTAATCTTCGTAACAATAATCTCATGGCTTAACTAGACAAGTAACAGAGACTAACATATCACACTTATAAATCTAATACTAGTGATAAGATAACTAAATATTGTTTCACTGCATAATAGATAACTATCGCCTACAAAGATTAATAACAGATTTAAATCATCTTTGCTATCATTTATAGTACATCTATATCCACTCTGCTTCATCCCAGTCAAACAGAGGAAGACTACAACATTGTCTTCAAACCAACATAATTTGCCTTATATTAATCAATTTATTTATTCAGACATTATATGATTCACATTTTCAGCAACATCTGTCTTTGTAGTTTGGTAACTTCTAATAATTTTGTAATCTTTGCTTTCCAGCCATTTTCTCTATCTCTAAATAACTTACTCATTGGTTAGTAACAAAAGTTTATATTGGTTAGGACAACAACTTTCTATTGGTTTGTACAAGAAGTTTCTATTGGTTAGTACAAGAAGTTTCTATTGGTTAGTACAAGAAGTTTCTATTGGTTAGTACAAGATGTTTCTATTGGTTAACACAAGAAATTTCTATTGGTTAGTACAAGAAGTTTCTATTGGTTAGTACAAGATGTTTCTATTGGTTAGTACAAGAAATCTCTATTGGTTTATACAAGAAATTTCTATTGGTTAGTACAAGAAGTTTCTATTGGTTAGTACAAGATGTCTCATTGGGTTTGTACAAACTTATTGGTTAGTACAAGAAATTTCTATTGTTTTGTACAAGAAGTTTCTATTGGTTTGTACAAGAAGTTTCTATTGGTTTATACAAGAAATTTCTATTGGTTAGTACAAAGTTTCTATTGGTTAGTCAGTTTCATGGTTAGTAAAAGTTTCTATTGGTTAGTATTAGCAACTATAATGTACCTAATCATACAACAGTTGAAGATTAAGGTCCCAAAAATGTAGGTACACCCCCCTGCCTCTGATTCCCATGCACACAAAATTCTCTCTATTGATTTTATAGTTAACAGGTATGTGTGTGCAGGTGGAGGAGGAGGAGAGGTGCATAAAATATAAACATTATGAACACAAACAAAATGTTCACCAATGTTATTATTAATAAGCATGTATGTGTGTGTTTTATTTCTTCATTAAAATAGAACAAATATTAACACAAAGAGCATTTTCTATCTATAGTGTTGTCCCCATTTATCAGGTAAGCAAGTCACACCATGTCTGAGGTGTTATGGTTTCATTAAAATGCAGCAATCATTATAGAAACATAGACATGAGCAAATACCCATTAAATGCAACATGTAATGTACACTGATTTCTAGTTGGCATCTTACAATCTTGACTCATTATTTGACATTATAAATACATTATCACTTCATTTAAGAGAGACAATGCACATCATTGCTTCTTTAAATATTTCTATATCCTTTGAAATAAGGAGTGTGTTTAATTAACTAGAGAGCCACACGACTCTTATCAAACTACACTACATTCTGTAAGTACTAACTGGTAATATTGTAACGAGAGTGTGCCCCGTCGTTAGGTTCGATGTGTGTTAAGTATATGAACTAATGAAGTACATCACAGCATACAGTAAACATTGTTTGAATAACATATTTTTTTAAATATCCCACTTTGCTTATCTTAACTAGTTTCTTGAGGTGTGCGGTAATACTAATACATATTTATATCGCTTCCTCTATTATGTTTACGCGTCGGGTATATAAGAACTTAAGAAGAAAGACATATTATTTGTGTGTTGAGCAGGCATACTTGGAAGTACAAAACAGAGAAATTCAATGCTTTTATACAATACCCTTACGCGCGAATATTACATATATTTTCGAATTGCAACAAAAAAAGTATGCTAATATTTAGATAATTCGGTTTAGTTTCCCCAAAAATACGCGCAATTTAGAATTACCACAGTTGATTCGGTAACTTTGAAAGGTCACTTGTAACGTTTATTCACCATCTCTCATGATCACATGACTATCACGTGACAGTTATTTACAAAACCTGCCAGATTGTAAACAAATGTTAGTCATTAGATCCTCATCACACAAGGAACAAGCACACAAGGAACAAGCACACAAGTGCTCTGATCTCATCTTCATTATGTTCGTTAGCATGCGGCGACTGACATGTGCTGGGGTTAATGAAACATCGTTTACTCCCCTTATAGTGTTCAAATCTAGCCACATCACGTTGACTCACTCCAAGTTTATGTAGTCGAGATGTGGACGTAGAATCTAAATAACCATTGAATCCCTGCCCGACCTACCAAAACGCGTTTAGGATGTCAGCCCTGTCCATTTCTTTTTCTCTTCTCACTGTAGTTCTTCCGCAAGTATGTCTCTTCGTTCATTTTTCTTGACTCCTACATGTCCGGGTACGAAAATGACGAAGGCTCTCAGCAATCTAGAATCTCAGCAATCGATACAAACTTCAGTCACTGTGAACACACACAAACGGAACTCCTTGAACATAGGCCTCCTCATCGAGTCACTGAGAACTTCCGACATTGGTAACGCTCTACCATCTCTAACCAGACCCATTGGTTTGGTCACAGCAATAGCACACACAGTTCTCTTCCCTAACAACAAATCCGCTACACTGAGCTATGAAAGTGCAAGTGATCATCAAATGACAAAAACCGACCCATACGTGTAAATAACAATGTCCCCCTCTGTGAAGTACGGGCTAATCAATGCGTGCATCTCCTATTCTATAGTTAATTGGTTTATGTTTGTACTTTCTCTGTATTCTTATTTTTTCTTGTTTTGTCTCATAGCGTCAGGATACGAAGAGATTTATAGAACGGACGCTTCATACATGGTGTTATTCAGTAGCTCGGTTATCTCTTAGATCCATCCTTTGCGTGGACGATTTTTGTTTTGTATCCACATTATCGGAGTAGCATTGTCTGTTGGTAATCTGCTTATGTGACCGTGCCATTCAATTTGTTGTTTCTCGATGAAGTTCAGTACTGATGTTGTACCCATTTTTTCCTGATGTCTTCATTTTTAAACCGGTCTCTTCTTAATACAAGGGTCAGAAAACAAGGGTGTAGAATAATATATGGGAAAACATGGACTAGGAGACTTAAATCAAAACGGAGAGAGACTAACAGAATTTTGTGGAATAGCAAATCTGGTAATAGCAAACTCCTTGTTTCCACACAAAAAACATTCATAAAATTACGTGGAACTCGCCTGATAACATCACTAAAAACCAGATTGACCATTTTTGCATTAATACCAAATTCCGTTCATCAACACAAGATGCCCAAGCCTACAGAGGAGCAGATGTTGGCAGCGATCACAATCTCTGCATTGCCAAAATAAAAATAAAACTCAAGTCACTATATAAACCACCTAGAAGCAAGAAAATAAACTCACAGTCCCTACTGGTAAAAGAACAACAACTCACATTTAACACAGAGGTACGAAATACCTGCACGAACAAAGAAAACAAAACGGTAAATGTGAACACAAAGAACAACATAGAAGAAAATTGGGACTTTCTCAAAAACACGCTGATAAATGCTGCAAAAACACAGTAGGGTATGTCCAAAGACAGAAGAAAAAGTGGCTAAGCGAAAACAATTGGACAAAAATTCAAGAAAGGAAACAAGCAAAACTAACTCTTCTATCCACGAAAGACAAGCTTGCATACGATACCAAGAAACAAAATACACCATGTTAGATAAAGAGGTGAAGTCAAGAACACGAAAAGATAAACAAAACTTTATTCACAATCTAGCCACCGATGCAGAAACAGCTGCAAAAACTGGGAACAACAAGACCGTATTCCACATTATGAAACAACTATGCAAACATACTCCTACACCAAATAAACCCATCAAAGACAATCAAGGTAGGATACTGCTGTCAGAAGAACAACAAAAACAACGATGGGCAGAACATTTTAAAGAAATACTAAATAGACTGCAACCAGAGATTGTTCCCAACCTAGAGGAAGAAATCACCATGCCCATACTAGAAGCTTCCCAGAGCCATTCACACTGGAGGAGTTGAAATCTGCCATTAAAAATTGAGAAACAACAAAGCGGTTGGTGATGATAACATCTCTGGAGAAATGCTCAAAGCAGCAGATGATAACAACTTACAACATATACTCCAACTGATAAATGAAATCTGGCAAATGAATCCCCACCACAACAGTGGAAAGATGGTATTATTTTCAAATTACCTAAAAAGGAGATTTGTCTGATTGTAATAACTGGCGTGGGATCACCCTACTGTCAGTGCCAGGAAAACTTTTTGTAGCATGTTACTCGAGAGACTGAAAAGTCTATAGATGAAAGGCTAAGAGAAGAACAAGCAGGGTTTAGACCAAAACGAGCATGCATAGATCACATCTTCACACTAAGAGTAATCATTGAAGAGTTCGTAGAATTTCAATCGAATTTAATCATCAACTTTGTTGATTTTCAGAAAGCGTTTGACAGTATTCACCGTCCTACGCTTTGGAAACTACTCAAAAACTATGGTTTCCTGCTAAATTCATCAACATCATAAAATCCTTCTACAGTGAATCGCGCTGCAGTGTAAGAACAGATTTCGGTAACTCTGACTGGTTCCCAGTGGAAACAGGAGTGAAACAAGGCTGCGTCTTATCGCCAATGCTCTTTGGAATAGCAATTGACTGGTCATGCGAAAATGCACCAATAACGCAAATATGGGCATCAAGTGGGTTGATAAAATTTTAGAAGACCTTGATTTTGCCGACGATATAGCCCTTTTGAGTTCATCACATCAAGATATTCAAATGAAAACAAACCTACTCCAAAATATCTCAGGACAAATTGGTCTCCAAATAAACACCACAAAAACAAAAATTGTTGACCTTACCAGCAGTCCAGAAAATATTCAACTAAAAACTACACTCTTGAAAAAGTCAAAAGTTTTACATACCTAGGGAGTATGATGACATCTACAGCGCCAGAAATTCCACACAGAATCGCATTGGCATCAAGTGCTTTTAACAAATTGTCAAATATATGGAAGTCCAATTCACTCAGCAAGCCCTTAAAATTAAAGATCTTTAACTCTTGTGTGATTCCAGTATTAACTTATGGATGCGAGAGTTGGAAAGCAACAAAAGCTCTAGAAAGAAAATTAGATAACTTTGAGAATAAATGTCTTAGAAGAATATTGAACCTCAAATGGTCAGATTTCAGACCCAATACACAAATAAGACAAGAGACCAAGCAAGAAAATGTATCAAATTTTATAAGAAAGCGCCGCTGGAACTACATCTGCCACACACTTAGAATGGATAAGAGAAGACTCCCTTACCAATCCCTCATATGGACACCAGAGGGAAAAGAAAACGAGGAAGACCAAGAGAGACTCTGCGTAGAACCATCACCAGAGACGGCTCAACGATAGGCCTAGTAAACATTAAAGACCTAAAACAGATAGCAACGAACCACGAGACATGGAGAACTATGACCTCTGCCTATGCGCCGCCCACAGGCCCAAGAGGAAAGACTAACTAACTAACTTCTTAATACTCTCATAGCTTTGTGCTGACACTTCCTCTCTGTCGTGACTAGTTTTCTTCTGTCGTTTGATGTCAGAGTCCAGGTTTAGCACTGATAGCATAATGCTGGGAGAAAGATTGTGTTGAACAATGCTCGTTTTGTGTTCATATGGACATGCTTGCATTTCAAAATTGGTGCCATTTGTATTATGATTGTATTTGCTTTATTCCGTCTATGTTAAATTTCGCTACTTATTCTTCTATTTGTTGAAAGAATGCTCCCTGAGTATGTAAAGTCTTTAACTTGTATTAATCGATATTTGTCGATAGAAATATTGGTAGTGATTTTTAAAAACAGTTACCAAAAAAAAAATAACATCACAACATACGTATGAGTAGACTCCTCATTCAACATCGAACTGGTAGAGTCAGTCGCTGGACGGTATTGGAGACATTGTGAACGATATCGGAGCACATATAGACATGTCTAGAGTGCAATGAAGATATTCTAAGCTATAACTGTTCATAGTGAGCTGCATGAGCTCTCATCGCTGTCATTCCTTTCCTGGCTTGCCTAATGGTGTGATCGATGTACTACTGGAAACGCTGGCAACAGCAACATAACAAATGCTTGAGATTTCAAATACTAATTTATTTAATTTTTAAAAATTTAATTCAAGTTTATACTTTAAGACTCAAACCAACTGTCACGTGACTCGTCATATTATGAGAGCCGAACATGTGCAACACTGTATTCTTCAGCCAACCATGTGATATTTTTTAAAAAACGTGCTCTTTACATATTTACAGACAAATTATAAAGCGGTTCATTGATTTCAAACCGTTTGAATCAAAGAATAAACATGATAAAACAATTAAAACAATGACATGATTATCCGACACATTAGGATCATTGATTACATGAAACTGTCTAAAGTTAAGAACTTACCTTCCTTGGTCTGTTTTTGCCCCATTGTTAAAAAAGTTGAAGGCAAGTGTTCAATCAATATTGCTTTAAGATTTACTTCATTCAGAGAATCTCGTCCTTCTGTTGAGGAAATCTAAAAGTCAATATAGCATACGTGACTGAATCATTCAAAACGAAACACTTCTCTTCTTGACCACAGACCGACAGAGCAGTCATTGACTGACGGATCTTGTGGCGTCTTGTTGAACAACAACAAAATCTCTCCTCCCTGCTCGATCCGTGGCTCTACTTCAGCAGTGCACCCCAATTCTGAACCAACTACATCTCTGCCTTCACTGTTCTTTGTCGGGTTATCTTTGTTTTATATCTTTTTCACTGCATGGCGGCTTGAAATGTAAACTTATAAATTTTAATACGCAATCTCTTTGAAACTGTAAACAAACCAAATCTGCCAAGAACGATTGACATTAGAAAGTTAAAGGACGGTACCAGGAGCAGGTTAAACAAAACAATTCTGACAAATATGACGCATGCATAATGTTCATTTCAATTGCGTACTATTTCGTTCGCGCTGTCTTTACATGTGGCCAAACCATTTAATTTGTTGTTTCCTGATGAAGTCTAGTACTGATGTTGTACCCACTTTTTCCTGATGTCTTCATTTCTCAACCGGTCTTTTCTTGTTACACCCAGCATTCTGCGTAGACACTTCATCTCTGTCGTCACTAGTTTTCTTCTATCGTTTGTTGTCAGTGTCCATGTTTGGCACTGGTAACATAATGTGGGAGAAAGATGTGTTGAACATTGCTCTTTTTGTGTTCATGGTGACGTGTTTGCATCTTAAAATTGGCGCCATTTGCCCTATCATTATTCCGTGCATTACGCGTTAATCATATATGACTACAGTCTGTCCCAATGTAATATGAGAATTGTTGTAGATTACATATTGTTGTAGTGTATTGCTGTAATGGATATTCATCGTATGCACTTATGACCTTCCTCATGCACTAAAACCCGACCGTCTACTATTGTAAACATTCAGTGGCAACTGAGTTCATTCAAATTCATTTACATTTAATTGTGTCTATACGAGTCTTTCAGACAGGATGTGATAAGAGCAATGTACTGCAATAGGAATTCTACACCAGTGATGGGAAGTCTTTTTTCTAGGTCTGAGAGTCAGATTCCAAAATAGGTAGCTGTTTTCGGGCAGTAATTAAAACAAATTTACATAAATCAATCCACAAGAATAAGTACTATAGTAGGGGACTGCCTAGAGTAGTTGATAGTAGCTCGGCCTGCTAGCTGTGAGACGCCTCATAGCTCGGTTCGAACCTACTGTCCGACATTTGTTCGAGTCCCTGGTCTTACTCAGGACGATAACGTGAGTACCTCTGAAGTCGGAGAAAATCTGCCTGTATGGCGAGGGAATACTAATTACGAGTACATTGAGCACACGGCTGCCAGTGTAAAGTAATTTACAATGTGCACGCTGCTACCATTGTAAGAAATTGAAAACGGATTTTCACGCAAAAATCAGTTTCAGAGATGAAACTTCATCTGAGTTGAAAGCGGACGAAAAAAAAAAAAAAAGTACTATAGTTACGTTCAAATATGCACCAAACATGCCATTTGCCACTATATTGGGTTTTTTTTCACGAAGGGCACCTGCAGCACTAAGCATAGCACTACACGCCTAGAGTTGTTTGGAGGCTTCTGGGTCAGTAAATTTTTTTTTCTTTTTTTCCGATCCAGAAGCACTTGAGCTGAAAGCTCTTCGGCTCGGTGTCATGGACATCGTACCCTTCGGCTCGGTGCCCACGAACACCGTAAATTTGGGGAACCTATAACATTTCTGCCAGTCCGCGGAGTTGAACCCGCACTTACAGAGGACTAGTCACCCGTAGTCCAACGCGCTACGAACACGCTGGGCACGCGGGCCTGGTTCAGTAAAAAAGCCAGGTACTCTCCCCAATACACTATAGGAAAAAGGGTGAAAACTCATACTTCCTGGGGTTTGACAACAACAACATGACGTTCTAATCGTAGCTACTAATAGTCAAATAAAGATCAATAAATAATATATTGTATGATATATGTTAATATATATGTATGGTCTTTTTTTTCTTTACAGACAGTCAATGGGCAAGTGTGTTACTGTGACAACCTCTGAGTCTGTGCCTGTCCGTCCTGCCTTTCAGCTCATCCCTAAGTCTTTCGTGACTGTTGCTTTCCGGAAAGCAATTTATATATATATATATATATATATATATAAAATTAATGCCCCATTAAACTAACGTATATTTGTACTGACATCAAATATTTTGTGAATGGGGCGCACATTGTTTATTGTGTGTGTACTTATCATGCCTCTAAAAGTGTTGAGATAAATTGTAGTCCCGTTATTTTTTTCTTTTTATTAAAGAAGTTCTTCCAGAAACTTGCGTTTCAAATAAATTTGGCGTCGATGCACTTTTGTGTGTGGTTATTTTGGAGTATATAGAAGGTAAATGATACATTATTTTCTTGCCCGAATTTGTAAAAATTTAAGTAGTCTCTACGAGCGAAACACTTTGCGGGTGATACCCCGCCCGCGGGCCTGGGATTGCTCAGCTCTGGGTAGCATGAATCACAGCCAGGCTCCAGCACAGGCCAGACAACTGGCCGGGTATTCCCTGGCCTAGATAAGAAAAGGGATCTGAAAATTGCAGATGTTTGATAGACCACTGCACGCTTTTTTGCTATTTTACTCAATTCTGTGAGTCTATGGTTATTTATTGGTGAAGAATATTTATAATATTGATATTCCTTATTGTTAAACTTAACTTGTTGCATAATGTAACTTTGATTTAGCATTTTATGTTGATTTTAAAATGAATTCGTCTATATACACCAATACTGGAATGCGAGGTCACGTGGTGTAGTTGGGGTCTGATTTCCCACAATTCTTACCTGAGCCCGAAGGCCCAGTAGTTTATAGTTGGCTCTGCATGAATAGACATTTCGATACAATGTGCTACATTTCTACATTATTCACAGATGTCATAATATCTAGTCATGTCACTCAATTCTCCTTCTGTCACTCAATTCTCCTTCTGTCACTCAATTCTCCTTCTGTCACTCAATTCTCCTTCTGTCACTCAATTCTCCTTCTGTCACTCAATTATCTTTCTGCCGATTAGTTCTCCTTCTGTCACTCAATTCTCATTCTGTCACTCAATTCTCCTTCTGTCACTCAATTCTCCTTCTGTCACTCAATTCTCCTTCTGTCACTCAATTCTCCTTCTGTCACTCAATTCTCCTCCTGTTACTTAATTCTCCTTCTGTCACTCAATTCTCATTCTGTCACTCAATTCTCCTTCTGTCACTCAATTCTCCTTCTGTCACTCAATTCTCCTCCTGTTACTTAGTTCTCCTTCTGTCACTCAATTCTCATTCTGTCACTCAATTCTTCTGTCACTCAATTCTTTTGTCACCAAATTCTCCTTCTGTCACTCACTGTACGTTAATGTATTTCATTACAATCCTACTTCCTATCACTGGCTTGCTTGTACGTGTAGTGTGTATGCGTCCGTTCATACCTGTGTATGCGTACGTGTTATGTTTGCGTGCATACACGTAAGATAAAATCAACAATTATACCTCTTGAAACAAAATTGACTTACACGTAATATTCACATATTCAGATGTGTCGGTTTTGCTTCGTCAGTGTCGTCGCTTTTAGTTTGAGAAACTGCGCAACTTTCTCACGCACTCATGTACAGTCACAACTAGTGTGTTGTTTGTGTGTGTTCTGTATGCAGTCAACGTGTACTGCGGGCCCTTGCTGTGTGTGTTTTGTATGCAGTTAAAGTGTGCTGTCGTGTGTGTTTTTATGTACAGTTTGTCACCATGTGTGTTATGTATGCAGTCACAGTGTGCTGATGTTTGTGTGTGTGTGTTCTTAATAATATAGCAAGCATGTCCATCTAACGCTATGAGTGTGTGAGAATGTAAAATCTACGAGCTATTAACTGCTACTGATATGATATACATCGTTCAACCTGCTGCCAATACTGGGTAGCTTCCGAAAGTGAGCAATTGACATATCAACACTGGCTAGCTGCTAAATCTGGACAGTGCCTTAACCATGACATACCGATACTGTGTAGCTCCTAAAACTGAGCAGTTGCTCTAAGCTTGACTTGTCTGAAGTTCATTAGTTGTGCAGTTCAGTGTGAAAATAATGCGCAGTTTCACTGCGGTTCTGACAAAAAAACCAAATAGCGACTAATACTACATATACAGATCATTGAAGCGCCCGAGTGGTTACCGGGGCCCAAATTAGTGGTGTACAGAATAGAACCACTGTTACCTGCCATGCATGTCGTAAGAGGCGATTAAGGAGGTTTGGCTGAAATCGGATGCACATGTCCTAAACGTGTAGAAATCTATGCGTTTAGGAGCCTACTAAACCAATGTGCAACGTATACACGTTCTTGCCAAAGATCAAACACATCACAAAGAGTTATTAAAATTGGTCGTAAAGAACAAACGCAAAGAAGAAGAAGAAGAAGATCATTGAAGATGCTGACACTATGGCTCTGATAACAGACAAACACATCAACAGGAAGAAAAAAAACAAGATATAATATATCTGATATTACACTTTGAATGACAATCATTTCTCCTCAAAGTATGCCCAAAATATCTCCGTCTTCTCTTTCTTATAAGAGGTGTTACTATTTTTCATTGTTCATTTGAGGATCATCTTCATCGCACATCGGACATGTCCATACTTGCTCGTATCTCCTTCCAATCATGTATTTCAGTCACAGTGTGTTTCTGTGCTGATTGATGTATCTACTGGGGTTTCTCTCAAGGTTTTCCTGTCTTACCGCACCCATCTGTATGCATAACTTGCTCAACTGAGATAGAGAATACCCTTTTCTTCTTTGAAATCTTCAGAACGTATGTTTTCTCTTAGAGGGTTAATGATGTCGCTTTTGTACATAGAAGACCCATTCTCGATATTAGCATTGCCCGCCAGTGAACCAGCTCTCTCATTGTCTTTCACCACAGAATGACGGGGATAGAAATGAAGGTCAGTGTCTGCATTTTGTATTAATTGCATCCACTGCTTTCATACATAACCGGTCTTGATATTTTGCTCATAGAGTACCGTGCAGTATCTGTTTTGTAGCAGGGTTTCCATCTCCGCAGCCAGTAAATGTCACTTCCAATATCGGTATATTTACTTAATAACCCTCCCGTTACCACATCAACGTACTGTACCACTCATTTACATAATAAGGTATTACTTCCCTGAGCGTGTACACGCTTCGTATAACGTACTGTATCCATCCTGCAACCGTTATTTATATCATACGGATGAATAGAGGACACATACCCACAGCAAACAGTATGTAATGCAGATCTGCATGTAAAGCGGATCTATAAGTAAGGTCGGGTATTGATTAACTATGTTACAGGTCAGACAAACTTTCAAAGTACTTAAGTCTGACTTTCTATACTATCACTCGTACAGTGCCGGATTAGGCTAGCGCGGGGCCCGTAGCAAATTTTAGCGCGGGGTCCTAGGTTTTGTATGATAATAAAATAAAACACAACTTTACAAACAAACTTGTCTCGATTTAATGTGAGCAAATTTAGAGATAATACTAAACAAATCAATTTCTCTAAGTAAATTCAATGTTCAACGACATAAGGTGAGGTTATTTAGACGATCTTGTCCCATCGTGTTTCTTAACTCACTTTTATACGCTTTAATGTTGAAAAGAACGTTCTCCGCTGCAGTTAGTAATCATTAAAGACAAGTAAATTCGTAAGACTATTTCTACATTTGGGAAACACGACTCTAATGAATTTTCCATTACAAGTTTATTAAATTGCAGTTCAAGAGCCTCATGCTTTTCGTTGCTAATAGCAGCAGCTACATTAGTTTTACAGCAGTAGACGACTAAGATGGTTGGGACATGTGAGAAGAATGGAAACTTGCGCATACCAAAACAAATGTTGTTCTGTGAACTTTCGGAGGAAGAGGCACCAGGGCAGACCACTGCTCAGATATAAAGATATCTGCAAAGCCTCAATGAAAAACTTTTCTATAGGTCCCAGCACATGAGAGGGACTAGCTGATGACAGACAGAGTTGTGTGGAAAGCCAAATTACGAAAGGGCGCAGAGTCTTTTGAGAAGAGACTTATGTATGAGCTGAACGACAAGAGAGAAAAGCGAAAACTCAGAAGTTGTCACAGTAAAACACTTGCCCATTGACCGTCTGTAAAGATGAAAAAAGCCATAGACATTAGTTTTAAGAAGTTCAATGAACTGCATAAGTTAGTCGCCTAGGCTTTCTTCCAAATCCTCTTGGTAAGAGCTGACAATATTTTGAGTTCTTTTCAAGATCTCTTCCTCTGTAATAGATTTTAACTGCCGGAGTATTCCAAATACACCAGTCACTCTATGGTACAGCCTAAATCAATAACTTTGCAAACAAAACAGAACAGTTGTCCTTTAGTTTCTGTATAACACAACCAATCTCTCACGTGAGTTTTGTTTGTTGGTGTATGTGTGTATGTGAAAAACGACGTTCGACAAAATCGTGAATTGTTTGAAGTTGTTTGGCCATTCACCAATATCGTTTGAGTACATTTTACTTTCGTTGTGTTTTTGGCTTGTAGATGATGTTGCTACATTAGAAGCATTTGCTGTGCTTTCTGCCTCTCTTTGGCTTGAAGATGATATGGCTAAATTGGAAGGACTTGCTGTACATTCGATTTCAGTTTGTCTGGTGGAAAATGTGGCTAAATCGTGAAGAGTTGCTGATCTTAATGGTAGTATTGGTAATGATGATTCTTCTAAGGCACTGCTTTCATCTACTACACAGTAGGACACGTCTTCTGTATTTTCTGCTTCGATTTCGTTGGATTCAGCACCATCACAAACGACATCTAAAAATTCAGACAGCTTGCGTGTTTTGATATAACATCTGGTTATTTTTTCCATTTTCATCTGTCACATAGGCGCGGGGGCCCCTAGAAGCGCGGGGCCCGTAGCATTTGCTACTTCTGCTACTAGGCTAATCCGGCTCTGCACTCGTACGTTAGTGGGGCAGATCATCGATATTGGTTTTCTTAGTTTACACATTTAGTGATGACGTTTTAGTCATTTATTACTTACTACCCGCAGGTTGGCTAAGGTCTCTTTTAACTTCTGCTAGTAAAAACAAGTGTAACACTTACTAGCTGCGACATATATGTTCAATATGGAGGCCTAACAGATGGTTGAGTCAACAATCATTAGCGATCATACATTTTTTTACACCAACAGTCATTTATGGAAAGATAATTTGCTAACTCCTCTCATTTCTTCTATGTGTCATATACAATCCACTGTCGGATGTGGGAGTAACAAGGAGAGATACGATCAAAAACTAGACTCTTAGAAACTTGGTAGGAACAACACCAGTACTGCAGCATATTAAGAAACAACAAGACTATTAGAAACTTGGTAGGAACAACACCAGTGCTAGAGCATATTAAGAAACAACAAGACTATTAGAAACTTGGTAGGAACAACACCAGTACTACAGCATATTAAGAAACAACAAGACTATTAGAAACTTGGTAGGAGCAACACCAGTACTACGGCATATTAAGAAACAACAAGACTAGATTCAATATCAATTTTACTGTCCCCATAAAACAGAGGGTCGTCGGAAAACTGAAGAACTTCTCTCACCACCCCTCCAACACACCATCCATCTTTAACTCTTCAACGATCGATACTGTTGATGTAAGCCTGTCCGTTCTCTCATTGCAGTGAACGGTCGCATGTCCAGGATAGTAGATCCATACAAGCCTCTGGGGGTTGGTAACCTCGATATCCACTCAAACCACATCAAGCCGTTTTGGATCTTCCGAAGCATGGATCTCGAGTTGGGTATAATAATGACCTCAATAAACGGAGTCTCACAGAGCAACTGTTAGATCAGCAGTAATTTCCGTAACCTCTATTCTCATACTGGAATAAGTTGTCCTGTATGTTTCCTTAACCTCTATTCTCGTACTGGAATAAGTTGTCTGAATGTTTCCTTAACCTCTATTCTCGTACTGGAATAAGTTGTCTTGTATGTTTCCTTAACCTCTATTCTCATACTGGAATAAGTTGTCTGAATGTTTCCTTAACCTCTATTCTCATACTGGAATAAGTTGTCCTATATGTTTCCTTAACCTCTATTCTCATACTGGAATAAGTTGTCTGAATGTTTCCTTAACCTCTATTCTCATACTGGAATAAGTTGTCTTGTATGTTTCCTTAACCTCTATTCTCATACTGGAATAAGTTGTCATGTATGTTTCCTTAACTCTATTCTCATACTGGAATAAGTTGTCATGTATGTTTCCTTAACCTCTATTCTCATACTGGAATAAGTTGTCTGTATGTTTCCTTAACCTCTATTCTCATACTGGAATAAGTTGTCTTGTATGTTTCCTTAACCTCTATTCTCATACTGGAATAAGTTGTCCTATATGTTTCCTTAACCTCTATTCTCATACTGGAATAAGTTGTCATGTATGTTTCCTTAACCTCTATTCTCATACTGGAATAAGTTGTCTGAATGTTTCCTTAACCTCTATTCTCATACTGGAATAAGTTGTCATGTATGTTTCCTTAACCTCTATTCTCATACTGGAATAAGTTGTCTTGTATGTTTCTTTAACCTCTATTCTCATACTGGAATAAGTTGTCATGTATGTTTCCTTAACCTCTATTCTCATACTGGAATAAGTTGCCTGAATGTTTCCTTAACCTCTATTCTCATACTGGAATAAGTTGTCATGCATGTTTCCTTAACCTCTATTCTCATAATGGAATAAGTTGTCCTGTATGTTTCCTTAACCTCTATTCTCATACTGGAATAAGTTGTCTGAATGTTTCCTTAACCTCTATTCTCATACTGGAATAAGTTGTCATGTATGTTTCCTTAACCTCTATTCTCATACTGGAATAAGTTGTCTGTATGTTTCCTTAACCTCTATTCTCATACTGGAATAAGTTGTCTATATGTTTCCTTAACCTCTATTCTCATACTGGAATAAGTTGTCTGAATGTTTCCTTAACCTCTATTCTCGTACTGGAATAAGTTGTCTTGTATGTTTCCTTAACCTCTATTCTCATACTGGAATAAGTTGTCTGTATGTTTCCTTAACCTCTATTCTCATACTGGAATAAGTTGTCTGTATGTTTCCTTAACCTCTATTCTCATACTGGAATAAGTTGTCCTATATGTTTCCTTAACCTCTATTCTCATACTGGAATAAGTTGTCATTTATGTTTCCTTAACCTCAATTCTCATACTGGAATAAGTTGTCCTGTATGTTTCACTTTACTTTGCAACGACTCTAACGAGCTCGCCAGCTAAAAGAACGCCTCTCTGACTACTCACTATGATGCAAACCAACTAGCCACCTCCCCCAATAATATTGAACCCCAATCAATATTTCGAGAAAAAAAGGAAATAATCAAAGTCAGTAGAAACGACGCGCCAAGCTAATGTCTTGGCTGTCAAGCTAATGTCTTGGCTGTCAAGCTAATGTAAGTTGACATATCAATAACTCTAATCTAAAACACGTCAATATAACAATGTCAAATATTGGGAAAGTATTTTTACGAAAATATCATGAGATCTATAGAAGAAAAGACAGGAATAACAGTCGGTGGACAAAATATGAACAATTTAAGATACGCTGATGACACAATTATCATGGCTACAAATGAACAAGATCTACAAGACTTGATAGACATACTAGTGAGAGAAAGTGAAAAGAAAGGATTAAGCATGAATATAAAGAAAACAGAGGTTATGGTTGTCTCCAAGAAACAAGAAACACAACATGCAATATCAAAATAAATAACACAACACTGAAACAAGTCCATCGATTCAAGTATCTAGGAACATTCTTAACATCAGATGGAAGATGTACAACATAGATTAGGAGTAGAATATCTCAAACGAAAGCAGCTTTTATGAAAATGAAGAACACACTGTGCGTGAACTCACTACCAATGACATTGCGAAAACGAGTACTCCAGTGCTATATTGAACCAATACTTATGTATGGAAGCGAATCATGGACAATGAACAAACAATCAATACGATCATTGGAAGCCACAGAGATGTGGTTTTACAGAAGAATGCTGAAAATTCCATGGACAGCAAAGAAAACAAATGTGGAGGTTTTAAATCAGGCCTGCACACAAAGAAGCCTTATAAAAAGAATCCGACAATCAAGGTTCTTCGGGCATATAATGCGAATAGAAGGTTTAGAACATTTGGTGACTACAGGTAAAATTCAGGGAAGGAGAGATCGTGGAAGACAGAGAGAGAAGATGCTGGATGGCCTGACATCATGGTTCGACAAAACATCGACATCAGAACTGATTACATGCACCAATCAAAGACTGTGGAGAGACATGATCGCCTAGGCGGCAGGCACGGCACTTGATTGATTTTTACTATTACAGAACGTGCAGAGATATCGTGTGGTATCAAAGGGTGGGAAGGGCGTGGGGAGTGTAATAAAACTAAATTGAAAGTTCACAAATAAAATCACTTCATCACCATGGTGAAAAAAAAAACAGATTGAAAAAACAGGGGCCATTACTGTAGGAAGTCTGTACTCAAGCAATTAATGTCCCCTTAATATTAACTCTGATTTCATCATCATCATCATCAAATAGCCTGTCCTGAGCAGAACTTTGCCACCCCAACAGTCCTCCGGAATTTCTCTCTCATAAGCCTCTGCAGCCGTCATGTTCAAACCATCAGTCACTTCCTGAATCCATCTTCTCCTGGTCTTCCTCTTCTTCTCTTTGCCGGTATGCCTCCTTCCGTGATGGCCTCCAGCCCTTCATGTCTTTTTATATGTCCAAAATTTTTTAAATTTTCTCTTTCTTATTTGTAGCATCAGCTAGTTTTCTTTGATTTTGAGTTCTTTCTGGATAGATCTATTTGTTCTCTTCTCTGTCCAAGATATACGAAGGACTCTTCTGTAACACTTACGAGTATATTCAAAAGCACATATATGTTTTTCCACTGCTTTATTGACTACTTGTCTTCAGTAACTACTTGTATGATAACATACTGTTGTTAGCCCATTTTTCCATCTTTAGTGTTTCACATTTTGTTTTTCGTCGTCTCATCTATTTATTTTAGGGCTGTTAAGGATTTATTGTCTAAACTAAATATGTCAATATCAGGCGTATAGGGCTATATACGGAAACAAAGAGATCTGAGGTGGTCAGACCGGATCAGATCAGATCTAAAGAAAACCATGTGGAGGCGGCGATAACACTTGAGTAAACCGGCGTTATGGAAAAGGACAGGTATATTATTTTCGTAATATTAAGATCCCCCAAAAAGATAATCTCAAAGATTGCAACAACTGGAGAGGGATCACCCTATTATCAGTAATGACAAAGACTTTCTGCAAAATCATTCTTAATAGAATCAAAGGAGCAGTGGACACAACCCTGAGAGAAGAAAAAGCTGGTTTTAGACCTGGGAGAAGATGCTTAGACCAAATAATTACCCTACGACTAATTTTGGAGGAACATATTGAGAAGCAACAACCCTACTACTAGATTTCATCGATTTTAAAAAAGCCTTTGATAGTCTACACAGAATCTCTCTGTGGAATATTCTGAGATGCTATGGAATACCAGACAAAATAATAAACATTATCAAGAGCCTCTATGATGGTTCACAGTGTGCAGTTCGCACTGATGGTGGACACAGCGACTGGTTTATGGTTGAAACCGAAGTAAAGCAAGGCTGTATTCTATCTCCGCTATTGTTTGGAGTAGCCATTGACTGGGTGATGCGAAAATGTTGCATGGGCGAAACTGGCATCGATTGGGTAGAAAATAGTCAACTAGAAGATTTGAATTTTGCAGATGATATTGCCTTGTTAAGTAGAAACGACCAAGATATGAAAAGAAAAAAAGACAACTTGTCATCTATAGCATCAAAAATTGGACTGCAGATAAGCTACGAAAAACAAATATAATGAAGACACCTATGGCAAGTAATGCAGATATGATATCACCCTGAATCTAAATAAAAAAATAGCAATTTCGATTGCACAGGAAATGTTTAAAAAGAAATTATGATACGAATTCGCAAAGCAACATCAGCTATAAAAAGTCTAAATAAAATATGAAACTGCAAGTTATATACTCTGTGGCTGAGTGGTTAAGCCCTTTGCTTTGTGAGTCGAAGGTTCGAATCCGGACCGCGCCATTCTGTTCACGAGTGCATTTTTTCCCCTACAACCCCTAGGATTGTTGCTGGAGCTACGGAGTTCGTGCTTTATGCAATACTCTCGGCAGGTGGCATGCCATTTCTGCGGAGAGGGACGGGCTATGGGGTAAAACCAGGTGCAATGAAGTCAACCCTTCGGCTTTAAACCCTTTTAAAATCTAAATTACGAATTTTCAATTCAAATATTGTATTACTCTAACATATGCTAGCGAGAGTTGGAAAATGACTAAAGATATAGAAATCAAATTGAATGCATTTGAAAATAGATGTCTGCGAAAAATAATGAGTATAAAATGGAACGAATTCAGAAGAAGTGATGAAATCAGAGACATGTCTGGTCAACCACTAGTAACAACTGTTATAGGAAAGAGAAGATGGAGATATGTTGGACACACCTTGAGAAGAAATGATCAACGAATATCAAAGCAGGCATTGAAGTGGGATGCAAGGGGTTCCAGAAAGAGAGGACGACCTAAGGATCCAGTGAAACGAACTTTGCTGAGAGCTGCAAGAAATATCGGTCCCCAGTTCCATGGAGGAGACTGAGCGAGTTGTCCAGGATAGAGCGGTACGGAGAAATTGATTGCAGACCCTATGTAACGTATAACGGTAGAGAAAATTACTAATATTATATTAAGACATTAGCAAGGAAAAATAAATGCTTAAATTCGAAAAATGACAACACTCGACGTTTCGACCGTAGGCAACATACGAACATGAAATACTAAAAAAAAACTAAAACATGAATCTGAAGTTGGTGAGTGAATGGGACGATATGGCCTGGTGTATTCTATGCAGTCTTGTGTAGAAAGTATTAAGTTGATCTTACTAAACTCTAGTCAGAACATACAATGTTCTAGTGGTAAGTTAATCTTACTAAACTCTAGTCAGAACATAACACAATGTTCTATGAATAAGTTGATCTTACTAAACTCTAGACAGAACATAACACAATGTTCTAGTAGTAAGTTGATCTTACTAAACTCTAGTCAGAACATAACACAATGTTCTAGTAGTAAGTTGATCTTACTAAACTCTAGTCAGAACATAATACAATGTTCTAGTAGTAAGTTGATATTACTAAACTCTAGTCAGAACATAACACAATGTTCTAGTAGTAAGTTGATATTACTAAACTCTAGTCAGAACATAACACAATGTTCTAGTTGTAAGTTGATCTTACTAAACTCTAGTCAGAACATAACACAATGTTCTAGTAGTAACTTTCGCCCTATTTTACCGTTTGGTGTGAGTAGGCATCTATTCATACAAGTCGATCTTTAACTGTAATTAATCCGCATATTCCATTGCAGAATATATCATAATACATGCAAACTACATATATAACATTACACCTAATATATCACTGTATATCAATATCATATGGAATATGAATATAGATAATTCGTTTAAATCGCCAGTGTGTCAAATAGAATATATTCTTCGAACATAAATAATTGTATATTATATTAGTAACTTGTAGTTTGAAACTTACATATGCTTTCCAAGTGTAGTTTAATCAAGTAAAACAGTGCGTGCATTATACACATATACAGCCAGAACACACATATGAAAAACTCTTACTGTGTTGAAGAATCGTCCCTTCACATTTAAGCAAACATTCCAAGTATAAAACTTCGTTTGAAATAGTTGCTCTAACTTCTTTTCCCCACACGTTGATAGATAGCACTGCAAGCTAAGGACTACTTTCACGTCATTACAGTTAGTCCACTTTTTTTTCAAATTGGAGCACAACTCATGATCGTTCGTCTGTTAGCTGCGGCGATGTTGATTCAGCGACCTTCGATTTTCTTCACTGAATGCGGCAAAGAGTCAATACACTTTATTATTAATCTTCTCTTGTCATTAATATAAAAAAAATAACGACGGTTGAAGTGACTTCTAATCAAATTGAGCAGTACGTAAAATTGCTGTTTAAAGAATGGTTAAGTCGTTTATTTACTAGTAACAAATGTTATTAAAGAAGAGAAGATGGAGATATGCTGGACATACTCTGAGAAAAATGTCTGGTCAACCACTAGTAATAACTGTTATAAGAAAGAGAAGATGGAGATATGTTGGACTTACTCTGAGAAGAAATGTCTAGTCAACCACTAGTAGCAACTGTTAATAAAGAAGAGAAGATGGAAATATTTTGGGCATACTCTGAGAATAAATGTCTGGTCAACCACTCATAACTACTGTTATTAAAGAAGAGAAAATGGAGATGTGTTTTGCATACTCTGAGAATAAATGTCTGGTCAACCACTAGTAACAACTGTTATTACAGAAGAGAAGATGGAGATATGTTGGACATACTCTAAGAATAAATGATCAAAGAATCGCAAAGCATGCATTGAAGTGGGAGGAACAGGGTTCAGGGAAAAAAGGACTACCTAGATAATTACAGAAATTAACTTTAATGAGAGAGGCGAGAAATATCAGACTCCATTCCATAGAGGAGATTGAACGAGTTGCCTAGGATAGAGTGGTATGGAGACATTTCTTGAAGGTGCTATGTAACGTATGACGGTAAAGAGACAATAATAATTATGTAGTTTATGGGTAAGTTCACAGAACGATTGGTATTTGTTCTTAAAAAGTTCATTTCACATATTGTGATCTTTCTCTCTTGTGTCTTAAACAGTTCATTTCACATATTGTGATCTTTCTCTCTTGTGTCTTAAACAGTTCATTTCACATATTGTGATCTTTCTCTCTTGTGTCTTAAACAGTTCATTTCACATATTGTGATATTTCTCTCTCGCGTCTTAAACAGTTCACATTTCACATATTGTGATCTTTCTCTCTTGTGTCTAATTGTTTATTGGTTACTAAACTGACGTCAATGCACTCCGGGCAGAACCATATCTTGGGTTATAGTTAAGGGCCATGTTCGATATTGATAACTTTGAACTGGTAAAAATATACATGTTATCAGTTGTCGCTTGATAGCCTTGTCTGTGTTTGGCTGTTTAAGCAAACAAAAATAGATATATATATATATATATATATATATATATATTTACACACACAGAGTCCGCCAGAATAAAAAAAGTATACACGCTACATATTTTGTGTTCGTCATAAAAGTGCACATACATATAGATGTTATACGTGGACTCTGAGATCAATCAAATTACGGTAGCAATGTATTGTTTGATGTAAGAACATTCTCATCATCAAATAGCTTGTCCTGAGCAGAACTTTGCTATTCTAACAGTCCATCGGAATTTCTTTCTCTCTCATAGACCAGATATCCCATCTCTGCAGCCGTCATGCTCAAATCATCAGTTACATCCTGAATATATCTTCTCCGTGGTCTTCTCCTCCTTCCATAACGGTATGCTCCAACCCTACTTGTCTTTTTATTTGTTCAAAATACTTCAATTTTCTCATACTTTATGGAATCTCACTACCATGTCACAGGTTTTTGTCATGTTTGCGTATTGATAATTTTAGTAGGGGAAACAACGTGACCATTGTTTTGATCCAGTTCTAAAGATGGAAATCATTTTGAATCAACGTAAAAATATGGATGTACTCCAAAGAGAGAAAGAAATCCAAAATGCCCGTTCTAAAAAAAGAATCGAGACACACGTTAGACTAGTGAACATCGATGTTGGCATCCTGTTAGTTTCGAGAAATGAAAAATCAAGAGACTCAAAAAGTGTTTGTGAAAGCATAGAACATATACGCGTTTAAATAAATAAAATAACTGTCGTTCTTCGTCTTAACTGTCGTTACTGTCCGTAACACCGCTTTTTATGCGGTGTAGGAGAGGGATGTGACTGGAATTTAATGGCAACATACCAGTGCAGTCGTCGTGAAACTGTTCAGGTTAGGATTCTTTATGCTCCGATAGAACAAAATCTCATTGGCCTTACCGTGGTTGAACCGGTCTCCGCATGTGAGCCATTCGGCCAGACCATAGATTCCCAAACTTTTTCGGCCCACCGCCCACTTTGAACGACATAAACTTTGTAACGCCCTCCCCATTATAACAGTTTGCCAACGTTTCTCCACCCCCCACCACCATCATATATATATACATGCTCTATTTTCACTATGACATAGAAAATTGATATATATATTTCTGTCACACATGATCAATTTTCAAATGATTATATACATGAAATACAAACTTGATGAAAAAATGGATCGTGTAAGATGGGCATAAGATGAATTTAAATGCAGAATTCAAATTTGTAATGGTTATTCAATCGCAAAATTGAACAAACCCCCAAGTGCTTCTGAACCCACTATCGTTCCCTGGAAGGCTTCAGCGCCCACTGGGGGCGGTACCGCCCACTTTGGGAAACGCTGGACTAGATGCTCCACTTATATGCATTAAATAACTTTTAATAAACTATTTCAATATTTGAACAGACATACTTCTTCTTCTTTGAACGCTCCACCTCGACCACTTGCTAACTAATCTGTCTGATTTGTCTGTGATCTGAGCCTAAGAGCGATTGTACGTTGTACCAGTTATGCGCCTACAAGTAGGCCAGCACATCCGATTTTTGTAATGCTTTTTATTTACTAGAGTAGCTTCCAGAGATCCTACATCAGTCGCCTCTTATGGCAGGCCTTTTAGGTCGCAGTGGTACTATTCTTTGCTACCCTTGCGGGCCCCGGCACCACACAGGCGGAAAAGAGACATACATGTGTGTGTGTGTGTGTGTGTGTGTGTTTCGTTTCAGATATCTATATAAGTAAGGTTATAGTCTATGCTTGTGTAAATACTGTTATAAAACTCATTTTCCATGATGTGACTGCGACGTGTTAAAAGCAAACGTCTCTTAGACACTCGTCCTCTTAGCTAAGCGGCCATGTCGAGAGGAATAAAGGGTTGGCGACTTCTTTTATTTCCTTATCTCAGGAGGCATGATATTCTTCTGTAGGAGTAGGCCTACTGTCTACTTATCATTATTATAGGTTGCGCAGGTGGCAAGTGTACATAAGAGTATAGAGGATAAATGTTAATCACACAGGACATCGTCTGATCCAAAACTGAAACCTACATCGAAACTTGAAGCTACCTATGATTGATGTGTGCATGTATGTTATATGTGTATACCAGTGTGTGTGTGTGTTGTTTCGTCTCATATACACAAGCACAAAAAAAGCGTATTGCATGATATGTTTGACGTGTTTGAAGCGTGTGATGTGTTTGATGTGTGTGATGTGTTTGATGTGTGTGAAGTGTTTGAAGCGTGTGATGTGTTTGATGTGTGTGATGTGTTTGATGCATGTGATGTGTTTGATGCATGTGAAGTGTTTGATGCGTGTGAAGTGTTTGATGCATGTGATGTGTTTGATGCATGTGATGTGTTTGATGCATGTGATGTGTTTGATGCATGTGATGTGTTTGATGCATGTGATGTGTTTGATGCGTGTGATGTGTTTGATGCATGTGATGTGTTTGATGCATGTGATGTGTTTGATGCATGTGATGTGTTTGATGCATGTGATGTGTTTGATGCATGTGATGTGTTTGATGCATGTGATGTGTTTAATGCGTTTGTGCAGAAGCTTTTTTGGATGGAGAGCTACCTGCTTGTGTTCTTAAATTCGCTCGTATGTAGGGCTAATCAATGGTTGCCGTCAGAAATAAAGGTTTGTGGTTTAAATCCCTTTTTCCGGAAGCCCCTAATACTTGTTAATAGTCTATTTATTGATCATACATCAAGACATGAACTCGCCACTCTCAAACTGGCAGGCTATGCGTTTAATATTACCTGCAAAAAAAACATTCTTTGGATAGGTAAAGTGTGTATCAGCTACTTTCAAATATGTATTATATTCGTTACTTTTGTTTGAAATGATGATGATGATGATGCTCGTCCATCACGGGTGATGATGACCACACAAATTTTCATCCAAGGGAATGTAGTTGCGCTATGTTTGTCTGTGTGTGCGTAGATGACTAGTAAGCCCGATACGGGCTTGAAATGTTCTTGTACAGTTTGGGCAAGGTATACTTGCGCTTGTGGGAAGTTTTAGTGCCTTTCTGTTTTGACGTCTTTGCTCCATCCGTGCTGTTCTGTCTGCCTCGCAGGCCGAGGAACTGTGTCGAAGAAGTGTGCGCCAGGCTGATCTGTCTTGAGCAGCATTCTCCCAGTTGTTGACATTTATGCCAAAAGATTTCATCGAGTTCTTTAGTGTATCTTTGAATCGCTTTTTCTGGCCCCCCTGTTAGCGTTTACTACTTTGCAGCTCACCATAAAGAGTCGTTTGGGTATTCTGCAATCTGGCATTCGAGCCACATGTCCTGCCCATCTTGTCTGGGACTGCATCAAGATTGTGTAGATGCTGGGAAGAGCAGCTCTTTTAGGACCTCTGTATCTGGGATCATATCCTGCCATTTGATGTTCATTATTTTCCTAACGCAGACTGTGTGAAAGTGGTTTAGCTTCCTTGCATAAGTATGCGATGTACGAAAATCAGCAAATCGGAGGTGATTAGATCAGATCAGATCGGGAGAAAATCGTGTGGGGGGCTGCGGTAATGCTGAGCAAATAGACGATTGAACGAAAACAGGTATCGGCAGTATTACATAAGATAGTGGAAAATTAATTATAAAATATTAAAATAAACAACTCATAAGTTACTTTTAAGTACCAACTACCAGCTACTTCTGATTATGCTTGACTTGTAACAGTAATTGACTTGATAATGTGTTATACCCTAATAAGTAAATCTTCAGCTTGATATGTAATAAGTAAATAATAGTCGTCCATCACAAGCGATGATGACAAGTCTCAGACGTGTGTTGCTGCACCTCTCTGGGTGATATGTATACAACTGCCGTCAAACAACCCAGTGTATAAATAATATTTAACAAGAGAAATCTAAGGTAATGGGCTATCCATTACTCACTCGTATACCCAGTACTCCTGAATCACTCGAATACCCGGTACTCCCTGAATCAAATAGTAAAACATAAATAAAATAAAATTTTCCGCAGCTTTTTCAGACCTTATGCTATGAAGTGCTTCCTGTCACTTCCCATTTCTACTTTATAGTGTGCAGGAGGGCCAATTCCTGTTCTCACGTGTGGGACGTTGAGTGTGGGATTAAATACTACACCCCTCTTGTATCTAAATCGATAAGTGAACAACTATGCAAATCCGTCCCACATACTCTCCGAATATATATAATAGTCACAAACATAGACGCCCATACGTTAAGGCAATGGGAAGGGACAAGGGCGTCTTCTCCCGGAAAATGGCTTTTTTTTATAAAATTGTTAAAACAAATCTGGTCTTCTTCATTTCCCACGTAGTAAACTTCCATCAACAAGTGTAAAAAAAGTTATTATGCACATCCCCAGAAAAAATATATGTGGACGCCTATGATCACAAATTCACTGTATACGTTAACTGGTTTTTTTTCCTAATGTATACCAAATATATATTTTAAAAAACTTTCGTTTTATTTATCCATATGGAAACAAATCACTGAAATGACGACAGTAACGGAGATTTGCACGGTTACTGACCGACAACTCGGATTCTAATATATGGGAAGTAACTTGTACTACTAATATTCTAGCTGAAACAAAGCAAGTCACTGATATGGAGAAAGTAACTGATATGGAGGTTCTACCGTGGACTCCGATAACATAAGACCGGCGGGCTCAAGTAAAAATTCTAGGAAATAAGACCACAATTCGTTGCGTGACCTCGCATTCCAGTATTGTTGTATAAATGCAAATTCATGTTAAAAACAATACAACATGTTAAATCAAGGTAATATTATGTCGCAAGTTAAGTTTAAAGATAAGTATTATCAGTATTATTGATATTTGTCATCAAGAAATAACCATGGACTGGTAGAGTTGAGTATTATCAGTATTATTGATATTTGTCATCAAGAAATAACCATGGACTGGTAGAGTTGAGTAAAATATAAAAAAGCTCACAGTGTTCTATCACAGGATTTTCGTTTGAGCTAGTCGGTCTTATATTTCGGGATGTGAGAGCAGGTTCTACCTTATTCAGAGGTTCCTGAATAAGGTAGAACCGTGAAGGTCTCTGTGGTTAAGTGGAGAGGGTCTCTGTGGTTAAGTGGTTAAGCCCTTTGCCTTGTGAGTCGAAGGTCGTGGGTTCGAGTCCGGACCGCACCGTTCTGTTCACACGTGCAGTTTTTTCCAGAGATTCCTAGGATTGTTGCTGGAGCTACGGAGTTCGTGCTTTGTGCAATACTCTCGGCAGGTGGCGTGCCATTTCTTCTGAGAGGGCCGAGCCTTATGGGTAAAACCCGGTGCAATGAAGTCAATCCTTCGGCTTTAAAACCCCTTAACCAGAGTTCCACTTGAAAGGTATGTACTTGCGCAATGTATAAACGGATCAGACGAAAAATTACTGTCAGTATGACAAAGTACCACGACACTTCGTTTTTACGTGTTTCGTCTTTGCTACATAGTTTTACTGCAGTCTGTCCTTATACCGATACTAACACTTTTTATCGGTCGTACACGTTACATTACACGGTCCGTCAGTCACTGTTTGAGATATTCCGAAGGAGATCGGAGCACCTATGGACATGTCCGGAGTGCAATGAAGATATTCCAAACTGAAACTGGTGGTTGGTTGTATTTCATTCTCATTAGATATCTAAACCACTGCATTTGTTGTCTTTTGATGTATTCGGTGCATGAAGTCATACCCACTCTGCTTCTGATGTCCTCATTTCGTAATCTGTCTTTCCTGGTGATTCCCACTGCCTTCCTCAAACATTTCATTTCACACGTGGTGAGCTTTCTGTGGTGTGTTGCTGTAAGGGACCAAGTTTGGCACTGGTAACAAAGTGTTGGTAGGAAAATACTTTTATCATCTGTCTTTTCACTTCCATCTTGATCTTTGGATGTTTGTAGTAATGGTGCCTGCTGGTAGGTATCTCAAAAGTGCTGACAAGAAATACAAAACAAACAAAATGTATACAAACATTCAAAAGTCTGAAATGTCTATTGGAATAATAAATGTAGGAATGTGCAGAGATACTACCGAGTAATCTCATGGTATGCAGTTTGACTGGTTTTGATAATGTGATTCTAACATCACATGCAGATATCATGTTACTAAGTATGTCATTCACAATCACAGCAGTACTAGATGTTGACATATTCTGACGTTGATCACCTTCATACAGTACATCGAGAAGCAAAGAATCATGTGGTTCGGCCATCTAATGAGAATGGAACCACATTTACTACCATCACGTGCCTACAATAATCGACACTCATGGCGCAGAGCACGAGGCGGGCCAAGAACACGATGGATAGATAACATCTCTGAATGCCTGCGGAAGCATGGATTGACAATGTCAAGCACAACACACCTGACACAAGATAGAAAACTAACTCTCCCCACGCCGCTTCCCGACAAATGTGGTTAAGATAAGATCACCTTCTCTCTCTCTGTGAAGGATCAATGTTAGATAATTACACATTGGATTCTCCGAAAGGAGTTAATTCTTATTGTTCATGTTTGTTGGCCTACATGCTCTGATTTAACAAAAACAAGGTTCGCCTTAGGTTGAATAGAGCTTGGTTCCGCCTATAATCCCCTACATAACAAAACAATGTTAGATAATGTCCAAATATGTCCATGTTCTTCTAGTTCAGACAATTTCAAACAAACCGCGTGTGTGTTGCCGTGGAGACAAGAATAGTAACACTGCAGCCTACAAGAGATGGCGTAAGAGGTAGGAGCCTAGGGAAGCTAATAGCTACAATAGTACATTTTTTTTAAAATAGCAGAAATCGAATGTGCCAACATACTTGTAGGTTGGCACAGTCGCTCTTAGGCTGAGATCACAAAGTGTGGTTTAACAAGTGGTCGATATGGAGCGTTCGAAGAGAGATAATTAAATATTGTATTCTCCGAAGGGAGTTAATTCTTATTGTTGATGTTTGTTGGTATACACGCTCTGATTTAACAAAAAACAAGGTTGACCTTAGTTGAAAAGAGCGTGCCTCGGCTTAAAGAGGCTTTAATCCCCTAGATAACAAATCAATGTTAGATGATGTCAAAATAAGTCCATGTTCTCCAAGCTCAGACAATTAGACAGTGGCGGCTCGTCATTAAGGGTCAGTGGGGCCGGGCCCCACCAAAAATAAGGTGTAGCGTGCATTTATTATTTTATTTATTAAAATATATCCTAACTGAAACCTTGATTTCATGATGTCAAAATTTCTGTCTGGCCCCACCAACAAAAATGATCTCGAGCCGCCACTGCAATTAGACACAAATAATTTGAGCATAGATAGTAGTTGTCGTTATATGATATTTGAAAATGAAGACACAGAGTTGACACGTGTGTGTGTGTGTAGTTGAAGAAGAACAATTAGTAGATATTATATTTGAATTTCTTTATCGTCGAACCATCCATATCGACCGCTTGGTTAAACCACTCTTTGAGATCTGAGAATAGAAGCGTGTGCCAGTTATGCGCCTACAATTAGGCCAGCATATCCGATTTCTGCGACGCTTTTTGTTTACTAGGGTAGTTTCCTAGGCCCCTACCTCAGTCGCCTCTTACGACATGCCTTGCAGGTAGCAGTGTTACTATTCTGTGCTCCCATTGCGAACCCCAGCAACACACTGGCGATATTTGAACTAAAGACACAGCGTTGAAACAAATGTGTATAGTTGTAGAAGAACAGTTATATATTATATTTGAACTAAAGACACAGCGTTGAAACAAATGTGTATAGTTGTAGAAGAACAGTTATATATTATATTTGAACTAAAGACACAGCGTTGAAACAAATGTGTATAGTTGTAGAAGAACAGTTATATATTATATTTGAACTAAAGACACAGCGTTGAAACAAATGTGTATAGTTGTAGAAGAACAGTTATATATTATATTTGAACTAAAGACACAGCGTTGAAACAAGTGTGTATAGTTGTAGAAGAACAGTTATATATTATATTTGAACTAAAGACACAGCGTTGAAACAAGTGTGTATAGTTGTAGAAGAACAGTTATATATTATATTTGAACTAAAGACACAGCGTTGAAACAAGTGTGTATAGTTGTAGAAGAACAGTTATATATTATATTTGAACTAAAGACCAAAGAATGGAAACACTTATGTGTAGATGAAGAGGGGCATCTATTATATTAACCCTGTTACAGTTCAATATTTTATGAAACAAATTGTATATAAGACTTGGCAATGAGTGGGTCTACTGCTTTAGACAAGAGAGACTAATTGATAGGACAATCATCATTGCACTTCGGTGAGTAACCATGTGTGCTCCGATCTCTTTATTAAGGGTTTCTCTCTCTCGAACCTCGCCTAGACCCATGGACCAAATTTTATAATGAATTGAACGGTTGATTTAGGGACTCCCGTCTCTCTGTACAGCTTCTCGTGAAGCTCTGTGTTATCGGGCCAGGTTTCGCTTCTCGGCCCTGCTAACAACTGGCAGTCTTGCAGTATGTGTTCTGCCGTCATATCCGCCTTTTCGCAGTGGCACAGGCTAGTTGTGCCAATTTTGAATTTGTGGAACATGTGGGCCCGAAGTCTGTTATGGCCAGTACGGAGACGGAATATAGCAACTTGTTCGTTACGGGATAGACCATAGTATCCATCTCTGCTACTGTGCTGTGGGTTGTCTTTCTACCATTTCTCTTTATACTGCCAACCGTTGGTTGTTTTGGACTCCTCATAGCTTATCTCGTGATCAGTCTGCGGTAGTCGCCCTGCTTTTTTAAGTTAGCTTGTCTGCTTGTTCATTTCCGCTTATATTGCAGTGTGATGGTATCCACTGAAAGACGGATCGCTTTCAGCTCATTAAGCTCTGTTTTGCATGCACGTTTTAGTGCCGTGATGACAGAGAGAGCGTCGTTGAATATCACGACTTTGTTACTCCAGACACCTCTTCTCTCTAAGATAATTTCTGCGGCTGTTTTATTGCCTCTGCCCGGTAGTTGTTCGAGTACTTACCTGTGGCAATCGCCTTTATAACCATCATTTTCATTAAGAGTTTAATAAAGGGTTTCAAAGCCGAAGGATTTACTTCATTGCACCGGGTTTTACCCCATATGACTCGGTCCCTCTCCGCAGAAATGGCACGCCACCTGTCGAGATTATTGCACAAAGCACGAACTCCGACAACAATCCTAGGGGCCTCTGGAAAAACTGCACTCGTGAACAGAAGGCCGTGGTCCGGATTCGAACCCACGACCTTCGACTCGCAAGGCAAAGGGTTTAACTACAGCACAGACGACGGTCCACGATGTAATTTATGATGGTAAAGATATTTTGTTGGAATTTTATTTTTAACTTTTCTAATTAATTTTGCCAGGGCTGCCACTTTCCAGCCTGCTCTTCTCAATTTTGAACTGCCAAGGGTTCTTTGACGTGCTCAAATTGAACACTGGACCTAAGTTTTATCGGCCATCTCCGATAGGGCTAGGAACTCGATCTAAGAACAGGGATCTCTGGAAAAATATTCAGATGGCTCCACGAGGGAGCGAACCTGGTACCTTTGGCACAAGCACCTATCCTCTACGCCATAGAGACCACTAGAAGAGAGAATTGGCAGTGGGTGGGTCTACTGTTTTACAATTCCATACCAGCAGTTGAACCACACAGATCCAATCAGATGAGCACAGAATTCATAGCTGTCCAACTCCTAATATTACATTGTACAAGATATACTCACTACCCTTCATTCAAACTGACACTGAAGCTATCAAAACATATAGATAGATACACCCAGTCAACTTGAAAACTAGGTTTTGAGGAAACTTGACAGTATCTCAACCTGACAGCTCAGGTTGTGGTTCTCTCTCTCGTTCTTTTTCGGTCATGTTTATCATTCTAATTGTGATATATACACAGCCTTTGACAAGAATGCAATTTTATGTCACAACATTCAGTACCATTTGGAGCGTCATCTGCCCAGAAAACCTGTCTCTTTTGGACTACTTGGTTTTCCTGCCGTCCAGTTTTGTGTACGGTTTACTCCGCTAGACTTTGATTGTCCCCAATCAAGCTACAAAGCAGCAGTAGAGTTTGTGGTTCACAATGGAATCTTCTGCTTTGAACACTCCATATCTGCCCGAGTGGTTACAAGGGGCCAACATCTGGGGTGTAAAGATAGAACCACTGTTACCTGCCATGCATGTCGTAAGAGGTGACTAAGAAGGTTTGGCTGAAATCAGATGCACGTGTCCTAAATGTCTAGAAGTCTTTGCGTTTGGGGTCTACAAACAATGTGCAACGTATACACGTTCTTGGCAAAGATCAAACATATCACAATGAGTGATTAAAATTGGTCGTAAAGATCGACCACTTGTTAACCACTCTTTGTATGTGATCTGAGCCTAGGAGCAAATGTACGTTGTGTCATTTATGCTCCCACAAGAAGGCAAGCACATCCAATTTCTGCGATGCTTTTTATTTACTAAGGTAGCTTACCTACATCAGTCACCTATTACAGCAAAGCCTTGTATGTCACAGTGGTACTATTCTGTTCTCCCCTTGCGAGCCCCGGCAACACATGGGCGTCACAGCGGAATAAATGTAAGACCAGAGTTCACAGAAGAAGACAACACATGGGCGTCACAGTGGAATAAATGTAAGACCAGAGTTCACAGAAGAAGACAACACATGGGCGTCACAGCGGAATAAATGTAAGACCAGAGTTCACAGAAGAAGATAACACATGGGCGTCACAGCGGAATAAATGCAAGACCAGAGTTCACAGAAGAAGACAACACATGGGCGTCACAGCGGAATAAATGCAAGACCAGAGTTCACAGAAGAAGACAACACATGGGCGTCACAGCGGAATACATTTTTTTTTTTTTTTCTTTCGACCGCTTTCAACTCAGACGAAGTTTCATCTCTGAAACTGATTTTTGCGTGAAAATCCGTTTTTCCAATTTCTTACAATGGCAGCAGCGTGCACATTGTAAATTACTTTACACTGGCAGCCGTGTGCTCAATGTACTCGTAATTAGTATTCCCTCGCCATACAGGCAGATTTTCTCCGACTTCAGAGGTACTCATGTTATCGTCCTGAGTAAGACCAGGGACTCGAACAAATGCCGGGGTCAAAAGGCTCATGAGGTCATGGTGGTAACATGAGCCAGGGTTAGCGAGGGGGGGCGCGCTAACCAAGACCCTGCCCCTAACCTCCACGCAGTGACCCTGGAAACAGACTCTGGTTCTGGTCTGGCTAAGAGGGGCAGGGATCGGGAGAGGAAACTACTGGTAGTGGTAGCAGTGCAATTACGGAAATACGATAAAGATACATACAAATAAAATGCACAATTCTCCTGACCGATGTCCAACAAGATATTGCCCAAGTCCCTGAACGCAAAGAAACAGCAACGAAACGTCTCAGACATGGATGAGAGGTGCATCCAGTGACCAAAGTATGCCCACGTAGGGCGAAGCTCGAAGCCCTGAGGAGGGGGCAAACATTGCCAGCCCGTCGGCAAGAATAAATAAGACAGGACCGTAACGAATGAAAGTCTACCCTCGTGTTGGTGCGAGAGAAGATTGCAGCTGACCCCGCATTGGTAGCCTGGTGCAGATACATGTACTGGGCAAGGTTTGCCGAGCGCAAAAGAACAAGTTGCGTTTAGTGCATAACGAAACTACCCGCCCTGGGAAAACCGTGCAAGGTACTGTGCGATTAAAATTAACATCCCCGGAAGAACTGAGGTTGGTGATGCCTAACGGAACTGCCAGCCTTGGGGCAACTGGGCAAGGTTCGATTGCAGTCGTAACTAACATCCCCGGAATAACTGGGGCGGTGATGGCGGCGAGCGCAAAATCCTCAGTTACGCTTATAGTGCCCACTGAAACGACCCTCTACATTGTTTGTACTCGGTCCCATGCCAGTGCTTTCGAGGTAATTGCAAATTGCCACGTACCGATACGCGTCTAGAAAAGGCTGAGAATGTTCCTCCCCGGATCAAACTCAGAAATGTACGGTAAAGCAAGGCCGACAATGTACGGATCAAACAGGAAGCCCGGGTCCTGAACATTGGCGAAGGCCGATACTTTACACGGTGTTTTACACGAGTAAGACGCCGTCCGAGGACAAGCTGACAAGCCGAGAAATATTTCTCAGTCAGAACGGGTAAAGCAGCGTAACTCACTGTCTTGGCGTAGATCACAAAGCCCAAATATACGCAAAGTTGATCGTAAAGGCGTAGATCCGAAAGGATCGTACCTAAGGAAAGTTCACCCTAGTAAATCAAAAGCTGGCAGAAAACGGACGGGCGGGCCTAGTCACCATGGGCGCACAATCGTCCCGACGTAGATCACTCTGTTCTTGCCAGTGGACCAATTATACATCACAATAAGAATGATCAAATTGGCCGTGAAGAATGTTAGCAGAAGAAGAAGAAGGAACTGCCAGCCTTGGGGCAACTGGGCAAGGTTCGATTGCAGTCGTAACTAACATCCCCGGAATAACTGGGGCGGGTGATGGCGGCGAGCGAAAAATCCTCAGTTACGCTTATAGTGCCCACTGAAACGACCCTCTACATTGTTTGTACTCGGTCCCATGCCAGTGCTTTCGAGGTAATTGCAAATTGCCACGTACCGATACGCGTCTAGAAAAGGCTGAGAATGTTCCTCCCCGGATCAAACTCAAAATGTACGGTAAAGCAAGGCCGACAATGTACGGATCAAACAGGAAGCCCGGGTCCTGAACATTGGCGAAGGCCGATACTTTACACGGTGTTTTATACGAGTAAGACGCCGTCCGAGGACAAGCTGACAAGCCCGAGAAATATTTCTCAGTCAGAACGGGTAAAGCAGCGTAACTCACTGTCTTGGCGTAGATCACAAAGCCCAAATATACGGCAAAGTTGATCGAAAAGGCGTAGATCCGAAAGGATCGTTCTAGGAAAGTTCACCTAGTAAATCAAAAGCTGGCAGAAAACGGACGGGCGGGCCTAGTCACCATGGGCGCACAATCGTCCCGACGTAGATCACTTCGTTCTTGCCAGTGGACCAATTATACATCACAATAAGAATGATCAAATTGGCCGTGAAGAATGTTAGCAGAAGAAGAAGAAGAAGAACAAATGCCGGATAGTGGGTTCGAACCCGAGCTATGAGGCGTCTCACAGCTAGCAGGCCGAGCTACTATCAACTACTCTAGGCAGTCCCCCAGCGGAATAAATGTAAGACCAGAGTTCACAGAAGAAGACAACACATGTAAGACCAGAGTTCACAGAAGAAGACAACACATGGGCGTCACAGCGGAATAAATGCAAGACCAGAGTTCACAGAAGAAGACAACACATGGGCGTCACAGCGGAATAAATGCAAGACCAGAGTTCACAGAAGAAGACAACACATGGGCGTCACAGCGGAATAAATGTAAGACCAGAGTTCACAGAAGAAGACAACACATGGACGTCACAGCGGAATAAATGCACGACCAGAGTTCACAGAAGAAGACAACACATGGACGTCACAGCGGAATAAATGCAAGACCAGAGTTCACAGAAGAAGACAACACATGGACGTCACAGAAGAAGACAACACATGGACGTCACAGCAGAATAAATGCACGACCAGAGTTCACAGAAGAAGACAACACATCAACCTCGTGTCCACTATCTGTACCATGTCTTTTGTGGCTCTCTTTGCAAGACCAGAGTTCACAGACGAAAACACATCAACATTGTATCCACTATCTCTACCATGTCTTCTGTGGCTCTCTTTGCAAGATTTAAATAACAATGCGATCATATTATCTGATTAAACAGCCAAGTCAATGACTAGACCTGATGTTACCAAGCAACAACAAACAAGATCAGAGCACTCTACCAAGCATACACAGTAAAAGAAACAACAAAGAAGCTGAGAATGGACATGGTTTATAAAAACAATGTGAATAAAATAGGTTATTCTTAAAAAGTAGACTGCATAACTTGATAGACAATAAATATAACCGAGATAGAAAGATTAAATTTTATAACAATATTGACTGATATACCATGTGTGCTCCGATTTCTTTCTTACACAGGAAGATTTCAGCTGCAGTGCACAAGCTCTGTAGCATCGGCAGAGTCCCGATGTAATTTGTATGCTCGATCTCACCTACACTGTGATTAGGAATCTCTGGAAAAATATCCAGATGGCTCCACGAGGAGCAAACCTGGTACCTTTGGCACAAGAGATAGCGCCTAACCTCTAAACCACAGAGACCTCTACAACAATATTAAGTTTTGCCTACACTGTTATATATTTAGTAACATCTGACATATCTGGATAAATTCAATTCTCTACAGTACATGGCATCTCCCCTTGACCATGATTGACCTTGTACACAAAAACACTAACATGTTCCCGCCCAGAGCACATCGAAATGTGAGGAGTGTTCAGATGTGCGGTTCAAACATTGCAGTTATTTAGTTCTTAATATGTTCCTGCAATTGAAATTCACCGATATATGCAAGCCGTTTGTGTAGACGCGAGTACAGTAAGATGATGGGTAAAGTATTTCAAAGATGGAAAAGTTGCTCAATGAGATATGAATGAGAAACAATGTAGTGGAAGTCCTGTGACTGCAAGTAATCAAGATCACATTGAAGAACTGATACAAGGAAATGTTGCATCCAACAGTAAGAAATTGCTGTTGAATTAGGAAATTCAAAGGAGAGAGTCGAACGCATTAATGGTGTTCTTGGATTCCTCAAATTTGTCCTAGATGGTTTGGAATAAGAATTGAAAAACTTCTTCAGCTTTGTCCTAGATGGACTGGAATAAGAAATGAAAAACTTCTTCAGCACAATAACGCGAAATCTCACACTAGTGTAGCAGCAATGGATACAATTCAATACCTGAACTTTTCAGAGCTGCTACATTCTGTGATTTATGCATCTAGTTAATTATATTTGTTCCCAAAACTAAAGGAACACTTGGAGAGCTAGAACTTCAGTTGTGATATGGAGGTGAAGTCTGAAGTGAGAAAATTGTTTCAAAAACAACCAAAAAATTTCTTTAACGATGGGTTTGAAAACCTAGTGCAACATTAGCAAACATGCCTCGACTTACGTGCTGATTGCGTAGAAACATAATTGCGCAATATATAACGGCTTCTATATTAAGTGGTGTTTTATTTTCTTATTTCATTAAAATATCTTTTCCTGTTCACTTTCTATTTAAGTAGAGGCAATACTTTTCAGCTTGGTCTCAAAGTATTTCTCAAATCAACAAGTCTTGAGTTTGATTTTCTTGTTTGTGTATCGAAGTTAGTGTCCCAACAAAAATTAATGTGTCCTTTAAGTTAGTACACAGTCAGTGAATTATATTTATAAAATTAACTATAGTCAAGGACACACACACACACACACAACTGTAATAACTTGTTCAAGTGTGATCACTGTCAGCAGTATAGTACAATCTAATGCCCTGTATGCTGTGTACAGTCCAGTGCCATGTATTCTGGACACAATCTAGTGCCCTATATGCAGATCTAATTTTAAGAATTAATTAAGCCCCACGACTACAAGTATAATATAAATTCTATGAATGCGACATCAACAATCCAGTTTTCTGAAAACGACACTAACAATCCAGTTTCATGAACGTTTCCCAAGTTCAAGATTCATGAAGTCATGCTGTTGTATATAACATTATCTGACTACAGCAGACAGCTCTCTCTCTCTCTAAAGCAGACACTGAGTTCTCTCTAAAGCAGACACTGAGTTCTCTCTCAAACAGACACTGGGTTCTCTCTATTCTGTGTACAACAAGTTAGTTGAATGTTTTGATACAAAGAGAAAAAGTTCATGAGTTATGGCTGCCTCATGCAGTGTACTGCTCTAGAACATTCTTCATCTAAGAGTCAAGGATGTGTTTAGGTTGTGCTATTTCATCATCATCATCAATGTCGCATGTAGTAGTCAATAGCAGTTGAAAACAGTGCAAACCCAACAGCACCAAAAATTCCTGGCTTAAGTCCAGCTGATGAAACATCAAAATAAATAAATGTTAAAACATACACACATTGTTATCAAGTTGTCAATAATTATTTCAATACATAACAAAAGTCTGATGTTGACAATGGGCAGTAACATTTGGATAACAAGTCAATGTAACATTGTGAAGTTTTAGAAATCTACCGCATGAACAAATCCAACAACCCAACATGCCAGTTCAATGTTGATTAATTAATCATTTTGCATATTTGCTATGTCGTTCTTTTCAGGCTGCACCAATATTGACACCCATCTCTCTCAATCTGGTCAGCAAGTGGGATTCACAACCGTGAAACTAATCTGTTAGGAAATACTCTCTCAAAGCATTAACAATATCATTTCGGTCCATTGCAGTTCTCTCTGATATCATAGCTGTGCCAGCCAATCCATCAGCTCATTCATTACTCCTGACAGATTTCCTTCTATGGTTCAACCACAAATGTATCCAACATCACAGTCGGATCGAAATCAAGTTTGGCTTCACTAGAAAGTGATGAGTGATCTTTGTCTAGAAAAACCAGTATTCCAACTATTTATCTACACCTCAAGCAAACTATTCCTGTTGAACAAACTGAGTAAGTCTACATAACTCATCTACTTTCAAATATAGAATATAAATGTGAATATTCAATAGTACAAATATAAAAAAGACAAATAAAACACATCCAAACATGGAAGAAAGCATATACAAATCTCAGTATCATATAAGCAAAAGTAAGCTACTTAACCCTTTAGCTGCTAAGGACATGTATAGACATTTTCTTCATTCAGTGATAAAGATGTGTTAACACATTATACATTTCTACTGTCACTGTTATAGGCGTACTTTCCCGATTGTGACCTCGAAACAAAGAGAAGCTATTTTTAGATCCGTCTTCAGAAACTATGTAGCAGCGAAAGGGTTAATAAATTAGGCTGTGATATGAAATGATATCAGGAAAACAACAGAAATATAATCACAAATTACTGTGTTGGTCCGAGGAAACAAGGGGGGAACCTTGAAGATGTGGGCATACAGAAGATTGTATCCCCATTTTATATATTCCCTTCATATCATCAAGTACAGTTCTGTGTTTCCTTTGGACGTTCAGATATTCTTTACCCATCCGCTGTCCATCAGAGAGCTGTTCAAGCCATTCTCCCTACTGGCATACTATATACATGCACAATCCATTTCCATCTTTTAATGGTGGTCTTCAATGATGCACAGTTTGTTCGGTTTAAAAGTCTACATTTACTGTAGTAGATGGTCAGAAAATTTGCAAGATTCTTCTTAACAATTTATTTTGAAATGTCTCCAATTAGTTCGTTTGTAAATATAGCAGTAAATATAACCGTGAGAAGAAATGATCAAAGACTACCAAAGCAGGTATTGAAATGGGAGGCAAAGGGTTCAACAAAGAGAGAATACCCTAGGGAACACCTTATGTTACCAGTGCCAAACCTGGCCACTGACAACAAATGATAGAAGAAAACTAGTCACAACAGAGATGAAATGTCTACGCAGAATGCTGGGTGTAACAAGAAGAGACCGGTTGAGAAATGAAGACATCAGGAAAAAGTGGGTACAGCATCAGTACTAGATTTCATCAAGAAACAACAAATTAAATGGTTCAGCCACGTAAGCAGATTACCAACAGACAGTGCACCTCAAAGAGCAATGCTGCTCGATACAATGGGTGCAAAGCATAAGGCCGGCCACGCCAAAGATGGACCTCAGAGATAACAGAGGCGACGAAAGATACTATCTACGAAGCGCATACAAGGGCCCATTTTAGAAATCTCTTCTTGACCTGACGCTGTGAGGCAAACAGGATTCGAGAAAAGAAGAAAAGACCCTAGAGAAACCCTTAAACGAACTTTGCTGAGAGAGTAAAAAAAAGGACTCAATTCTGTGGAAGAGAGTGAGCGTGTTGCCCAGGACAGAGCGGTATGGAGAAAAAATTACTTCTGGACCTATGTAGCGTATAGCGTGCGAGAGGAATATATATATATATCTCTCATGAAGTACAAGTAGCCACTATCAACTACATCAGTTAGAGTTGTTGAAGATGAGGTAGTCAGTTCTCTCCCTGGATAACTAATTCACCTTCCATAGAACTGTGACTAAGATATCCGATTATATGACATGAGCAACCACTGCATGTCTACACAGGGAGAGATCTTGATCTGTTTTCATTATCAAGCTAGCGCTCTAACCACTTGATAATGTCAGCACTTTAACAACTAGACTATGCAAGCACTCTAACAACTTAACTAGGCCAGCAATAAGATTGTTTGCGATCGTTCTTATAAACAAAGTTAGCCACTCTTTGTACATCTGTATGTTGCCGGGGCTCACAAGGAGAGCAAAGAATAGTAACACTTCAACTTATAAGTAAGAGATGACTCAGGTAAGGGCCTGGGAAGCTAACCTAGTAAATAAAAAGCGTAGTAGAAATCAGACATGCTGGCCTATTTGGCACACGTACAATCCCTCTTAGGCTCAGATCACATACAAATCACAAAGAGTGGTTTAACAAGTGGTTGATATGGAGCGTCCAAAGAAGAAACCACTCTTTCTGATATGTGTAGAGAATGTGAGTATGTTGAGCCTCAATTAGGCCCCCAAGTTATGTAGGACAAGCACATCCTAATTTCAGCCAAAATGTATGCATATTATTCCACAGGACACAAATTAGTGGTAACTATATACAATTTCACAAGCAGAAAAAACCCCACTTTAAAATACCACATTTGGAGTTATACTGTAGCATGGTATCAGATCTGACTGGGCATAGACAGACTGTCAAAGTGAACTGATGTCAACCAGCATTAAGTAAGCTACCAAACGAACAAGTAACAAATGGTTGAACTCACCTCGAAGACCTATAATTCCACCAACAATCCCCCCAGATATTGTTCCATTGATTAGTTCAGTTTTACCTCGATACTGCCAAGAAAACAAAATAGTTGTTACAAAATGATGACATACATATTATAAATTATTGTGACATTTTGTGAGAACAAGCAGTAAGTAACTCACACAAATTTTACAAATGTAAAACAACAAAGATCAAATGGACAAAAAAACAAAGGGGTAGTAGAGACAAGATACTGGACAGTTTAACAAGAGGAAGGAAAAAAAGGAACTGAATTTTCTCTAATCCTGTTTTTGCCCCACAGTGTCAGAATAAGAAGTGATTTCTAGAACTGGCTTTTGTGTGCACTTCATAAACAGTGTTTTTCATCGCCTCTGTTATCTCTGACGTCCACTATAGAAAATAACTTACACATTTCACTGGATATAAGTTAGTATACAGAGAATTTACAGACTTCTTTTTCTAACGCTCCATATCGACCACTTGTTAAACACCTCTTTGTGATCTGAGCCTAAGTGCAATTGTATGCTGTGTCATTTATGCACCTACAAGTACATCCAATTTCTGCAAAACATTATTTACTAGGGTAGCTTCCCTAGGCCCCACTTCAGTCGCCTCTTACAACATGTCTTATAAGTCAGAGTGTTACTTCTTTGCTTCTCTTCCTAGCCCCGACAACACACTGGCAACTTACAGACTAAGCAAGGATGATGTCCATGAAATTTGAATATGATATAATTCATGGAAACACTATTGGTTATTGAACCGACATTATTACACTCCCGGCAGACCCATAGGTGCTCAAGTCTCTCCCAGCAGATGTCGAAGGGTATGCATACTTATGATTCCTGTGGCTCACTGGTTAAACATGATGCTCACTCTGCCCCTCAGTTCTACTTGTACAACAGGTAACTTCAAACTCCATAAATCAATTCAACATCTATTTTAGTGTCTTCAATTATCCAACATGCGGTCATGAAGAGGCAGAAAAACATCCTCAATATCCATCTTCAACTCCCTGACATTCAATGCAAGCCTGTTTGCTCTCTCACTGCCGCAAACACCCACATGTCCATGACAATAGATCCACATAAGCCTCTGGAGGTTAGAAACTTCAATAGACAACATCCACTCATGGAAACATTAGCCAAGAATTAAAGAAGTCCTGAAAAAATATGGAATAAGAAAGAAGAACATGAAAAGAAATAAGAAAAAATAGCCCCTCAAAAAATGTATCAAACAAATGAAATATAACACTGTTATAAAACAAACTAGTAAAAGGGTGATTTAGAAGATGATAGCATAAGTAGATATACATTGACCCCAGAGACAGTAGTTAACCTAATATGAACTTATAGAGCAGTGGACACCACTGGGGCAGTGGAAAAAAACAGGTCTAGGAATACATAGAGAACTTTTGAAGCAGAGCTCAAAGACATGCATTAGGATTAAGTTTGATGTAGAAATAAATGCACAAAATTGAATTTGTTTGTCTCTGTCTTATGTGCACAATAATGCGACAGATGATGATAAACTTACAGATTCTACTAGACACTCGGTGCCAGCAAACATAAATCCAACAAGTCCAAAATTTTTGCCATATGACATTGACCGTGCTTTCATTTCCTTTAAGACCATGCGGGTAGTTGGTGTTTCTGTAGTCATTGTTGACATTGGATCAACTCCAGCTGTAAACAGACCAAATGCCATTCCAAGGCCAAACCCTAGAAACAAACAACATATAAATACAATATGTTGTTTATATAGATATTCAGTGGGAAAAAATCCACCGTATTTAATTATTCTGTATACTTGGTTCCGACTGGGTAGATATTTAAGCTGAGAAATAGCAATCACACTGTTTACAGACATTTAACTGTTGCCATATAGTGTGTAGGACATTTGACTTGCCATGCAGTGTGTAGGACATTTGACTTGCCATGCAGTGTGTAGGACATTTGACTTGCCATGCAGTGTGTAGGACATTTGACTTGCCACACAGTGTATAGGATATTTGACTTGCCACAAAGTGAAAAGGACATTTGACTTGCCACACAGTGTGTAGAACATTTGACTTGCCACAAAGTGAAAAGGACATTTGACTGTTGCTGTGCACGACATTTGACTTGCCATGCATCGAGAAGGGCATTTGGCTTGCCACGCAGTGAGAAGGGCATTTGACTTGATATACAATGTATAGGACATTTGACTGCAGCCAGGCAGTGTGTAGGTCATTTGACTGTTGCCATGCAGAGTGTGTGTTTAGTTCATAATTTCTTCCCTGGAAAGGAAAACTGTATCTTCTGACATTATCATGTCTTGAACCTGCATCCTTCAAATTGTGAGACTGATGATTTAACAGTTTTATCCTCTTCATTTCTTCTTTGTTCAATTGACGATTTCCATGCTTATTACTGATAGTTAACAGAGACACACAAAATGGGAGAGAAAATAGATCAATAATATGCATGCAGCAAGTTAGAAGATGAGCATGTCTACATCATTATTGGTTTCTAAACTGATAACATTGCACTCAGGCAGACCCATAGGTGCTCAGTCTTCCCAACAGATATAGAAGAGTATGCATACTGATGGTTTCCATGGCTCGCTGATTAAACACACCTCTCGCTCTGTCCCTCAGGCATCCAGTTCTACTTGTACAACGGGTAACTCCAAACTGCTTAAATCGATTGATCGATTCAACATCTATTATAGCGTCCTCATACAAAAGACACTGCGAAGAGACCGAAGAACATCCCCTTATCCATCTTCAACTCCCCAACAATCGATGCAAGCCTGTCCGCTTTTTAAATACCGTTAACACCTGCATGCCCAGGACAGTAAATTCATGTACGCCGCTGGAGGTTAGAAAATTCTATAGACGACATTCACTCATGCCGAAACCTGCCCTTCTGGATCTTGTGAAGCATCGACTGAGAGTCAGATACAACAATAGCTCCAGTAAATGAAGTCCCAGAAAGCCAATGGAGAGCAGCAGTAACAGCCTCAACCCCCATCCTCATACTAAAAGTAATTGCCCTGTACGCTCCACTTCGCTCAGCAACAACCCTGCCATGCGCATTAGCCAAGAAACCCCAGCCGGACTTCTCACCACGATGAACCGACCCATCGGTATATACAACAACATCATCATCCCTTACATTATCTTCTATCAGCTGCTTAACTGCGAGATCAGAGCCTTCATTTTGCCCCAATCTCTACATTCTCTTCCAAGAGTAATGATAACGTTGAGATAGTTGGTCATGCTACCATCTGTTGGGATCCATTCTTCCCATTTTGGTAGGGTCACGACCGTAGTCACCTGGCTAATTGTTCTCTCAGCCGGGCCATCCACGACATGCCACGCTTGATTCTCGTGCCCTTAACATCATTAGTGTTCTTGTGTAGTGGATGTCTCTTATCCGCAGTAACCCCCATATATGCCTTGGTTTGGGCGATTGCATGACGGGAGCGTAGTGACAGAAGGTCAAGCATATATCTCATCTTCACAATGGGGTATCTCTAGTGCAGCCCAGGACTATACGCATACCTTCATTCTGAACCTGTTCGAGTCGTTCACATTGTGATCTTGATATCGTAAGAATGCTGAGTCCGTAATCTACCACAGACATAACCAGTCAATCGAACAAAAGGACAAGTGGTCTCTGCTCAAGATGTGAGGCTACCATAACTTTGAGAGCCGTCCGACCACACTTGCAACGTTGTATCGTCTGTTCAACATGGTGTTTGAAAGATAAGACTACGATCAAAGGTTATTCCAAGATAGGGCATCCTGTCACTGCACTCGATAGTATGTTCATCAAAGATTACACTGGGTAGATCAGCCTTGACTATGGAATTAAACAAGCACCACAACATACACGCTTTTGCAGGATTGACCTGAGAGCGAGACTCTACATCAATAATAAGCATGCAGCAAGTTAGGAGATGAACATGTCTACATCAATAATATGACAAATCATTGAACAGAAACAGACTCGACTAATAATAATAATGTGCGGTTTATGATTGAAAAATGAAGACTAGTACAGACAACTAGAATAATATAAGTGCGTCTGTGTGTTGGTGAGTTCGGCTTTGGGCTGGCTACCCCATCAGGTAAATAACTAAACTAGCTACAAGATACAGCAAACTATGATTCATGAACTAGCATTAGTTGGTTGAGGGTATATGCCTCTACTGGGGTTTAAAAGAAGAACAACACAATTGCACAGACTAATAGGCTCTATCCTCACTTTGCTGCTGTTGTTTATTATTGATTTGATATAATTAGTATGCAGACAAAACTTGCTTATTGAAGATTATAGTTTTCAATTTACTGCAGACATGAATTTTCCCATTGAGCTAATGATGTGATACACTATCATACACGGAACAGTTGAGTACTTGCATATCCGTCTTTTAGTAATTTAATAGACCTAGAAATGAATGTCAGTTTTAGTTTATAATTGAGCTCCGAGTCCCTCATTGACGCTTACAGTGTCCCACTTGCCATTGATTATCTTATTAGTATCGGATAGTTGTTTTGTAAACAAATTGTGATTGGTCAACGGTCTTAAAATTATACTCATTATACTTATAGTTATACACTATCTATCAATCAATCAAGTGCCTGCCGGCGTAGGCGATCATATCTCTCCACAACTCTCTTTGCTTGGTGCATGTAATCAGTTCTGACGTGGATATTTTGTCGAACCATGATGTCAGGCCATCCAACATCGTCTTCCTCTGTCTTCTACGATCTCTCCTTTCCTGAATTTTACACTATCTATACTCTAACTTCTTATAGGCAACTTATGTTGGTCGTGAAATGATACCAATATTCCATCAGTACCGTATAAGGGTGTCATGGATGTTTTTAGTTTTACATTGAGTATGTAGGTAACCCTAACAGATGAGATGATTGATTGTGTGAGCCTGGTGGGAGTGGTGGTTTCGAACGAAAGGGTTGCGTCAACTGTCATTCTAAGCTTGTCCGTTCACTATCGTAATCAATTATCGAAAACGAGTTGATTTCTGAAAATGTCTAATTCAATTAGTATAATTATACAATTTATGTTATAATTCGAACAGCAACTTTTTCGTCGTTATTGAAATTACTTACCAACGACACCGCTAGCTGCAGACTTAAAACCACAACTGTCGAATATATTTCTAATAAAAATTTCTTCACGAGTTAAGGGCATCTGTGGAATACCTCCAATAGGAGCGACAACATTTGTCCGTGGTTGCTTCTTGTTGCCTATAACATGATCTATTATTAAATTGAAATTAGAAACATCTTCGTGGGTTAAGTTTTTTGGTATGCCTAATTCACCGAGCTCGTTTGAATTCATGTTGGTTGTTTCATTTATTCGCGTGGCCATTTCGGTTTAACCTTTGGTGATATGGGAGGTTACTCTGACTGCTTGCCTTCTTGTTGGATGAAGTCTGCCAGATGGTCTTAGTCAATATCAAACAACAGTCAAGATTAATCTCGAGTATTCACAAACTCTTATCAAAAAACCGTCTTTGAACGATACCAATATTAATATTATATAGCGTAGTGTTTTCTTCATGACCATTAATATTACTGGGAAACAAAGTGAAAGTAAGTGTGTTTTATCCGTAGTGACTGAAGTCAGACTGAGTCGCCCAGCCACGGCCACTGACTCAACAACCTGAACCAGAACTCAGTGGTTGGTCTCATTCATTGTTGTCAGTCATCATACCGTGCAGTTACACAGCCTGTACTGACTGTAAGGTAAGGTTTATTTATAGTTTATGTTTTGTCTTCTTGTTTGCATTTTCTGGGGGGCTTGGTGTTGATTGGATCTTGTTTCTGCGTCTAGTGACACCTTATTTTATAATTTAAAGTAATATTCTGTTGCACCCCGGCCTAGCAATCGCAATGAAATGCTTGCTGATGGTGGCTGATCTTTAAACTACGTCCTTTATTTATAATTTAGAGATATTTATGTCCTATTTGCGGTCCTTAGCCGTTGTGCTGGCTATCATCAACTTGTCTGCAATTTGAAGTGTGTCTTTCTATATTCATCCATGAAGTGTTTCTTGTCCTTATTCATCCACCTGTCCAGCATGGGAAATCTTGATGGTATCTTAGCAACATGTAATTGGGGTCAATAGAGCACTTAAGTTCTCTACCAAGACAAGATTGGACGGAGGGCAACTGAAGAGATAGCATTCCTAAAAATGGTTACTTCTAATAAACACTAACAGCTTGTAGAAAATGATTATTTGAAATGGGAGACAAACAGTATTCAACATTGATTATTAAGAATAATAAAGGACTACCTTTTTGAGGACAGTCAGATTCTACTATCATAAACTTCAACAACACATAAGGCTAAGAATCAACTTATGAAAATGAACACCATCAAAACAGAAGTCATGAAAATAAGTAGATCTCCCAACCAAATCAACATATATGTGAACAATACAGAAATCACACAGATCTTATAATTCAGACATCTAGGAGGCATTTTCATAGAAGATGAAATAATGGACAGAGAAATCAAGACTAGATGTCAAAAAGCCAACACAGAGACATACCAACTTTAACGATTGCTCAAACATCAAAGCGTAGACATGACATTCAGTCGACAACAGTATATTTTTACTACCTCTTACCAATATCAGACATGGTACCTGACTAAAACCGAAGAGAAAGATCCTAAAATGTGAAATGAGCTGTTTAATAAAAGCTGTCAGTGTTACAAGACGGGATATTAGAAACATTGTTGGAGTCAAACCCTGCATCGAAGAAATTGAAAGACAAATAATAAAATGGTTTGACCACCAAATGAGATTGAAATCAGATATAATACCATCAACAACTGACAACCCGACCTCAGGGTATGAGGAGACTGAGAACCTGATGGATAGTTGACATCCTGCGACAACATGAACTAGCATCTGCAGATGCAGCACACCTGGCCGGTAATAGAAAAACTGCATCTCCACACTACTATTCATGGCAAATGGGGACATGTTAAGATACTTTAATCATTTGCTGCAATTCAGTGCAGAATAGTGCATGATTGATTGTATATTATTGATATTTCCTCCCAAACTTTAGTGAAAGTAGAATAGATCAAACTAATGTTTTCAGAATCATCATGATATCTTTGAAACTATTTTATTGTAATTATAGAATGAAAACTACAGCATGAGTATTTAAATTTATAGATACTCCAAACCTCCAGAGTCTTACATGGACATGTTGTTCTGGATATGCAGTGGAGACAGCTTGCAGGCTGGCTTTGAAAGATCCAAAAGTTGTGGTCTTTAGTGGCATACTGCAGTTGTGAACTGCTGCCTTTTAGAGAGTGGCACTTCAGATGAAGAAGAGCTGTAGTGGCATAGTGGTTATTGCACTTGCTTCATAAGCACATGGTCCCAGGATCAAATTCTTCAGTTGGGGAGGGATTTTTTTCTGATTGCAAACGCTCTCTTATTAACCCAGCCTCAATTGGGTACCAGAGAAACACTTGAAGTAAAGGTGGCAGACGTGATACTAACTACATCATGTGCCGTAGGTCAACGTAAAATGTGGGCTTATCAACACATTGCCCAATATATCACATGGTATGAAAATGGGTTCTTTACATTATGGCAAATTTCTTGGCAGCAAATGCTTGAAATAAAATGTCTCATGATTAGGACCATACAGTCTGTACAGAAGTATTTGTGTGTAACCAACGCGTGATAGAAATAAATAAAATGTCTCATGACTAAGTTTGTACTGCTTACAGCCAGTAGAGAAGTGTATGTGTGCATGTAACCAACAAGTGATAGAAAGAATCAACATGCATATATTTTGACATCTGCTAGGGAAGACTGAGTACCTGTTTAGCTAGAGAACTATGAGATCAGTTATGTTAATCAATAACTAATTTTTGATGCACAACTGCAAGCAAATTCTTTATTTTTTCTTGTCTTAGGTGAAGATGGCTGCTGTGGTATTCAACTCCCTGTCTCTGCTATGCGGAATGTATCGACAGTTAAAACCGTATCCAACCAAAACAAAGTATGGGCTTCCACTTCCTCCACAATGTCATGTAGAAATATCCGATGAGGAAATTAGAAATCGTCCTATCTTGATTATCGGAGACATACATGGATGCTATGATGAACTTGAAAATCTCATTAATCAAGCGCAGATTGTTGCTAATACTGCTGATATCTATTGTATATTTGTTGGAGATATGATCAACAAAGGACCAAAAAACCTTGAAGTATTGACTTTTGTCAGAAACTTAACTAGCAAAGGAAATGCAGCGGCAGTGAAAGGCAATCATGAAGAATCTTTGCTGAGAGAGTACCGCAGTATGAGACAGGATAAAGATTATCAACTTTCCTCAAAGTACAAGTACTTGAGTACATTCTCCACTGATGATTTCCACTACCTTCAAAATTTGCCTTATTCATTGACAATTCCCAAGATAAATTCAATAGTTGTGCATGCAGGCCTTGTGCCTGATGTTCCCTTAAAGCATCAATGCCTCATAGATTTGTGTCATATGAGAAACATTGTGTATAGTTCTCATTTGTGGGGTCAAGTAGCCATTGGTCATAGTAAGGTGGATGAAGGTGTGGCTTGGGCCTCTCGGTGGAGCGGTCCTCAACATGTCTATTACGGTCATGATGCTCGTAGAGGGTTGCAAGATTTACCATATTCTACAGGGCTGGATACAGGATGTGTGTATGGTTTCAGACTGACAGGAATTATAATCAAGCCTACAGGAGAGAGACATTTTCTCAGCGTACCTGCTCAAATGTCATATTATTCATCGTAAACAAATTTATAGTATTCTTATTTATGTTTGATTGCTCATATTTCATTTTAAAATATCTTTGTTATTATTACTGGATAAGCATTCGTTAGTTTGATCTGTTCTCATGTCACTTACTATTACATTCTGTATCGTTTTAGTATTATATTCCTCTCGTATCATACTACAGCCCACAATCATGATCAACAATACCAACTCTGACTGCCAACAAGTGGTTTTTTTTGTTCACAGATGCACTAAGCCCTCCAGAGTAAACTCCCAACCCTGAGAAAAGAGCTCAGTAAGATTTCTGCCAACAAGAGTTACACTCCAGTGGGTACCTTCACACTATGGAGTGCCAGGTAATGAGAAGGCAGACAAACTTTCAAAAAGGAGAGCAGAATGTGAACAAGTAAAAAAGGAAATCACCTACTTTGAAAAAAAAGAGCTACCGTGGACATCAGAAAAGAACCTAAACTATCCAACGATGACTACCACACACTCGACAGACAAGGACAGACTATCATCTTCCGACTCAGGATAGGACATAACAGACTGAACAGACCTAAACAAGCTATGATTGTCCCCATCCCCTCTGTGTTTCTATGGCACCACTGATCAAAGCACAGAACATGTCCTGCAAGACTGTCCTCTCTAGAAAGAAATGTTGGCCCTGCAACCCAACACTACATTCAAAACTACATGGTACCAGAGATGAGCTCCAGACAACAGTTGGTCGGCTTCATCATAAGAACGTGCCTAATAGTACGATCATCAAAATAGCGAAGAAGTTATACAATGCATAGGGCCTACAAGAAAATGCCTGCTTTGATAGTCTTTAATCATTTATTTTCAAGGTGTGTCCAACATATCTCTATCTTCTCTTTCTTATAACAGTCGTTACTAGTGGTTGACCAGCCATTTATCTGATTTCATCACTTCTCTTGAATTCATCTTATTTTATGTTTATCATTTTTCGCAGACATCTATTTTCAAATGCATTCAACTTGCTTTCTATATCTTTAGTCATTTTCCAACTTTTGCTGGCATATGTTAGGATGGATACCACATTGGAATTGACAATTTGTAATTTAGTTTTAAAACTATATATCTTGGAGTCACATATTTTATTTAGACTTTGAAAAGCTGATGTTGCTTACAATTTGTAATATACATTATGTATACATTGCTCAAATAAATAATAGATATCGTGTATATAAATAGAGTTGCGATAGTGTAGTTGTTAGTGCACCTGCTTCTTAGGCATATTGTCTGGGTTCAATTCCACAGTGGGAGTGACATTTTTTCTAGCTCTAAGGACTCTTGAATCAACCCGCCCTCAATTTGGTACCAGAAAAATACAGGGAAATAAAAGTGGCCACCATGATGTTGACCACATCACCCATCATGTGCCAATGCTCAATCAAAAATATAGTTCTAACATCATATACCACAATATTTCTTATGGTATGACAAATGGTTTCTTCCTTGGTCTATGTATACATTGATGATGACAGACTGCAAAGAAAAATATATTTGTAAAAAATTGTATAGTTTATTGGTAACCCTTATTCGTTATTGTGTATGATATATGTTGGTGACAATATGCTGAGAAATAAATATAAATATAGAAAAACCTATTTAAAGATATTCAATCTGTATAATGAAAGTAATAACTATGATATTTATTTATTTTTATATCTATATACTCTCTCTCTGTGTGTCATAGTTGACACATACAGCATTCACATGTCATCCCCATTGTTGCTAGCTTGTTGCATTTCTACTCATGGTGTCCCTTGTCAATCCATACTATTTCATTTCTCTTTCCACAATCTTTATCCAGGTTTCCTTTGATTTGTCAAAGTGCTTGGTAGCATTCTACACGCAGCTTCAAGCAATCTACATCTTCTTTATCTGTGGTCATGTTTGCCAGTGACATGCAATTACTTTTCTTCCCCAGCTCCTCGTTCGTCATCTTTTCTGGTCCAAAATATTTACAGCATTCACCTAATATTATAATAACTAATGGTAATATATCATGTGCATAGTTAGCTGTGGATAGCTTTCTTCTGCGTTCTCACTAGATTGGGATTTCGGATTCTCTAATAAAGGCAGCCGTCTGCCTCAGACTATCAGCCAATCCATACAGTTTGTCTTGGACGCTAGTGTAAGTGGGCCACCTCTTTCTTCTCAAGTCTGCATACTGGGGCAGTTCTGTAGGATATAATTCCTATGATTTCTGCTTCCTGTTTGTGCCGACCTCCTCCCGCAGAAAGTTTTGGCCACCTCGTGATGGTAGGTCTGACATTCTTACTGCGTGGCTATATCTCTGAGGCAGATTGGCGACCGTAGAATCCGTTATCCAATTCCTCATTGTGAGGGTCGTTGCACCATGTTATGCGCCTTATGGCCTGGTGCATCCGTTTCTGCAAGCATTTGTTTCGGGTTAGCATTTCCTGGCAGACACATGCATCCGATTTCAGCCAAACCTCCTTAGTTGCCTCTTACGACATGTGTGGCAGGTAACAGTGGTTCTATTCTTTACACCCCAAATTTGGGCCCGGTAACCACCCGGGTGAAATAGTTTTCTATCCCCAGCGATTTCTATTTTTGATTATTGGTGTTGCTGTCAAATATCATCTGTATTCTCACCTCTCAATGTGTGCCAGCTCTCACAGAATGATTTAAACTATTTCCTTATCATAACTCGTCCACCTCCCACAACAAAAGTTATTTGTATCAGTTTCTATATCCCTTGGTTTCCCTCAATATATCAATGATATCTATTGATGACATTAATATATTTACTATTCTTCTGTAACTATACATCTCTATAACCTTTAGTGGTCTATGTTTTGACTTATTCATCTCTCGTCATGGAGCATAGGGCATCAACAGTTGTTCGCCACCTCTCTCAGTCTCTGGCTGTTTTACTTATTTCCCAGGACAGTTCAGCACCCCTCAGTTCCTCAAGAAGACTCCATTTCCAGGTTTGTTTAGGATGTTCCATTTTCCTTGTGGGTTCCACTCAAGTGCTTTTCTATTGACACTTGGCTGTGTCATCCATAGGGTATGCCCATCACATCGCTATTTTCTTCTCTTAACCTGTGTTATCAGGGAGTCCTGTTCTTATCCACAGGTCTGTGTTTGCCACTCTGTTGTACCATCTCAGTCTAAGAATATGCTGAAGATATCCATTCTTTGTTTACATATATATGTGTGTGCCCATTGTACATATACATGACAAGATTATCTTCTTTCTCGAATCCTGTATGCCTCACATCGTCAGGTCAGGAAGAGATTTCTAAAACGGGCCCTAGTATGCGCTTCGTATATAGTCTCTTTCGTCGCCTCTGTTATCTCTGAGGTCCATCTTTTGGCCGGCCTTTTGCTTTGTACCCATTGTATCGGAGCAGCATTGCTCTTTGGGGTGCACTGTCTGGTGGTAATCTGCTTACATGGCCGAACCATTTAATTTGTTGTTTCTTGATGAAGTCTAGTACTGATGTTGTACCCACTTTTTCCTGATGTCTTCATTTCTCAACCGGTCTCTTCTTGTTACACCCAGCATTCTGCGTAGACACTTCATCTCTGTTGTGACTAGTTTTCTTCTATCGTTTGTTGTCAGCGTCCAGGTTTGGCACTGGTAACATAATGTTGGGAGAAATATTGTGTTGAACATTGCTCTTTTTGTGTTCATGGTGACGTGTTTGCATCTTAAAATTGGCGCCTTTTGCCCTATCATTTGATTTGCTTTGTTGCATCTGTGTTGAATTTCATTAGTTATTCTTCCATTTGCTGAAAAATGCTCCCCAGGTATGTGAAATCTTTTATTTGATTTAGTAGGTGATTATCGATGGAGATATTGGTAGTGCTTTCCTCTCTGGCGAATGTCATTACTTCTGTTTTATCGATGTTTATTCTCATGTTGTATTCGTTACATGCTAACTGGAGTCTGTTGATGTGTTGTTGTAGCTGTTCTTCTGTTGTTGATATGATTGCCTGATCGTCTGCAAAAGAAATTCATTTAAGAGTTCTCCGAGGTTGTTTCCTTCGCTGGTGTTAGCTATTTTACAGATGTGGTCAATATACGTGATGAATAGCAGCGGGATAGTACGCAACCTTGTCTTACTCCTGACCCTACGTGAAACTTTTCCGATAATCCTGTATTTGTTCTAATCGTACATTGGCTGTCAGTATAAATGTTCTTGCAAAGGTTGTTTAGGTGTTCATTAACCCCATAGATTGTTAGTATTTTCCACAACTTGTGCCTATCTACGCGGTCGAACGCTTTTCCTGATCTACAAATGCAACGTGTAGATGTTTGTCGTGAGTTTCTATCTGTCTGAGCATTGGTCCGCTTTCTTCTGAATCCTTTTGGAGTCATTAGCTTGGCTCGATGATGTGGCCTTAGATTATATTTAGTGTGGCTCAGAGCTATGCCTCTACATGTACAGTCCTCTTCCTTTCTTAGATGGGAACATTTGTAGCATTCCTCAATCTTCTGGTGTTTGGATCAGACTGGTTGAATATCAGGACCAGCTGATTCCTACCTCTTTAGTTGCTTTGATTAGGTCGGCCGGGATATTGTCTGGGCCTGGTGTTTTATTAGGTGGGGCCATATTTACAGCATTTCTGATCTCTGATAGTGTTATGCTTGGTTCTACTTCTGAAGTTACATTTACTGTGTGTTCTTGAGTATTCAGTTGGTCCTCTTGTTGTAGGTTGAGAAGTTCACTAAAGTATTGTCGCCATCTGTTCATTATCATTTTGGATCATTAAGAGCTTGGCCATTTTCATCGTTAATAATTTCAGTTGGGTCATATTGTTCTTGTCTTTCCCGCATAGCTTTAATTTTCTTGTAGAAATGTCTTGTTGAATTTTGTAGTCTGAATTTAATGTTTCGCCATAATCTTGCCATGCTTGTATTTTAGACTTCTTTATTATCTCCTTGGCTTGTTTTCTAGCTGTTCTATACTCAGTGAGGTCGTTTTGATGTTTGTTTTTGCCCATAAGTTGTATCTGACAAGATTATGACTGTGTAAAAGAACTAATTTTCTGGCATCCATTGATCAGTCTATAAACAACATATCATATCGACATACATCTGTGTTTATATGTTACTGTACGTGCTGTAGCTTACAGCAGAAATCTCATTTAAACATTGACATACTTATTAAGATTGTTTGTATAAATAAGAAAAGGGATATTTGATTTGTGTATTATAAACATGTGGGCGTCTATAGCTTAAGCAGTAGTGAGCTCGATCACAACCCAAGTGTACATAGTTCAAACTATGCGGCGCGCAGTTATGGAGCAAATTTGTTCCTTGGAAAATAACGGTAAACATAGACCTTACCGTCCATAAAGCAATGGCAAACTACTGAAGATTTAAGTGGTACCTAGAAAATCAACACCTCGTTTACTGTGGTTGATGGTGACGTCTTGTAAAGGATATGCCATGATTTTCATTCAAACAGAAGATTCTCAAATATATCATTAAACATATCATAGTTTTCATTATCTCATAGATATGTAATCTTATATAGACTATGTCTGCAAAGTCTCAATAAAAAACTTTTCTATAGGTCCCAGCACATGGGAAGGACTTGCTGATGACAGAGTTGTGTGGAAAGCCAAATTATGAAAGGGCTCATGGTATTTTGAGAAAAGACTTTTGTATGAGCTGAACGACGAGAGAAAAGCAAAAACTCAGAAGTTGTCACAGTAAAACACTTGCCAATTGACCGTCTGTAAAAACGAAAAAGGCCATATATAGACTAGGAATAAGTCAAACAGTTCTCTGACAGTGTTAAAATGTGAAACATGTACTGGAGCATGTCCTGCAAGACTTTTCTCTCATAGGTGAGCTGAGAGGCAACAAGCTTTGATGAAACCTGACAATCTTGGAGCTGATTAGATTAAGTGCATGACCAGAGATTGCAGAAGAAGATATATAATAACAGTTGTGAAACTGAATACTACAAACTAATAATGCTAGATAAAACTGCACCCATGTGTTGCTGGGGTCGTCAAGGGGAACAAAGGATAGTAAAACTACAACCTACAAGGCATGTTGTAAGAGGCGACTGAGGTAGGTGCCTAGGAAAGCTATCCCAGTAAATAAAAAGGTGTTGCAGAAAACGGATGTGCTGGCCTACTTGTAAGCGCATAACTGGAACAGCGTACTATCGCTCTTACTCAGATCACATACAAATCACAAAGATTGCTTTAACAAGTGGTTGATATGGAGCGTAAGAAGAAGAAGAGGGCATTTCTACTCTGAAAAGCTTGCGAGTGATGGACCAGGCTGTATTCTGAATACCCTAAGGTAAATTGAGCTTGCAAACATTCAAGAAAGGAAGGTGAATCTATAACCCTAACCAAACTGCAAGAATACCACATCAAATAGAGTGTAACCAGACAAGAGTGCTATGCTGAAAGCCAAAGAAGAATAGTAAACCAACACAGTACTAGTGTTGTTAGTCGCCACATGCTGAGGGACAAACTCAGCAAGAAATCTGAGTATGTATGAACTAATTGCGGTGATGATCTGCTAACTAAACTATATCATCTCAACTGTGTTATACCCAAAGCACAACTTGTGTATTGTATTTGTACAAATCCCATTTCTATTACAGATCTCTATCTAATATTGCTATCAATTTATATACTGAATCTGATATTATCAAATTTATATTAAAATGAAACAAAAACATAACCCAGTGTTAACTTGTTTTTATTTGCTTGTGTAATATCAACATCACCCACCCACCATCAACATTTATTCTTTCATCTTCTTTATGTGTGCTGGAAATAATTCAATGTTATCTCTTGTCAAAACTTCACTGTATTTTATTTGTCACACAGAGATATGTATAGTTTACTTACCAGTGTTTGTCTCAATGTATCATATTTGGGGACAATAGTACGTAAAAATAATGCAACAGATAAAACAAGCATGACAAATGATATTTTAAGCAACAGAGAGAAAATGTGAACAGTTTTTAATACCTCTGTTCACTACTAACAAAGGATGGGATGAAGGAAATTAAAATAAGAGCAAACATGGCTTTACCAAAAATTAAACAACTAAAAACAGTATGTAATGGAACCGATAGTCAAAAAAAGATCAGATTACTAAGAGCATGCATATTCCCAGTGGCAATGTATGGATGTGAAGCATGGATATTTAACAAGGCAGTGCAAAAAAACGTGCTTTTGATTATAAGTGTTACAAAAGAGTGCGTGGGCTGTTTCTGCACGCTCAGGAGGAACAATAATAGGAGAGGCCAGTGGGGCCTACGCGACAACCACAAGTAGTTTGACGATGGAGGTACGGGCGGTTACAGAGGCGGTGACGTGGTTGTCATCTCATGACTTCGCGCGTGTTTTTATACTCAGTGACTCCATGAGCATGATTCGTAAAGTTGAAACAGGAATGGTGAGACGGAACTGGGTGGAGGTACTGGTACAGACTGGGATCAAAGAAATAACCTTCATTTTTGTCCCTGGACACGCAGGAGTAAGGGGTAATGAACGAGCTGACAGATTGGCTGGCATTGCTACAGTATCAGAGGGGCTGCAATGGACCGAAATGACATTCTTAACGCACTGCGAGTCTTTTCGAACAGAAGAGTTTCAGGGTTGCGAGTCCCACTCGCTGACCAGATTGAGAGAGATGGGTGTCAAGATTGGTGCAGCCCGTAAAGAACGGCATACTAAATATGCAGAGACTGATTAATCAACATCGGACTGGTGTGTTGGGCCGACGGACGCTGCTGGATTTGCGGAGATCGGAGCACCTATGGACATGTCCGGAGTGCTATGATGATAGTCCTCTGATAACTGAGAAGAGTGCTACATATATAATGGACAGAGCAGAGAACAAATAGATCTATCCAGAAAGAACTCAAATTTTAAAAAAACAACTGATTGATGCTACAATTAAAAATGCGAAAATTTAAGTATTTTGGACATATATATAAAGACACGAAGGGCTGGAGAAGACCATCATGTAAAGAGGCATCCCTGCAAAGAGGAAGATCAATGAGAAGATGGATTCAGGAAGTAAATGCTGATTTGAGAATGACGGCTGTAGAGACGGGACATCTGGTCTATGAGAGAGAAATTCTGAAGGACTGTTAGGGTGGAAAAATTCTGCTCAAGACAAGCTATTTGATGACGAATATGTACAGTGTAGTTCATGTGCATGTGGCCACTGAGTTGATCAGATCCGATGAAAAGAACAAAACTGATTGATTGAAAAAACTATGGACATAAAAAACAAATATCTTCATTTGTTAACAGCTTAAAATTGAAGAGAAATGGTTGATGAAGAAATGAATGAAATATGTTAAACATATAAAACATGATTCTCTTGAGAAGATCATTCTGGGTGGCACTTTACGGTAGCAAACTAAAAAATGTCTCCAGAAACGGAATGTGTCTGATGTTATTAGCTGGTAGGAAGCAACACATACAAATAACTCAATAGCCAGGTCATACTCCTTTTGTTTGATTATAGTGAACACATGTTCTTAGTTTCATCACTACCATTTACTTATTTTGACCACAATTACTTCTTTGAGAATTCGTGTTACTGTTCTAATAAGTCTCTTTAGATATAATCTAGCATTACTTGCAGTGCCAGCGCGGGGCCCGTAGCAAATTTTACCAATGGGTCCTAGGTTTTGTATGATAATAAAATAAAACACAATTTTTACAAACAAACTTGTCTCGATTTAATGTGAGCAAATTTAGAGATAACACTAGACAAATCAATTTCTCTAAGTAAATTACATTCAATGTGCATTAAGGTGAGGTTATTTAGACGATCTTGTCCAATCATGTTTCTTAACTCACTTTTTAAACGCTTTAATATCTAAATAGAAGCTGTACCGATGCAATATTCACATTAAGACAACTGACGGAAAGCGCAATAGAACATAACAAGACATGTAGTGTGGCATTCATAGATCAGGAAAAGACCTTCGACAGAGTCGATAGAAACAAACTATGGGATAGTTTAAGATAATATGGAATCAGCAAACATCTCATCAAGGTCTGCAAGAGTTTATACATTTCAAATAAAGGTTACATAAGAACAAAAGCCGGAACATCAAAAACATTCACAGTAAACTCAGGAGTTAGGTAGGGGTGTGTGCTCTCCCACTGCTTTTATAACATACATGGACAACATAAGTAGAGAAGCAGGAATAGAGAAAGAAAATAATATTTCAGAACTTTTATTTGCAGATGACCAAGTACTGATTGCAGAAAACGAAGAATCTCTCCAGAACCATATGAGCTTAGTTAACATCAAGGGTGAGGAGTACAACATGAAAATAAATATAATAAAGACAGAGACAATGGCAATAAGTAGACAACCAGAAAGCCTTACAATAAAACTCCAGAACGTAGACATAAAACAAACAATTGAGGCCAAATACTTAGGAGCAATTTTCACAGCAGATGGAAGTATCGATAGCGAAATCAGCAATCGTTGCACAAAAGCTAACCAAGTACTGGGACAGTTAACACCACTGTTGTCACACAAAGAGATAGTCAGATACCGCTAACAACTAAAGCAAATCTCATAAGAACGATTTTCTGGCCAACACTTACTATGTTACCAGTGTCAAACATGGCCAATAACAACAGCTAATGAGTGAGTGGAAAATCATAACGACAGAGATGAGGTGTCTTAGAAGAGCTGCAGGTGTGGACAATAAGAGACAAAATTAGAAATGAAGAAATCAGAAGAGACTGGATGTGAAACCAGTTATGCAATTCATAAAAGAACAACAGATTAAATGGTTTGGACACCTGACCAGAATGCCCTGGTATCGCCTGCCACATATAAAAAGTAGGTCCCTAGAAGCGCGAGATCCGTAGCATAGGCTAATCCGGCGCTGATTACTTGCCATCGGAAGGGTATAAAATACACCGCAAATTCAACAATTGTATCTTCCAAGTAAACTGATGAAGATTTAAGTCCCTCTACCAAGTTATACATGAAAGTAAAAAGGAGTGTATTTATCAGTTGGGTTTCTACTGTAGTATTATAAGAAGATATTACCGCACCTTCAGTGTACACGTCCTCTTACCATAGCTTCATCATCATCAAGTAGCCTGAGCCTTCCGGAACTTGGCTCCCATGATAGCAGTCCTGAAAAACTATGATCTGTGCAAGTTGGCCGGCGTCAGCAGCAGTCCTTCTCAGATCGTCAATGACATCTTGCACCCATCATCTTCTAGGTCTTCCTCTTGTTCATCTTCCAGGCACCATTCCTTCCAAAATTATTTTCTCTAGGCGCTAATGTCGTTTGATGTATCCGACATATTTAATTGTCCTTGTTTTTATGATTTGTAATAGCCAACTCTCTTTAATATCAAGCTGTTGCATAACAGAAGCGTTTGCTCTTTTCTCTGTCCATGATATTCTAAGTACTCTTCTGTATCAATTGCATTAATTATCTTCTCTTCCGATTTGTCAATGTTCCATGTCTCACAACCATATGTTACCAAGGAAAAAACGCAGACATGTGATTTTTCCCTAGCTTAGAGTGTATCAAAAGAAAGTTTGGTTTCTATTCCCAATTTAAATTTCCCTAACCAACAGACTATTAACGATTCTCTGTTTATTTACGTTTCTAAAGTCGCCTCAGTCGTTCCCAGTTTAGTTTATGTTATGTTATGCGATCGACGCCATGACACATTGGGCAGTCCCATTCGTGCTCTGTCCTCCGCTGCAGCAGCCATCCCAAAGTCCATTTGCTCAACGTACCCATGAGAAGTTGATTAGTATATCTTCTCTCTCTACCACAAAGACGACACTGCCTGGCATGTCCAAACTTAACGTCTAGTATCTGAGGCTTGCCCATAACACATAAATGAGAGCGTACAACATTGATGATATCGGCTCTGTCCATGCTTCTGCCCGCTTGAGTTGGGACATTGTTTGCAAGAAAGTCAGCACACTCGTTACCCTGAACTCCAACATGTCCAGGTGTTCACAACCAAGTCATTTTCTTGAGATGTGATCTCCGAAAGCTATCCACCCATTCCACGCGCAGACTTCCAGATTAAGTCCTTTGAAGTATATTCATCGAATCTGATATGATAATCGTATGGGTTATCTTTTGCTCAGCCAACTATGACAGAGCCATGGAGGCAGCGGTGATCTCTGTTGCCATGCTTGATGTCGTTGTCTTGAAAGTGCCACAGCCTGCATGAAGTGTGCTACCGTTTCGTTGTGCTGAATAAGCCCACGATGATCTGGTTCCGCGTCTGACAGAGCCATCGGTGTAGATAATTATATCACCTGGATGGGAGTGCTGATCCACGAGTGCAAGAATCTCTACATTGACGACGCCCGGGGCCCATTTTCTACAGCAGCGTCCAAGTGTAATGACAACCCTGGTGTAATCAATCATATCCTCTTATATAGGCATCCATTCTTCCCCATGCCTCAGCTCATCTAGAGTACAGACCTGTTTAATAACATCCCCTGCTCGGCCATCCAGGATCGGCCTCTCTTCAAACGCCTGCCCTTGTTTTCATTTATGGATTTGTGCAGAGGATGATTCGTGTCTTCAGAAACTCTCTGATAAGCTTTTACATGTGCGACTGTGTGTCTCATGGCCGTCGTTGGCAAGCCAAGGACATAGCGCATTGCCTCACATGAAGTGTCACTTGTGCAGCCGAGTATAAACCTCATCGCTTCATTTTGGATCCTGTCTAGCAATGTTCTGCACACTGCCAGAAGACCAAGACCATAGTCCACCACACTCAGCACTAGTCCTTGATAAAGAAAAAGCAGCAGGCGTTGTTCAATCTCCGCCATAACTTTTTGAGCGGTTAGCCCTTTTCTTTCCTTTAGAATTACGTTCTCAACATGAATCTTAAATGACAGGCTTCTGTCAACTGTTATTCCAAGATATTTTAGTGTTTCGTTTCTGTCAATGTCTTTGTTACACATGCTGACAGCTGGAGTAGGTGTCTTTACTATGTGAGTGTTAAGAGAGAACCATGTGAGAGAAGCCTTTGATGAATTCACATTCGCTTCGAACTCGTGGCTCCAGTTCTATTCAGTTCACATTGTAATGCAGATGAGATCTAAACTACCAGTTTAGTTTAGGTCTAACCTTGCACGCCTGATTTGTGCATTTATTCGTCTATATGTCCGTCCATTCTCTGTTCAACTAACCCTCTATTACTGATATAACTCGTTTACAATATATTGTACGCACTATATTTTTCTGTAGCAGTTATTGGTTTATATATGATTATGATTTTTTTTTTTTTTTGGTCCGCTTTCAACTCAAACGAAGTTTAATCTCTGAAACTGATTTTTGCGTGAAAATCCGTTTTTCCAATTTCTTACAATGGCAGCAGCGTGCACATTGTAAATTACTTTACACTGGCAGCCGTGTGCTCAATGTACTCGTAATTAGTATTCCTCGCCATACAGGCAGATTTTCTCCGACTTCAGAGGTACTCAAGTTATCGTCCTGAGTAAGACCAGGGACTCGAACAAATGCCGGACAGTAGGTTCGAACCAGAGCTATGAGGCGTCTCACAGCTAGCAGGCAGAGCTACTATCAACTACTCTAGGCAGTCCCCTAGGTTTATATATGATTAACGGCTCCAACAACTAGTTTTTGTACGGACCATCAGTCCCAACCAAATCAACAATCAAAATGGCAGATTTAATTCGAAGACCAGAGCCGATGCAGTCCTCTCCTCGGTCTAGTCCACGCGACAGAGGGTCCAGGTCCCCTGCGTATCCGCGGCAGGATTCTTCAGGGACTCTTAAAACCACAATAAGCCTGGTACCTGGTAAAACGCCTTCTGTTATTCATACGGGTTCATTTTATCTCGTCAAAGACATACCAGGTAATCACAAATTTGAATAAATGAAATTACTTTTATTTACATCGCCAACATTACATTTATTTACTTTATTACAGCACCGCAGTAACTTGAGTAACTGACATTGTGTAGTTAATCAGTAATTACTGAATTATAAATTTTAGCTAAACTATTGCCATGTAATACTTGCAAAATCGTTCTGTCAAATGATATAATTATAAGTTGTACGTGGATTACGCCGGTGGAAACAAGCTTTGCTGCTTTAGCCATAGGCAGCTGTAGCATGGTGTCTGATGATGATTAGTCAGATTACTTTTGTAATTTTAGTATGCATTGAATAATTCTCAATATGAAGAAAGAACGAATTGATTCATCATTTTGATTCATAATTAATTTCAATAAGGATTATAATGACCGGGTGTGATGAAGTCATCCTGATGAGGATATGTGCACTGGGCAGCTTTTATTTTGTGGAGATGAGTTTGCAGTCTACAGAGTTTAGTGTGTAGTCAAAGTTGTTGGTTTGTTGATTGGAGATTCTAACCCTACATGTTTGACTCCTGTGAACTAACTATACCAATTAGAGACTGTTTTTCTTTTCTTCAGATGAAGCAGAAATCACAGGTAGCACCAACTTACTTAACTACTACAATCTAGAGCACTCTTACAACAGGTTTCTTAACAAGAAGCTCAAGGAAGAACTTAGTGCATTTCTACCTCATCTACCTGGCAATATAGACTCTCCTGGAATACAAGATAATAGGTATGTGAGCGTAAAACTTTATACAATGTAACAGGTATGTGGACTTAAAACTTTAAGAACCAAATAAGAAACAATGCGGTTTACCTGCAAAAAAAAGCAGAACAAATTAACATTTTCACCAAATACTTGGACATGATAAAATGTACATACAAATTACACAAGATACTCTGAAGTCAAGAGGCACGCCTGTAAGGCAGGGGACACTGTTAATATGGAAATCAGGCCTTCACACAAAAATCAGTCAGAAGCGCCATACCAGACACCATGACTTCGCCTCTATTCATAGCGGTCGAATGCAGAAGAAAAAGAAGAATTACAGATAACTATGCATATAAAAAACTGGATTTGAACAGAAATAAAAATGTACATAAAAAGAAGAGGGAGAAAAAAAAAAGAAATGAAATATATGCATGATAATGAGAAAGACAAGTTCAAACTGCATCAACAAAGAAAAGCGTCAAGTCCATGCGACTGCAAAGTACCAAATAGATAAGTGTAATAGTTGTCAAAGATAAAACTATTCAGATCATCAGTAGAATACAATTAGATATTACTAGGATATTGAGCATCTAGATGGCCAATGTTATTAGAGTGAGTACATCTGAAGTAGGAGAAGGCTGCTCTGAATGGCGAGGACACTGGTGATATGGAAAGCAAGCCTTCATACAAAAATCAATCAGAAGCACCATACTGGACGCCTGACTATGCCTGAATTTCTAGCGGGCGAACGAGAAGAAGATTAAAATGAGAGAGCTTACAGTAGTCATAGTGTGATGCAAGTACCGTCAGAATTATTCACCACCAAATTTCTTGTCCAGCCTTGCTTATGTAAACCATATCACATTTGTCAATGATGACATAAATAACATTGTTGGACTTGTCTATGATTATCCTGAATAACAAATATGGAAATAAAGATAAAGTGTCTACATAAAATGCTGGGAGTGTCAAGAAGAGACTGATATAGAAAGGAAGATATCAAACAATAGAAGAAAACTAGTCATGACAGAGATAGTGTCTATGCAAAATGCTGGGATTATCAAGAAGAGGCCAGTTTAGAAATGAAGACATCAAACGATAGAAGCAAACTAGTCACGACAGAGATAGTGTCTATGCAAAATGCTGGGAGTATCAAGAAAAGACCGGTTTAGAAATGAAGACATCAGGAAAAAAGTGGGTACTGAACTTATTAAGTACTCAAGTACTGAACTTATTAAGGAACAGTAAATTAAATTGTTCTACCACATAAACAGATTACCAACAGATTACCTCAGAGAGCAGTGCTACTCTAATACAGTGAATAGAAGCAAAAGTTCGTCCATGCAAAAGATTGACCACAGAAATAACAAATGCATTGAAAAACACTATTTATGACGTATGCGCAAAAGCCTGTTAAAGAAATCTCTTCTTATCCTGATGTTTGGAGGCAAAGCAGGATTTAAGAAAAGACAGAAGAAGAATAAATATGGTTTTATAAAATAATACAAAATGGTTTCATATTACTAGACTATATATATTTGTTTTACAGGTGTCATTCTATCGTTTCAGTTCTCTGCGTTCACTTATAGAAAAAGTGCCACTTACAGGTAAAGAAATGGCTCAACTGTCAGGCTCATCACTATCTGGATTCAGATTACATCCGGGACCTGTAAGTTAAAAAGTTAACCCTCTTTCATGTACTTCAAACAAAGTGTTTATGTAGTGGTTGATCATTTTAATATCAATTTGGTTATGTCCAGGGGTCTCTGTGGTAAAATAGTTAAGATCCTGCCTGTCTTCTTCTTCTTTGCGATCACTATTTTGATGATTGTACCATCAGACACATTCTTCTGATGAAGTCGACTATTGTCTGGAGCTCATCTCTGGTGCAATGTTGTGTTGTAGGGCCAGTATTCCTTTCTAGGGAGTACATGCAAGGGGACTGTCTTGCAGAACATGTTCTGTCGTTTGATCAGCGGTGCCACAGGAACAAAGAGGGGATGGGGACAATCATAGCCTGTGTAGATGTTTGTTCAGATGTTGCCTGTCATTCTGAAGGTTGGGGGTTTGAGTACGGCCTGAGTCACATGTGCAATATTTTAATGAAGTCTCTAGGATTGTTGCTGGAGCTACAGAGTTTGTGCTGCACTTTTATCAGATGGTGTGCCATTTCTGTTGACAGGGATAGTCATATTGAAAACGGGCGCAATGAAGTCAATTCTTCACCTTTAGACCATCTAAGGTTATGTCACTCGAATAGAGAATATCAAATAGTGAAAATGTTGGATAGTTTAACCTCAAGGTATGAAATAAATTCAATAATAGAATTGGTTAACACTGCTAAGGACATGCTGTTCGGAATGTCCATGATCATCTTTGTCAGTAAACAGGAGAAAGTAGTTTTAAGATAAGAAAATGAGAGCACTTGAATGTTATCAAAAAATAAGGGAATCATTCATCAATAGGGATAGGAGGATGTTATGGCAAGACAGTCCAGATCAGCATGAAAGAGAGAGGGAGAAAGAAACACAGGTTTTTACCAAAATGAAAGTACTTTAGTGATACGAAAGATAATCATTGAGACTTGTCAGAGACTACACAGTATTAGGTCATTATATTTGAATGTTATCTGATCTAGCTGGTGGTCAGACCATTATATATATATATATATATATATATATATATATATATATATATATATATATATATATATATATATATATGTGTTTTACGTATATGTATATATATATGTGTGTATGTTTGTCTTTTAAATATGAATTATTCTGTTGACAGCTGCCAGAACAGTATCAGACAATGAACCAGATGACACAGAAAAAGAAAAGACACAAGAAAAAAGTGAAAGATTCTGAAAAAGGAAGTGCTCTTCAATTGGCACAAAGTGAGTAATTTATTTTTGTTGTTCTTTCTGTATACTTTTTCTTATTCTTTCTGTACATTTTGTCATAATTTGAACAATGTTTAATATCATCAAGAAAAGAAATGTGTTTGGACATTATTTTATGTGTGTGTGTGTGCAGAAAATATAATTTATTCTCTAGAAGCCTGTCAATCTAACCACAAAACTTCGTTAGCTAGATGTGAATGTCTAGTGTTAGAGTTGTCAACATGTCTGATCTCTAACTACAGTAACAGAATCTTATGTGCACAGGACAACTTCTTCGAATGCTCCGTATCGACCACTTGTTAAACCACTCTACGTGATTTGCATGTGATCTGAGCCTAGAGTGATTGTACGATGTGCCAGTTATGTGCCTACAATTAGACCAGCACATCCTATTTCTGCTATGCTTTTTATTTACTAGGTAGCTTCCTAGACCCCTACCTCAGTCGCCTCTTATGACATGCCTTGTAGGTCCCAGTGGTACTATTCTTTGCTTCCCTTGTGGTCATACACGAAAATATATGGGTGACAGGACAACTAAAGTAACACAATTTTATGTGCACAGGTCAAAGTAACAAATATATATATATATTATATATGACACCTAGCTTAACACACAAGTTCACTATCTTTGTTACTCTAGTAATGAACGAGCTGATAGATTGGCTGGCTTGGCTACTATATCAGAGGGAGCTGCCATGGATCGAAATGACATTCTTCATGCATTTAGAGAGTTCTGTCCCCAACAGAGGAATTTCAGGGCTGTGAATCCCACTCGCTGACCAGATTGAGAGAGATGGGTGTCAATATTGGTGAAGCCCGAAAAGAACGACATACTAAATATGCAAGGAGCTTGATTAATCAACATCGAACTGGCGTGTTGGGCCGCTGGATTTGCTGAGGCGGAGATCGGAGCACCTATGAACATGTCCGGAGGGCTATGATGATAGTCCTCATATAACTGATAACTATAACACACAAGTTTATATGTACAGAGCAATTAACACAAGCTTATTCTCACAGATGCAACTAAAGTAACGTGTATGTGTTGTACATAGCATCTAAAGTAATATATATGTTTATGTTCGCAAGTTTGACAGTCTAAGTGTGACCCCAAAACCAAGCCACACATTTCACACATGAAATCTACTGCTACAGAGATATTGAGAACAGTGTCTAACCTTCTGCAAATATGAAATAGAAGTTATAAAAGTAATGCAACAAACAGAAATACAAGAGCTTGCTGAATAACCACATAAACATTTAACCCTTTAGCTGCTAAGGACGTATGTATACGTTTTCCCCATTCACTTCTAAAGACGCATTAACACATCTGTTATTATCTCTCCTCTCGCCAGTGGTTACAGGGGCCCAAATTTGGGGTGTAAAGAATGGAACCACTGTTACCTGCCACACATGTCGTAAGAGCGACTAAGGAGGTTTGGCTGAAATCAGATGCACATGTCCTAAACGTGTAGAAGTCTATGCGTTTAGGGCCTACCAAACCAATGTGCAACGTATACACGTTCTTGGCAAAGATCAAACATATCACAAAGAGTTATTAAAATTGGTCAGAAGAACAACGCAGAGAAGAAGAAGATCTCTCCTCTGTGGGCTAAAGACGTGTTAACACGTTATACATTGCTACTGTCACTGCTATTGGCGTACATTCACGTTTGTGACCTAGAAACAAAGAGTAGCTATTTTTAGCTCAGTCTTCGGAAAGTACGAGGCGTGTTCAAATGAAAACGGGACTTGTGGATTTATTTAAAAGTATCATACGCAAATTAACAGTTTCAACAGAATTAAACAAAGCAACCACTTGTGAATAAGAATGCACCTGGGTTCATCAGAAAAATCTCCGTATGCATTTAGGCAAGCATCCCACTGTTTAGGTAGACGTCGAATGCCATCCGAGAAAAAGGTGCGTGGCTGCTCACTGGACCATGTGGTCACCGCTGTCTTCATGTCTGCGTCGTTGTTGAATCACTGTCCCTTTAGTGCTTTCTTCAATGGTCCGAACAAATGGAAATCACACGGGACAAATCGGGACTATAGGCTGGGTGATGAAGAACTTCCCAATTCTTCTTTGCCAATGTTTCCTGCACAATTTTTGCGACGTGCGGACGAGCGTTGTCGTGGAGAAGAATCACACCTTGAGAAAGCTTGCCTGGTCGCTTAGCCTTGATGGCCTTATGCAGCTTGTCTAAAGTGTCTTTATAATGGGCGGCATTAATGTTGACACCAGGTTCCTTAAAATCGTCCAACAAAAGCCCTTCATGGTCAAAAATGCGGTCACCATAACCTTCCCAGCAGAAATCTGTGTCTTGAATTTTTGGGTTTTGGTGAACCTGGATGTTTCCATTGCATGCTGTAAATTTTGCTGCTCGGTTCATAGTGGTGGCACCACGATTCATCACCTGCCACAATGCTCAACAGAAATGCATCACCCTCTGTCCTGTAACGCATCAAGTGGTTCAAACTCCACCCCATCCGTTCTTCCTTATGGTGGTCAGTCAACATCCGTGGGGCCCACTGTGAACACACCTTCCGATAGTTCAATTTCTTCCGAACAACCTTGTGGGCTGTCCCAATTGACATATGGAATTCTTCTGCAAGCGAACGAATGCTCCGACGACGGTCAGTCAGTACTGCTTTATCAAGCAAGGCTATGGCTTCTTCTTGTTGCAACAATATGCGCCTGACCTGGCCGTGCAAGATCTGCTGTTAACTCACGTCCGTCTTTAAACATACGCGCCCATTCCATCACTCTTGTCCTCAACAAACATTTGTCACCATATGCTGCCTTCATTCTTCGATGAATGTCTACTGCTTGACATCTTTCAAATGAAAGAAACTGGATCACAGCACGCTGATTTACTTTGGACGGGTTCGGGAATCACACCCGCCATATTGTTAACAGTCTCATGCAGTACATATGCATGCTGGGAAGATGAACATGTGACCGTATGTGAATTATTGGATACTCATTACTAGTGCAAAATGTCATCAATATCCGTGCACTCTAGCACGCGTGGTGTAACAAGTCCGTTTTCATTTGAACACGCCTCGTATGTAGCAGCGAAAGGGTTAAGCAGGAATAACTATGGCAAGGGAAAGATAAAAGAGAGCAACTTCTTGAAAAAAGTCAAAGTAACTGACACAGTTTGACCCTCTAAAGGCGGAGGATCGACTTCATTGCACTGGGTTTCCCCATGTGACTCCGTCCCTGCCTAGAGCATTTCTTGAACTCCGTAGCTCCGGCAGTAATCTTAGGGATCACATGAAAAAATTGCACATGTGTCTCGGTCTGGGCTCAAACCTACAACCTTCACTACGACAGGCAAACGACTTAACCGCATCACCATTAGACCCTGTACTGACACAATGAAAACCAAGATTCTAGTAACCAGTAAATAAAAATGCTGCATGGGTTACCTGAACTCAAAGAAGAGATAGAATAATTGGAGACAAAATTAACTTGGAACAAATATGAAGAGAAAAACTTGTTACAGATACATGCTTATATAGACAACACAACTAGAAATGACATTAGTAAATAAGGAAGGGGAATAGTGTCCTCAAACTGAAAACAAATGGCGAAGAGCTAGCCATAATACAGTTTTGAAATAACTAAAAATCAGAAAAACTTCATTATATTACAAAATTAAATCATAGAGGAAGTTCAAGATTTCACCTGTGTGTTGCCGGGGCTCACAGAGGGAGCAAAGAATAGTAACACTGCAACCTACAAGGTATATCTTAAGAGGCGACTGAGGTAGGGGCCTAGGAAGCTATCCTAGTAAATAAAAAGCGTTGCAGAAATTGGATGTGCTGGCTTACTTGTTGGTGCATAACTGGCACAGCGTACAATCGCTCTTCGGCTCAGATCACAAAGACTGGTTTAACAATTGGTCGATATGGAGCGTTCGAAGAAAAGTTCAAAATTGTGTATACCTGGGAAGTACAGTATCGCAAGATGGTGATTGAGAAAAGGATATTGGAAAAATCCAGAAAGCAAGTCAAACTTTCGCCATGCTCAACCAAATCTGTAAATCAAAATGATTAAATCTGAAAATATGTAGAAGCAGTTTCCTGTGATTGTTATTATTAAGTAGTGAGTGCTGAGAAATAGCTCACAACATCATACACAAGTTGGAGACATTCCAAAATAAATGTTTAAGAAAATTCAGCAAATTTTCTGGCCAATTACTATAGAAAATGAAGAGCTATTAAAACAAACTTTGCATCATTAGGGCCATCATTAAACGACGAAGAGGGCTTGAACATGCATGTGCAGTCTGAGAGGGATGCTTTCCCTCAATGAAACATCTTTCAGTGAATTCTTGTATCTAACATTTTACCCAGCAATCCTATTTGCCACACTCTGTCATGTATCTGTTGTAGATTAATAAATATGGCTGTAGTGTGGTGTTCCCTCTCTCCCATCTTACCCAGAATCCCATCAATGATCCTTTGGCTCAGTCTAAAAGCTGATCATCAGTTCTTTGTCCTGCTCTAAAACCTGCTTGACTTATTGTTCAGTATCTTGATGGTTTAAAACCACTAATATAATTGATAGTTAATCACTTTCTCAGCTAGTTTATCCAGACGTGAAGTGAGGGATGTTGACTTTTAGCTACTCCGTCTTCCGCTGGTTATTCCTCTCCTCAAGTTAGTTGTGATACTGACATATAAAAAAATAACTATTTGTATTTGATCTCTATTCATATTACAGCTGAAAATAACTCTGGAGAACCTGAAGCCAAGAAACCCAAGAGACCAAAAAAAGAGGATGATCAACCAAAAGATTCTAAAAAGAAAAAGAAGAAGGAGAAAAAGAAGAAAAAGGTTAGTGTGTATTAACTCTTACAATACGAAACGCCACCTGACAGACCATATAGTTAGTTCCCATTTTACGAAAAGCCACTTCACGGACCATATGATTCTAACCACTTGTTTTAACTTCCTAAATACATTTAATGCTTTAAGTGTATTTTTAAAATTCAAATACAGCAAGTGGATGTTTGTAATAGATCTTTCAATTGCGCACACTTTGGTGTATGTAGTTTGTATCTGTTGTTGAATACAAGAAAGTTATAACAAATTTTGTAAGGACACCTTTGTCGTAAAATTTGTTCCTCAAAAACAGTGCGTAAAAGGCGTTTTCAGAGCAGATTGTAAGAGTTAAAAACAATAATTGAAGTTATATTTATTCAGACTTCTTCTTAAAAGTTTGATGTCATCAAATATCGACCTATCATTGTGATGATGTAAGGAGATGAGTCGCCTGTGTAGTGCCGGGGCCTGCAAGGGAAGCAAAGAATAGTACCACTGCAACCTACAATGCATGTCATAAGAAGTGACTGATGTAGGCTCTAGAGATGCTACCCTAATAAATAAAAAGCCGCACAGAAATCGGATGTCCTAGCCTACTTGTAGGCGATGACTGACATAAGCTGTATAATCAGTCTTGGGCTCAGATCACATACAAATCACACAGAGTGGTTGACAAGTTGTTGATATGGGCTTTGAAGAAGAAGGAGAGGAGTGAAACATGAACATTTAGCTTTAGTTAGTAAAAAGGAAATGAGAATCAGCAAGAGAATTCATGGACGCTTGTCAAGATGACAATTGTTAATAATAATAAATTGAAATATATTCTAGATAAGTATGTGATAATCTTGAGAAATATAAACGATTTTGTCAGTGAAGTATATGATGGCTTTGTCAGTGAAGTAGTATATGATGGCTTTGTCAGTGAAGTAAGTATATGTTGGCTTTGTCAGTGAAGTAAGTATATGTTGGCTTTGTCAGTGAAGTAAGTATATGTTGGCTTTGTCAGTGAAGTATATGTTGGCTTTGTCAGTGAAGTATATGTTGGCTTTGTCAGTGAAGTGTAAGATGGCTTTGTCAGTGAAGTGTAAGATGGCTTTGTCAGTGAAGTAGTATATGATGGCTTTGTCAGTGAAGTAAGTATATGTTGGCTTTGTCAGTGAAGTATATGTTGGCTTTGTCAGTGAAGTGTATGTTGGCTTTGTCAGTGAAGTGTAAGATGGCTTTGTCAGTGAAGTGTAAGATGGCTTTGTCAGTGAAGTATATGTTGGCTTTGTCAGTGAAGTGTATGTTGGCTTTGTCAGTGAAGTGTAAGATGGCTTTGTCAGTGAAGTGTAAGATGGCTTTGTCAGTGAAGTGTAAGATGGCTTTGTCAGTGAAGTATATGTTGACTTTGTCAGTGAAGTAAGTATATGTTGGCTTTGTCAGGGAAGTAAGTATATGATGGCTTTGTCAGGGAAGTAAGTATATGATGGCTTTGTCAGTGAAGTATATGATGGCTTTGTCAGTGAAGTATAAGATGGCTTTGTCAGTGAAGTGTAAGATGGCTTTGTCAGTGAAGTATATGATGGAGACATCTATTTTTCTTCTTCTTGTGTTTGCTCGCTATGAATTCCGATGTAGTCAGGGCACCTCACATGGTGCTTCTGATTGATGTTTGCATGATGGTCTACTTACCTTTTTATCTGTAAGACATCATCTGCCGATGAAGATCTACAGTTTGCTTGTGCTACTTACAGCTACATGACATCTAACCACCATTTAATATAGCAGCCAGTTATGTTGTTACCAACACTACAGAATTTGTCTTACAATCATTTCCTTGCTGATTTTCTTCCTTCCCATGCAGATACTGTCCAGTTTCTTGTGTATTTATCACTACTATCCATCATATTTGTGCCTATTGTTTTGTTTCTTGAAATAATTCTATTGAGATTCAGGTATCTAACAATGTTATTGTTTCTTTTTGAAATATTACAGAAACACAGCCCTGACCCTGCTACTGTCAATGGAACCGATGCTGTACTGTAATATGCATGTTTTCATTTTTGTGAAGAGAAATCAGTTGCAAAGAAAGAAGGCAGTCAATTATGAGATCATATTGAAAGTATACAAGAGAAGATGATGTCGTTCAAAACTGTTGAAGATTGAAGACTGCACATTTGTTTATATGGACAGACATCTGCTGTACATTTGTATGTAGACAGACCTGTTCTGTAAATTTGTATGTAGGCAGACTTCATATGTACATTTGTATGTGGACAGACTTCATCTGTACACTTGTTCTTGTTCAATTATTATCAGCCACATGTACATTAATGACTCTGACAAAGGACGCAGTCAATTCTAGGCACCCAACATTGCCATATGTTTTCTTTCTTGTGTGTGTGGGATAATGTAGCCATCCATCAGATCTGAGAGATATATATGACCTATGAAGTGACCAAGAGCCTTGTTGAGAACGGATATGGGAGAGATATGTGACCTATGAAGTGACCAAGAGCCTTGTTGAGAACAGATATGAGAGATATATATGACCTATGAAGTGACCAAGAGCCTTGTTGAGAACAGATATGAGAGATATATATGACCTATGAAGTGACCAAGAACCTTGTTGAGAACAGATATGAGAGATATATATGACCTATGAAGTGACCAAGAACCTTGTTGAGAACAGATAGAGATAATGATGTCTTAAGTGACCAAGAGCCTTGTTGAGAACAGATATGGGAGATATATATGACCTATGAAGTGACCAAGAGCCTTGTTGAGAACAGATATGAGAGATATATATGACTTATGAAGTGACCAAGAACCTTGTTGAGAACAGATATGGGAGATATATATGACCTATGAAGTGACCAAGAGCCTTGTTGAGAACAGATATGAGATATATATATGACTTATGAAGTGACCAAGATCCTTGTTGAGAACAGATATGAGATATATATGATCTATGAAGTGACCAAGAACCTTGTTGAGAACAGATATGAGAGATATATATGACCTATGAAGTGACCAAGAGCCTTGTTGAGAACAGATATGGAGAGATATTGACCTATGAAGTGACCAAGAGCCTTGTTGAGAACAGATATGAGAGAGATATATATGACCTATGAAGTGACCAAGAACCTTGTTGAGAACAGATATGAGAGATATATATGACCTATGAAGTGACCAAGAACCTTGTTTAGAACAGATATGATTGAAATATTGCATCATAGACCACCATAAAAACACACACACTACTTTTTCTGTACAAGTCACAACGAATTGCTATACGGTTTTATTGATAGGACCATCATCATTGCACTTCGGTGAAAACCATGTGTGCTCCGATCTCTTTCTTACACAGAAAGATCTCAGCGGCAATGCACAAACTCTGTAGCACCAGCAAGGATCCCCATTGTAATTTTAGAAGATGGTGACAGTATTTTTGTTGGAATTTTTCATTATTTTTTACTCTTATTAATGAATTTTGCCATAGCAGTTGCTTTTTTTTTTTTTTTACGATCCAGAAGCACTTGAGCTTTTCAGCTCTTCGGTTCGGTTCCATGGACATCGCAACCCTTCGGTTCGGTGCCATGAACACCGTAAATCTGGGGAATATGTGGCTTTTTCTGCCATCCTGCGGAATTGAACCGCACACACAGAGGGATAGTCACCCGTAGTCCAACGCGCTAGAGAACTGTGGGGTAGGGCAGGAGATAATGAGCAGAAGGTGGCGATGGATAGGACACACACTGAGGAAACCCCTGACAGCATCGCGAGACAGGCTCTCCGATGGAACCCCAGGGCAATAGAAGTAAGGAAGACCCAGAAACACCTGGAGACGGGAGTTAGAGATGGAACGCAAAAAAACAGGGAGAGAGTGGCGAGATCTGGAAAAGATGGCCTTGGATATGGCTTGAAGGCCTTGGTTGCGGACCTATGCTTCCCTAGGGCGGGAAGTCCAATGCGCTAGGACACGCTGGGCAGCAGTTGCTTTACTGCCTACTCTTCTCGACTTTTAACTGCCAATGGTTCTTTTATGTGCTCAACTTGAACACTGGCTGTACATTTTATCGTCCGTCTCCAATTGGGCTACGAACTCAATCTCACCTACACTGAGATCAGGGATCTCTGGAAAAATATCCTGATGGGCTCCATGAGGGAGCTAACCATGTAAATTATTGCATTCATTCATCAACCAAGTTAACTACTCTTTATGATCTGTGCCGAGGACTTGAGTACTTCTACAACATAGGACAGGCACATGGAAATTTCTGCCAAACACTTGATATAAAAGTGTGGAACATAAGAATCTGATGAAACTTTCATTGCCTTCAACTGTATCATTCAGTTATACTAGAAAATGTCTTTTGTATAACAGAAAATGTCTATATAGTTACACCTAGTCCATCGTGAGGGATAAAATGCACCCTAACAGTGATTCCTAACTTGGGGGGTGGGGGCATGAACTGAACTCTATGACTGCAGAACCACTTTTGGTAACACAATAATGTTAGTGCTGGATATTCTGATCATCTTTCAAAGAATTGTTTGATACATAAAATGTTGCAATAAAAATATGAAACTTTGATATGTTGTTTCTCATTCATTTATTATTGTATTCTTCTTTGCTCGTTCTTTGACCAATTTTAATCACTCTGTGATATGTTTGATCTTTGCCAAGAACGTGTATATGTTGCACATTGGTTTGGTAAGCCCTAAACGCATAGACTTCTACACATTTAGGACACATGCATCCGATTTCAGCCAAACCTCCTTAGTACATGCGTGGCAGGTAACAGTGGTTCTATTCTTTACACCCCAAATTTGGGCCCGGTAACCACTCAGGCGGTTGTAAATATGTTGAAACCTATGTTCTGCATCTAATAGGTTGACCACCATGACCAAAGGTCACTTTCCTCAACCATAAAAAAAAATGGCACCTAGAAAACTATAAACAAACATGTACAATTAGACAAACAGTGAGAGAGAAAATCATATTGAACTTTCAACATGTATTACAAAAGTTCTCAGTTCCCGATCAAATGTAGAAAGCTAGTGTTGAAAATGTGCAGAATATTGTTAATATTTGTTCCCCCTTGCTTCAATAGTTTCTGCTGATCATCAAAGCCTCTCATTATCTGTCTCTTCGTTACTAGAATTGACTTATTCCTCTCCGCGTGGAGCATAGGACCTCAACAGTTGTTCGCCACTCTTCTCTGTCTGTTTTCTTTATGGTCTCCCAGGATAGTTTAGCACTCTTCAGTTCCTCAAGAAGACTTCATCTCCAGGTCTGTTTAGGGTGTCCTCTTTTTCCCTGCGGGTTCCACTCAAGTGCTTGTCTAGTGACACTGGACTGTGTCTTCCGTAGGGTATGACAACCCATCACCGTTTTCTCCTCTTGACCTGGGTCATCATAGGGTCCTGTTCTTATCTACAGGTCTGTGTTTGCAACTCTGTCATACTGTCTCAGAATCTGCCAAAGACATCTCTTGACAAAGATCTGAATCTTATTTGTATTTAACTTGGTGACTTGCCTATTTACATCAGATAAAATTCATCAAATAAAGTCTCTTCTCTATATCGGCAAAACAAACTCTACAAAAGTATCATAAATAGATCTTAGTGAGAAGATGCACTGTTTCCTACACTTTATGCTAATATTTTAGACAAATTTACAACCATAAAAACCGTTGGTCGCATAAAATCTTTGAAAGTAGCCTAGATGTTGAAATGGGACGGCAAACTGCATAGTAGTTCTATCAGCTATGTATCGTAGTTTCTCATTTGTTAATTATCATGCTGCAAGAGCTATAGGAACGACAGAGAGTTGAGAAAACAGAACACTAATGTTGGTTACATGATGATGATAAGGGACTTGGTATTAATATATTTATATCCATGCTCATCAGGAGGGCCACAAGCAGAGAAATGTTGGTACCACTGCATTTAATGAGATATGTCAGAACTTGTATTGTGTGTAGTTGTTAGTGTTGCTGTCATTATCAAAATAGATATGGGATTGCTTCTCAGTGTAGACATGAACCAGCAGATTGATATTAAGTACTTGACTTGAGTTAGGGCAGAGAAGTTACCATGATCATCACACCTCCACATACTACTAGTGGTGTCAAGTCTCTGTACTTGATATTTCTATCAAGTTACCTTAGGACACTGATGTCAGTACATGAAGTCATTCTCCTGCCCCGATGCCCACACGTTTGCTCTCTTCCTCCCAACTTCCACACGTTGCTCACCTCCCGGCGCCCACACGTTTTCTCTTTTCACCCTGATGCCCACACATTAATCTCTTCCAGAAAGTGTTTACTTGTGCAAGTCATAGAAAATTAAAGCAACAAACTACAGACAAGTTTATTACGTTTTACATTGTGTTTTTTATTACAGTCATCATCAACATATGAACATCAATAACATATCAATGACAAGTCATCTGTTGCATAAATGCCAGGCCTGCTGAATTTAAGTTATCAAGTAATTAGCATAAATCATCATCACAGACATCACTTTGGATAAATCCATAGATACTTCAATCTCCTTACAAACATTCTCATTAGCATAATGTCATTGATTACAACCATTGTGTTCATTAGTCAAATGTCCTGTTCCTTGTTCATGCCTGGTAGCTTCAGGTTTCATTCCCACCTATTTCACATTCTGGCCAAGGATGTAGATTCACACACATATTGGCAATCATTTACTCAGCCTGCTTCTCTTATAGCATTGATGATGTCTCAACTATCTATTACTTATCGTTCCCTGACGACAGCTGTATCAGCCAGGTGATCTGCTTGCTCGTCAATAAGCTACTTTGTAGTACAAACAAATCTGTCCATATTTGGTGTGAAAACATGAACTTAATTCACTAAAATCTGTCAAACATGAATCACATATTTCTCCTACAATGATGATGATACTCGTCCATCACGGATGATGATGACCACACAATTTTCATCCAATGGAATGTAGTTGCGTTATGTTTGTCTGTGTGTGCGTAGTTTACTTGGATGTGATAAAGCAGAGCTGCCCAACATGATACATCATCGGCACCTCATTTTATTCCACCAGCTTTAACGTTAAAAATATATAAAAACGTTGAATAGCACTGTGATACAGAGACATCTAACACTTCTGACTTGAGTATCATCATCAGTTCATGTGCACACAAAGGAGTAAAAACTACTTACAACATTTAACAAGACAATGTGTAGTGCATCGTTCTTCTGTCAGTCATCAGATCACAGTGCCAATAGTTTCAATGAACTGTATGATTGACTGCTGACAGTCATCAGATCACAGCGCCAATAGTTTCAATGAAGTGTATGATTGACTTCTTCTGCCAGCTATCAGATCACAGCACCAATAGTTTCAACGAACTGTATGATTCGCTTCAGATCTTCTATAAAACACCTAAAGTTTTAAAGAATTGCTACTTCTGTTGGCCATATTTTCTCCTTGTCTTCCCTGTAGAGTTGACATTCATGAAGAATATGTTCTGCTGTCTCTCGGCTTAATCCACAAATTTGTCCCAGCAATCATAAGATTTCTATACTTATGACCCCTCAACCTGTTGTATCCTGTTCTGAGCTTGCGTATAATTGTTTGTTCATTGTGTGACATTTAGTGGCAGGAATCTGCGGTTAGCTGGGATCCAATGTAGTACTATTTCTTTAGTGATGTTCCTATTATGTCACAGTAAGCTGGGGTCCACTGTAGTACTGTTTCTTTGGTGATGTTCCTATTATGTCACAGTAAGCTGGGATCCAATGTAGTACTATTTCTTTAGTGATGTTCCTATTATGTCACAGTAAGCTGGGGTCCACTGTAGTACTGTTTCTTTGGTGATGTTCCTATTATGTCACAGTAAGCTGGGGTCCACTGTAGTACTATTTCTTTGGTGATGTACCTATTATGTCACAGTAAGCTGGGGTCCAATGTAGTACTATTTCTTTGGTGATGGTGCTAAACTGCATTAAAGAGCATGCAAGTCTATGGGTAAATATTTCGGGAAAATAGCTCTTCCTAATGCAAGTGATCCAGGAACCATAACTCAACTAGAGTATTGTCAACAATGGGAAGTAGTCTATGTCAATGTTCTCTAATGTTTGTATGTATGTTTGTAATCAAGTTCTGTTGCATGTTTGTTTACATTTTATATGACTGTATAAACCTGATACTTACATTAAATAACAGGATTGTTGATAATCATGATTTCACTACATTATAACAACTGTTTCTGCTCTGAAGTTGCTTGCTTTTCTTCTTCTTGTAGCTCTTCTGTCATATCTTTCAGCAGGTCCTCATCCAATTTTTCAAACTTCTCTGCTAAATGAGCAGGAACATCAACCGTATGCAAATCCTCCATTCCTTCATCTGGTTCATCAGAAATGAGTAACTCACAGAGTTTCTGGCAAGCCAATTTAGCAGCTGGATTCTTCTCCCATTTATGTAGTTCCCGCAATATTACATAGGCATTCTTGTCTTTCACAATCATACGTCCATTCTTGGTGCTACAGAGCTGAAGATAAATCATATAAATATAGTTTATATTATGTCATAGAGTTGAGCAGCAATGTCAAGTTGGGCAGCAATGTCGAGTTGGGCAACAGGAGAATGTAAACATTTCAGTTAGTAACTAAATGGGAAGTAAACATTTCAAACAACTCTATAAATTGAATTTTTCTCGCTCACCTGCTAATCATGTAGGCATAGTAATGGGGCCTAATATAACACCACTGACTGATTTTTGCTTAAAGGGTTCCTTTCCTTATAACCACTGTTCATCACTATTAAGACAAGCTGTACTCCAATATAAGAGGTGCTTGTAAGTTAGATCCCCAAGTAAAGGATCATGGTCTTCTGTAATTCAACCAGGTACACTGAGAATTTTGGTCCCAAGCGGGCCCCGGGAACCCCTGTTTTTCCAGGGCATATGGTCACTAGCACTGAGTATTATCAACATTGTTATTGGTGACCCTTGTAAGTGGGAAGAAAATACTTCAGACAGATAGTCTAGAAACTAATGGGAAACATACACAAAACAAATACTTCAGACAGCGTTATCATATTCATCTTTTTTTCCCTCTATTCATGTTGTGCCTTGCAGCGTCCAGGATATGCGAAGAGCCTTGGCACGTGCCCTCAGTGTGTCTTTATATGGTGTTTCCTACAGCCTCTGCTATTTCTGAGATCCTTCATTTGAGTAGGCGACCTTTGGGCGTGAAACCATTGTATCTGAATATTAGTGCTCATTGTAGTATACTGTTGGACGGTAATCGCGTTACACAGCCAAACCATTTGGTTTATTGTTTCTTAATATGCTCTAGCACTGGTGTTTTTCCTACCAAGATTCTAATAATCTCGTTTTTTATCTTATCTATCCTAGTTTGGACACATCAAGCTCACGATGGCCTGGAAAGAACAATACTAGAGGGCAGGGTCCCAGGAAGCACAGGAAGACCAAGAAGAAGATGGCTACAAGATATTAAAGAAACCATGAATATGACCATCGACGAAGTGGGTGAACTGGCTAGAGACAGAGTGAATTTCAGATGTGCTGCAAAGAGAGCAACGTCCTATAAAAAATACGCACCTTGATGATGATCCTAGTTACTCCCACTAATTTTCGCAGACATTTCATCTGTTATAATTTTTTTTTTTTTTTCCTGCAAGTGTCAAATTTTGACACTGAGAGCACGCAATTGGGATGAAGATCATATTGTATAAGGCTCACTTTTTGTGTGAATATACATGTTTGCAATTGATTGTCATTTGGCTTGTTTTTTGTGTGCATCTTTGCTGTATTTCAGTGTTGATTCTTCCATCTGATGTTATCGAGCTTCCCAAATATGGGAAGTTTTTTTTAACTTGTCCAAGTTGTTGGTTTGCTACAGATATTTGTTTTCTATTCTCTCGATATTGTTATAACTTCACTTTCTTCAACATTAATTTTCACATTGTGATCTTGACATGTGTGTTATTTAATTTGTTGATTGTTACTAACCTGGGTTATTGCCTCAATAAGCATGCCACGAATCTCATGGTCTGGTTCTCTTTTTTTATCTAGAGGTAAATACTGCAGATCTACAGGTAGCTTCTCCATCTCATCATCATCCAACTCATCTCCTCCAGCTAGCGGAAGCAGCAGTCTAGATAATATGTCAACATCATCACTCAATAGCCAGCTGTGGTAATCTGAGGTATATCAATATAAACAATATATAAAATGTTGATAACAAGTGAATTAGTTTATATTTCATTCTTGTCGTACCCATTGGCACATGAGGTTTTTACATAGACTCCATGATCCTCTGTCTTTCATGGACTTCAAAGCAGTCTTTAATATCGGAGATGCTCCATAGATTTTATCTTCCATTATGCATCTCCAAGTGCTTTTGTTTGTTCTTGTGGCATTCTGAAAAGGTTATATACTGGAATAGTCCGACCAGTCCTTGAGTATGGCATAGCAACCTGGGCCACAACCTCCAAGACACAATTTGTAAAGCTAAGCAGAGTGCAAATTCAGGCCTCACGGATCATCACTGGAGCCATGATGTCTACCCCCCAATGGAAGACAGACGGGACATGTAGGTACTTCAACAAGGAGAAAAATACAAGAGAGTGATGAAACATCCAATGCACTTCCGAATCAACAGCTACGGGGCAGATTAAAAAGGAACTTTGTGGCAAACTCCTAAGACTCACAAAGACACAATATTGGCAATGGCTCAACTAAGACACATACAACCAGTCAGCACCTCCCCTCCCTGGGCATGCAGTCTCCCAGAAGAAATAAGTGGCATTGGCAAGAAAGGAACACAGACAGACCTGGAGAGAAGGCTCATCGCACAAAAACGCATAAACAAAAACTACCCAATCGACACATGCATACACGGATGGCTCGCACAGATGCCACCTACAATGGAGGAGGGGGAGTTGTCCTCAGAGTAAAGGCACCAATGACCTGTGCCCCTGTGGCTTGGCGAGTATGACAACTACAACAGAACATATCCTACAGAACTGCCCCCAGTATGCAAACCTGAGAAGAAAGAGGTGGCCCACTTACACCAGCGTCCAAGACAAACTGTATGGCGTGGCTGATAATCTGAGGCAGACAGCTGCCTTTATTAGAGAATCCAAATCCCAATCTAGTGAGAATGCAAAAGAAGAAGAATACAATTTATTTTGTACTACACTTTACAGTACAGACTACTGTCTTACTCTTAACCACATACCATATTCAAAGCAACAGTTTTTCAGTGCTCCTATTATTCCACCTCTTCGCTTCACTGATTCAGAATATTCAGTGAAAGGTAACAGTTTCTGGATTATGCACCTGTCTTTATCCATAATAGTTTTTCGAATAGCTGGTACTTGGGTCAGATTTGACAAAATAAGAGCAAGGTAATGAAGAGTAGCCTTCTTGTTAAAGTTAACTTGGCACAGTGCATTTACAATCTTTTCCAATGTTACCGTTGCTTCTTCTGCTAGAATCTTTTCTGCTATGAGTTTTGCACATCCTGGCAGACGTGTTACATTTGCAATAATGCTTGAAGCTTCATCAGCTAGTGCAAACTCTGACTTCACGATCTTATTTAGAAGGTTCAACATAAAATGTACTCCATCACTTGAATGCATCAATCTGTACGCTATAGTCTCTTCTGATGATAAGTTAATTAAAGCCAAGTAGGAATCCCTAGATATATCTACTTCTGTATCTGATGTCAGTGACATGATGGCTTCAAGAAATGTATCACCTTCTGAAATGAAATCTATTCCTTCTTTAGTCCCGGTCGTCTCCAAAATGTATCGTATTGCAATTGACTTGATGTCATACCTGGTATCAAGCGTCAGGAATTTAAGTAGATCTTTCTCTATAAGCTGCTTCGTAGCCTGGTCTAACGACATAGCTCCACTAGTAATTTTGATAGTTAAAACTGTGTTGAGATAAAGTGCTGACTGGTAATGACAAAATTTAAGAAACTAAAGAGCATGTGATTTTGTTTACGTCTCCATTTTAGATTTCAATGGTTTTGTTTTACCTTTCATAACCGTAGTTTCGTTGTATTTGTGACATGCAATCTAAAATGTTTTTAGAATATAATACAAAACGTTGCAAAGAAGAACATTTTTTCATCACTTTAGTTATAAATAGATGCAATGAAGATCTCGATAATGCTTTATTTGTGACACAACCAATACTTTACGAAACTGCGTAAAAAAGCAAATAAGTTGAGGTAACTCTAAACTCTTAAACTTTGAAAGTCGTCAGGACTTGGCAAAGAGTTTCTATTGTCTCTTTCACTACTACTATTAGCAAAGTTACCACTAATTATGTCTATAATAGACTACTAACAGTGGTAAATAAATTGAATTTCACATCAGTATTGGATTTTGTCATGTCAATTAAGACACCACTGCAGTTATATAAGTATCTTCTCATCTGTGTTAAAAAACTGCCACATGAAGTCCAGGGATACTACCAACATCACGTACGAAATGTTAGTAATTAACAGACTTTAGTTCAGTTGTATCCAAGTATCTGGTATAAATAATAATATCATAGTCATCGCCGGGGTTATAAAGATCATGCTCTGTCTTCAGTACTTTAAAAAAACGGAAAGAATGCTTGCATAATTAGATTAAGGTAGGAGGCGGAAGAGAACAGTTTGAAATAAAAAATATATATCAATATTGGAAAAAAGTCCGCATTAATGTCGTGATAAAAACTAAATTGTGGCATCTAAAAAATGAAAACTATCATAGACTGTGAGTAAACTATATTTAAGCCCCGGCCACTACTGATGCCAGCAGGGTATACCTTTTTTAATGAACTTTTCTGTGCCATTCCTTGCAAATAGACACGCTAAAATTGTCCCATGTCACTACCGGTAATAGATTCCTGCTTTGTTGTTTACCAGGAGTTGCCAACGTGTGCCTTTTCGCACAGCACATTCTGTTTCATTATGCAGTTTTGTTTAAGTTTTCATCTTAGGCCCTGTGTCGATGTTGTTTACAGAGCAGCACATGTTAGGTCTTCTCTTTAAAAGCGGTCGACATCTGTCCCGGGTATTCTTCTTTGCGTTCGGTTTCGTGTGCTCCTGTAAACCATGAGATGGGTTGCCTCTATGAAGCTGCATGTCAGTTGAAGTTCTTCTAGAGTTCCCCATAGCTTGCTTTGTTCATGAGGCCATGTTTTGTTTCGTTGGTGTATGTATGATGGACATGACTGCAGGATGTGCTCTGGAGTCTGTGTTTCTGTCTGGCATGCACACTGTGCAGTCTGAGCAGGCTTTATTCTGTGCATGTGGTGGTTGAGCCTACAGGGACCTGTTCTTAGGCGAATGATTGTTGTGTGCTATTTTCTGTTTAGTCTGCTGATGTGATCTTGTGGGTGTTTGCTGTGGGTTTGTTGCCTCCACACCTCTGTACTTTTACTTGATATGTGTCTTGATTTCTGGTAGTGACACTGGGTGTTTGTGTTGTAATGTATAAGCCTTCTCAAAACAATTTCTTCATGTTTGAGTCTCAGGTCCACATATAACCTTCTAGAAACCTTACAATTTCTTCATGTTTGAATCTGAGGTCCACATCCCACCTTCTCGAAACCTTACAATTTTTTCATGTTTGTCTCAGGTCCACATCCAACTTTCTGAAACCTTCAATTTCTTCATGTTTGAGTCTCAGGTCCACATCCAACTTTCTCGAAACCTTATAATTTCCTCATGTTTGAGTCTCAGGTCCACATCCCAACTTCCCGAAACCTTATAATTTCCTCATGAGTCTCAGGTCCACATCCAACTTTCTCGAAACCTTACAATTTTTTCATGTTTGTCTCAGGTCCACATCCAACTTTCTCGAAACCTTATAATTTCCTCATGTTTGAGTCTCAGGTCCACATCCCACCTTCTCAAAACCTTACAATTTCTTCATGTTTTGAGTCTCAGGTCCACATCCCAACTTCCCGAAACTTTACAATTCTTCATGTTTGAGAAGTAACTTCATTTATTTGCTCAATATTTCAGGGATTTATAAATCATGCAGATGAAACTGATGGGGAAAGAATTGAACAGATTATTAACAGAGCTATTGAGGATTCTGAATGGATACTCACAAAGGTTAATATGTTTAGTGTTTCTATACCAGTCAGTAGTGACTAAGTTACATTAGACTAAATACAACTACTGCCTTGTAGTTCGATTTGGGATAATCAAAGTCTAGCAGAGCAAACTGTACACAAAACTTGACGGAAGGCAAACCAAGTAGTCCAAAAAAAAAAAAGACTGGTAACCTGGGCAGGCGACGCTCAGCAACCCGGGAGGAAAGGCTTTCAAAGGATAGCTACCCTAAAAGAAAATAGCAAACTTCTGATTGGCTGAAATCGGATGCACATGTCCTAAACGTGTAGAAGTCTATGCATTTAGGGGCCTGCCAAACCAATGTGCAACGTATACATGTTCTTGGCAAAGATCAAATATTTCACAAAGAGTGATTAAAATTGGTCGTAAAGAACGAACGCAAAGAATAAGGCGAAGAAGCAACCTTCTGCCTTGCAGGTCGGCTGGGGACAACCAAAGGCTGATGGAGAGCAAACCCATTAAACGCTGCTAAAATTGGACACATCACCAAAGTATAAGCACCAGAGTTCCAAATGACGCTAAGATGAGGTGAAGCACACCCATGCTAAGGCTGCATGAACCAGATTTCCACATGAAAATAACAACAGCAGAATTTATGTGGAAATGTGGTACATCAGTCTAAGCAGTGATCGCGCGCGTGAGAGAGACTAAATACATTCCACAAGCTATGCATCATTTCTTCATTGCAGGCTTTTCCATCTTATGTTTGCACAGTACAGCTACTTCTAGTATGAGGATAGAGGTTGAGACAGTTACTAATGTCCTTCAGTGGCTTTCTGGGGCACTGTTTACTGGGACAGTTGTTGTATCTGACTCTCAGTCATTGCTTTGGAAGGTCCAAAATGACAGGTTTCGGTATGAGGGGATGTTGTCTGTAGAGATTTCCAGCCTCTACTTATTTGAATCTACTGCCCTGGGCGTGCAGGTGTTTGCGGCAATGAGAAAGCAGACAGGGTTGCATTAACAGCAATGGTTGTCTTTGATGGATCAGGGGGATGTTCTTCAGTCTCTTGGTACTGCCTGTTGGAAAGTACACTAAATTTGCTGTTGAATCTATCCAGCAATTTAAAGAGTTTGGAATTACATGTTGTAGAAGTAGATGCCTGAGAGGCATTGAACAGTGTGTTTAACCAGAAAGACACAGGAATATACTCAAGTATGCATACCCTTTAATATCTCTTGGGGAAGACTGAGCATCTATGAGTCTGCCCGGAGCTCAATAACAGCAGTTGAATAATCAAAGTTTTATGTTTCTGATTTTATTACTTCCCATTTGTCTTTTGTTTGCATCTTTCCACGATTTCCACCAGGATAGCAAAGAAAATCTAAATGAAGGGGATACATTTCTTGAAGCCATCATACTGTTGGAAAGTGTATCTCTTTTACTTTGAGAATTCTTGTATCGACTGGCTAAAAGACTTCTTCGAACATTCCATATTGACCACATGTTAACCTACTCTTTGTGTATGCGCCTAGAAGTAGGCCAGCACATCTGACTTCTGCGATGCTTTTTATTTACTAGGGTAGCTTCCCAAGGCCTCTACCTCAGTCAACTCTTACAACACACCTTGTAGGTCACAGTGTTACTATTCTTTGCTCCCCTTGCTGGGCTAAAAGACTTGTTGTTTGACTCTACATGTTGTGTGTTGTGCAAGAAGTGAAATTCCTCACCTCTCTTGTATCCTTTGCTTGATAAAGGCCTTTTGGTCGAAACATTGCTGTGTATTGTTTTTGTATTTTGTAAAACTAAAGATTTTTGTTTTTACTTGTTTGGCCATGGACTAAAAGAATACTGTCTGCATAATCCAAATCTTCCAACACTAAGATAAGTGTCCATCAAATGCCTCAGCTGTTATTCTTTATGGTTTCCTCTCATTAGCCAGTCTATGGCAAGGTTAAGTAAGAATGGTAAAAATTCCTCCTGTCTAACTTCTGTTTTGACCTGGAAGCAGTCTGTCAGAAAGCTATTACAAACTACTTGACACTGAAAGTCTGCATATAATGCTTTAATTACACTAACTATTTTTCATGATATTCCATAATGCCGGAGTATCTTCCATATAGATTCCCTGTATGTGCAACAAATATTGATACAATTTCTCTGTCCAGTTTCTTGTTTTCATTTCCTACTATATGCTGAGAAATTATTGTATAGTTTCCATTTGTATGTTTGTCAAGAAGCCTTCATGTATTAATACTTGTTAATTATTCTCATGTTCACAGTATTCAGGCAAGAAAAATGAAGCAGGGTTTTGAGTAGTACAGACTGTCGTCTAGTACAACAGATCAAATATTGTAACACTAGAGATGTACAGTCCTGATCTATGGCAGAACAATTTCTGTGACGACAAACAGGGATAACTTGAGAACCATGCATCAAATAATTTTTTATATTTAGAAGCAGTTGTATAGTTTATAGTTCTGTCAAAGTCATTGTTCTAGCCCAGAAGCCTAGTGTTGCGCATACTCTGATTAGTAATGGTCAAAGAATCACGAAGCGGACATTGAAGTGGGAGACAAAGGGTTCAAGAAAGAAAAGACGCCCTAATTGAAACCTTGAAATGAACGTTACTGAGACAAGAAATATCAGACTCATTTCCATATAAGAGATTGAACCCAGGATAGAATGGTGTAGAGAAATTGCCTGCAGGCCCTATGCAACGTATAACACTACAAGAAAATAGACTAATATATGCATATTGATCACATACAAGTGTATGCATGTTGTGTACTAGTGGAAGATGACAGTACACTCACAAATACATGTTCTTATTGAACTATTACTAGTTTTGACATTAATATTTTCTAACTGTGAGACAAAGTCGTATCTTCACATTGAATGTTTATCTATACTAGATCTCATGTATGACACTGTAGTAACAGGACATGTAACTACTGTCTGTTCTCAACTCATTATCTTTCTGTTCTCTCTCTCTCTCTCTCTCTCTCTCTCTCTCTCATGTTGGCTATACTGTATCTCATGTGTGATCTCTCTTTTCTCTTCTTCTCTCTCTCATATGTTGGCTATATGATCTCATGTGTGATTCTCTCTATTTCTCTCTGCTCTTTCTCCCCTCTCTATGTTGGCTATACTGTATCTCATGTATGACACTGTAGTAACTGGTACATGTAACTACTGTCTGTTCTCAACTTCATATATCTTTCTTTCTCTCTCTCTCTCATATGTTGGCTATACTGTATCTCATGTATGACACTGTACTAACTGGTACAAGTAACTAGTCTGTTCTCAACTTCATATCATCTTATCTCTCTCTCTCTCTCTCTCTATAGTTGGCTATACTGTATCTCATGTATGACACTGTACTAACTGGTACAAGTAACTAGTCTGTTCTCAACTTCAATATCTTTCTCTCTCTCTCTCTCTCTCTCTCTCTCTCATATGTTGGCTATACTGTATCTCATGTATGACACTGTACTAACTGGTACAAGTAACTAGTCTGTTCTCAACTTCATATATCTTACTCTCATGTTGCTATCACTACTTTCGTGTGTCCTGATAGGGGAACAATACAGTTAGTATTTACTCTCTCAGGGTTAACTTATTGAAGGGCTGTGTACTGGCACCAACACTCTTTAGCATGATATTTGCTACCATGCTCGTGGGTGTCTTTTGGGAAGGGGATGAACATGGGGTAAAGATTAGATACAGGACAGACGGTAATCTATTCAATCTTAGGAGGTTAAAATCCCCCACCAAGGTAAAAGAATCAACTATCTCAAACCTGTTGTTTGCTGACGACTGCACCCTCGCTACCAACTCTGATGAACAAAATGCAGACTTACATGGACAAGTTCTCAATGGTCTGTGATATGTTTGACTTTACCATTAATAATAAGAAAACTGAGGTCATATTTCAGCCCGCCCCCAAAGAGAGCAGTACTTTGATCCAGTCAGATGAGTACAAGGAGTTTTTTTGCAAGAACCCTAGAGGAAGCAATGGAAGCAAAGAATATGATCAACAAATAAACAGTGTACAAGTATTAAGAGCTTCCGCAAAAACAAATAGACAAACACAGGATTCGAACCACTTACCCTCATTTCTTACGACACCCATCGCCTAGCTTAGCAATACGAGCGTCCTACAAACACAACAGCGAGCCATGCTACATCATGGCTCAATATTATACATATGATCCAGTCATATTTACTTGTCTTCTCCCAGTAATCACTGGTATCCTAAGCAGATCTGCAGGACATAGATTTAAAACGGCCCTAATATGTGTAGATAGTCTCTTTGTGCCTCTGTTATCTCTGAGGTCCATCTTTGCGTGGCAGGCCTTTTGCTTTGTACCCATTGTATCGGAGCAGCATTGCGCTTTGGGGTGCACTGTCTGATGGTAATCTGCTTACGTGACCGAACCATTTAATTTGTTGTTTCTTGATGAAGTCTAGTACTGATGTTGTACCACTTTTTTCCTGATGTCTTCATTTCTCAACCGTCTCTTCTTGTTACACCCAGCATTCTGCGTAGACACTTCATCTCTGTTGTGACCAGTTTTCTTCTATCGCTTTGTTGTCAGCGCCAGGTTTGGCATGGTAACATAATGGGGAGAAAGATTGTGTTGAACATTGCTCTTTTTGTGTTCATGGTGACTTGTTTAGTGTCTCCTACCAGCTGATAACTTTGCTTATCTTGGCAGCATCCTATCCAGATCTGCAAACATAGACTTGATAAAATCCTGAGCAACCAATAATATTTTTGATTTAATAATAATCTAAATTGTTACAGTTCAATCTTTGTCCATTCATTTCAAAATGAAATTGATTCTTCATGTTTTGACTTTGTGCTAAAAGATTCATAATTTTCTCCTTGATCTCTGGATACTTAATGGCAAATTTTCTCCTCTGCAAGTACATTAAGTCTTTCAGCATTCAAAGTGCTTCTTATAAAAGTGGTTTTTTTTGTCAGTGTTGAGAAACTGCGTTCTAGCTCTGATGTTGTCATGGGAAGTGTCAAGAGGATTTTTATCACTTTCATTGTAATGTCACTAAGAACATCATCTACATTATTTTCCAAGATAAATTTCAGAAGCTCAATTAATTTGCAATATTCCTGCCTATCGGATCTACAATAGAATAGTTTTAGTTCAGTTTCAATCTTTTCTTTGTCAATCATAGGATATGCTTCAGTGGTCGGTACTATCTCTTCTGTAGGTGGGATATGCTTCAGTGCTCGGTAATATCTCTTCTGTAGGTGGGATATGCTTCAGTGCTCGGTACTATCTCTTCTGTAGGTGGGATATGCTTCAGTGCTCTGTAATATCTCTTCTGTGTGTGGGATATGCTTCAGTGGTCGGAACTATCTCTTCTGTAGGTGGGATATGCTTCAGTGCTCAGTACTATCTCTTCTGTAGGTGGGATATGCTTCAGTGCTCTGTAATATCTCTTCTGTAGGTGGAATATACTTCAGTGCTCTGTAATATCTCTTCTGTAGGTAGGATATGCTTCAGTGCTCGGTAATATCTCTTCTGTAGGTAGGATATGCTTCAGTGGTCGGTACTATCTCTTCTGTAGGTGGGATATGCTTCAGTGCTCGGTAATATCTCTTCTGTAGGTAGGATATGCTTCAGTGGTCGGTAATATCTCTTCTGTAGGTAGGATATGCTTCAGTGCTCTGTAATATCTCTTCTGTAGGTGGGATATGCTTCAGTGGTCGGTACTATCTCTTCTGTAGGTGGGATATGCTTCAGTGGTCGGTACTATCTCTTCTGTAGGTGGGATATGCTTCAGTGGTCGGTACTATCTCTTCTGTGTGTGGGATATGCTTCAGTGGTCGGTAATATCTCTTCTGTGTGTGGGATATGCTTCAGTGGTCGGTACTATCTCTTCTGTAGGTGGGATATGCTTCAGTGGTCGGTACTATCTCTTCTGTAGGTGGGATATGCTTCAGTGGTCGGTACTATCTCTTCTGTGTGTGGGATATGCTTCAGTGGTCGGTAATATCTCTTCTGTAGGTGGGATATGCTTCAGTGGTCGAACTATCTCTTCTGTAGGTGGGATATGCTTCAGTGGTCGGTAATATCTCTTCTGTGTGTGGGATATGCTTCAGTGGTCGGTACTATCTCTTCTGTAGGTGGGATATGCTTCAGTGGTCGGTAATATCTCTTCTGTGTGTGGGATATGCTTCAGTGGTCGGTACTATCTCTTCTGTAGGTGGGATATGCTTCAGTGGTCGGTAATATCTCTTCTGTAGGTAGGATATGCTTCAGTGCTCGGTAATATCTCTTCTGTAGACAATTCATTCTTAATGCTAGTGCAGCTTTTCTTGTTGAACAATTTAGCAGCTAAGTGTATATGCGGTTACTGTGATTAAGGGCATGAGAATCAAGTGTAGAATGCCGTGGATGTTCCAGTCTGAGAGAACAATTAACCAGGTGACCACAGTTGCGATCCTACCAAAAGGGGAAGAATGGATCACAATAGTGGTTAGTCTGACCAACTATCGCAATGTTATCATTACTCTTGGAAGAGAATGTAGAGATTGAATTAAACAATATGAAGGCTGAACTTGCATAGAGTTCCTTGACTCGATAGAAGATAAAACAACGGCCCTAGCGAACAGAGTTACATAGAGCATATGAAGGGCAACGGTAACGGCCTCACCCTCCATCATCATACTGGAAGTAGTGGTCCTCTATGCTCCACTTTGCTCTGCAACAATCCTACCACGCGGGATAGCCAAGAAACCCCAGTCTGACTTCTCACCATAATGCACAGACCCATCAGTATAAGCAACATCATCATCATCACATGTATTATCTACTATAAGTTGTTCAAGTTCAACTACATGTTCCCGCAATCTCTACACCCCCTTGTAAGAGTAATGATAACATTGCTGAAGTTGACCATGCTACTATTTATTGTGATCTATTCTTCCCCTTTCGGTAGGGCCGTAACTGTGGCTAATTGCTCTTTCAGCTTTGGCCATCCACGACATACTACGCTTGATTCTCGTGCCCTTAACGTCATTAATATTCTTGTGCAATGGGTGTCTCTTACACACAGTAACCTGCGCGTATAAATGCGTTGGCAATAGCATGCCGGGAATGTAGTGACAGAAGGCCAAGCATATATCTCATATTCACAATGGGGGTATCTCTAGTGCAGTCCAGAACTATACGCATACCTTCATTCTGAACCAGTTCGAGTCGTTCACATTGTGATCTTGATATCGTAAGAATTCCGAGTCCGTAATCTACCACTGACATAACCAGTCGATCGAACAAAAGGGCAAGTAGTCTCTGCTCCAGGTGTGCGGACACCATAACTTTGAGAGCCCCAAGACCACGCTTGTAACGTTGTATCATCTCTTGAATATGGTGTTTGAAAGATAGACTACGATCAAAGGTTATTCCAAGATAGGGCAGCCTGTCACTGCACTCAATGCTATGTTCATCAAAGATTACACGGGTAGGTCAGCCTTGACTATGTGATTATTCAACGAGCACCACAACATACACGTTTTTTCAGGATTGACCTGAGAGCGAGACTATCTACACCAATCCGAGATGATATACAATGTTTTCTGAATGTCGTCAACCATCTCTCGTCTATTTGACCCAGTCCTATATATTAAGATATCATCTGCAAATGTCAATGTCCGACCCAATCCGGTTGGCTGAATTTTAGCTACATTTGCTGTGTAAATATTAAACAACACGGGTGATAGAGGAGAGCCCTGGGGTAATCCCGGCATATACGTGCAGGATCCGATGTCCATGTTCCTAAACGTAGTGCAACGGTTCTCTCCATTAAAGAAGCAGCTATCCAGTTCACCAGCCAAGGATTAACTTCACATTTAATCAAAGAGCGCACCATTATTGAAAAATTCACCTTGTTATAAGCATCCTCCAAGTCGATGGTCACAGCAACAGTCTCTTGTTTGGATTGGAAGCCTTCATAAACATCATATGCAAACGTGTCTGCATTGTCCCATGTCCCTTTCAGTTGCCGGTAGCTACCCAAAGTGTCTAGGAGGATGTGGTCATTCTCTAAGTGACACATTACCTTTCTGGCCACTATCTTCTCCAGTAATTTGCCATATACATTTTGCAAGGTGAGTATGTGGTAGCTGCTGAACAGTTTAGGATCCTTCCCATGTTTGTGGAGCGGTCGTAAATAACTATGAAGCCAATCCTCGGTACCACAGCATTCTGTACACTTTTGTTAAAATCCATCACAACTGCATTAATAAAAGTCTTGTCCAGCTGTTTGATGTGATGATATTGGACACCATCAGACCCTTGGACGGTGCTGTGGCTTGCCTTGAGTGCATTAACAACATCCTCCTTAGTTATTAAGTCAATGTAAGGTTCTCCAGAGCTAGTAATATCACGAAGAGCACTTATGATATTATGGCGGTCAGTTTTATCACCTTTTTCTGTCTGTTCCACGAAACGATGAAGGAACCCCTGCCCCTTTTCTGCATCTATTGTCAAGACGGCCCCTGACGAGTCACGTAAAGTAAGAAAATACTGGCTGGTATTCTTACTGTTCATAATGTATATGTAATGTCAACGTTGATTAGAAACATCAGATATCTTTGTTCCTGAACATCACAGGTCCTGGGATGTTCAGAAACAAAGATATCTGGTGTTTCTAATCAACGTTGACATTATACAAATAAGAAAGAGAAAATTGAGATATTTTGGACATAAAAAAGACATTAAGGGCTGGAGAAGACCATCATGGAAGGAGGCATACCGACAAAGAGAAGAAGAGGAAGACCACGGAGAAGATGGATTCAGGATACAAATGATAGTTTGAACATGACGGCTGCAGAGGCAGGACATAAGGTCTATGAGAGAGAGAAATTCCGAAGGACTGTTGAGATGGCAAAGTTCTGCTCAGGACAAGCTATTTGATGATGATGCTAAATTTTATTTTTTACTTTTTACAATATCATTAACAACAACGCTGTAATGCGCACCAGCTATTTGGGGGGAAATCCATAACCTACATCTTATCTCGGTGAAGCTAAATAATATGCATCATGTTCAGTACAAAATAGGCCTACTGCCATCTTGTTTGGTGTGGTCCATCCTTACAGTGAAAGCCATACTACAGTGTGTTGTAGTTTTACCAAAAGTGACATAGTATACAACAGCCGGTCAACAGTGTGCATTGTTAAGCATACTATTGAAGAGAATACTTTATTATTTATAAAACTGACTCAAGCCAATAGGGTACTAAGTGCTACCATATTGTGCGTCATAGCCTTGTTGCTCAAGTCCACACACGAAGTCATCAATCGAAAATTCGTTGCCTCACTGTCAACTGTGCTGGTGTATCATCTATTCATAATAAAAATAAACCATATAGTTACATTTGCAAAACGGTGCAGTTAGATCGAGTATATATTATATACAATATACTTATCTTGTCCAACTTTTGAAGTGTGGACCTTTCACTGTTAAGTAAGAAATACAGATCAGTATTGTATACCACTTGTATTGTGGTACTGACTTAATGTTTGGCTGAATTCAAAGCTACGATATCATCTGAATGTACTCCACTTGTTAAATGGTGATACTGGCTTCTGCTTCAATTGAACATATTCCAGTATTTGAAAACTTAATATAGCAAATTAAAACAGGTTACAGAGCAACCAGTTACTCAAAGATAAATTTGTTGAACACAAACTAACGATGGAGAGGAACGATCCGGCAAGGATGTCCTTCGGCGGCAGGAAAAGAACACTTCCAAGACTGCGGGATAACAACAGTTCCGATATTAGCTCGATACATTCACTATCCAGAACTAGGAATGTCAGAGATGCCATCATTTCACCATACGAACTTGGGAAAGCTAACCGACAGTACAAGAAAGTTTATCCAAATCGGATCTATACACAGTGGTATAGAAGGTGAGAACATACACATATATAAATAGTACTGTGTTCTTTCATAAACCGTCACCAACGGTGCTCTTGCCAGTTATCAATTTTGTTTCCCTTCTTCTTTCTGTTAGGACTTCAACAAAAAAAAACCTCCTTGCTAAATTATTTTATGTCTTATGAATGTATATCCTATCCAAAGTCAGAATCATTTCTCATGTTCTCGTTTACTGCTGTCTGTTTGTCAGTTTGTTTCCATGAGTTCATCATTACTTATCTTGTCATATAATTTCAGCACGTCTATTAAGTGCAAGCACACACTAATGCCATCATTTCTCTCTTTGATTTGTCATATAATTTCAACACTTCTATTAGAAGTGCAAGCACACACTAATGCCATCATTTCTCTCTTTGATTTGTCATATAATTTCAACACTTCTATTAGAAGTGCAAGCACACACTAATGCCATCATTTCTCTCTTTGATAGTTATTCGTTTTGTTCTTCACATCTCTCCGACCCTATACATAAGGATGGAGTTGATATTTCATTTAGATATTATTAACTTAGTATTGGATCTGATGTCTTTGATTTCCAAATATTAACCCAGCGCACTAGAAGCTCCTTTTGTTGTTTTCTTCTTTCTATTTTGATATCCTAATATGTTCCTTCATTCTTATCTGTTCCTTCATTCTTATCTGTTCCTTCATTCTTATCTGTTTCTTCATTCTTATCTGTTCCTTCATTCTTATCTGTTCCTTCATTCTTATATGTTCCTTCATTCTTATCTGTTTCTTCATTCTTATCTGTTCCTTCATTCTTATCTGTTCCTTCATTCTTATCTGTTCCTTCATTCTTATCTGTTCCTTCATTCTTATCCGTTCCTTCATTCTTATCTGTTCCTTCATTCTTATCTATGCTGCTGAAAAGATATAATCTGTTTCTCTATCCTTATATGCTCCTTTTTATGTCTACGTTTCTGTCAAGATAACTTATCTGTTCTTCCATTCTTATTTGTTCTTCCATTCTTTTCCGTTCTTCCATTTTTATCTGTTCTTCCATTCTTATCTGTTCTTCCATTCTTATCTGTTCTTCCATTCTTATCTGCTCTTCCATTCTTATCTATTCTTCCATTCTTATCTATTCTTCCATTCTAATCTGTTTTCCATTCTTATCTGTTCTTCCATTCTTATCTATTCTTCCATTCTTATCTATTCTTCCATTCTAATCTGTTTTCCATTCTTATCTGTTCTTCCATTCTTATATATTCTTCCATTCTTTTCCGTTCTTTCATTCTTATATGTCCTTCCATTCTTATCTGCTCTTCCATTCTTATCTGTTCTTCCATTCTTATCTGTTCTTCCATTCTTATCTGCTCTTCCATTTTTATCTGTTCTTCCATTTTTATATATTCTTCCATTCTAATCTGCTCTTCTATTCTTATCTATTCTTCCATTCTTAACAATGCTCTTATCAAGACTTATATATGTATATGTATGTGTATACGTATGAATCTACATGACTATAGAGCTGTTTCTTTTAGTGTCATCTGATGACTGTATGTCGCATTTATTTCTTCTTCTTCTTCTGCGTTCTCACTAGATTGGGATTTCGGATTCTCTAATAAAGGCAGCCGCCTGCCTCAGATTATCAGCCCCGCCATACAGTTTGTCTTGGACGCTGGCGTAAGTGGGTCACCTCTTTCTTCTCAAGTCTGCATACTGGGGCAGTTCTGTAGGACATAATTCCTATGATTTCTGCTTCCCGTTTGTGCCGACCTCTTCCCTCAGTAAGTTTTGGCCAGACTCGTGATGGTAGGTCTGACATTCTTACTGCGTGGCTAAATCTCCGAGGCAGATTGGCGACCGTAGAATCCGTTATCCCATTCCTCATTGTGAGGGGTCGTTGCACCATGTTATGCGCTTACTGCATCCGTTTTCTGCAAGCATTTGTTTTGGGTTAGCATTCCCTAGCGGATACGTGCATCCGATTTCAGCCAAACCTTCTTTGCGCCTCTTACGACATGCGTGGCAGGTAACAGTGGTTCTATTCTTTACACCCCAAATTTGGGCCCCGGTAACCACTTCGGGCGTGCATCTTTGCCTTGTATATGCTCAAACCCATATGCTGTCATCTCTTCTTTATTATACCAAATTTTATCTTCAATCTGGGAACAAATGGCCGTATCATCTGTAATATCTAGATTCTCAAACTGGCTAAACAACATCAACAAATAGCTTGTTTGGCTGAATTCAAATATAGCAGAACATTGCCATCTTAACATCCTTCGGAATTTCTCTCTTCTATTGCCCGGATATCCCGACCCTGCAGCCATCATGCTCAAATCATCAAGTATCTCGAATCCATTTTGTCTTCATTTCATCTCCTCTTTGCAGGGATGCCGCTTTCTATAATGGTCTTCTCTAACCCTTCGTCTCTTTAATATGTTGAAAATACTTCAAATTGTCTTATTTGTAGCATCAGCCAGTTTTCTTTGATTTTGAGTTCTTTCTGTATAGATCTATTTGTTCTCTCATCTGTCCATGAAATACGGAGGACTCTTCTGTAACACGTATATTCAAAATCACATATACGTTTTTCCCAATTGCATTCTTAAATGTCCATGCTTCACAACCATATGTTGGCCAGACATAAGACAGTGTATTCAGTGTCTGAGGTCTAGTGGTATTGTTTCCTAATCTAGTCACTACCAAGAGACATGGTGACACGAGTTATCCCTGCCGTGCTTACGTTCTTACATGAGTTCTCCCTGACATACCTACACACACACACCGCACACACGCATATATATATGTATATAACTACTGGTCTAATATATTCCCCCAGTATACCATCTAGTATGAAAACAAGCTATTTACTTGACTGTTATTTTATCATCTTATCATATATATATATGAGTCATGGGGCGATCAATAGGTATATGCAATATTCAAGTGGGCGCACGCACGCGCACACACACACACATGAAAATCGAGACATATCCTTTACAGGACGTTGCCATCAAGTACAGTAAATGAGTCGTCGATTTTATCGAGGCACCATTTATACGTTAAGTAGTTTGCCATTGCTTTATAAATGGTGATATCTATTTTTACTGTTCCAAAAATTCCACGAGAACAAACTTGCTTCCAAACTGCCCATCGCGGATTTTAAACCAGGTACTCTTGGGTTGTGATCGAGCTCACTACCGCTTACTCTACAGACGCCCACGTATGCACGCTTAATCTACAGACGGTCAAGTATGCACGCTTACTCTACAGACGCCCCCGTATGCACGCTTAATCTACAGACGGCCACGTATACACGCTTAATCTACAAACGGCCACGTATGCACGCTTAATCTACAGACGGCCACGTATACACGCTTAATCTACAAACGGCCACGTATGCACGCTTAAGCTACAGACACACACACACACACATGCAAGCGCCTACACATCCACATACTTAGAGTATAAAATCAATCTAACTTGTTGTCGTCTCTAGGTTTGTCAATGTACTTCCGGAAGACTGTAAACTTGATTTTCAACCGTTTGAAGAAGTTCAAAAAATAGACGAAGGTATAATAACTTTTAGTTGTTTTATTTCATTGATGGTATTATATTACTGTCCTTTAATTGAAATCCAGTCATCACTACATACATCATTATTGGGAATCATGCCATCACTGCATACATCATTATTGGGAATCCTGTCATCACTACATACATCATTATTGGGAATCCTGTCATCACTACATACATCATTATTGGGAATCATGCCATCACTGCATACATCATTATTGGGAATCCTGTCATCACTACATACATCATTATTGGGAATCATGCCATCACTGCATACATCATTATTGGGAATCCTGTCATCACTACATACATCATTATTGGGAATCCTGTCATCACTACATACATCATTATTGGGAATCCTGTCATCACTACATACATCATTATTGGGAATCCTGTCATCACTACATATATCATTATTGGGAATCCTGTCATCACTACATACATCATTATTGAGAATCCTGTCATCACTACATACATGATCATTGGGAATGCTGTCATCAGTACATACATCATTATTGGGAATCCTGTCATCACTACATACATGATCATTGGGAATCCTGTCATCACTACATACATGATTATTGGGAATCCTGTCATCACTACATACATGAACATTGGGAATCCTGTCATCACTACATACATGATCATTGGGAGTCCTGTCATCACTACATACATGATTATTGGGAATCCTGTCATCACTACATACATGATCATTGGGATCCTGTCATCACTACATACATGATCATTGGGATCCTGTCATCACTACATACATGATCATCGGAGTCCTGTCATCACTACATACATGATATTGAGAATCCTGCATCTACATACATTTTTGGGAATCTTCATAAAAACAATTAGTCATATTAACTTGAGAACAATAATGATGTAATGTATAGAACAATAGTTATTATAAAATAGAATCAATATTACTTTGTAAAAGTATAGAACAATATTGATGTTTTAACTGTGTAAGAACAATAGTTGATGTGTAAAGTATAGAACAATAGTTGATGTGTAAAGTATAGAACAATAGTTGATGTGTAAAGTATAGAACAATAGTTGATGTGTAAAGTATAGAACAATAGTGATGTGTAATGTATAGAAAAGTTGATGTGTAAAGTATAGAATAATTGATGTGTAAGTATAGAAAATAGTTGATGTGTAATGTATAGAACAATAGTTGATGTGTAAAGTATGAGACAATAATTGATGTGTAAAGTATGAGACAGTAGCTGATGTGTAAAGTATGAGACAATAATTGATGTGTAAAGTATGAGACAGTAGCTGATGTGTAAAGTATAGAACAATAATTGATGTGTAAAGTATAGAACAATAGCTGATGTGTAAAGTACGAGACATTAGCTGATGTGTAAAGTACGAGACAGTAGCTGATGTGTAAAGTATTGAACAATAATTGATGTTTAAAGTATGAGACAGTAATTGATGTGTAAAGTATGAGACAATAACTGATGTGTAAAGTATGAGACAATAACTGATGTGTAAAGTATGAGACAATAACTGATGTGTAAAGTATGAGACAATAACTGATGTGTAAAGTATGAGACAGTAGCTGATGTGTAAAGTATGAGACAATAATTGATGTGTAAAGTATGAGACAATAATTGATGTGTAAAGTATGAGACAATAATTGAGTGTAAAGTGATACCTTTCTTGACTAGATATTGCTCTGCAGTATTTCTACGGAGAAGATGGACACATCCTGGATAGTTTTATTCAGCGTGATGCTGTGGAAAAGAGACGAACAGCGCTGGAAAGATTCATCAAACACAAGGAGAATGAAGACAAGGAAAACAGTGCAATGGATATAAACAGTGCACAGTAATATTTAGTGCACTGTAGTATATAACATGTGCACAGTAAATATTTGTTAGTGCACTGTAAGTATATAGGCATGTACACAGTAAATATATGTTAGTGCACTGTAAGTATATAGGCATGTACACAGTAAATATTTGTTAGTGCACTGTAAGTATATAGGCATGTACACAGTAAATATTTGTTAGTGCATGGTAAGTATATAGGCATGTACACAGTAAATATTTGTTAGTGCATGGTAAGTATATAGGCATGTACACAGTAAATATCTGTTAGTGCACTGTAAGTATATAGACATGTACACAGTAAATATTTGTTAGTGCACTGTAAGTATATAAAGCATGTACACAGTAAATATTTGTTAGTGCACTGTAAGTATATAGGCATGTACACAGTAAATATTTGTTAGTGCACTGTAAGTATATAGGCATGTACACAGTAAATATTTGTTAGTGCACTGTAAGTATATAGGCATGTACACAGTAAATATTTGTTAGTGCACTGTAAGTATATAGACATGTACACAGTAAATATTTGTTAGTGCACTGTAAGTATATAGCATGTACACAGTAAATATTTGTTAGTGCTAGTTTGTGTACATATTTGTTATCTTGACAACTGCATGTAAACATTACTAGTTTTGTCTTTGTTAATCTGTTTCTTGACAACTGCATGTAAACATTACTAGTTTTGTCTTTGTTAATCTGTTTCTTGACAACTGCATGTAAACATTACTAGTTTTGTCTTTGTTAATCTGTTTCTTGACAACTGCATGTAAACATTACTAGTTTTGTCTTATGGGAATCACAATAATAATACGGTAACATTAATGCTTTGTTGTCACTGGGTGAAACCTCACATCAAGGGATAGAATCATACACATACTTGGGCAGCAAAGTAGGCAAAGAGGGTGAAACATAAAGAGGCAGTGGCGTCTCGTGATCCTTTGTGTTGGTGGGGCCAGATACAAATTTTCGAAAAAACTCATGGTTTTAGAATAGGTTTTTTCTTCATTTATTAAATAGTAAATACACGTTACACATTATTTTTGGTGGGTTTCGCACTTGGCCTTACTGACGAGCCGCCACTGGATAGAGATATCATACACATACTTGGGTAGCAATGTAGACAAAGAGGAATGAACAGAGAGAGATGTCAAAATAAAAATACAGAAGACAAGCGGAGCTGTCATCATACTGGGCAGTTTATGGAAGTCTAAAGAAATTAAATATAGAACCAAAATTAGAATAGTTAACACCATTTTGTTTGTAGTATTATACTGTACTGTGCCCGGAGGTTTGGGCCCGAGTTTAGTTGCACGTGGGCCCACATAGGATGAAACTCGGAGCTCTGAGGTGGAGGTCCGAATTGAGTTCCGTGTCCCAGAATCCCAGAGTAACTGATAATGCACGTCTCTCCCGGCCGATGGGAAAGGCTGAACAAATGAACATGAAGGGATGAAGGGTGCATGCAGAGAATGTGGAGACGTGGGCCCACGTGGAGCGACACTCGGAGCCGTGAGGTCCGAATTGGGTTCTGTGTCCGGACAATTCAGAGGCATAGTAAATGTAAGCACGGTGAGAACTGATAACCACTATGAGCAGGCACCAAAGAAACGAGAGGGGGACAAAACGGTGGCGAGCCACAAGGATGGGGTCTCCATCCAGAGAACAATAATAGCGTTACCCCTCGCAGAGAAACACTACTGCCTTGTAGTTCGATTGGGGACAATCAAAGCCTGAGAACAAACCGTACACAAAACTGGACGGTAGGCAAACCAAGTAGTCCAAAAAAGACTGGTAACCTGGGCAGACAACGCTCAACAACCCGAGAGGGAAGTTCGTCTAAGGGTAGCTACCCTAAAGGAAAATAGCAACCTGCTGCCTTGCAGGTCGGCTGGGGACAGTCAAAGGCTGGCGGAGAGCGAACCCAGTAAACGGTGGCTGAATCCGGACACATCGCCGAACGATAAGCACCAGAGCTCTAAATGGCGCTGAACGATGTGACGAATCACACCCGTTCTAGGTGTAAGGATGTTTAAATATCACAATAAAAATGATCAAAATGGCCGAAAAGAACGAACGACAAAAAGAAAGAAGAAGATAACATTAATGCTTGTAGTAGGCTGCATGTTGACAGACTAGTTATGATAACATTAATTCTTGTAGTAGGTTACGTGTTGACAGACTAGTTATGATAACATTATAGCTTGTAATACATGATCTTTGATTGCAGAGAGGAAAGTCAAAAGGGATCCAGATTCAGAAGGTATGTCAGCACATGTATGACTTGTGAACATTTTGTGAGGAGATGAAATATATGTGTTGCCAGGTCAAATAAATCGACTTGTGAACTCAACTGATAGATATTCATAGATTTTCTTATATATATTGAAACAACTATGTTTTATGTGCTTAAATAAATCGACTTGTGAACTCAACTGATAGATATTCATAGATTTTCTCATATATATTGAAACAACTATGTTTATGTGTTAAATAAATCGACTTGTGAACTCAACTGATAGATATTCATAGATTTTCATATATATTGAAACAACTATGTTTTATGTGCTTCGCCCGTTTGTTGCCTGGCCCGTATGGGAAGTAAAGAGTAACGCATTTAATTACAATGCATGTCGTAAGAGGTTTCTAAGGTAGGAACATAGGGAAGCTACCCTAGTAAATAAACAGCGTCGCAGAAATGAGATGTGCTGGCCTACATGTAGGCTCATAACTGAAACAACGTACAATCGCTCTTAGGCTTGGATCACATACAAATTCCACATTGTGGTTAACAGGTGATCGATATAGAGCAACGTTTCCCAAAGTGGGCGCTACCGTGCCCAGTGGGCCTAAAGCGTTCTGGGAGGACGATAGTGGGTTCAGCGGAATTTGGGGGATATTCAGGCGATTATGGGTCGGTGGCTCCTTAAAGAAGAAATTATTAATAAATATTTTAAAATAAATTATTTTCGTGATTTTCCGATTGAATAATCATTGAAAATTTGAATTCTGCATTTAAATTCATCTTATGCCCGTCTTACACGATCCATTTTTCATAAATCTTCTATTTCATGCATATAATCATTTAAAAATTGACCATGTATGACAGAAATATATATCAATTTTCTATGTCAAAGATAAAATAGAGCACGTATATATGTGGGGGTGGGGGCGCTGACAAACTGTTATAATGTGGAGAGGGGGCGTTACAAAGATTATGTTGTGCAAAGTGGGCGGTGGGCTGATAAAGTTTGGAAATCTATGTTCTTGAGGGTTCGATGAAGAAGAAGAAGTTATATATGTTTAAAATTAAATTAGTCACATTTTATTTTGGTGTAAATTAATGAATTTCTTTTCTTTTTTTCTTTTTTTTTTTTAGTGTAGTACTACATTACTACTTGACATCAGTATATACATTTTACTTCTTCTTGTGTATTCTTGTTTTTATATTCACTTTTTAGTGTAGTACTACATTACTACTTGACATCAGTATATACATTTTACTTCTTCTTGTGTATTCTTGTTTTTATATTCATTTTTTAGTGTAGTACTACATTACTACTTGACATCAGTATATACATTTTACTTCTTCTTGTGCATTCTTGTTTTTATATTCATTTTTTAGTGTAGTACTACATTACTACTTGACATCAGTATATACATTTTACTTCTTCTTGTGCATTCTTGTTTTTATATTCACTTTTTAGTGTAGTACTACATTACTACTTGACATCAGTATATACATTTTACTTCTTCTTGTGTATTCTTGTTTTTATATTCACTTTTTAGTGTAGTACTACATTACTACTTGACATCAGTATATACATTTTACTTCTTCTTGTGCATTCTTGTTTTTATATTCACTTTTTAGTGTAGTACTACATTACTACTTGACATCAGTATATACATTTTACTTCTTCTTGTGTATTCTTGTTTTTATATTCACTTTTTAGTGTAGTACTACATTACTACTTGACATCAGTATATACATTTTACTTCTTCTTGTGCATTCTTGTTTTTATATTCACTTTTTAGTGTAGTACTACATTACTACTTGACATCAGTATATACATTTTACTTCTTCTTGTGCATTCTTGTTTTTATATTCACTTTTTAGTGTAGTACTACATTACTACTTGACATCAGTATATACATTTTACTTCTTCTTGTGTATTCTTGTTTTTATATTCACTTTTAGTCCAATATTTGCGTATCATCTTTCCCTGTAGGTCATACATGTTCTGTGTAGAAGTTAACCGCTGTCAGATTTGGCATTTTCTACTGTGTTTTTGAGATACCACTGTATATCTATCTTCTTATCTGATCTTATCTTAACACATTTGCTGTGAAGCGTCGTGGGGAGAGTTAGTTTTCTATATTGTGCCAGGCGTGTTGCGCTTGACGTTGTCAGTCCATGCTTTCGCAGGGACTCTAAGATGTTATCTATCCATCGTGTTCTTGGCCTGCCTCGTGCTCTGTGCGCCCTGAGTGTCGATTATTGTAGGCACGTGATGGTAGTAAATGTGGTTCCATTCTCATGAGATGACCAAACCACTTGATTCTTTGCTTCTCGACGTACTGTATGCATGGTATAGTACCAACGATGCTTCTGATACTTTCGTTTCTCACTCTATCTCTCTTTGTAACGTTGACAGCTTTTCGTAGACATCTCATTTCACATGTTGTAATCTTTCTTTCTAGTGTCTTAGTCAGGGGCCATGTTTGGCACTTTGCTAAGAAACGGGCGTGTGTGTATGTGCGATGTGCATGTAATGTGTGTGTGGTGTGTGTGCTGTGTTTGCGATGTACATGTGAAGTATGTGCATGTGTGATGTGTTTGCGATGTATGTGCAGAGTGTGTGCAATGAATGGTGGTGCTGTATAAAATACAACGATTCTATGTAATGGTCTCCAAATAAATGGTGTCAGTATTAACATCAACCACATGTTATACACAATGCCATGTCTGTTTATATGTCTTGTTTCCAGCATCATGAAAGCATTATGAAAGTCAGGGAAGGAACAGATTTATATGTCTGTATGTTTCCAGCATTATGAAAGCATTGAAAGTAAGGAAGTGAGCAGATTTATATGTCTGTATGTTTATATGTTTATATGTATATATGCTTCCAGCATCATGAAAGCATTGAAAGCCAGGGAAGGTGCAGATTTTGGTGTATCAGTTACTGACAAGAAAGTCTTCCAGCCAATTATACAATTTCTCCACAAAATGCAGTTAAAAAAACGTAGAAAACTTCATATAGTGGTACTAAAACCAAACTCTAAATGGAAAATTTTGCATACGTCAAGTGTGTTGACCAGGTTAAATATCATGTATAGAATTCTCATGGTTGAAGTGGTGAGTATTTATTGAACATTTCTCTCATACAAGAGTTACAGACAACTATCTCATACAAGAGTTGCAGATAACTATCTCATAGAAGAGTTACAGACAACTATCTCATAGAAGAGTTACAGACAACTATCTCATAGAAGAGTTACAGACAACTATCTCATAGAAGAGTTACAGACAACTATCTCATAGAAGAGTTACAGACAACTATCTCATAGAAGAGTTACAGACAACTATCTTATAGAAAAGTTACAGACAACTATCTCATACAAGAGTTGCAGACAACTATCTTATAGAAAAGTTACAGACAACTATCTTATAGAAGAGTTACAGACAACTATCTTATAGAAGAGTTACAACTATCTCATAGAAGAGTTGCAGACAACTAGCAACAACTTACTATCTCATCGAGATTAAGATAATATACTGAAATAGTTCCAGTCTATGTTCTGTTTTCTGGGTTTTTTCTTTGGAAAACCAAAGGATTGAATCTTTAAACAAAACATAAGATATATATATATATATATATATGTGTCCTGTGAGTGTTACTATACAGTAGTGAGTGCTGGACAATAACCCATAATATTATACACAAGTAAGAAATATTTAAAAGAAATGTTTAAGAAGAATCCTACAAATATTCTGACCAAATACAGTAGCAAATGTATTCAAATACAGTAGCAAATGAAGACTTTTAGAACTAGCTGTGCATCATTGGAGACCATCATTAAAAGACAAAGATGGAGGTAGATTGGTCATGTATGTCGTATGACAGTAATGACATTGGCTAGAACAGCTCTCAGATGGACAGTGGGTGGGAAAGGAAGTTCTGGACATTCATAGAAAACATGAAGAAGAACGGCGAAAAGAGAGTTGAAAGATTGTGGCCTGACATGGGAAACAATTGGGAAAAAATGCGACAGAATGACTACAATGGAAATCTTATGTGGAAGCCTCATGTTTCACACGAGACACACAGAGGATGTCGGTATATGTTCTATATTTAGTTTATGTACTTCTGTATGTTTATTTGTTGAAGAAGACAGTTTGATTGTTATGTTCAGCTGTTTTATCATTACTCTACTGTTTAGTTATCATTTTATCATTACTCTACTGTTTAGTTATCATTTTATCATTACTCTACTGTTTAGTTATCATTTTATCATTACTCTACTGTTTAGTTATCATTTTATCATTACTCTACTGTTTAGTTATCATTTTATCATTGCTCTACTGTGTAGCTGTCAGTTTATCATTGCTCTACTGTTTAGTTATCATTTTATCATTACTCTACTGTTTAGTTATCATTGTATCATTACTCTACTGTTTAGTTATCATTTTATCATTACTCTACTGTTTAGTTATCATTTTATCATTACTCTACTGTTTAGTTATCATTTTATCATAAATGTCACTGTTCTATTGTTTAATTCCCTTCGTTCCTTTCGTTTGCTTGACATATTATTTATATATTCAATGTACTCATATTAAAAATACTCTTGTATTTAATGTCTTTCGTAGCTCACACAGAGGTCTGTGTAGTTGTTTTTGCAATTATTGCTATTGTTGGTATTGTTGGTGTTGTTGGTATTGTTGGTGTTGGTGCTATTGTTGGTATTGTTGCTATTGGTGCTATTGTTGCTATTGGTGCTATTGTTGGTATTGTTGATGTTGTTGCTATTGTTGGTGTTGTTGCTATTGTTGGTGTTGTTGCTATTGTTGGTATTGTTGCTATTGTTGATGTTGTTACTATTGTTGATATTGTTGCTATTGTTGATGTTGTTGCTATTATTGGTGTTGTTGCTATTGTTGGTGTTGTTGATATTGTTGGTATTGTTGCTATTGTTGATATTGTTGATGTTGTTGCTATTATTGGTGTTGTTGCTATTGTTGATGTTGTTGCTATTGTTGGTATTGGTGCTATTGTTGGTATTGTTGGTATTGTTGATGTTGTTGCTATTGTTGGTGTTGTTGGTATTGTTGGGACTTTGTTTTCTTCTATCCAGGCACAAGCTCGTTTTAGAAAGATTATCCGATTGGTTGCATGTGCTATGAGGTTTATTAATGTCGTTCGCATCATGTAAGTTCTATAAATAAATATATATCGACATAATTACTTTAGTAATAGTGTCTGGTAACTAAGGAGAGATAGATATAGAAAGAGAGAGACAGACAGACAGACAGACAGAGACAGAACTAGTAATACTGTCTGGTAACTAAGGAGCGATAGAGAGACAGACAGAGACAGAATTAGTAATAGTGTCCTGTAACTAAGGAGAGATAGAGAGAGAAAGAGAAATACAGACAGACAGACAGAGACAGAACTAGTAATACTGTCTGGTAACTAAGGAGCGATAGAGAGACAGACAGACATAGACAGAATTAGTAATAGTGTCTGGTAACTAAGGAGAGATAGATAGATAGATAGATAGATAGAGAGAGAGAGAAAACACGGGAATTTCTGGTATTCAGTGGAAGTCCAGAATTCACAAGATGTTCACAATTAAAGTGTTTATGATAAGTGAAGAAATGATGGAATACTTGATGGAAATAATGGAATACAACCAACCACCAGTAACGGTATACAATAAAAAGAGATCAGGTACTAGAGTCAATGGAAGACTAAGAAAAAGGTGGATAGACAATATCAAGACCACGCTAAAAAAACACAGATATAACCACGACCTACTCTATAAATATAGTAGGTCATGATATAATTCAACAAGAGCCACTTATCTGGCACTGGAACACAAATCAAAGCTCCCGTCCCTACGCTTAACGGTAAGAACGAGAGCCGCGGTAGCATAGTTGTTAGTGAACTCGCTTCTCAAGGCTGGTGGTCCGGGTTCAACTCGCGCAGTGGGCGTGGAATTTTTCCCGACCACGACGGCTCTCAGGTCGACCCAGCCTCAACTGGATACCAGACAGGCGGTCTCACACATGGTGTGCATCGACGGTCAATGAACGATACAGGCCTAACACTGTATATATCACGAGGTATAAAAGGGTTCAACCAAATGTGTAAAAGAATGGACAACCAATTCCATCATCCACCTGGGGAAAGGCAATAGACAATAGAACAAATGTGACTCTATATTACATCGTTTTTCACTAACAGATACGCTACCATTACATGATAAACACACGCATTTACTATCCTCTTCTTCTTCTTCTAAAACTAAGAGCGATTGTACGGTGTGCCTGTAATGCGCCTACAAGTAGACCAGCACATCCGATTTCAGCGATGATTTATATTTACTAGGTAGCTTCCTAGGTCCTACATTAGTCACCTCTTATGACATGCATTGTAGGTCGCAGTGGTACTATTCTTTGCTTCCATTACGGGTCCCGCCACCACACGGGAGGAAATCCTGTTATCTAAGAGATGTCATATTATTATTGTAACTATAATTGTTGACTATTGTTTGGTTATGTTCACAACAGCTCAGGTTCCACTAAACAAGTTTTAAAGGAAATCGAAAATTTTAAAGAAATGCAACGAGATACCAGCAACAAAAAGTCCATGCATGGCAGTAAGAAAATGTTTGATTATACAAAATACACATTTAAAGAGGTGAGTCAATTATTTGTTTCTTCATGTTAGACGACATTCTAGAATGTTGTAGTTATGTTGTTAGACCACATTCTAGAATGTTGTAGTTATGTTGTTAGACGACATTCTAGAATGTTGTAGTTGTAAATTAAATGAAATACTACGGGATTGGTATATTGGGATTATGTGAAACTAGGTGGAATGGTGCAGGCAAATAACGTCTAAACACAGGAGAAACAATTCTGTTCTCATGCCACATTGAAGAAAATGCCCCCCACTGCCCCACCCATAGTGAAGGTGTGACTTTAATGCTATCTAAAGAAGCGGAGAAGGCACTAATAAAATGGGAAGCAGTGAGTCCTAGGATAATCACAGCAACATTCAGAACCATCAAAAAGAAAGTATTCTTAAATGTGACCCAGTGTTATGCACCTACCAACGATAAAGAGGAAAAAGTTAAGTAGAATTTTACATAAAACTTCAAAATACTATAGGTAATCAGAGAAATTGCAACATCAAAATTCTGATGGGTGACCTCAATGCCAAAATAGGTGCGGACAACATAGGCTACGAGGAGATCATGGGGAAACATGGACTAGGGGTAATGAACTATTCACTTATTTCTGTGCAACGAATCAATACGTCGTAGATGGAAGTGTCTTTCCACATAAAAGAATACATAAAGCAGCCTGAGTATCACCAGACCACAGAACAGAAAATCAAATTGACCACATATGCATAAACAAGAAATACAGGTCATCTCTACAAGATGTAAGGGTTTTAAGGGGGCAGATGTAGATTCGGATCACCATTTGCGATATGTAAAATAAACTGAAGCATAAACGATACATAACATCCCATGAACATAGACACCAATATAATGTAGGATACCTCAGAAGTCAAGAAACAAAGGAACAGTTCACGGTCACAGTCTCTAATAAGTATGAGGTTTTACGACAGCTAGAAAATGAGGTGAGTGCGGAAGAATGCTGGCAGCAAGCCAAAAATATTTGGAATGAAACATGCACAGAGGTATTAGGAAAGAAGGAGCGGAATCATAAGGCATGGATAACTCCAGAAACTCTCAAAGGAATAGAAGAAAGGAAAAAGAGAAAAGCAGATTTAAATGATAGCAAAACTAGAAGTACCAAAGCCAGAGCCCAAGAAAAATACACAGAAGCTAGCAAAAAAGTGAAGAAACAGATATGATCCGATAAAAGACAATACTTAGAAGATCTAGCAAGAGAATCAGAGGTAGCTGCAGCAAAAGGAAACCTCGGGGATCTTTACAAAACTACTAGAAAACTAACAGGAAAATACAGTCAACCAAGTGGGTTGATCAAAAACAGTAGTAGGAAACTATCACTAATGTTAGAGACCAAATGGAAAGAGGGATAGAATACTTCAAGGAACTCCTGAACAGACCAGCACCTACAACCCCCCAGATATCCAACCTACAGAAATTAACTTGGACATCAACTGTGAGAAACCATCCAAGGAGGAGATTAGTAAAGCCATTAAACTTTTGAAAGATGGGAAAGCGGCCTGTTCAGATGGTATTCCAGCGGAGGCGGTTAAAGCCAACATAAACACATCTACAGAAATACTGTATACATTATTTAGCAGAATTATCCAGGAGAGACTAAGACATGCCATCGATATAAAACTAAGAGATGAACATACAGCTGCTTCCGACCAACTAGATCATATGCTGACCAGATAGCTACATTACGCGTAATAATATATGGCCCTTTTCATCTTTACAGACGGTCAATAGGCAAGTGTTTTACTGTGACAACTTCTGAGTTTTCGCTTTTCTCTCTTGTCGTTCAGCTCGTACATAAGTCTCTTCTCAAAAGACTCTGCGCCCTTCCGTAATTTGGCTTTCCACACAACTCTGTCATCAGCTAGTCCCTCCCATGTGCTGGGATCTATAGAAAAGTTTTTCATTGAGGTTTTGCAGACATCTTTATATCTGAGCAGTGGTCTGCCCTGGTGCCTCTTCCTCCGAAAGTTCACAGAACAACATTTGTTTTGGTATGCGATAAGTTTCCATTCTTCTCACATGTCCCAACCATCTTAGTCGTCTACTGCTGAGCATGCCCATGATGGAAGGCAGATTTGCACGTTGTAGTACTTCAGAGTTGGTTATCTTGTCGTACCACCTGATATTCATAATCTTGCGGAGACATCGAAGGTGAAAGATGTTAAGTCTCCTCTCGTGTCTTGAGTAGGCTGTCCATGTTTCTGAGCCATATAGTAAAGAACTAATTACACAGGCTTGATATATTTGAGTTTTCGTCTGCAATGTCAATTTTTGTTGTCCCACGCTCGCTTTGATAGTATGCCGAATGTAGTAGCCGCACTCCCTATACGAGCGTTGATTTCTTCATCAAGAGAAAGGCTGGCAGTGACCGTGGACCCAAGATAGCAGAATTTTTGCACTGGTGTTAGATGGTTACCATTTAAAGTGATATTTGATGTCTTACCTCCCTGACATAATACAACTGTTTTGGAGACACTTATTGTCAGAGAAAAGAGGTCGCATGCCTTTGACAAATTATTAATTAGACATTGCAGTGTAGTCTCACTGTGGGCGACTAAGGCAGCATCGTCAGCGAAAAGGAGGTCCTTGAGAAGTATTTCCGTCGTTTTTGTCTTGGCTCTTAAGCGAGCCAAGTTAAACAGTGAACCATCAGATCTAGTGCGGATGAAAACATCACCATCAGCGTCCCCTAAGGCGTGGTTCAAAGGACTGCGAAGAAGATACCAAAGAGAGTGGGGCAAGGACACAGCCCTGCTTGACTCCACTCTTAACCTCAAAACTATCAGATGTGCTGCCATCGAACTGTATGCTGGCTTTCATGCCCTCATGGAAGGAAACAATCAATTGGAGCAACTTTGGGGGACAACCAATATACTTCAATATTTTATAAAGACTTGGCCTGCTGACTGTGTCAAATGCCTTAGTCAGATCCACGAAAGCAATACATAGAGGCTTGTTCTGCTCTCTGCACTTCTCTTGTAGCTGTCGAAGGGTAAATATCATGTCAGTTGTTGACCGTCTAGCTCTGAATCCACATTGTGACTCTGGAAGAACACGCTCCGCCAGTTTCTGTAGTCGTTTTGAAAGGACTAGTGCAAAAGCTTTGCCTGTTACGCTTAGAAGGGAGATGCCTCTGTAGTTGTTACAATCCCCCTTATCCCCTTTGCTTTTATAGAGTGTCACTAATAATACAGCAAAGTATTGAATGGAAATCCGTACTTTATATCAGATTTGTGGATTATTAGAAGGCTTTTGACAGTATTGATAGTGAAACCCTTTGGAAATTGATGAGATATTATGGGATCCCACAGAAAATTATTAACTTAATAAGAGCAACATATACAGATATGAAATGTAGAGTTCTTCATGAAGGTAAACTAACAGACACTTTTGGAATAGAAACATGAGTGCGTCAGTGATGTCTTCTATCACCTTTGTTGTTCTTACTGACAATAGACTGGATTATGAAGACCACAGTAACTAACACCAGAAATGGAATCCAATGGACTCTGACAGAGCAACTAGAAGATCTGGACTTCGCTGATGATATAGCCCATCTGTCCCATACATGAAATCAGATGCAGGATAAGCTAAACACACAGGATCAAAAATCCCAGCAACTAGGGCTAAACATTCATAAGGGAAAGACACAGATAATGAGAATTCAAACAACAATTCGATCTCCCTGTATGGAATCCCACTTGAAGAGGTAGAATCATACACATATTTGGGTACCAATGACAACGAGGGTGGAACAGAGATATCAAAATAAGAATACAGAAGGCAAGAGGAGCTTTCATTGCACTGGGAAACATATGGAAGTCTAAAGAAATCAAATCTAAAACAGGGGTCAAAGGCTCATGAGGTCATGGTGGTAACATGAGCCAGGGTTAGCGAGGGCGCTAGACCAAGACCCTGCCCCAACCTCCACGCGGTGACCCTGGAAACAGACTCTGGTTCCGGTCTGGCTAAGAGGGCAGGGATCGGGGAGAGAAAACTACTGGTAGTGGTAGCAGTGCAATTACGGAAATACAATAAAGATACATACAGGCAAAACGCACAAATCTTCTGACCGATGTCCAACAAGATATTGCCAAAGTCCCTGAACGCAAAGAAACAGCAACGAAACGTCTCAGACATGGATGAGAGGTGCATCCAGTGACCAAACGTATGCCCACATAGGGCGAAGCTCGAAGCCCTGAGGAGGGGCAAACATTGCCAGCCCGTCGGCAAGAATAAATAAGACAGGACCGAAACGAATAAAAGTCTACCCTCGTGTTGGTGCGAGAGAAGATTGCAGCTGACCCCGCATCGGTAGCCTGGTGCAGATACATGTACTGGGCAAGGTTTGCCGAGCGCAAAAGAACAAGTTGCGTTTAGTGCATAACGAAACTACCCGCCCTGGGAAAACCGTGCAAGGTACTGTGCGACTAAAAATTAACATCCCCGGAAGAACTGAGGTTGGTGATGCCAAACGGAACTGCCAGCCTTGGGGCAACCGGGCAAGGTTTGTTCGCAGTCGTAACTAACATCCCCGGAATAACTGGGGCGGGTGATGGCGGCGAGCGAAAATCCACAGTTACGCTGATAGCGCCGACTGAAACGACCCTCTACATTATTTGTACTCGGCCCCATGCCAGTGCTTTTGAGGTCAATTGCAAATTGCCACGTACCAATGCGCGTCTAGAAAAGGCCGAGAATGTTCCTTCTCCGGATCATACTCAAAATGTACGGTAAAGCAAGGCCGACAATGTACGGATCAGACAGGAAGTTCGGGTCTAAACATTGGCGAAGGCCGATACTTTACACGGTGTTTTATACGAGTAAGACGCCGTCCGAGGATAAGCTTACAAGCCCCGAGAAATATTTCTCAGTCAGAACGGGCATAAATAGCGTAACTCACTGTCCCGGCGTAGATCACAAAGCCCAAAAATAGGGCAAAGCTGATCGAACCCTAGGGAAAGCTCACCCTAGTAAATCAAAAGCTGGCTGAAAACGAACACCCCACCGAAGGATAAGCAACTGAGCTCAAATAGGTGCTGAAGGCTGGTGCACGTACATCACGTTCTGATGTTTGGCTGTTTATATATCACAATGAGAATGATTAAAACAGACCTAGAACGATCGAAGAAGAAGAAGAAGAAATCTAGAACAAAAATTAGGATAATTAACTCTAATGTTGAAGCAGTTCTACTATATGGGTTAGAAACATGGAGAACAACTAAAACAATAACGTATAAATTGCAAACATTCATCAACTGGTGTCTGTGCAGAATAGAGGGACTGAGATGGTATGACAGGGTTACATATGAGGAACTTATTGAGAGAACAAGACAGATTCCAATAGACCAAGAGGTTTAAAAAAGACGCTTGCGCTGGATACGACACGCTTTTGAAAACCTGAGGGAATATAACAAGAAGGGTCTTTTCCTGGAACCCACAGGGAAAGCGAAAAAGTGGGAGGCCGAGAAATGCACGGAGACGAGATTTGGAGGCAGAGATCAGCAATATAAAGAAGAGCTGGAGGGAGCTGCAGGAGATAGTTAGAGATAGGAAGACGGCATGAGTTGGTTGAGGGCCTTTGCCCCAAGCTGGGTTAAAAATGCAGAGAGAAAGATTGTCTAGTGAATTATAACTCATGTATTTTCTAGTGAATTATAACTCATGTATTGTCTAGTGAATTATAGCTCATGTATTGTCTAGTGAATTATAGCTAATGTATTGTCTAGTGAATTATAGCTCATGTATTTTCTAGTGAATTATAGCTGATGTATTTTCTAGTGAATTATAGCTGATGTATTGTCTAGTGAATTATAGCTGATGTATTGTCTAGTGAATTATAGCTGATGTATTGTCTAGTGAATTATAGCTCATGTATTTTCTAGTGAATTATAGCTCATGTATTGTCTAGTGAATTATAGCTGATGTATTGTCTAGTGAATTATAGCTGATATATTGTCTAGTGAATTATAGCTGATGTATTGTCTAGTGAATTATAGTTGATGTATTGTCTAGTGAATTATAGCTCATGTATTGTCTAGTGAATTATAGCTGATGTATTGTCTAGTGAATTATAGATCATGTATTTTCTAGTGAATTATAGCTGATGTATTGTCTAGTGAATTATAGCTGATGTATTGTCTAGTGAATTATAGCTCATGTATTGTCTAGTGAATTATAGTCCATGTATTGTCTAGTGAATTATAGCTCATGTATTGATTGTCTAGTGAATTATGACTACTTATTTCTCTTGTTAATGAATATTTCTGTGCCACTCAGATGCACATTCCATTGTGTACACAGATGACACTTACAAAACCATGGTTTATGCGAGGTGAAAGAGAAATAGATGAGGTACGTCTTTTGTGAAGCAGTTGTCTACTATAGTTTGTTCCAAAATTCGTGATCACACTAAGGTTTAATTTGTACGAAATATATCTGATGGATACAAGTAATTTTTTGCATGCTGTCTTATATACCTCACGACGTTACGAATCCATGTTTAACTAATTGGTAGGTAGCTTAGTTGATGCAAAAACGTTTTTGTTATATAATTTTGCATAAGCACAACAAAATGATAATCAAAGTTTAGAATTTACAGTAATACACAAAATGGTGGCGAATGTTTGTAAAGGCGCAACCCTATTACATATTATAAAAGCAATGTGACATGGTTAGCTTTTTCTTCATGAGTGTTTTTATGTTGATATTATCTTTGGCGATCAAATTGACGTACCTTTTGTAGTTGTTGCCAGTCCCTGGTATTGTGAGGCAATTGGTGAAGGTGAAAGCAAATGGGATGTTAGCTATTAGATTCGGAGTCTGAAGAGTCAAAGAGATTGACTACTGCTGCGGGCTGGAGAAAATGCAAACCATCTCGTTGCCAATATGCCTCTTCTTCTCGGAGCACATGCTCTTCACATTTGTTCCAGTATTCTATATCTATTTTTGCAAGGGCATCACATGTTAGGACTTTTACATCACGAAGTTTGAAAGTCTTGTTTACTGCTGCAACTTGACTTTTGACTGCAGCCCCCCTAAGTTCAATGGGATTGAGATGTGAATGGTAAGGTGGTAATCGAAGAGAAGTTTGGCCGTGCTCAGCAATGAATTTATCGATTATAAAAATCTTTGACTTCTTAGTCTGTCTCACCAGTTGCAACAACTCAGTTTTGAAATTGTTGCAACAAAACGATATATTTTCCTTTGCAAGCCACGCCATGATGTCTTGTTTTGTGCTTGATGAGGTGGGAATTTTGTCTGCATGCGCCACTACATTATGATAGGAGGCATTGTCCATTACAATACACGACGTCCGATCCAGAGCAGGCAGAAGTGTGTTCGCTAACCAATCCCTGAAAATAAGTCCGTTCATTTCAGTGTGGTAGTCCCTACCATCTGTAGACAGTGCTTGGAAAAGAAGTTCTGCGCCGCTGACAAGACCATTTGCTTTGCTGCCTGCATAACCTATCACAATTCGTTGCCCCTTGCTGCTTGGAATTTCCCCTTTCTTAGTTCCGTCTAGTGATTGCCATTCTTTATCAAACGTATGGTGAGCATTTACAAACGATTCGTCCAGATATACAATATCGTAACCTTCCGTCCTACGCTTCCGTATCTTCCGCAGATATTTGCATCGTGCAGCTATCAGATGCGTTTTCTCACAAACTATATTCCGACCTGTACTAGATTTCCGAAAAGTGAAACCGCTGCACCTAACAACTCTCCATAAGGCGGTTTTAGATATATTAATATGACATTGAATTCGCAGGCGTGATTTCAATTTACGTAGTGTAACCACATCATTTGCCTTAAACATTTTATGAATCTCTCTCACAATAACATCTTTATCGAAATCGTCAGTTTTCCGTTTCCGGCCTTTTCTGTGTTCCTTACACGTTCATCACTACAGTCCTGTTCTATCCAACGGCAAAAACACATTCTACTTATACCAAGAGCATGTTGTGTTCTCTTCGGGTCTTGTAAGTTGTGATATAAACCACCACGTCTGGCTTCTCTGCAGAAGTAGCTATAAAGTTGTGCAGTCACCTTCTGCTCTGCATGGTAGTGAATTTACACTTCAAACTCATTTCTAATACTGATAATAGTACCTTCCGCTTCAAGTAATGCAAATAAATGGTTTGTGACATGCCAAGGACAATCTTTCACATACAACGTGAAATGATTAATTTCACGGGATTCCGATTTTAACTACTGCTGAATTGCACGTGGAGCGCACATTGGCATCTTGATGTCAATACTTCACTTTCGTACCGTTAACATTCTAAAAATCATACCAAATCAACATCGCTGTTAAATTAGTAATAACATATAATTCAAATCTTACATCACTAAAGTTTTGGGTAGGCAAAAATACTTTTGGAACGTCGTCACTGTTACCTATCTAAAAATATAAAAATCAAGAATTTCTGTCAAGTGGATGATTTTATATCGGTCGGTAAAGATGATCACGAATTTTGGAACGAACTATAGATAGTTTAATAGACACAGCTTAGTAGCTAGATAGATAGGTTGCTGTTTATATAGATTAGATAGATAGACAGACATATATGTTGCTGTTTAGATAGACAGACAGACAGTCAGTCAGACAGACAGTCAATCAGTCAGACACACAGACAGTCAGTCAGTTAGACAGTCAGACAGTCAGTCAGTTAGACAGACAGACAGACAGAGAAAGACATAATTAGTCTGATAATGTTACAGATGTCCTCTGCTAGATCATGACTTGAGATTTGATCTCTTACTTAGGTACTAGAAGTACTGCAAGTTTACAAGAGCTTTGTCCAATACCCACCACTCTTTCAGAGGAGACTAGCAAGGATGGCATGGTATATTGAGTAAGTTCATGTTGGCGTTCAGTCGTAACAGGGAGCACACAGTTTTGTTGATTACCTGAGGCAGCACACAGTTTTGTTGATTATCTAACACTTGTGCATTCGTTACTGCCTAGAATTGAGATACACACAGAGCATTTATATATATAGAACTGAGATATAGACAGAGCACATTTATATATAGAATTGAGATATACACAGAGCATTTATATATAGAATTGAGATAATAATAATAATATAAGTCTGGGTTTCTGTACCAGGACAGCAGAATGTCGGGATCTCAAGATAGTTTTAGGAAGTCTCAGAGATGAAGTGTCTACGCAGAATGTCGGGAGTGTCAAGAAGAGACTGGTTTAGAAATGAAGACATCAAACAATAGAAGAAAACTAGTCACAACAGAGATGAAGTACCTACGCAGAATGCTGAGTGTATCAAGAAGAGACCGTTTTAGAAATGAAGACAACAAACGATAGAAGAAAACTAGTCATGAAAGAGATGAAGTGCCAATGCAGAATACTGGGAGTATCAAGAAGAGATCGGTTTAGAAATAAAGACATCAGGAAAAGCGTGGGTACAGCGTTAGTACTGAACTTCATCAAGAAACAACAAATTAAATGGTTCGGCCAAATAAGTAGATTACCAACAGACAATGCGGCTAAAAGAGCAATGCTACTCCGATACAGTGGATACAGTGGATACAAAGCGAAAGGCAGTCCACGAACAAGTAGGACCTCAGAAATAACAGAGGAGTTAAAAAACACTATTTATGAAGCTCACCCACAAACTAAATAGAGTATATGTTAATTGTATGTGTGTATGTTAAATGTATGTGTGTATATATTAAATGTTTATATTTTATGTATCCCTGTGATTGTGATTTTATAAGTTGTTTTATAGGAGAAGCACAATTTGTAATGTGGTTTTATTTTCTGCTGATTGCTCATATATTTCTTGCCTTTGATTAATCATGGTTAATATGTCTGTGTGTGTCTCTGTCTCTCTCTCTTTCTCACACACACACATATTTCTTGTTTGTGAGTAATCATGGTCTCTCTCTCTCTCTCACACACACACACACATATTTCTTGTTTGTGAGTAATCATGGTCTCTCTCTCTCTCTCTCTCACACACACACACACACACACACACACATATTTTGTCTGTGAGATTGGTTAATGTCTGAGATTTCACATATTTCTGTGGTCTGTGAGTAATCATGGTTAATGTGTCTGAGACTTGTTCTCACATATTTCTTGTCTGTGAGTAATCATGGTTAATGTGTCTGAGACTTGTTCTCACATATTTCTTGTCTGTGTGTCTGGGAGTAATCATGGTTAATGTGTCTGAGACTTGTTCTCACATATTTCTTGTCTGTGAGTAATCATGGTTAATGTGTCTGAGACTTGTTCTCACATATTTCTTGTCTGTGAGTAATATGGTTAATGTGTCTGAGACTTGTTCTCACATATTTCTTGTTTGTGAGTAATTATGGTTAATGTATCTAAGACTGGAAACAGTAAAATGCTATACAACACACTAAAACAACTTACTGGAACTTTTGTTTCAAAGGGTGGCCCAATCAAGAGTAAAGATGGTAACGTTCTAACATCAAATACCGAGCAGAAGAAAAGATGGGCAGAACATTTTGAAGAAATATTAAATAGACCTGATCCACCAGCACTACTTAAGTTTGACGAAGAGGCAAGAAACAGCTCCTACCAATTAACGAAGAAATGATAAGTGTAGCTGAGGTCAAGGAGGCAATCAATTCCTTTATAAACAATAAGACAGCGGGTGATGACAACATTACTGCAGAAATGCTCAAAGCGGCTGATGATACAACTATTAGCCAGGTGCAAGAACTATTTAATAAAGTATGGGAAGAAGAAACTGTCCCAGATCAATGGAAAAAGGGAATAATTGTTAAGATCCCCCCAAAAAGTTGATCTCAAAGATTGTAACAACTGGAGAGGGATCACCCTATTATCAGTAATGACCAAGAATTTCTGCAAAATCATTCTTAGTAGAATCAAAGGAGCAGTGGACACAACTTTTAGACCTGGGAGAAGCTGCTTAGACCAAATAATTACCCTACGACTAATTTTGGAGGAACATATTGAGAAGCAACAATAACTCATATTAAATTTCATCGATTTTAAAAAGCCTTTGATAGTCTACACAGAATCTCTCTGTGGAATATTCTGAGATGCTATGGAATACCAGACAAAATAATAAACATTATAAAGAGCCTCTATGATGGTTCACAGTGTGCAGTTCGCACTGATGGTGGACACAGCGACTGGTTTATGGTTGAAACCGGAGTAAAGCAAGGCTGTATTCTATCTCCGCTATTGTTTGGAGTGGTCATTGACTGGGTGATGCGAAAATGTTGCAGGGGCGAAACTGGCATCGATTGGGTAGAAAATAGTCAACTAGAAGATTTGGATTTTGCAGATGATATTGCCTTGTTAAGTAGAAACAACCAAGATATGCAAAGAAAAACAGACGACATGTCATCACACTGGAATCTAAAATGATAAAAATAACAGAGCAGTTCACCTATTTAGGTAGCAATTTTGATTGCACAGGAAATGTTAAAAAGAAATTATGATACGAATTGGCAAAACAACATCAGCTTTTAAAAGTCTAAATAAAATATGAAACTGCAAGTTATATAGTATTAAAACTAAATTACGAATTTTCAATTCAAATGTTGTATCAATCCTAACATATGCTAGCGAGCGTTGGAAAATGACTAAAGATATAGAAAGCAAGTTGAATGCATTTGAAAATAGATGTATTTCTAAAAATAATGAATATAAAATGGAACGAATTCAGGAGAAGTGATGAAATCATAGACATGTCTGGTCAACCACTAGTGACAACTGTTATAAGAAAGAGAAGATGGAGATATATTGGGCACACCTTGAGGAGAAATGATCAACGAATATCAAAGCAGACATTGAAGTGGGATGCAAAGGGTTCAAGAAAGAGAGGTCGACCTAAGGAGACCCTGAAACAAACTTTGCTGAGAGAGGCAGGAAATATCGGTCTCAGTTCCATGGAGGAGATTGAGTGAGTTACCCAGGATAGAGCGGTATGGAGAAATTACTTGCAGGCCCTATGTAACGTATAACGGTACGAGAGGAATTATTATTATTATTATCTAACACTTGTTCTCACATATTTCTATACAGGATAGAAGCAAACAAATATATCATCCGTGAGAGACACATTGCATGCGACTTCTATTTACTTCTGAAAGGAAAAGGTATACTTGTCATCACATTATATATTTCATATGTACGGTTCCAACTTCACTGCAATGGGTCACCCAATAATTGCTCCGTTCCTGTGCCACCTAATTCCTCCTATATGAAATAGTAAAAACCCACCTAATTCTTCCTATATGAAATAGTAAAGACCCACCTAATTCTTCCCATATGAAATAGTAAAAGCCCACATAATTCTTCCTATATGAAATAGTAAAAACCCACATAATTCTTCCTATATGAAATAGTAAAAACCCACATAATTCTTCCTATATGAAATAGTAAAGACCCACCTAATTCTTCCTATATGAAATAGTAAAGACCCACCTAATTCTTCCTATATGAAATAGTAAAAACCCACCTAATTCTTCCTATATGAAATAGTAAAAACCCACCTAATTCTTCCTATATGAAATAGTAAAAACCCACCTAATTCTTCCTATATGAAATAGTAAAGACCCACCTAATTCCTCCTGTATGAAACAGTAAAAACAGTGACAAAACAGACAAATGAAATATTAGCTAAAATAGTACAATTATGATTATGATGAAAGTTAGCTAAACAGTTACGAACATAGAACGGCTAGTAGATTAGAACAAGTTATCATTCTGCGCCTCAGAGCAAAACACACTCCACTTCGCAGCAGCCACGTATAAAATGTTCAAGATAGACATTAAAGCCATGTGTAAATGTGGACAGGCAAATCAGACTGCAAAGCACATACTTCAAGACTGCCCCAAATATGATATACTGAAGCAAACTCACTGGGCTAATGAAACAATACTGGACAGAAAACTACACGGACCTCGCTACAAACGACATTGAAGTTTATACAAGAGATAACATTGAATATATAAATAATATTTCAAGCATATGAAAGGAAAAGGTATACTTGTCATATTATATTTACTTCTGAAAGGAAAATGTATACTTGTCATATTATATTTACTTCTGAAAGGAAAAGGTATACTTGTCATATTATATTTACTTCTGAAAGGAAAAGGTATACTTGTCATCATATTATATTTACTGTCATGTTCTCTGTTCTTGTAAGCAACAATTGTCCAATCCTAAATGTCATTTCTTTTGTTTTAAGTTTAATCATTTAGCAATGTTTAAACAAGTCTTTCATAAAAGCATCATCTATAGCTCATAGACTGATGTTGTCTTCTATAGCTCATAGACTGATGTTGTCCTCTATAGCTCATAGACTGATGTTATCCTCTATAGCTCATAGACTGATGTTGTCTTCTATAGCTCATAGATTGATGTTGTCTTCTATAGCTCATAGACTGATGTTGTCCTCTATAGCTCATAGACTGATGTTGTCCTCTATAGCTGATAGACTGATGTTGTCCTCTATAGCTGATAGACTGATGTTGTCCTCTATAGCTGATAGACTGATGTTGTCCTATATAGCTGATAGACTGATGTTGTCCTCTATAGCTGATAGACTGATGTTGTCCTCTATAGCTCATAGACTGATGTTGTCCTCTATAGCTGACAGACTGATGTTGCCCTTTATAGCTGATAGACTGATGTTATCCTCTATAGCTCATAGACTGATGTTATCCTCTATAGCTCATAGACTGATGTTATCCTCTATAGCTGATAGACTGATGTAGTCCTCTATAGCTCATGGACTGATGTTATTGATCCTATTTTGTAAAGATAATAGCATATGTCATGATCTCTGTATAACTCCCCGCCCAATACATTGAATGTATCATGTATCATCGTTGTAATATATCCGTGTATATGTATGGATTAATCTACAGCTAAAGAGATGAGACTGGTTGGAGATCCATACTACCTTGGGAATGGAGAGATGAAACTCATTCGATATATAAAAAAATCAGAAGCATTTGGGGTGATCACAAATGTTGTGTCTTTGTTGTAGCTGTTGTTGTTATTGTGTCATTGGTGTAGCTGTTGTTACTATTGTTGTTGTTATTATTGTTGTTGTTATTGTTATCGTTATTGTGTCGTTGGTATTGTTATTGTTGTTGATATTGCTAATTTTATTATTATTGATGACTAATATGTTTGTTACTGTTGCCTGTATGTGGTTAAACTTGAGTATATAAATATGATATATGTATGTCTACCAACTGAATTACTGACTCACTTCTAACTAATTACCTACCTATCTTTATATTCATCTAGGTGTGCACTTAATCCATCTACCTATGTACTTAATCCATATACCTGTGTACTTAATCCATCTACCTGTGTACTTAATCCATCTACCTGTGTACTTAATCCATCTACTTGTGTACTTAATCCGTCTACCTGTGTACTTAATCCATCTACCTGTGTACTTAATCCGTCTACCTGTGTACTTAATCCATCTACTTGTGTACTTAATCCGTCTACCTGTGTACTTAATCCGTCTACCTGTGTACTTAATCCATCTACCTGAGAACGCAATCCATGACGCTGAATTCGGGATGTAACTGATGGTTTGAGCATGAAATAAGCTGAAGGATTGACTTCATTGCTTCGGGATTTACCCCATCATAGCTCGACCCTTCTCCACAGATGTTTCACGCCACCTTCCAAGAAAATTGCGCAAAGCACAAACTCCATAGCTCCGGCAACAATCCTAGGAAACAGTGAAGTCCGGGTTGAGCATGACGGCTGCAGAGGCGAGCCATCTGGCCTATGAGAAGGAGAGATAAATTCCGAAGAGCCGTTGAAGTGGCAGTTCTGCTCAGGACAAGCTGTTTGATGATGATGAATAACAAAAGTAGCTAATTAAGCCATATTAATAACTAGTAATGATGTAAGCCATATTAATAACTAGTAATGATGTAAGCCATATTAATAACTAGTAATGATGTAAGCCATAGAGATATAAAAGAATGGTTTATCTGAGTATGTTACTAGCAACGATAGATGTAATAATAATGAACATAACTAAACAAAAGTTTATCTGAGTATGTTACTAGCAACAATAGATGTAATAATAATGAACATAACTAAACAAAAGTTTATCTGAGTATGTTACTAGCAACAATAGAGATAATAATGAACATAACTAAACAAAAGTTTATCTGAGTATGTTACTAGCAACGATAGATGTAATAATAATGAACATAACTAAACAAAAGTTTATCTGAGTATGTTACTAGCAACAATAGAGATAATAATGAACATAACTAAACAAAAGTTTATCTGAGTATGTTACTAGCAACAATAGAGATAATAATGAACATAACTAAACAAAAGTTTATCTGAGTATGTTACTAGCAACAATAGAGATAATAATGAACATAACTAAACAAAAGTTTATCTGAGTATGTTACTAGCAACAATAGAGATAATAATGGACATAACTAAACAATGGTTTCTGTGTACAGGATGAAAGTATGTCAGATCCAGAATGCCAGCGGGACTACTCTATCATCAGTTGTGAACCATGTGTGCTCTTGGCCATAAGTGTGTATGATTATAATAAAATGTTACACACTAAGAAGGATAACGAGATTGCCCCAGAACACATCATATTCATCAGGTCAGTTCATTTACTGCATCATCATCATCATTATCATGGCCATCACCACTACTACCATCCTTGTTGGGTTATTGAAAGTTCAATTCTATATGGAACCGAATTGTGAGTCGAAACAATATTTTTAATTTGCTAATTGCCTTTCCAGATATCTTGTTTACTCTATTACAGATCTTTCATTTTGTCATCCTATGTTTCTATGTCTAACATTTGTCTGCAGTCACTTAGTTTTCAGACCCATACATCTATGAATGTTCTTATTACTGTTCCTCAAGGGTTATTATATTCTTCATGGGGTTGTTATGTTTCTTCTAGGTTGTTACTGTTTCTCATGGGTTGTTACTGTTTCTCATGGGTTGCTATGCTTCATGGGGTTACTGTTCCTCATAGTGTTGTTATTTTCTCATGGATACTGTTTCTGCGGTGCTACTGTTTCTCATGGGGTTGTTAATGTTCCTCATTGTGTTGTTACTGTTCCTCATGGGGTTGTTACTGTTTCTCATGGAGTTGTTACTGTTCCTCATGGAGTTGTTACTGTTCCTCATGGAGTTGTTACTGTTCCTCATGGGGCTGTAACTGTTCCTCATGGGGATGTTAATGTTCCTCATAGGGTTGTTACTGTTCATCATGGGTTGCAGAAAGTAAGTTGATAACATGCTGCTCTAGTGACCACGTTGCTTCTGGAGTTCAAGTCCAGCTTGGTAACAATCATCAGTGTGCACACGGTTTGACTACATGAGACCTGATCCTTCTTGGGGATCTAAATTACAAATACCTCTGAAATCAGAGTAAGGCTCGTTTGAAGGCAACATTACTATACTCTGATACAACATTCTTTCTGCTGAGATACAATAATACACTTTTCCTAGGTACAACAATGCCTTCCTCTGGTATTCAGCAACACAATTCTGTGAGATGCAACAATACCCACCTCTGAGATGCAACAATACCCACCTCTGAGATGCAACATACCCACCTCTGAGGTCATAAATCTACTTAATTCAACAATAACTTAATTGAACACTGACATCTGAGATGCTCAATCCTTTGATAACATCCAACACCATCTATGCAACATCCCACCTCTGAATGCAGCAATACACCTCTGAGATGCAACACTACCTACCTCTGATACACACTACCTACCTCTGGATCAATAATCCTCCTCTGATGAACAATACACACCTCTAGAGATGCAACAATAGCCACCTCTGATATCAACAATACCACCTCTGATATGCAACAATACCCACCTCTGATATGCAACAATACCCACCTCTGAGATGCAACAATAGCCACCTCTGAGATGCAACACTACCCACCTCTGAGGTCATATAATATCTTACTTATATTTAACAATAACTTTTAATCTGTATAAGAACATCTGACATGCTCAATTCTTTGATAAACATCCAACAGCCATCTGAAACTCTTTGAGGGATTTCCACGGCGCAAACTGTTGGAAGAAGGGGATGAGAACATCACGATCCATTACTTCAGGTCAGCCATACATCATAATGTCTGTAGGTCATTACTTCATGGACAGTCATATATCATCATGATGTCTGTAGGTCATTACTTCATGGACAGTCATATATCATCATGATGATATTTAGTGATTATTACTTGTGACCTGTACAGAATTTGATTGTTACAACTTACTCTTTTCTGTTGTTATGGTAATGTCACGAATTTGTTTGGTTGCCTTGTAGTTATGGTAATGTTACTAATTTGTTTGGTTGCCTTGTAGTTATGGTAATGTCAGTAATTTATTTGGTTGCCTTGTTGTTATGGTAATGTCAATAATTTGTTTGGTTGCCTTGTTGTTATGGTAATGTCAATAATTTATTTGGTTGCCTTGTTGCTATGGTAATGTCAATAATTTATTTGGTTGCCTTGTTGTTATGGTAATGTCCATAATTTTCTGCTTGTTAACCTCATTGCACTATTTTAAAAACAACTAATGATGGTTTCTCCTGCAGTTTTCAAGACATTTGCTTCTTTCATGTTTCTTTTTCTCCTTTATTCTATTTCTGTTGTGACATTTAGAATTTAAGGAATGCAAAGATTTCTGCCAAGCGCCCTTAAGTGCGCCTTTATATTGTGTTTCCTATCACCTCTGATATTTATGTGGTCCATGGTTTGCGTGGATGACCATTGGCCCTGAAACCATTGTATCTGTATAGTAGTGCTCTGATAAGTAGTAGAAAAATGAATAACTCAAGAGCTGATCACAAACATATGCTAATAGATATGTCTAGGATTCACATACTAACACAATTATATGGCTAGAGCTCACTGCAATTCACATACTGACACAAATATATGCCCATAATTGGGTAGATTCACATACTGAACACAAACATATGTCCATAGTTGAGTAGAATTCACATATTAGCACAAGTGTATGCCCAGAGTTGAGTAGAATTCACATATTAACACAAGTGTATGTCCAGAGTTGAGTAAAACATTTAGTACTGTCACTGTTATTGGTGATATCATTCTGCTATATATGTTGTATATTTATGTACATTTACATCAAAATATGGCTAACAATACTAATGTTGTATTTCAGACCGCAGTCTATGGTATCCAAAAATCTGAAAACCTCCAACTATGTGTTCGTCATCATACATGTACGTCTCAACTTATATGACATTTTAGTTGTTTTGTTTCATAATAGCTCCTTTTAGTTCATATTCTAATTGCATACCTTGATTGTATTCGATGAATAGGACACACTTTGTGGGCTTATTTAACACAATGAAATGGGAGCACAACTAATTAAACCTTTGGTGCTTTCAATGTTATGTTATGTTATGCGATCGACGTCATAGCACATTGGGCATTCCCATTCGTGCTCTGTCCTCCGTTGCAGCAGCCATCCCAAAGTCCATTTGCTCACAGTACCCATGAGAAGTTGATTACTATATCTTCTCTTTCTACCACGAAGACGACACTGTCTGGCATGTCCAAACTTAACGCCTATTTGGTGCTTTCAAGACAACAACATCGAGCATGACTATGGAGATCACCACTGCCTTATCTCATGGATGGCTGAACAACAGATCACCCATACGATTATCACATCAGTCCATGAATATGTTCCAAAGGATTGAGTCTGGACGTTTGCGCGCAGAATGGGTGGACAACATTTTGTGGTTGTATCTCAAGACACTGACTTGACTGTACACACATGTACGTGCTGGAGTGCAGGGTAACGAACGTTCCGACTTTCTTGCAAATATTGATTCAATAAATAATGACTCCGACTCAAGCTGACAGAAGTATGGAGATAACTGATGTTATCAATGCAGTATGTATTCATTTATGTGATATGGTCGAGTCTCAGACACTGGAATGATTATGAGAAAATTAGAAGTCTGGACATAGCAGATAGTGTCCTCTAGGAAGTAGAGAGAGAATTCATACTAATCAATTTCTCATAGGTATGGTGAGCAGGTGCACTTTGGGACGGATTTTTCAGCGGAGGACGGGGCACGCATGGAAATGCCCAATGTGACATGACATTGATCGCACAACATAACATACCATAACATAGACTTTACAAGTATGTGGGGTATCTCAGAGTCTGGCAACAATATCAAGACTGACCCCAGCCAAATCGGGTTGCACATGACAACAAAATGCAGTCTAAGATAAGACTATCATCATCATCATCATCATGATGTTCCTATGTTGTTCCTATGTACATGGATAAAGACTCAGTAAACTAGTGTTACAACATCTCTGAGATAATTATCAATTACATCATCCCCACAGTTGTACACAACGTTTGCAATAATCTCAGTATAAACATCAAATTCTATCTCACTTTGTTTAACCTCTAGTATTACAATTAACTAAATTATGAATTTTCCATTCAAATATTGTATCAACCCTAGCATATGCCAGTGAGAATTGGAAAATGACTAAATATATCGAAAGCAAGTTGAATGCATTTGAAAATAGGTGTCTGCGAAAAATTATGAACGTAAAATGGGATGAATTCAGGAGAAGTGTTAAAATCAGAGAAATGTCTGGTCAACAACTATAGTGCGTTTCAAAACGTTCGGTCAACGATTGACCTCAAATATCTTCATATTCATTGCATGGATGAACGTGATTTTTGCATGTGGTGTTGTATTTCCGATGTCCCAACGATTTTCTAAAATTCAATGTTGCAGGTAGTGTACTTTTCTTGCAACGGCGAATTCCTTTGATCTTTTCAAACCTAGTAATTATCTGGTGCTGAAGAAAATAATTTACCGTAAATTTTAAAAATCACATATTTTCGGCATAGGCGTATGTACAATTCGAATTTTGGAGGGTGAGATAACTCATATTATATAAATCATATAAAGTGTTTACTCACTTTGATGAGCCTAACATTTTGTAATACACCTATGCTCTGAAAACACAAACGGTAAATTGTAACTGAACACACCGGAAGGATCATTATACATTTTTTAAAGTGCGATAAAGCGATTAAAATCGGGAAAACCACGTGAAAACGTGCAAGTCGTGGAGCTTGCAACATCTCACAAATATGAAGGGGTAATACTTCTCATTATATGGTTGGCCAAGGAGATGGTCACTTTTATATACTTTACATAAAGAAAATTTTAAACCATAAGTTTGTTATTGAGTAAAAAATATCAACCTCGGGACATTACGATCATTAGATCATATGCAAAGTTACAACAATTACGGTCAAGCGGTTGCAGAGATATTAAATTTCCCCGCGGAAAATCAATTTGAAACGCACTATAGTAACTTATAAGAAGGGGAAGATGGAGACATGTTGGGCGCACCTTACGAAGAAATGATCAAAGAATACCAAAGCAGGCATTGAAGTGGGATACAGAAGGTTCAAGAGAGGACGACCTAAGGAGACCCTGAAACGAACTTTGCTGAGAGAGGCAAGAAATATCGGTCTCAGTGCCATGAAATAGATCGAGCAAGTTGCCCAGGATAGAGCGATATGGAGAAACTGCTTGCAGGCCCTACGTAACGTATAACGAACGGTACGAAAGGAATTATTATATTATTATTTAACCTCTAACAAATGTTTACCTACCAACTGTTATTGACTTTATTGTTATGACTTTCTTCAGGGTGGCTGTCAAATCTTGTCTGAGATGCTTCCAGAAAAATCACTTTTCCATGCAGAGAAAAGTAAAGAATATAGTAACCACACGTAATGGGAGATGGGTATCTTCTATGTGGGTGTGTCAGTGGCGGCTCGTCATTAAGGGCCACTGAGGCCGGGCCCCACCAAAAAGAATGTGTATCGTGTATTTATTACTTTATAAATTAAAACATAACTCAAACATGATTTTTCGAAATTTTTATCTGGCCAAAAAAAAAATTAATTACGAGTGCCACTGGTGTGTGTGTGTGAGTACTCTGTGTTATCACTTATCATGCAGAGAAAGTAAAATATAATAATCTAATGTGAGATAAGTATCTAGTATTGGTGTGTTGATACTCCTGTGTTATGACTTATCTTACATGTTGATGTCTATCTTTATTGTATGTAATTACTGTCATTGATTTTTTGTTTCCTTCCACTCCTTCGAAGCTATAGCTCAACAGTTGTCTCCTTTTTCCCAGCTCCTGTCTGATTTTTATGGTTTCAGGATAGTCCAGCATCCTTCAGTTTCTCAAAAAGACTGTCTCCAGGTATCTGTATCAGCTACAACAGTTGATATAATACTACACAGACAGACCTCTGTGTGAGCTACAATAGTTGACATAATACTATGACCTCTGTGTGAGCTACAATAGTTGACATAATACTAAGACCTCTGTGTGAGCTACAAAAGAGAATGAGGTTAATACAAGAGACAACGTTGAATATCTAGACAATATTTAAAGCGAACGAAAGGAACGAATCACAGACATTTGACTTCAGGAGGACAAGGAGATAGGAGGACTTCATCCTTGATGACATGACCAAGGAGACAGGAGTACTTCATACTTGATGACATGACCAAGGAGATAGGAGCACTTCATCCTTGATGACATGACCAATGAGATAGGAACACTTCATCCTTGATGACATGACCAATGAGATAGGAGGACTTCATCCTTGATGACATGACCAAGGAGATAGGGGGACTTCATCCTTGATGACATGACCAAGGAGATAGGAGCACTTCATCCTTGATGACATGACCAAGGAGATAGGAGCACTTCATCCTTGATGACATGACCAAGGAGATAGGAACACTTCATCCTATGACATGACCAGAGATGAAAACTCATCAGAGCATGCAGGAGATGACACTTCATCCTTGATGACATGACCAAGGAGATAGGAACACTTCATCCTTGATGACATGACCAAGGAGATAGGAACACTTCATCCTTGATGACATGACCAAGGAGATAGGAACACTTCATCCTTGATGACATGACCAAGGAGATAGAGACTTCATCTGATGACATGACCAAGGAATGGACACTTCATCCTGTGACATGACCAAGGAGATAGACTTCATCCTAGCGAAGTAGAATCATCCATGACCAGAGATAGGAGGACTTCATCCTTGATGACATGACCAAGGAGATAGGAGGACTTCATCCTTCATGACATGACTCTCTACATGATCATGTCTGTTAGTCTTGTTAATGTAATAAATGATTTACTGACAACCAATAAGTCATATTATTATGTGAATACCAACATTGAAATACTTAAATATAAGTGACTTTGATTTCTCATCTTTATCCACAGTTATCAACATGAAAAACGTAAGTAGATGAGATAGAAGAAAATGTACAAACATACTTATTTTACTTATAGATATCTTAGTTGGATAAACTTGACTTAAGTATACATGTACATAGCTATATTAGCTGGATAAACTTGACTCAAGTATACATGTACATAGCTATATTAGTTGGATAAAATTGACACAAGCATACATGTACATAGATATATTAGTTGTATAAACTTGACTCAAGCATACATGTACATAGCTATATTAGTTGGATAAACTTGACACAAGCATACATGTACATATCTTCTTCTTCTTCTTCTTTGCGTTCGTTCTTTACGACCAATTTTAATCACTCTTTGTGATATGTTTGATCTTTGCCAAGAACGTGTATACGTTGCACGTTGGTTTGGTAGGCCCCTAAACACATAGACTTCTACATGTTTAGGACACATGCATCCGATTTCAGCCAAACCTCCTTAGTCGTCTCTTACGACATGCATGGCAGGTAACTTTGGTTCTATTCTTTACACCCAAAATTTGGGCCTCGGTAACCACTCGGGCGATGTACATAGCTATATTAGTTGGATAAACTTGACACAAGAATACATGTACATAGCTATATTAGTTGGATAAACTTGACACAAGAATACATGTACATAGCTATATTAGTTGGAGAAACTTGACACAAGTACAAGCATACATGTTTGTATTATCAATTGTGTATATTTCAATTAAAATCTTTTGTCACTGTTATTTATTTCTTTAGAAAAGAAAGTCGCATATTCTTGTTCAATTAAATTAGATTGGATTATATTAGATTAGATTCTATAAAGATATAGAAAGTAGGTTGAATGCATTTGAAAATAGATGTCTGCGAAAAATAATGAATATAAAATGAAACGAATTCAGGAGAAGTGATGAAATCAGAGAAATGTCTGTTCAACCACTAGTGATAACTGTTATAAGAAAGAGAAGATGGAGATATGTTGGACACACCTTGAGGAGAAATGATCAACGAATATCAAAGCAGGCATTGAAGTGGTATGCTAAGTGTTCAAGAAAGAGAGGTCGACCTAAGGAGACCCTGAAACGAACTTTGCTGAGCAAAAAATATTGGTCTCAGTTCCATGGAGGAGACTGAGCGAGTTGCTCAGGATAAAGCAGTATGGAGAAATTACTTACAGGCCCTATGTAACGTATAACGGTATGAGAGGAATTATTATTATATTAGATTGTGTTAGATTAGATTGGATTATATTATATTGGATTAGATTTTAATTTGATGCTAGATAAATTTATCAAATGTTTTGACTACAGATTAAATGTGAACAACATAGTCAAGAGGACAGTGTGACGAAAAGTGTTTTGGGCAAAAAGAAAGAACAACAAAATGTAAGACATTCTTCTATTATTTTAGACAAACATGATATGAGAAATGCATGTCAGTAATATAATACAAGTTGGTATATATATATGTATATATAAGTGAGCGTCTGTAGCTCAAGTGGTAGTACGCTCGATCACAAACCCAAGCGTACCTGGTTCAAACCCCACGGTGAGCAAGTTTGGAAAAATTCGTTTCCGTGGGAGTTTTACAAGGTAAAAATAGACCTCACTGTTCAGAAAGCAATGACAAACTACTGAACGTATAAGTGGTGCATAGAAAGTCAACGACTAGTTTACTGTGGTTGATGGCTACGTCCTGTAAAGGATATGCCACGATTTTCATTTCATGTATATGTATAACAAATATCTACATTCACTAACAAATATCTACATTCAGTAACAAATGTCTACATTCAGTAACAAATGAATCTCTCACATTCACTAACAAATGTCTACATTCACTAACAAATGTCTACATTCACTAACAAATGTCTACATTCACTAACAAATCTCATTCACTAACAATTCTACTTACTAACAAATGTCTACATTCACTAACAAATTGTCATACATCTCACTAACAAATGTCTACATTCACTAACAAATTCTACATTCATAACAAATGTCTACATTCACTAACAAATGTCTACCATAATGTTCTACTAACAAATGTCTACATTCACTAACAAATGTCTACATTCACTAACAAATGTCTACATTCACTAACAAATGTCTACATTCACTAACAAATGTCTACATTCACTAACAAATGTCTACATTCACTAACAAATGTCTACATTCACTAACAAATGTCTACATTCACTAACAAATGTCTACATTCACTAACAAATGATCATACATTCACTAACAAATGTCTACATCCACTAACAAATGTCTACATTCACTAACAGATTGTGAACTATATGTTTCAGATATCAAAGATTATAGACATGAATTGGTTGAAAAGGGAATTGAAGATACAGAAGCAAAAACATGCGGTGATGATTGGTATTCATCGAAACGTTATAGAAGGTACATAATCTTGGTTAAACTGTTAATTCCTCTACAGCTACAACATCTATAACTACTGCTGCAGCTACTGCTACAGCTACAACATCTATAACTACTGCTACAGCTACAACATCTATAACTACTGCTACAGCTACAACATCTATAACTACTGCTGCAGCTACTGCTACAGCTACAACATCTATAACTACTGCTGCAGCTACTGCTACAGTTGCAACATCTATAACTACTGCTGCAGCTACACTATATATAACTACTGCTACAGCTACAACATCTATAACTACTGCTGCAGCATGCTAGCTACAACATCTATAGTTACTGCTGCAACTACTGCTACAGCTACAACATCTATAACTACTGCTACAGCTACAACATCTATAGTTACTGCTGCAACTACTCTACTGCAGCTACAAACATCTATAACTACTCGCTACAACAGTCTATAGTTACTGCTGCAACTACTGCCAGCTACACATTACTCTGCAGTACTGCTGCTACAACATCTTAATGGCTATGCCAGCTACACATCTATAACTCACTGCTACGCTACACCATCTATAGTTACTGCTGCAGCTACTGCTACAGCTGCAACATCTATAACTACTGCTGCAGCTACTGCTACAGCTATAACATCTATAACTACTGCTGCAGCTACTGCTACAGCTACAACATCTATAACTATTGCTACAGCTACAACATCTATAACTACTGCTGCAGCTACTGCTATAGCTACAACATCTATAACTACTGCTACAGCTACAACATCTATAGTTACTGCTGCAACTACTGCTACAGCTACAACATCTATAACTACTGCTGCAGCTACTACTACAGCTGCAACATCTATAACTACTGCTGCAGCTACACTATATATAACTACTGCTACAACATCTATAACTACTGGTACAGTTACAAAATCTATAGATGTTGCTACATTTACAATATCTATAACTTCTGCTGCATCTACTGCTACGGCTACAATATCTATAACAACTGCTACAGTTACAACATCTATAACTACTGCTACAACTACAGTTACAACATCTATAACTACTGCTTCAACTACAACATATATAACTACTGCTGCAGTACAACATCTATACTACTGCCATCATCTACATCTATAACTACTGCTACAGTTACAACATCTATAACTACTGCTACATCTACAACATCTATAACTACTGCTACATCTACAACATCTATAACTACTGCTACAGCTTCAACATCTATAACTACTGATACATCTACAACATATATAACTACTGATATATCTACAACATCTATAACTACTGCTACATCTACACCATCTATAACTACTGCTACAGCTACATCTATAACTACTGCTACAACTACAACATCTATAATTACTACTGCTGCAGTGCTACTTTGACCTTCTTCTTCAAACGCTCCATATCGACCACTTGTTAAACCACTGTGATTTCTATGTGATCTTAGCCAAAGAACGATTGTACCTTGTGCCAAGTCTACAAGTAGGCCGGCACATCCGATTTCTGTGACGCTTTTTATTTACTAAGGTAGCTTTCCAAGGCCCTGTCCTCAGTCGCCTCTTATGACATGCCTTGTAGTTCGCAGTATTACTATTCTTTACTACCCTTGCGAGTCCACAGCAACACACGCGTGTACTTTGACCTAATATTTTTATGACTTTTATTATCAAAATAAAAGCAATATAACGAGTGTAAAATAGAACATATGGTCACAAATGAGGAACTTATGGAGAGAACAAGACAGATTCCAGTGATCCAATAAGTTAAAAAAAAGATGATGGCGCTGGATAGGACACACTTTGAGATAACCAGATGGGAATATAACAAGAAGGGTCCTTTCCTAGAACCTACAGGGACAGTGGCAGAAAGGGGAAGGGTCTAGAAATACATGGAGGTGAAATTTGGAGGCAGAGATTAGCAATATAAAGGAGAGCTGTAGGGAGCTGTAGGAGCTAGCTAGAGATAGGAAGACTAGGCATGAGTTGATTGAGGGCTTATTCCCCAATATGGGTTAAAAAGGCAGAACGAGAGAGAGAGAGAGAGCTGACTGGGACACAACAGCATGGGCAAGCAGTACTTATTCTTCAATCTAAGATTCCTGCTAATGACACATTCAATGAAACCAAGTTGTATAATCATATCAAGATATTTATTGCTCTCAGCATTACTTATATATATATATATATATATATATATGGCCTTTTTCGTCTTTACAGACGGTCAATTGGCGAGTGTTTTACTGTGACAATCTGAGTTTTCGCCTTTCTTTCTTGTCTTTCAGCTTATACATAAGTCACTTCTCAAAAGCCTCTGCGCCCTTGCGCAATATCGCTTTCCACACAACTGTCAGGAGCTAGTTTTTCCCATATACTGGGACCTATAGAAAAGTTCTTCATTGAAGCCTTGCAGACATATTTAAATCTGAGCAGTGGTCTGCCCTGGTGCCTCTTCCCCCCGAAAGTTCACAGAACAACATTTGTTTTGGTATGCGACAAGTTTCCATTCTGTTCACATATCCCAACCATCTTAGTCGTCTACTGCTGAGCATGCCCATGATGGAAGGTAGGTTTGCACGTATCCCAACCATCTTAGTCATCTACTGCTGAACATGCCCATGATGGAAGGTAGGTTTGCACGTTGCAGTACTTCAGAGTTGGTTATCTTGTCGTACCACCTGTGTTCATAATCTTGCGGAGACATCGAAGGTGAAAGATGTTAAATCTCCTCTCGTGCCTTGAGTAGGCTGTCTATGTTTCTGAGCCATATAGTAAAGAACTAATTACATAGGCTCGATATATTTGAATCTTCGTCAATGTTGTCCTACGCTCGCTTTGATAGTTTGCCGAAATGTAATAGAAGCACTCCCTGTTCGAGCGTTCATTTCTTCATAAAGAGAAAGATTGGTATTGATTATGGACCCAAGATAGCAAACTTTTTGAACTGGTGTTAGATGGTTACCATTGAAAGTGCTATTTGTTCAGTGCCGGATTAAGCCAGCGCGGGGCCTGTAGCAAATTTTAGCGCGGGCCCTAGGTTTTGTATGATAATAAAACAAAACTTATACAAACAAACTTGTCTCGATTTAATGTGAGCAAATTTAGAGATAACACTAGACAAATCAATTTCTCTCAGTAAATTACATTCAATGTTCATTAAGGCGAGGTTGTTTAGACAATCTTGTCTTATCATGTTTCTTAACTCACTTTTTATACGCTTTAATGTTGAAAAAGAACGTTCCCGCTGCAGTTAGTAATCATTAAAGACAAGTAAATTCGTAAGACTATTTCTACATTTGGGAAACACGACTCTAATGAATTTTCCATTATCAGTTTATAAAATTGCAGTTCAAGAGCCTCACGCTTTTCATTGCTAATCGCAGCAGCTACATTAGTTTTAAGAAGTTCAGCGAACTGCACAAGTTCGTCGCCTAATCTTTCTTTCAAATCCTCTTGGTAAGAGATGACAATATTTTGAGTTCTTTTCAAGATCTCTTCTGCTGTAAGTGACTTTAACAGCCGAAGTATTCCAAGTACACCAGTTATTATATGGTATTCTTCCATATGTTTAGCTAAGGCAGACAATACATTATCAATTATGACAATAAACACCTGACTTTCAAATTTTTCTTTGGGTGTTTGATTTTCTACAACTTCACCGAGCGTAGTAGAGCCGATGAAATCGTCGTACTTAGTAATTCGCTTGCGTCGTCTTGAAGTTTGTTACCAATATTCTTCACTGTCAGTCAGGATTTTGGCTTCGGCCTCAATATCTGAAAATATAGGCCGCATTGCTTGAACGTACCTGTGTAACGATTCATAAATGGCATATCGCGTGTTAAGGTCTTGATCAGGTGACTGTAATGAAGCGCTCGACGCTTGCAAGCGTTCTATAATTCCGTTCCATAAAATGGTCACTATTCACGTTTCCAACTTATTCTTCTCCAAAACTAGTCCATACGCCTGATTACAACACTCTACCTTTTGATCCATGTTATTTGAGATGTCATCCAAAACTTGTTGGATAGTGGTAAAACCACATAAAAGTGCCTTTGTCGAACTCGACCCTGGTGTCCGACAGTCTCTTCAAAGTCGGGAGTTTTGAACCTGTATCTTCCAGTGTTTTTGTAAGAATGCCCCATCGATAGGTAGAAGTGGAAAAGAATGTATAGAGGCTTTCAACAAAATCGAAAAAATGGATGCTTCTATACAACATTCTGCAGGAATAGTACTTGCTTTTCTTAATTTCCAAATAATATGATCCAGTAAGCTTGATGCAATTAGATGGATAAATTCCTCACATGTTGTTTTTGATAAGTATGATGTATGTCCGTCTCCTTTATTTGCATAAGTATTTATATGCTGAGCCAGAAAATGTCAAATTTGGCTATTAATTCCAACAAACCTAAATAATTTCCATTATTAGGTGAACCAATAGTTTCATCACTACCCCGAAATGAAAGACCTCGTTCTGCTAAAAATTGGATAACTGAAGTAATTCGCTCTAAAAGTGCCTGCCGATATTTTTGTTCGGGCTCAATTTGGCTTACAAGTTAAGAATCGACAGGCACATGCTTCTTTTTGCAAACTATCAGAGAGATTATCGCTTGTTTATGGGAGGTGCTTTCTTCATGTCTTTTCAACAAATTATTTGCGTTTTCCAATCGTCAAATCCTTCTTTCGTAAACCGTGACGAACATCCTGAATCAGTAACTTTGCAAACAAAACAGAAATGTTATCCTTTAGTTTCTGAATAACACAACCAATCTCTCATATGCGTTTTGTTTGTTGGTGTATGTGTATATGTGAAAAACAACTTTCGACAAAATCGTGGATTGTTTACTTTATCGTATTTTTTAAATTTTTTTAAGACAATAAATCACTGTTCATATGTTGCTCTTCGCTACTTCCTTTAGCAATTCAGTAATATCGATTGAAGTTGCTCGACCATTCACCAATATCGTTGGAGTACATTTTGCTTTCGTTTGTTCGTATACGATTTCGCTACATTGGAAGCATGTGCTGTGCTTTCTGCCTCTCTGTGGCTTGAAGATGATATGGCTAAATTCGCGAAACACGTAATAACAAAATACAAAAACTATGACAATACACAGCAACGTTTCGACCAAAAAGGCCTTTATCACGCAAGCGATACAACAAAACTCACGAATATCACGGAACACCACATATAGACTTTGAGAAAGATATTACAACGGTAAAAATGAATGAAAATATGTGGACTAAAAACGAATAACGAAATAAATACAGAAAAACTATAAGTGGAAAAGAAGAGAAACAATAAAAATATCAAGTAAATATATGACTCATATACATTTAACATATACACATAAAATATAGAGCATGAGAAGAGAAAGTACTAAGAAGCATAAGGATGTAGAGCGTTGAGTCCATGAGGTCGCAAGGTACCATATAAATAAATAAAGCGATTCTCCAGAGCAAATCGACTACGATCATCAGAGGTCACTGAGCATCTTGCCTGTTTATTGTCATTGTTTTTGACTTTGTAAAACTACAGTACTTTGTTATTACGTATTTCTCCATTCTACATAGTTTTACTGCAGTCTCCATCTATATTGACATTATGGCTAAATTGGGAGGACTTGCTGTACATTCGACTTCAGTTTGTTTTGTGGAAAAGGTGGCTAAATCGTGAAGAATTGCTGATCTTAATGGTGATACTGGTAATGATAATTCTTATATAGCACTACCTTCATCTACTACACAGTGAGACGCGACTTTTGTATTTTCTGCTTCGATTTCTTTGGATTCAGCACCATCACACACGACATTAAAAAATTCAGACAGCTTGCGTGTTTTTGATATAAAATCTTGGTTATTTTTTGTTCTTTTCATATCTGCCACATAGGCGTGGGGCCCCCAAAAGCGCGGGGCCCATAGTATTTGCTACTTCTGCTACTAGGCTAATCCGGCGCTGTATTTATTGTGTTACTTCCCTGACATAAAACAACTGTTGTGGTGACACTTATAGCAGAGCCAACTATAAACTTAGTTGGCTATGCTTATAGTCAGGGAAAATAGATCGCATGCCGTGGTCAAATTATTGATTAGGCATTGCAGTGTAGCCTCACTGTGGGCGACTAAGGCAACATCGTCAGCGAAAAGGAGCTCCTTGAGAAGAACTTCCGTCGGTTTTGCCTTGGCTCTTAAACAAGCAAAGTTGAATAGTGAACCAACAGATCTAGTGCGGATGAAAACATCACCATCAGCGTCCCCGAAGGCATGATACAAAAGGACTGCGAAGAAGATGCCAAAGAGAGTGGGGGCAAGGACACAGCCCTGCTTGAGTCCACTCTTAATCTTGAAACTATCAGATGTGCTGCCATCGAACTGTTTGCTGGCTTTCATGCCCTCATGGAAAGAATCAATTGGAGCAACATTGGGGGACAGCCAATATGCTTCAATATTTGATAAAGACCTAGTCTGCTGACTGTTTCAAATACCTTTGTCAGATCCACGAAAGCAATAAATAAAGGCTTTCTATGCTCTCTGCACTTCTTTTGTAGTTGTCGAAGAGTAAATATCATGTCAGTTGTTGACCACCCAGCTCTGAATCCACATTGTGTCTCTAGGAGAACACGCTCTGCCAGTTTCTATAGTCGTTTTGAAAGGACTAGTACAAAGGCCTTGTCTATAACACTTAAAAGGGAGATGCCTCTGTAGTTGTTGCAGTCCCCCTTATCCCTTTCTTTCTATAGCGTGTCACTATCTTTGCATCCGCATGTCCTGAGGAATCTCTCTCTCTCTCTCTATTTATACATTACTGCTATTACGTTTATTATCATTATATTCTCTCTAGCTGAAATATGAAATCTATTATCATTATATTCTCTCTAGCTGAAATATGAAATCTATTATCATTATATTTTACAAGCTGAAATATATTATCATTATATTCTACAAGATGAAATATATTATCATTATATTCTCTTAGCTGAAATATGAAATCTATTATCATTATATTCTCTACTAAAATGAAATCTATTATAATTATATTCTCTCTAGCTGAAATATGAAATCTATTATAATTATATTCTCTCTAGCTGAAATATGAAATCTATTATAATTATATTCTACAAGCTAAAATATAAATCTATTTCATTATGATTCTCTCCAGCTGAAATATGAAATCTATTATAATTATATTCTACAAGCTGAAATATGAAATCTATTATCACTATATTCTCTCTAGCTGAAATATGAAATCTATTATCATTATATTCTCTCTAGCTGAAATATGAAATCTATTATTATTATATTCTACAAGCTGAAATATGAAATATATTATTATTATATTCTAAAAGCTGAAATATGAAATATATTATTATTATATTCTACAAGCTGAAATATGAAATCTATTATTATTATATTCTAAAAGCTGAAATATTAGACCTACAAATAAAAGCTAAGGAAATCCTGAGAACATTACCTAAGGCTGTGCGGACAACATTTTCCATGGAAAACTTCTTAAAGGTGTTGGGTAGGGCTGAATCTTCCAACCCACCTGATGCAATGGTAGATATATCTGTGCAATACATGTACCTTCACTCATACTGATGCACGTACTACTACTACTACTACTACTACCACCACTACTACCACTACTACTACTACTACCAGTGGCGTGCCGCCCTCGGGACTAGTAGGACTAGCTTGTTCCCCAAATGTGAAGACATTACAGTTCTTCTAATTTGAATGAAATTTCCATTGAATGAAATTTCATCTAATTAAATTTCATCTAATTAAATTTCATCTAATTAAAAGCATAAAATAAAAATACTGATTAAACAGCATTAATATTTCTCAAAATTTGCGTCGCACTACTACAACGAGATTTCCTGCTAATTGAGATACCAAAGACTCCACTTAGACATCGATAGCGCTCGTTGTTTTTTGTTACCAAAGAGGGTCATGGTTTAATCGGCTCTTTCCGATACAAGGACTAGCTGACGCTAAATAGTCCTGTGTGCTTGTCTGTGTATATATATTAGGCGATAGAGCAAAGACTGGTATGTACAGTATTACATAAGAAGGGAAAAATTAATTATAAGATATGAAAAAAACACACTCAACGTTTCGGTGCTTAAGACCTTTATCAAGAACACAAAAACTAAATTAACTAAAACATGATACTAACAAATGATCTGAATCAAAAGATACTGACATACGTACCTGCGTGGCTCTTGGTCAGCATCTCGTGAATGATAGATATATATTATAAATGCTAACTCTTGGCGTTCTGTCGCATACACATTTATTTGCCGTTTTTTAGCTTCTGAGGGGTAATTCTTTCGTTATTAACCATATTTAATTGTTCTAGTTAATGAAAGGGATCTTGGGAAGTGTTGGAGTGTTCGATTGTTAGTATAGTTTGACAGCGCTTCAATGTATGAAATATAGAAACGCAATTGGTTTTGAAATCTAGTCCCTCAATACAGAGCGTAGAGTGTACATACGTAATAAAAGTAGGTCAGCGAGATATTGCATGCAGTGTCGTTGGCCTGTCACGTGTTGTATTCGCGAATGATTAGATTGTTCACATCATCATCTGGAGGTCTCAGTTTTGAAGAAATGCATCAAGTAAAAACGAAAGGTAGACCAAGCACAAACATTTCGGTTAGAACAAAAGTGAAAGACTATATGCGCCATTTCAAGACGGACTATTATATTGGTACAAAATGGTTAACTGAATGCAAATCAAGAAGCAGATTGTATCAAATGTTGGCCTTGTGCGCTGTTCGAAACAGATCAGGTAGTTTGGAGTAATAATGTTTTTTGTGATATCAATAATTTTCACATGTCAATATACAACACGAAAAGATTCATTATCCGCAATAACTACATTACAAACGCAATAACTAGATTACAAACGCAATAACTACATTACAAACGCAATAACTACATTACAAACGCAATAACTACATGACAAACTTTCGAAGAAACAATAATATAGTTGCTATGCTTCTTTTCTTGTGTTGTCACACTGTTACCGGGTAGTTGCCTAGTGTCATGGTTTTCTGTTTTTCTATTAAGTGAACATAACAGTTTTGATGCTTTAAAACATAACTCATTGGTGGATTCAAACCAGGAACTAATGAGGTGATTAATTGATATGTGCTGTGCTTTGGCTAAACAAGAGTTGTCATTCACAACGAACGGCAAGATTCCCTTAACCGGGAAACTACAATGAACGGCAAGATTCCCTTAACCGGGGAAACTACAACGAACGGCAAAATTCCCTTAACCGGGGAAACTACAACGAACGGCAAAATTCCCTTAACCGGGGAAACTACAACGAACGGCAAGATTCTCTTAACCGGGGAAACTACAACGAACGGCAAGATTCCCTTAACCGGGAAACTACAATGAACGGCAAGATTCCCTTAACCCGGGAAACTACAACGAACGGCAAGATTCCCTTAACCGGGGAAACTACAACGAACGGCAAAATTCCCTTAACCGGGGAAACTACAATGAACGGCAAGATTCCCTTAACCGGGAAACTACAATGAAGGCAAGATTCCCTTAACCGGGGAAACTACAATGAACGGCAAGATTCCCTTAACCGGAAACTACAATGAACGGCAAGATTCCTTAACCGGGAAACTACAACGAACGGCAAGATTCCCTTAACCGGGAAACTACAATGAACGGCAAGATTCCCTTAACCGGGAAACTACAATGAACGGCAAGATTCCCTTAACCGGGGAAACTAAATGAACGGCAAGATTCCTTAACCGGGAAACTAGAATGAACGGCAAGATTCCCTTAACCGGGAAACTACAATGAACGGCAAGATTCCTTAACCGGGAAACTCAATGAACGGCAAGATTCCTTAACCGGGAAAACTACAACGAACGGCAAGATTCCTTAACCGGGAAACTACAATGAACGGCAAGATTCCTTAACCGGGAAACTACAACGAACGGCAAGATTCCTTAACCGGGAAACTACAACGAACGGCAAGATTCCCTTAACCGGGAAACTACAATGAACGGCAAGATTCCCTTAACCGGGAAACTACAATGAACGCAAGATTCCTTAACCGGGGAAACTACAATGAACGGCAAGATTCCCTTAACCGGGGAAACTACAATGAACGGCAAGATTCCCTTAACCGGGGAAACTACAATGAACGGCAAGATTCCCTTAACCGGGAAACTACAACGAACGGCAAGATTCCTTAACCGGGAAACTACAATGAACGGCAAGATTCCTTAACCGGGAAACTAGCAATGAACGGCAAGATTCCCTTAACCGGGAAACTACAATGAACGGCAAGATTCCTTAACCGGAAACTACAATGAACGGCAAGATTCCTTAACCGGGAAACTACAATGAACGGCAAGATTCCTTAACCGGGAAACTACAAGAACGGCAAGATTCCCTTAACCGGGAAACTACAATGAACGGCAAGATTCCCTTAACCGGGGAAACTACAATGAACTGCAAGATTCCCTTAACCGGGGAAACTACAATGAACGGCAAGATTCCCTTAACCGGGAAACTACAATGAACGGCAAGATTCCCTTAACCGGGGAAACTACAACGAACGGCAAGATTCCCTTAACCGGGAAACTACAATGAACGGCAAGATTCCCTTAACCGGGGAAACTACAATGAACGGCAAGATTCCCTTAACCGGGAAACTACAATGAACGGCAAGATTCCCTAACCGGAAACTACAACGAACGGCAAATTCCTTAACCGAAACTACGACGGCAAATCTAACGAAACACAACGAACGGCAAAATTCCCTTAACCGGGGAAACTACAACGAACGGCAAGATTCCCTTAACCCGGGAAACTACAACGAACGGCAAGATTCCCTTAACCGGGGAAACTAGAATGAACAAATGCATCGCCCGTGTGATGCCAGGGTCCTAGGGAAGCAATGAATAGTACCACTGTTACCTAAAGGCAGTTCATAAGAGGCAACTGATGTACGACCTAGAAGCTACGATAGTAACAAAAGCATCGCAGAAGTCGTAGTGGCTACTTGTAGGCGCATACGGTACAACGTTCAATCGCTCTTAGGCTCAGCTACATACAATCACATGGAGTGGTTAACAAGTAGACATTGTAGAGCGTTCGAAGAAGAGCACATGCATGTATTATATGTGGGGTCCCTGTGGTTAAACCCTTGCCTTGCTAGTCGAAGGTCGTGGGTTCCAATCCGGACAGTGCTGTTCTGTTCACAAGTGCAATTATTTTCCATAGAAACCTAGCATTGTTGACGGAGCTACGGAGTTCATGCTTTGTGCAATGCTCTCGGTAGGAGACGTGTCATTTCCGCATAGAATCGAGCCATATGGGGTAAAACCTGGTGCAATGGAGTCAATCCTTTGGCTGAAAAAATTTTACGTACTTCATAAATATTATAGTAAGTTAGAGTTTTATCTTCAGAGTAGGGGGTTTAAGGAACCTCAACATAAATAAATAATCTACATCATGGAATGTGTGTGTTTTTTTCGATCCAGAAGCACTTGAGCTGAAAGCTCTTCGGCTGTGTCATGGACATCGTAACCCTTCGGTTCGGTGCCACGAACACCGTCTTCTTCTTCTTCTTATTTGCGTTCGTTCTTTACGACCAATTTTAATCACTCTTTGTGATATGTTTGATCTTTGCCAAGAACGTGTATACGTTGCACATTGGTTTGATGGGCCCCTAAACGCATAGACTTCTACACGTTTAGGGAACATGCATCCGATTTCAGCCAAACCTCCTTAGTCGCCTCTTACGACATGCATGGCAGGTAACAGTGGTTCTATTCTTTACACCCCAAATTTGGGCCCCGGTAACCACTCGGGCGAACACGAACACCGTTAATCTGGGGAATATGTGGCTTTTCTGCCAGTCCGCGTAGTTGAACCCGCACACACAGAGGACTTGTCACCCTTAGTCCAACGCGCTGCGAACACGCTGGGCAGGCGGGCATTGATGTGTTTAAAGGAACCTCCAACATAATTCAAAACTACATTATTGAATGTGTTGGTGATGTCATTCTGTATGAGGTTAAATCGGAACTTAATAATGCATTTGTTGTCTAGCAATAATGTTAGACGAAACTATGGACATTGCAAAGCTCTCTCGAAAGAGGTAATCTGTGAACGGTAAAAGTATCCTTGCTAAATTGCCTTGTTTCTTAACCTAGTCCCCTTTTAGAAAAGTCACCGCACGCCACTGACTACTACTACTACTACTACCACTACTACTACCACTATTACTACTGATAGTACTACCACCACTTCTACTACTACTACTACCACCACTACAACTACTACTACTACTAGTACTACAACTACTACTACTACTGCTGCTGCTACTACTACTACCACTACTACTACCATTACTACTATTAACACTACCATTACTACTACTACTACTGTAATTGCATGACCATTACTACTGCCACTACTTCTACTACCACTATTGCTATTACTACAACTACCACTAACACTATAACTAACACTACTACTACCATTACCACTCGTCATCATCATCAAATAGCTTGTCCTGAGCAGAATAGTGTTACCTTATCAGTCCTTCTGAATTTTTTCTCTCATAGGATTATATCGATAGATTTTGAGATATAGATTTTGTCACATTGATATATAGATTTTGTCACATTGATATATATTTTGTGTCACATTGAGATATAGATTTTGTCACATTGAGACATAGATTTTGTATTTTCCTTTTTCTCTTGCACGTAAATTATTAATCAAGTTCTGAACGCCTTTTGTGATGTTAACAGTACCCCTGTAACGTCAGCGTATCGTAGTTCAGGTATTTCTCTTCCTCGGATTATAAAAGGATCGTATTGTTCTTTTCCGCTATCTTCTGTTACATTCCTCATGATTTTTTCTGCATATATGTTAAACAAACAAGGCAATAGAATGTAGCCTTATCTGTCTCCCTGCCTTATGTCACACCAATCTGATGTATCATCACCTGTTCTTACAGCCGTCATTTGATCCATATACAGTTCTCTTATGATCTGTATTAAATGTAATTGGAATCCCATTTCTTCCATTATTTTTTCAAATTTCTAGATGTTCTACGCAATCAAATGCCTTTGAGAAGTCAATAAAGAATGAGTAGATCTACATTATACTCTCTAGATTTTTCTATGATTGTTGTCATAATAAACATGTGGTCATGTGTACCTCTGTTCCGTCTAAACCCAGATTGTGTTATGCTGATGTTTTCTTCAGTTTTCCTATACAATCTTCCCATAATAATTTTAAATAAAATTTTATTTGCGTGGTCAATCAATGCCACTTTTCAATAGTTGGTACATAATTTGGTGTCTCCCTTTTTTTTAGGTATTGTGATAAATATTGATCTTTTCCATTTCATTGGTCATATTCCTGTTTCCATACCTTTTACAAATTGCACGATATATTTGTATGCTTTGTTCTCCTCCAGCTTTGATAAATTCTGCTAAAATATTATCACATCCTGGGGATTTTCCCATCTTCAAGCTTTTTATTGCCCATTCAACTTCTTTTTACGATGGCTCCAGCTTTTTGTCTGCAATTGTTTCGTTTCGTTTTCTCTAATCTTGTTTTGTCTTGCAAGGTCAGGTTAAGAATAGATTTCTAGAACTGACTTTTGTCTGCGCTTCATAGTGTTTTTCACTGTCTCTGTTATTTCTGAGGTACATCTTTTGCGTAGACAACCATTTACTTTGTATCCACTGTATTGTAGTAGCACTGCCACTACTACTGCCACTATCCCTACTACAACTACTACTAAAACTGCTACTACTACTAGAACCACTACTACTGCTACTACTACAACGATTGCTGTTACTACTACAACTACCACTATCACTTCTGCTACCACTGCTACAACCACTACTACCACTGCTACAACCACTACCACTACTACTGCTGCTCTGAATGACACTACAAATACCACTATCAATAACACTGCTACCACTACTCTACTATAGAATATAAAATGTATAACTTGAAACTTCTTCATCTGATAGAATATACTGAAAGCAAATCGGTCTAGTATGCATGCTGTCTTGGAGTCCATAGGCTTGGAGCAGTGGTCGTTCTTGCAGGAACACAACAGTTCCAAGAAGTAAATAGACAAAGAAATCGTTGTCTAACCTCTTATTGTTCATTGTCTATATCTGTTGTCTAACTCTTGTCTATTTGTTGTCAATGTCTATATCTGTTGTCTAACCTCTTTTGGTCAATGTCTATATCTGTTGTCTAACCTCTTTGGTCAATGTCTATATCTGTTGTCTAACTCTTTATCATGTCTATATCTGTTGTCTAACCTCTTATTGGTCAATGTCTATATCTGTTGTCTAACCTCTTGTTGGTCAATGTCTATATCTGTTGTCTAACCTCTTGTTGGTCAATGTCTATATCTGTTGTCTAACCTCTTGTTGGTCAATGTCTATATCTGTTGTCTAACCTCTTGTTGGTCAATGTCTATATCTGTTGTCTAACCTCTTGTTGGTCAATGTCTATATCTGTTGTCTAACCTCTTGTTGGTCAATGTCTATATCTGTTGTCTAACCTCTTGTTGGTCAATGTCTATATCTGTTGTCTAACCTCTTATTGGTCATTGTCTATATCTGTTGTCTAACCTCTTGTTGGTCATTGTCTATATCTGTTGTCTAACCTCTTGTTGGTCAATGTCTATATCTGTTGTCTAACCTCTTGTTGGTCAATTTTCTATATCTGTTGTCTAACCTCTTGTTGGTCAATGTCTATATCTGTTGTCTAACCTCTTGTTGGTCAATGTCTATATCTGTTGTCTAACCTCTTATTGGTCAATGTCTATATCTGTTGTCTAACCTCTTATTGGTCAATGTCTATATCTGTTGTCTAACCTCTTATTGGTCAATGTCTATATCTGTTGTCTAACCTCTTGTTGGTCAATGTCTATATCTGTTGTCTAACCTCTTTTTGGTCATTGTCTATATCTGTTGTCTAACCTCTTATTGGTCAATGTCTATATCTGTTGTCTAACCTCCTATTGGTCATTGTCTATATCTGTTGTCTAACCTCTTGTTGGTCAATGTCTATATCTGTTGTCTAACCTCTTGTTGGTCAATGTCTATATCTGTTGTCTAACCTCTTATTGGTCATTGTCTATATCTGTTGTCTAACCTCTTATTGGTCATTGTCTATATCTGTTGTCTAACCTCTTGTTGGTCAATGTCTGCATTTTAAATTCTTTTCATCCTTCTTCGTTATTTTGTATTCTGCATATTTTGTTCTTTTTTTTCTCCAGCATCTTCTTTTTTATGTCACTGCTTTTTCTTCTCTTTCTCTCTTTTGTTCATATTTTCTAGTTAGTGACTGCTTCTACTCTTTTTAATATTCGTTTTTCTCATTCTTCATCTATCTGTAATTTATCTTCTCAGAGTTACATCGTCTTGTTCCTCATCATTTGATTGCATCTACTTGCAGATGTCTAGTTCCTCCCACTTGCTAGCTCAACATCAATACTCTTTACATTCTTTTACAAGTCTGAATTTGCCAACAGAATCTGATACAAACTTGGGACATCATAAGCGGGACAGTCAAGAGGTAGGTACTTCATATCTCTGTGCTCATTGATCACATGACTGCGTTCATATATCACATGACTGTGCTCATATATCGCATGACTGCGTTCATATATCACATGACTGTGTTCATATATCACATGACTGTGTTCATATATCACATGACTGTGCTCATATATCACATGACTGTGTTATATCATGACTGTGCATATCACATGACTGTGTTCACATATCACATACTGTGTCAAATCCATGCTGCTGCATATATCACATGACTGTGTTCATATCACATACTGTCCCTTATCACATGACTGTGTTCAATATCAATGCTGTTCAATCCCACATGACTGCGTGCATATCACATCTGTGTATATCATGACTATATTCATATATCACATGACTGTGTTCAAATATCACATGACTGTGTTCATGTAGTAGGAGATTTAATATGTTGGCGCTAGTGTTGTAGAGCTAGTCCTGGTGACCATTCATAACCGATGATAAATACAACAACCATAGCGTGATGACATAACAACCATAGCGTGATGATACAACAACCATAGCTGATGTACAACAACATAGGTATGATCAACAACCATGCGTGATGATCACAACCATAGCGTGATGATACAACAACCATAGCGTGATGATACAACAACCATAGCGTGATGATACAACAACCATAGCGTGATGATACAACAACCATAGCGTAAGACATGAACACGCACTCAGTTCTTATAGTTACATTATTTCATGTTTCATTGATGTTTTCCTGTGTTGACAAACACTTCCGTCCATGTCTATTGTTTATATCGGTCTCCTATGTTGTCACTATCGTCGCTAAGCAGTCCTAACTAATCTACGTCAAACTAGTCTCGTTCTAGTGCTGCTATTCTGCTCGTAGTGTACAGGTTTGGTGTGCAAACCCCTACGGTGTCTCCTTATACTATCTAGCTCCTTTCTACTATACTATCCTATCTACTTGTCTAGTATGAGGCTCTCTGCCCTGGGGCAATGGCTGTATGCCCTCCAACATTCATATAATATGACTGTCTTCAAATATCATATGACTGTTCATATATCACAAGACTGTTCATATATCACATGACTGTGTTCATATATCACGTGACTGTTCATGTATCACATGACTGTGCTCATGTATCAGATGACTGTGTTCATATATCACGTGACTGTGTTCATATATCACGTGACTGTTCATATATCACATGGCTGTGCTCATGTATCAGATGACTGTGTTCATATATCACATGACTGCGTTCATATGTCACATGACTGCCTCAACCCAAATGTGCCTCGCCTGCCTTGGTGCCTGCCTCACCGTGTCCATTGGTTCTCGCCGTTCACACATTCCCCATGTCTCTAGCCTCTAGCTTTTCCGAACACAGAGCTCAGCTCTGACCCCGCTTCAGGGCTCCCAGTTTCGCCCTATGTGGGCCCACGGGCAACTCATCTCAGGCTCACGTTTTGCTGGTGCCTGCCCCACCATTCCCATCAGTTCTCACTGTGTTCACATTTACAATGCCTGTAGTATTCCCGGACATGGAGCTCAACTGGGACTCCAGGGTCTCTGAGACCCTAAGGCTCCGTGTTTCGCCCTACGTAGGCCCTCGTGCACATTAACCGGGGCCCTGCACCTACGATCTCCGAGTTTCGCCCTACGTGGCCCACATCTCTTCTCTTGGATGCACCTTTCATCTGTCAAGCTTTTTCCCATCGGCCGGGAGAGACGAGCATTAATAGTCACTCTGGGATTCCGCTCGTCTGTGCTGCGATCGGATCCCATCTGACGGGACTACGTCTGCATATCTACCACCACCAGAGTAGCTCTTCCTCGATCCCTGCCCTCTTAGCCAGACAGAAACCACTGTCCAGGGTCACCACGAGAAGGTGGGGCAGGATCTTGATTAGTGCCAGCTCACTAATCCTGGCGTGGCGTTGTCCTCATGCGCCTTTGACCCCCAGTCTTCTTCTGATTTCTTCATTTCTAATTTTGTCTCCTATTGTCACACCTGCAGCTCTTCTAAGACACCTCATCTCCGTCGTTATGATTTTCCGCTCGTTAGCTGCTGTTATTGACCATGTTTCGCACTGGTAACATAGTGTTGGTCAGAAAATCGCACTTGTAAAATTTGCTTTAGATTTTAGCGGCATCTCTTTATGTGACAACAGTGGGGTTAACTGTCCCAGTACCAAGTTAGCTTTTGTGTATCGATTGTTGATTTTCTTATCAACACTTCCATCTGCAGTGAAAATTGCTCCTAAGTATTTGACCTCAATTGTTTGTTTTATATCTACATTCTGGAGTTTTATTGTAAGGTTTTCTTGTTGTCTACTTATTGCCATTGTCTCTGTCTTTATTATATTTATTTGCCCGTGTGGTGCCGAGGCCTGCAAGAGAAGCAAAGAATAGTACCACTGCAACCTACAAGGCATGTCGTAAGAAGCGACTGATGTATGACCTAGGGAAGCTACCTAGTAAATAAAAAGCATCGCAGAAATCGGATGTGGTGGTCTAATTTTAGGCCCACGACTGGCACAACGTGCAATTGCACTTAGGCTCAGATTACATACAAATCATACATAGTAGTTAACAAGTGGTCGATATTGAGCGTTCAAAGAAGAAGAAGAAGAAGAATTATATTTATTTTCATGTTGTACTCCTCTCCCTTGACTTTAACTAAGCTCAAATCATCCATGTCTGAGAGAGAGAGAGAGAGAGAGTGTGTATATGTAAACATATATATATATATATCGAGATCCCCGCTTAGGCTGATAAACAGATTTGCTCATTAATTCTGCTGTTGTTTTTAGGGACTCCATCCCTCCGTACAGCTTCTCGTTAAAGTCTATTATCAGGTCATGTTTCGTTTCTCAGGCCTGCTAGTAATTGACAGTCTTGCAGTATGTGCTTGTCGTAATCTCCGCCTTTTAACAGTGGCACAGGCTAGATGTCCCAATTTTAAATTTATTGAACATGTGGGCCCGAAGTCTGTTATGGCCTATACGGAGGCGGAATATAACAACTTGTTCGCTCAGGACAGACCATAGTACCCATCTCTGACGCTGCTGTGTTTAGGGGTTGTCTTTCTACCGCTTTTCTCTATATCACCATCCGATGGTTGTTTTAGCCTCCTCGTAGCTGATTTCATGATCGATCTGCGGCAGTCGCCCTCCTGCCTTCACTAGGCTGTCTGCCTCTTCATTTCCGCTTATATTGCAGTATGATGGGATCCACTGTATGAATGTGCGTTTAAGTGAGTGTGCTAGTACTCCGAGTATCGCTTTTAGCTCGTTGAGCTCTGTTGTGGCTGAGGTTTTTTTTTAGTGCCGTGATGACGGACAGTGCATCGGTAAATATCACAACTTTGTTTGCGTGAGGCGCTTCTTCTCTCTAGGATCATTTCGGCTGCTGTTCTTAGTGCCTCTGCCCGGTAGTTGTTTGAATACTTACATTTGGCAATCGCCTTCGTGATCTTCCCTTTCTTTGAAAGTTTAAATACTGTTCCTTCACCACCATCGTTAATTGCGTTCTTTGCCGATCCATCTGTGTACACATGCGACCACGCACTCTCGTGGTACTCTGTCTCTATGAATTTTTCTGTAACTGCTCTTCTTTCGCAGTTCGCTTGCTGGCCCTTTTTTGTATGCCTGGGATTGATTCTCTTAATTCTGGCATCGATATATATGTATAAAACATCTTCTATTTCAACAGTATGTATACGTCGATAACTCAGTTGCAGCATCTCCAAGCAATGTGTCTACTGGGGATGATTACTTGGAACTCAAAGATGAGAACTCCACGTAAGAATAATCCTTTCATTCTAATTGACATTCTGCAGACTAGAAATGTTCATGAGTTATTCAAATAAACTTGGTGCCGCTTGTTGCAATAAACTTGGTGCTGCTTGGTACAAATAAACTTGGTGCTGCTTGTTGCAATAAACGTGGTGCTGTTTGGTACAAATAAACTGGGTGCTGCTTGGTACAAATAAACTTGGTGCTGCTTGGTGCCAATGCAATATTTTCTTTTTCTTGTATAATATATTGAAGGTAATGATAAGGTGTGGGACGGATTAGTGCCAAGCATCAGCGTTCACCTATTGGCTCGGACACAAGAGGATTATGGGTTCAATTCCACACTCGACGTTTTATACATGAGGAAAGGAATTGCCCCTCCTACACACTAGGAACTAGAAATGTGAAGTGATAGGCACTTCATATCGTAAGCAGTGCTGAAGTCGTAGGCAACCAGCCAAGAGGCGCAGTATAGAAATCAGATTGCCCCGCACAAACGCTGATAAATATGTCTATATATTTGAAACGATATGGTGCTCGCCCTGTGACGGACACTAAGGCCGGGCCCTTTACTTTGAAAGGGCTCAACCCAAGCTACTGGGTGTCCTTCTCATTTGCCATGAGGCATGTGAATAGATACAAGAGACAACATTGAATATATAGACAATATTTCAAGCGAACGAAAGGAAGGATACCGTAAGGTCTGAAAAGACTACGGGACTTTTTTTTAAAAATGATACGGTATTCTTGAGTCTAAATGTTTTGAACTTTTGAGCTAGTATTGCAGGGCCGGATATAACAACGTTGCGAGCCGAAGTTGGCCAGCACACTGAAGGTAGCCCACCCCCTCTTAAGCTAAACAGTATGCATATTGATATGATATAACTATTAAATAAAGTAGGTTAGTGTGTCAACAACTACATATACTACAACAGCATGTGCTTAATACGATATGTTGTGTATTATATGTAAACGAGCACTGGTTCACACCAATTCACACGCAAATGCATCTATGTGTTATGTGTGCGTATAAGTATTACATATATGTTCTTATTTAACAAATGAAGAAATGTAATACGTTTTATTTCATACACACTTCACTTATCACTTATATGAGGACTATCGTTATAACACTCCGAACATGTCCATAGATGTTCAGATCCCTGCCTCAACAAGTCCAACAGTGTCCAGCGGTCCAATACGCCAGTTCAGTTATCAGTTATATGAGAACTATCGTTATAACGCTCCGAACATGCACAGAGATGCTCAGATTCCCGCCTGAACAGGTCCAGCAGCGTCCAGATGTCCAATTACTTGTCTGTGTCTGTATTTATATTACCATACACATTGCTCACTTTACTTGTCTGTGTCTGTATTTATACTACCATACACATTGCTCACTTTACTTGTCTGTGTCTGTATTTATACTACCATACACATTGCTCACTTTACTTGTCTGTGTCTGTATTTATACTACCATACACATTGCTCACTTTACTTGTCTGTATTTATACTACCATACACATTGCTCACTTTACTTGTCTGTGTCTGTATTTATATTACCATACACATTGCTCACTTTACTTGTCTGTGTCTGTATTTATACTACCATACACATTGCTCACTTTACTTGTCTGTGTCTGTATTTATACTACCATACACATTGCTCACTTTACTTGTCTGTATTTATACTACCATACACATTGCTCACTTTACTTGTCTGTATTTATACTACCATACACATTGCTCACTTTACTTGTCTGTGTCTGTATTTATACTACCATACACATTGCTCACTTTACTTGTCTGTATTTATACTACCATACACATTGCTCACTTTACTTGTCTGTGTCTGTATTTATACTACCATACACATTGCTCACTTTACTTGTCTGTATTTATACTACCATACACATTGCTCACTTTACTTGTCTGTGTCTGTATTTATACTACCTACATTGTCTTTACTTGTCTGTATTTATACTACCATACACATTGCTCACTTTACTTGTCTGTGTCTGTATTTATCTACCATACATTGCTCACTATTGTCTGTATTTATTACACATCTACCTTACTTGTCTGTGTCTGTATTTGTATTACCATACACATTGCTCACCTTACTTGTCTGTGTCTGTATTTGTATTACCATACACATTGCTCACCTTACTTGTCTGTGTCTGTATTTGTATTACCATACACATTGCTCACCTTACTTGTCTGTGTCTGTATTTGTATTACCATACACATTGCTCACCTTACTTGTCTGTGTCTGTTGTATTACCATACACATTGCTCATTACTTGTCTGTGTCTGTATTTTATTACCATACACATTGCTACCTTGTGCAGTTCTCAGTTGATATTTAACTATTTACAGAATATTATTCAGTTATGTTTTAATTACTGTTGCAGAATATTATTTAGTTAATATTTTAACTACTGTTACATAATATTATTTAGTTGATATTTTGACTACTGTTACAGAATATTCTCAGACATCAATTACTTCTAGACGAACATCAGGAGAGTTCCTCAAAACTATAGTAGATTTATTAGTTATCTATTTTCTTCTAACACTATTATCATCATTGTTCTTCTCACTTTTTATTTTTCTATTTCTCATTCTGGTTCTTTCTCTCCATATTATGGCTGTCCATCTCTCTCTCTCTCTTTTCTTTTTTTTTCTATTTCTCATTCTGGTTCTTTCTCTCTCCATATGTATGCTGTCCATCTCTCTCTCTCTCTTTTTCTTTTTTTCTATTTCTCATTCTGGTTCTTTCTCTCTCCATATGTATGGCTGTCCATCTCTCTCTCTCTCTCTTTTCTTTTTGTTCAATATCACTTTCTCTTATGTTTGTGTGTTTGTCATGTAGAGGATTAACTCTCTTTAAGCTAAGACATGCCCCCTTTCATTATATAAATGAGTCTTTTTTGTTGGTTATATCAGAGCATTAATCCAACAAATATTAAGTTATATCAGAGCACTTAGTCCAACATATATTACGTTATATCAGAGCATTTAGTTCATTTATTAAGTTATATCAGAGCATTAATCGAACAAATATTAAGTTAGAGCATTTAGTCCAACAAATATTAAGTTATATAAGAGCACTTAGTCCAACATATATTACGTTATATCAGAGCATTTAGTTCATTTATTAAGTTATATCAGAGCATTAATCCAACAAATATTAAGTTATATCAGAGCATTAATCCAAATATTAAGTTATATCAGAGCATTAATCCAACAAATATTAAGTTATATCAGAGCATTTAGTCCAACATATATTAAGTTATATCAGAACATTTAGTACAACATATATTAAGTTATATCAGAGCATTAATCCAACAAATATTAAGTTATATCAGAGCATTTAATCCAACATATATTAAGTTATATCAGAGCATATATTAAGTTATATCAGAGCATTTAGTCCAACATATATTAAGTTATATCAGAGCATTTAGTCCAACATATATTAAGTTATATCAGAGCATATATTAAGTTATATCAGAGCATTTAGTCCAACATATATTAAGTTATATCAGAGCATTTAGTCCAACATATATTAAGTTATATCAGAGCATTTAGTCCAACATATATTAAGTTATACATGTGTTGTGTAGGTCTATGTAGACAATCATTGAGCTGTAGGATTGTCTGTTTATAGTTGCTAGTGATTTTCTTCTGTTCTATAATATGAAGGTGTCCATGATCTTTTGTTTATGTGTTGTTAAATCCTTTCAAATCGTAATTTTATTTATATAAAACGCGTTTACTTGACAATGTCTACTCAGCCGACATACTGGCTTTGCGTTATCTTAACTATTACTATAAGACTGTATATCGGCTCCGAAGAGGAAAGGGTTAAAAAAACTTTTAGTACAAATAATTGATTAATTAAAAAAAAAACTTTTCTACAAATAATTCATCGATTTTAAAAAAACTTTTACTACAAATAATTGATCGATTAAAAAAACTTTTACCGCACATAATTGAACGATTAAAAAAACTTTTACTACAAATAATTGATCGATTAAAAAAAAGTTTTACTACAAATAATTGATCGATTTTTAAAAAAAAAACTTTTACTACAAATAATTGATTAATTAAAAAATAAACTTTTACTACAAATAATTCATCGATTTTAAAAAAACTTTTACTACAAATAATTGATCGATTAAAAAAACTTTTACCGCACATAATTGAACGATTAAAAAAACTTTTACTACAAATAATTGATCGATTAAAAAAACTTTTACTACAAATAATTGATCGATTAAAAAAACTTTTACTACAAATAATTGATCGATTAAAAAAAAACTTTTACTACAAATAATTGATCGATTAAAAAAACTTTTACTACAAATAATTGATAGATTTAAAAACTTCAGAAAATGTATGTCTCCCAAGAGCGTTTTTCACGACACTGGGATACAGCATACAGAATCAGTACTGTCCCGGTAAAACTGGGACATCTGGTCTTCCTGTAATTGAGGACACGAGAGTAAGAGGAAGGCAGAAATATAATTGAGGAGATATGAAGACGGGAACAGGCAGCAGTCTGGCCAAGTGTACTGTAACACACAGACTTACACAACACATGTATGATTGCCTACATACAGACCCACACAACACATGTAGGATTCTCCACACACAGACCTACACAACATATGTATGATTGCACACAGACGTACACAACTCATGAATAATTGTCTACACACACAGACCCACACAACTCATGTATGATTGTCTACACACAGAATTACACAACACGTGTATGATTGTCTACACACATAGATTTCTACAACAAAAACATGTATGTCTACACACATACCCACACAACACATACATCCAATCATTATGTGTGTCCTCCTTATTCCTTCATACAATCATTACAATTATGTGTTTGATTTCAGATTCGAAGAAAAAGACAGCAATAAATCACAAAGGTTAAGGTAAAGAGACATCTGTTATGAATATTGTCAGAGACATGTTGTAGACGCTACATCTACATTATATGTCTACATAGTTTCACAACATCACGTACATTTGTGTTGGTGCTCTGTATAACGTAACACAGAACACGTAAACATATTAAACTAAAAGTTTAGCATAGATTCAAACTTTTGACGATTTTAGACATCAACTTTGTAACGTTCCGTCTTCATTGTAAAGCTACTAAGTTTATATATAATATATATAATATATATATATATATATATATACAGCTCATTTTCACTTAAACATAGAAATTGATATATATTCTATGCATTAAATTTCAAATGATTATATACATGAAATAGAAAATTGATGAAAAATGGATCGTGTAAGACGGCATAAGATGAATTAAATGCAGAATTAAATTTTAATGATTATGCAATCGCAATACACGAAAACTTCCAAATGCTTTGAATACTATCGCCCTGAGGTTTAGCCACTGGGGTATGCCCACTTAAGTTTAAGTATACATAAGTTTATAGTATACATAAGTTTATAGTATACATAAGTTTATAGTATACATAAGTTTAGAGTATACATAAGTTTAGAGTATACATAAGTTTAGAGTATACATAAGTTTAGAGTATACATAAGTTTAGAGTATACATAAGTTTATAGTATACATAAGTTTAGAGTATACATAAGTTTATAGTATACATAAGTTTAGAGCATACATAAGTTTATAGTATACATAAGTTTAGAGCATACATAAGTTTATAGTATACATAAGTTTAGAGCATACATAAGTTTATAGTATACATAAGTTTAGAGTATACATAAGTTTAGAGTATTCATAAGTTTATAGTATACATAAGTTTAGAGTATACATAAGTTTATAATATACATAAGTTTATAGTATACATAAGTTTATAGTATACATAAGTTTAGTATACATGTTAGTATACATAAGTTTATAGTATACATAAGTTTAGAGTATACATAAGTTTATAGTATACATAAGTTTATAGTATACATAAGTTTAGAGTATACATAAGTTTATAGTATACATAAGTTTATGAGTATACATAAGTTTATAGAATACATAAGTTTATATATAAGTTTAAGTATACATAAGTTTATAGTATACATAAGTTTATAGTATACATAAGTTTATAGTATACATAAGTTTATAGTATACATAAGTTTATATATCAGTTTATAGTATACATAAGTTTATAGTATACATAAGTTTATAGTATACATAAGTTTATAGTATACATAGTCATTGTGAATAGAATATGATATCGGTAATACTAAAGATAATGACAACTGGGTTCTTGCTGTTGATATTGTTGCTATATTCAGTCCCAGAAGGCAACATGAGTTTGTACTCTTATTCCCTGTGCCAGGCAGTTTGAGTTTGTATTTTTGACTCCATTATGGTGGATCTTCTGAGGAAGTATGTTTCCAGAACTTTCTTTCAAATCCCAGGGAGCTGCTTGACTCGATGGGAAAAAAGGATACAATTCCATGTTCTGAGCACTTCTTCTGTTTTTTAAATTCACAATGAAAGGGGGTCCTATACAATATATAACAATATATTTTCCATAAAATTCAGTATTTTTTAAATAAATAATTATAATGCTTACACTGTTGTATAAACGTGTGTATTATCAAAAACAATGTCTTTTACAACATGTGGCCAAATTGTATGACAATATGTTTGTTAGTTTTTTCTGTGAATTTTTTTAAAAGACAACCCTTGTTCTGGGTGAGTCTACCACCTTAAATGCATCTGAAAATAGATGTCGGTGAAAATAATGAACATAAAATGGGATGAATTCAGGAGAAGTGATGAAATCATAGAAATGTCTTTCAACCGATAGTAACAACTGCTATACGCAAGAGAAGATGAAGATATGTTGGGTATACTCTGTGAAGAAAAGATCAAAGAATATCATAGCAGACATTGAAGTGGGAGGAAATTGGTTGCTGAAAGAAAGGAAGATCGTGGGAAACCCTGAAAGGAACTTTGCTGAGAGTTGAGAAATGTTGAACTCAGTTCAAGAGAAGAGATTGAACAAGTTGTCCAGGATAGAGCAGTATGGAGAAATTGCTTACAGACCCTATGTCATGTATAACAGTACAAGAGAAATTAGTTTTAGGTCCTATGTAACGTATAACGGAGTTGTTGGACCTCTGTAACGTATAACGGAGTTGTTGGACCTCTGTAACGTATAACGGAGTTGTTGAACCTCTGTAACGTATAACGGAGTTGTTGGACCTCTGTAACGTATAACGGAGTTGTAGGTCATATGTAACGTATAACGAGGTTGTAGGTCCAATGTAACGTAAAACGGAGTTGTAGGTCATATGTAACGTATAACGAGATTTAGGTCATATGTAACGTATAATTGAGTTGTAGGTCCTATGTAACGTATAATGAAATTGTAGGTCATATGTAAGGTATAACGGAGTTGTAGGTCATATGTAACGTATAACGGAGTTGTAGGTCCTATGTAATGTATAATGGAGATGTAGACCCTATGTAACGTATAACGAGATAGTAGGTCATATGTAACGTATAACGGAGTTGTAGGTCATATGTAACGTATAACGAGATTGTAGGTCATATGTAACGTATAATTGAGTTGTAGGTCCTATGTAACGTATAATGAAGTTGTAGGTCCTATGTAACGTATGCAGACGTAAGGAGTTGTATGTCCTATGTATAGGGGTGTTTCAACGAAAATAGTAGGTTCTATGTAACGTATAACGAGATTGTAGGTCATATGTAACTTATAACGGAGTGGTAGGTCATATGTAACGTATAACGGAGTTGGAGGTCATATGTAACGTATAACGGCGTTGTAGGTCCTAAGTAACGTAAAACGAGGTTGTAGGCAATAAGTAACGTATAACGGAGTTGAAGGTCATATGTAACGTATAACGAGGTTGTAGGTCCTATGTAACGTATAACGGCGTTGTAGGTCCTATGTAACGTATAACGGCGTTGTAGGTCCTATGTAACGTATAACGGGGCTCTCTCTCTATATATATATATCTTTCTCTCTCGATCGTTCTGATTGTGATATATAAACAGCCTTTGCCAAGACCGTATTTTTACGTCGCATCTTCAGTACCATTTAGAGCTCTGGTTCTTGTTCTTCGGCGACATGTCCGATTTCAACCAGAGTTTACTGGGTACGCTCTCCGTTAGCCTTTGACTGTCCCCAGCCGACTTGCAAGACAGCAGGTTGCTATTTTCTTTAGGGTAGCGACCCTTAGACGACCTACCCTCCCGGGTTGTTGAGCGCCATCTATCCAGGTCACCAGTCTTTATTTGTACTACTTGATTTGCCTGTCGTCCAGTTTTGTGTACGGCTTATTCCACTAGGCTTTGATTGTTCCCAATCAAACTACAAGGCAGTAGTAGTTCCCTGCGAGCGGAAACGCGCCATGGATTCAAGCCTCTGTTGGGCTTTCCAGTTTTTCTGCACATTTGAGTGGTCCGCTCACCCCTATGCCTGCCACGCCTCCTCGTCGCTCTACCATCAGCGCGATGCACGTCTGCCCCACCGTTGGGCATACCCGTGCATCGTCTGCACGCATGTTCGCTCTGCTTCGGTGCCTGCCCACCGCGTCTATTGGTTCTCACCGTACACACATTCACCATGCCTCTAGCCTGTCCAGACACACGAAGCTTAACTCGGGCCCCCACCTCAGGGCTCCGAGTTTCGCTCTATGTGGGCCCACGTGCAACTCATCTCGGGCCCAAGTTTTGCTCCACGTGGGCCCACGTCTCTTCTCTGGATGCACCCTCATCCCTTTATGTTTATCCGTTCAGCTTTTCCCATCGGCCGGGAGAGATGTGCATTAATAGTCACTCTGTGATCCCGCTCGTCTGTATTGTGAGCGGATCTCATCTAACGTGACTATGTCTGCATCACTACTTAAACCAAAGTAGCTCTCCTTGACCCTACTCGCTTAGCCTGACAAGATCGGTTGTCTGTTACCAGGGTCACCACGCGGAGGTGGGGTAGCATCTTGATTAGTGCCAGCTCACTAATCCTGGCGCGGCGTTGTCCCTGATATAATACTACAACTGTGAAGAAATGATCATGTTGTGTAAGTTGTTCTGTGCTGTTGTTTGTTTCACTCTGACATAATTATGTGTTGTGTAAGCTGTTGCGTGTTGTGTAAGGTGTTGTGTAAGTTGTTTTGTGTTGTGTTGTAATGTTGACATTAGCTGAATTATTCTCTACACAGCCTTGGAGCTATTTCTGAACGTAGTTCCGAGAACATTCCACCTGCGTCACATTCCCGCAAGTATCTTCCACGTTCAAAAGTTCCTCCTGTACACCAAAAAGATACAAGGATCTCATTTACAATCAAAAATCGCGAGTAGGTATCTGTGAACATTATCTTACCTGTAAACAACTGTTTTTACATGTGAACATGTGTCTTACCTGCATACCATTCTATTATATGGGAACATGTATTTTACCTGTAAATAACTATTTTTAACCTGGGAACATGTATTTTACCTGTAAACAACTGTGTTTACATGTGAACATGTGTTTTACCTGCATACCTTTCTATTATATGGGAACATGTATCTTACCTGCAAACACTGTTCCTACATTATACCTGCCTTTCTTTAGAGACATGCATCTTACTTTCTTACCTTTCTATTATATGGGAACATGTATTTTACCTGCATACCTTTCTATTATATGGGAACATGTATCTTACCTTCATACCTTTCTATTATATGGGAACATGTATCTTACCTTCATACCTTTCTATTATATGGGAACATGTATCTTACCTTCATACCTTTCTATTATATGGGAACATGTATCTTACCTTCATACCTTTCTATTATATGGGAGCATGTATCTTACCTTCATACCTTTCTATTATATGGGAACATGGAGTAAAAAAAACCAAACCAAGAACAGTGGAATCCTTGTCGGTGCTACGAAACAACAGGTCAAATGGTTTGGACATTCAAGGTTCAAGGTTACTACAGGACAGTCTCCCACAAAGAGCACTAGCATTCAGATACAACAGCAACAGACCCAGAGGATGACTACGCAAACCATGGACAACGGAATATTCAAGACACTTAATTCCACTTTGTACAAAGTTCATATAGTTGCTCGCTCCGTATGCCTTTTTACGGCCTGACGCCAATAGGTACAACGGGATAGATAGATAGATAGATAGATAGATAGATAGATAGATAGATAGATAGATAGATAGATAGATAGATAGATAGATAGATAGATAGATAGATAGATAGATAGATAGATAGATAGATAGATAGATAGATAGATAGATAGATAGATAGATAGATAGATAGATAGATAGATAGATAGATAGATAGATAGATAGATAGATAGATAGATAGATAGATAGATAAGATAGATAGATAGATAGATAGAAGATAGATAGATAGATAGATAGATAGATAGATAGATAGATAGATAGATAGATAGATAGATAGATAGATAGATAGATAGATAGATAGATAGACAGACAGACAGACCGACGGACGGACGGACGGACGGACGGACGGACGGACGGACGGACGGACGGACGGACGACGGACGGACGGACGACGAGGACGGACGGACGGACGGACGGACGGACGGACGGACGGACGGACGGATGGATGGACGGACGGATGGATCGACGGACGGATGGATCGACAGACAGATGGATGGATGGACGGACGGATGGATCGACAGACAGACAGACGTACAGACGGACGTACAGACGGACGGATGGACAAATGGATGGATGTGAATAACTGAGAGTGTAGATATGAAGCTTAACTTCATCCATTTTCTCTCCTCTATCTGTGTCTGTGGCTGTAGAGATCCCAGGCTGTTCTCCAGATGGAAGCATGTTCGATACATGAGCAGGGGAGACAATGTGGTAAATATCTTGTCTGGGGTTACTGTTCATATTGTTCTCATTGCATTTCTAATTGTATTGTTCTTCTTTGAACGCTCCATATCGACCACTTGTTAACCACTCTTTGTGATTTCTATGTGATCCAAGCCTAAATTCGATTGTACATTGTGCCAGTTATGCGTCGACAATTAAGTCAGCACATCCGATTTTTGCGACGCTATTAATTTACTAGGGTAGCTTCCCTAGGCACCTACCTCAGTTGCCTCTTACGACATGCCTTGTAGGTTGCAGTGTTACTATTCTTTGCTCCCCTTGAGGACCCCAGCAACACACATACAATTTTGTTCTTAATGTTTGCAGTTCTTCGACAGTCCAAATTGAAGGATAATCTTCATTACACCGGGTTTTCCCAAATGGCTCGGTCACTATCCGCAGAAAAGACATTCCACTTACTGAGAGTATTGAACAAATCACAAACTCCGTAGCTCCGGCAACAGACCTAAGTGATCTCCAAGAAAAAAAATGCACTCACTAACAGAACGACACGGTCCAGATTCAAACCCATAACCTTCAGAATACAAGTCTAACCCTCAACTGCTTTGTGTCGTAGACCTCCCTATCTTCAACACAAGGCTAACCCTCAACTGCTTTGTGTTGTAGACCTCCCTATCTTCAACACAAGGCTAACCCTCAACTGCTTTGTGTTGTAGACCTCCCTATCTTCAACACAAGGCTAACCCTCAACTGCTTTGTGTTGTAGACCTCCCTATCTTCAACACAAGGCTAACCCTCAACTGCTTTGTGTTGTAGACCTCCCTATCTTCAACACAAGGCTAACCCTCAAACTGCTTTGTGTTGTAGACCTCCCTATCTTCAACACAAGGCTAACCCTCAACTGCTTTGTGTCTTAGACCTCCTATCTTCAACACGGCTAACCTCAACTGCTTTGTGTTGTAGACCTCCCTATCTTCAACACAAGGCTAACCCTCAACTGCTTTGTGTCGTAGACCTCCCTATCTTCAACACAAGGCTAACCCTCAACTGCTTTGTGTCGTAGACCTCCCTATCTTCAACACAAGGCTAACCCTCAACTGCTTTGTGTTGTAGACCTCCCTATCTTCAACACAAGGCTAACCCTCAAACTGCTTTGTGTTGTAGACCTCCCTATCTTCAACACAAGGCTAACCCTCAACTGCTTTGTGTTGTAGACCTCCCTATCTTCAACCATGTTACATGTTATTGTTTTCTTTTGAAGATTTTTGTTATCTTGTCATAATTCTTAATATCATTTACTTTCTTGTATGTATGTACTTTCTTGTATGTATTTTGTTGTGTGTACTTTGTTGTATGTACTTTGTTGTATGTACTTTGTTGTATGTATTTTGTTGTATGTACTTTGTTGCATGTACTTTTGTTGCATGTACTTTGTCGTATTACTTTGTTGTATGTATTTTGTTGTATGTATTTTGTTGTATGTACTTTGTCGTATGTACTTTGTTGTATGTATTTTGTTGCATGTACTTTGTTGTATGTACTTTGTTGTATGTACTTTGTTGTATGTATTTTGTTGCATGTACTTTGTCGTATTACTTTGTTGTATGTATTTTATTGTATGTACTTTGTTGTATGTATTTTGTTGTATGTACTTTGTTGTATGTATTTTGTTGTATGTACTTTGTTGTATGTATGTACTTTCTTGTATGTATTTTGTTGTATGTACTTTGTTGTATGTACTTTGTTGCATGTACTTTTGTTACATGTGCTTTGTCATTACTTTGTTGTATGTACTTTCTTGTATGTATTTTGTTGTATGTACTTTGTTGTATGTACTTTGTTGCTTGTACTTTGTTTGCATGTACTTTGTTGCATGTACTTTGTTGTATGTATTTTGTTGTATGTATTTTGTTGCATGTATTTTGTTGCATGTTTTTTTGTTGTATGTATTTTTTTTGCATGTATATTGTTGTATGTATGTTGTTGCGTGTATATTGTGGTATGTATGTTGTACAACTTTGATATCTGTTATTTGATGACTGTGCATGAAGTAATTATATGTGTTGAAATATGTATTATAGAATAATGTGTCATGTGACTTCTACCAGGGACAAGAGTGGCTGGATTTTAACAATGGTCCGTACGAAGAGCCTCGGGAAACATGGTCAATGGTAAACTGTATTAGAAATATCTTCCCGTCTAATCGTCCGTATATATCTATTTATACATGCAACTGTCTGCCTCTCTATATGTCTGTAGATCTATCTGTATGCATATCTCTCTATATATATATATATCCATCTATCTCTATCTATTTATATATATATATATATATATATATATATATCTATCTATCTATCTATCTATCCCTGCTGCTATGTTAGTCTTATATTTTATTTCTGCTTAACGTTATACGTTACATAGGGCCTGCTAGCATTTCTCCATACCGCTTCTTATCCTGTTCAACTCGCTAATTCTCCCTATGGAACTGGCCTCATATTTCTTACCTCTCTAGTAAAGTTCATTTCATGGTTTTCCCTAGGGCGTTCATTGTTTCTTGAACTCCTTTGCCTACCACTTCAATGCCTGATGTTATTCTTCAATCATTTCTTCTCATAATATGCCTTGTTGCTATCATTTAATGCCTGATGTGTGATTCTTCAATCATTTCTTCTCATAATATGCCTTGTTGCTATCACTTCAATGCCTGATGTGTGATTCTTCAATCATTTTTTCTCATAATATGCCTTGTTGCTACCCCTTCAATGCCTGATGTGTGATTCTTCAATCATTTCTTCTCATAATATGCCTTGTTGCTACCACTTCAATGCCTGATGTGTGATTCTTCAATCATTTCTTCTCATAGTATGCCTTGTTGCTACCACTTCAATGCCTGATGTGTGATTCTTCAATCATTTCTTCTCATAGTATGCCTTGTTGCTACCACTTCAATGCCTGATGTGTGATTCTTCAATCATTTCTTCTCATAATATGCCTTGTTGCTATCACTTCAATGCCTGATGTGTGATTCTTCAATCATTTTTCTCATAGTATGCCTTGTTGCTACCCCTTCAATGCCTGATGTGTGATTCTTCAATCATTTCTTCTCATAATATGCCTTGTTGCTACCGCTTCAATGCCTGATGTGTGATTCTTCAATCATTTCTTCTCATAGTATGCCTTGTTGCTACCACTTCAATGCCTGATGTGTGATTCTTCAATCATTTCTTCTCATAATATGCCTTGTTGCTACCACTTCAATGCCTGATGTGTGATTCTTCAATTATTTCTTCTCATAGTATGCCTTGTTGCTACCACTTCAATGCCTGATGTGTGATTCTTCAATCATTTCTTCTCATAATATGCCTTGTTGCTATCACTTCAATGCCTGATGTGTGATTCTTCAATCATTTCTTCTCATAGTATGCCTTGTTGCTACCGTTTCAATGCCTGATGTGTGATTCTTCAATCATTTCTTCTCATAATATGCCTTGTTGCTATCACTTCAATGCCTGATGTGTGATTCTTCAATCATTTCTTCTCATAGTATGCCTTGTTGCTACCACTTCAATGCCTGATGTGTGATTCTTCAATCATTTCTTCTCATAATATGCCTTGTTGCTACCGCTTCAAAGCCTGATGTGTGATTCTTCAATCATTTCTTCTCATAGTATGCCTTGTTGCTACCACTTCAATGCCTGATGTGTGATTCTTCAATCATTTCTTCTCATAATATGCCTTGTTGCTACCACTTCAATGCCTGATGTGTGATTCTTCAATCATTTCTTCTCATAGTATGCCTTGTTGCTACCACTTCAATGCCTGATGTGTGATTCTTCAATCATTTCTTCTCATAATATGCCTTGTTGCTATCACTTCAATGCCTGATGTGTGATTCTTCAATCATTTCTTCTCATAATATGCCTTGTTGCTACCACTTCAATGCCTGATGTGTGATTCTTCAATCATTTCTTCTCATAATATGCCTTGTTGCTACCACTTCAATGCCTGATGTGTGATTCTTCAATCATTTCTTCTCATAATATGCCTTGTTGCCACCGCTTCAATGCCTGATGTGTGATTCTTCAATCATTTCTTCTCATAATATGCCTTGTTGCTACCACTTCAATGCCTGATGTGTGATTCTTCAATCATTTCTTCTCATAATATGCCTTGTTGCTACCACTTCAATGCCTGATGTGTGATTCTTCAATCATTTCTTCTCATAATATGCCTTGTTGCTACCGCTTCAATGCCTGATGTGTGATTCTTCAATCATTTCTTCTCATAATATGCCTTGTTGCTACCACTTCAATGCCTGATGTGTGATTCTTCAATCATTTCTTCTCATAATATGCATTGTTGCTATCACTTCAATGCCTGATGTGTGATTCTTCAATCATTTCTTCTCATAATATGCCTTGTTGCTATCACTTCAATGCCTGATGTGTGATTCTTCAATCATTTCTTCTCATGATATGCCTTGTTGCTATCACTTCAATGCCTGATGTGTGATTCTTCAATAATTTCTTCTCATAATATGCCTTGTTGCTATCACTTCAATGCCTGATGTGTGATTCTTCAATCATTTCTTCTCATAGTATGCCTTGTTGATATCACTTCAATGCCTGATGTGTGATTCTTCAATCATTTCTTCTCATAATATGCCTTGTTGCTACCACTTCAATGCCTGATGTGTGATTCTTCAATCATTTCTTCTCATAGTATGCCTTGTTGCTACCACTTCAATGCCTGATGTGTGATTCTTCAATCATTTCTTCTCATAATATGCCTTGTTGCCACCGCTTCAATGCCTGATGTGTGATTCTTCAATCATTTCTTCTCATAATATGCCTTGTTGCTACCACTTCAATGCCTGATGTGTGATTCTTCAATCATTTCTTCTCATAATATGCCTTGTTGCTACCACTTCAATGCCTGATGTGTGATTCTTCAATCATTTCTTCTCATAATATGCCTTGTTGCTACCGCTTCAATGCCTGATGTGTGATTCTTCAATCATTTCTTCTCATAATATGCCTTGTTGCTACCACTTCAATGCCTGATGTGTGATTCTTCAATCATTTCTTCTCATAATATGCATTGTTGCTATCACTTCAATGCCTGATGTGTGATTCTTCAATCATTTCTTCTCATAATATGCCTTGTTGCTATCACTTCAATGCCTGATGTGTGATTCTTCAATCATTTCTTCTCATGATATGCCTTGTTGCTATCACTTCAATGCCTGATGTGTGATTCTTCAATAATTTCTTCTCATAATATGCCTTGTTGCTACCACTTCAATGCCTGATGTGTGATTCTTCAATCATTTCTTCTCATAGTATGCCTTGTTGCTATCACTTCAATGCCTGATGTGTGATTCTTCAATCATTTCTTCTCATAGTATGCCTTGTTGCTATCACTTCAATGCCTGATGTGTGATTCTTCAATCATTTCTTCTCATAATATGCCTTGTTGCTACCACTTCAATGCCTGATGTGTGATTCTTCAATCATTTCTTCTCATAATATGCCTTGTTGCTATCACTTCAATGCCTGATGTGTGATTCTTCAATCATTTCTTCTCATAATATGCCTTGTTGCTATCACTTCAATGCCTGATGTGTGATTCTTCAATCATTTCTTCTCATAGTATGCCTTGTTGCTATCACTTCAATGCCTGATGTGTGATTCTTCAATCATTTCTTCTCATAATATGCCTTGTTGCTACCACTTCAATGCCTGATGTGTGATTCTTCAATCATTTCTTCTCATAATATGCCTTGTTGCTACCACTTCAATGCCTGATGTGTGATTCTTCAATCATTTCTTCTCATAATATGCCTTGTTGCTACCGCTTCAATGCCTGATGTGTGATTCTTCAATCATTTCTTCTCATAATATGCCTTGTTGCTACCACTTCAATGCCTGATGTGTGATTCTTCAATCATTTGTTCTCATAATATGCCTTGTTGCTATCACTTCAATGCCTGATGTGTGATTCTTCAATCATTTCTTCTCATAATATGCCTTGTTGCTACCACTTCAATGCCTAATGTGTGATTCTTCAATCATTTCTTCTCATAGTATGCCTTGTTGCTACCACTTCAATGCCTAGATGTGATTCTTCTATCATTTCTTCTCATAATATGCCTTGTTGCTATCACTTCAATGCCTGATGTGTGATTCTTCAATCATTTCTTCTCATAATATGCCTTGTTGCTATCACTTCAATGCCTGATTTGTGATTCTTCAATCATTTCTTCTCATAATATGCCTTGTTGCTATCACTTCAATGCCTGATGTGTGATTCTTCAATCATTTCTTCTCATAATATGCCTTGTTGCTATCTCTTCAATGCCTGATGTGTGATTCTTCAATCATTTCTTCTCATAATATGCCTTGTTGCTACCACTTCAATGCCTGATGTGTGATTCTTCAATCATTTCTTCTCATAGTATGCCTTGTTGCTATCACTTCAATGCCTGATGTGTGATTCTTCAATCATTTCTTCTCATAGTATGAATTGTTGCTATCACTTCAATGCCTGATGTGTATTCTTCAATCATTTCTTCTCATAATATGCCTTGTTGCTACCACTTCAATGCCTGATGTGTGATTCTTCAATCATTTCTTCTCATAATATGCCTTGTTGCTATCACTTCAATGCCTGATGTGTGATTCTTCAATCATTTCTTCTCATAATATGCCTTGTTGCTATCACTTCAATGCCTGATGTGTGATTCTTCAATCATTTTTTCTCATAATATGCCTTGTTGCTACCACTCCAATGCCTGATGTGTGATTATTCAATCATTTCTTCTCATAGTATGCCTTGTTGCTATCACTTCAATGCCTGATGTGTGATTCTTCAATCATTTCTTCTCATAGTATGCCTTGTTGCTATCACTTCAATGCCTGATGTGTGATTCTTCAATCATTTCTTCTCATAATATGCCTTGTTGCTACCACTTCAATGCCTGATGTGTGATTCTTCAATCATTTCTTCTCATAATATGCCTTGTTGCTACCACTTCAATGCCTGATGTGTGATTCTTCAATCATTTCTTCTCATAATATGCCTTGTTGCTACCACTTCAATGCCTGATGTGTGATTCTTCAATCATTTCTTCTCATAGTATGCCTTGTTGCTACCACTTCAATGCCTGATTTGTGATTCTTCAATCATTTCTTCTCATAATATGCCTTGTTGCTACCACTTCAATGCCTGATGTGTGATTCTTCAATCATTTCTTCTCATAATATGCCTTGTTGCTACCACTTCAATGCCTGATGTGTGATTCTTCAATCATTTCTTCTCATAGTATGCCTTGTTGCTATCACTTCAATGCCTGATTTGTGATTCTTCAATCATTTCTTCTCATAATATGCCTTGTTGCCACCACTTTAATGCCTGATGTGTGATTCTTCAATCATTTCTTCTCATAGTATGCCTTGTTGCTACCACTTCAATGCCTGATGTGTGATTCTTCAATTATTTATTCTCATAGTATGCCTTGTTGCTACCACTTCAATGCCTGATGTGTGATTCTTCAATCATTTCTTCTCATAATATGCCTTGTTGCCACCGCTTCAATGCCTGATGTGTGATTCTTCAATCATTTATTCTCATAGTATGCCTTGTTGCTACCACTTCAATGCCTGATGTGTGATTCTTCAATCATTTCTTCTCATAATATGCCTTGTTGCTATCACTTCAATGCCTGATGTGTGATTCTTCAATCATTTCTTCTCATAGTATGCCTTGTTGCTATCACTTCAATGCCTGATGTGTATTCTTCAATCATTTCTTCTCATAATATGCCTTGTTGCTATCACTTCAATGCCTGATGTGTGATTCTTCAATCATTTCTTCTCATAATATGCCTTGTTGCTATCACTTCAATGCCTGATGTGTGATTCTTCAATCATTTCTTCTCATAGTATGCCTTGTTGCTATCACTTCAATGCCTGATGTGTGATTCTTCAATCATTTCTTCTCATAATATGCCTTGTTGCTACCACTTCAATGCCTGATGTGTGATTCTTCAATCATTTCTTCTCATAATATGCCTTGTTGCTACCACTTCAATGCCTGATGTGTGATTCTTCAATCATTTCTTCTCATAATATGCCTTGTTGCTACCGCTTCAATGCCTGATGTGTGATTCTTCAATCATTTCTTCTCATAATATGCCTTGTTGCTACCACTTCAATGCCTGATGTGTGATTCTTCAATCATTTCTTCTCATAATATGCCTTGTTGCTATCACTTCAATGCCTGATGTGTGATTCTTCAATCATTTCTTCTCATAATATGCCTTGTTGCTACCACTTCAATGCCTAATGTGTGATTCTTCAATCATTTCTTCTCATAGTATGCCTTGTTGCTACCACTTCAATGCCTGATGTGTGATTCTTCTATCATTTCTTCTCATAATATGCCTTGTTGCTATCACTCAATGCCTGATGTGTGATTCTTCAATCATTTCTTCTCATAATATGCCTTGTTGCTATCACTTCAATGCCTGATGTGTGATTCTTCAATCATTTCTTCTCATAATATGCCTTGTTGCTATCACTTCAATGCCTGATGTGTGATTCTTCAATCATTTCTTCTCATAATATGCCTTGTTGCTATCACTTCAATGCCTGATGTGTGATTCTTCAATAATTTCTTCTCATAATATGCCTTGTTGCTACCACTTCAATGCCTGATGTGTGATTCTTCAATCATTTCTTCTCATAGTATGCCTTGTTGCTATCACTTCAATGCCTGATGTGTGATTCTTCAATCATTTCTTCTCATAGTATGAATTGTTGCTATCACTTCAATGCCTGATGTGTGATTCTTCAATCATTTCTTCTCATAATATGCCTTGTTGCTACCACTTCAATGCCTGATGTGTGATTCTTCAATCATTTCTTCTCATAATATGCCTTGTTGCTATCACTTCAATGCCTGATGTGTGATTCTTCAATCATTTCTTCTCATAATATGCCTTGTTGCTATCACTTCAATGCCTGATGTGTGATTCTTCAATCATTTTTTCTCATAATATGCCTTGTTGCTACCACTCCAATGCCTGATGTGTGATTCTTCAATCATTTCTTCTCATAGTATGCCTTGTTGCTATCACTTCAATGCCTGATGTGTGATTCTTCAATCATTTCTTCTCATAGTATGCCTTGTTGCTATCACTTCAATGCCTTATGTGTGATTCTTCAATCATTTCTTCTCATAATATGCCTTGTTGCTACCACTTCAATGCCTGATGTGTGATTCTTCAATCATTTCTTCTCATAATATGCCTTGTTGCTACCACTTCAATGCCTGATGTGTGATTCTTCAATCATTTCTTCTCATAATATGCCTTGTTGCTACCACTTCAATGCCTGATGTGTGATTCTTCAATCATTTCTTCTGCTAGTATGCCTTGTTGCTACCACTTCAATGCCTGATGTGTGATTCTTCAATCATTTCTTCTCATAATATGCCTTGTTGCTACCACTTCAATGCCTGATGTGTGATTCTTCAATCATTTCTTCTCATAATATGCCTTGTTGCTACCACTTCAATGCCTGATGTGTGATTCTTCAATCATTTATTCTCATAGTATGCCTTGTTGCTACCACTTCAATGCCTGATGTGTGATTCTTCAATCATTTCTTCTCATAATATGCCTTGTTGCTATCACTCAATGCCTGATGTGTGATTCTTCAATCATTTCTTCTCATAGTATGCCTTGTTGCTATCACTTCAATGCCTGATGTGTGATTCTTCAATCATTTCTTCTCATAATATGCCTTGTTGCTACCACTTCAATGCCTGATGTGTGATTCTTCAATCATTTCTTCTCATAATATGCCTTGTTGCTATCACTTCAATGCCTGATGTGTGATTCTTCAATCATTTCTTCTCATAATATGCCTTGTTGCTATCACTTCAATGCCTGATGTGTGATTCTTCAATCATTTCTTCTCATAGTATGCCTTGTTGCTATCACTTCAATGCCTGATGTGTGATTCTTCAATCATTTCTTCTCATAATATGCCTTGTTGCTACCACTTCAATGCCTGATGTGTGATTCTTCAATCATTTCTTCTCATAATATGCCTTGTTGCTACCACTTCAATGCCTGATGTGTGATTCTTCAATCATTTCTTCTCATAATATGCCTTGTTGCTACCGCTTCAATGCCTGATGTGTGATTCTTCAATCATTTCTTCTCATAATATGCCTTGTTGCTACCACTTCAATGCCTGATTTGTGATTCTTCAATCATTTCTTCTCATAATATGCCTTGTTGCTATCACTTCAATGCCTGATGTGTGATTCTTCAATCATTTCTTCTCATAATATGCCTTGTTGCTACCACTTCAATGCCTAATGTGTGATTCTTCAATCATTTCTTCTCATAGTATGCCTTGTTGCTACATTCAATGCCTGATGTGTGATTCTTCTATCATTTCTTCTCATAATATGCCTTGTTGCTATCACTTCAATGCCTGATGTGTGATTCTTCAATCATTTCTTCTCATAATATGCCTTGTTGCTATCACTTCAATGCCTGATGTGTGATTCTTCAATCATTTCTTCTCATAATATGCCTTGTTGCTATCACTTCAATGCCTGATGTGTGATTCTTCAATCATTTCTTCTCATAATATGCCTTGTTGCTATCACTTCAATGCCTGATGTGTGATTCTTCAATAATTTCTTCTCATAATATGCCTTGTTGCTACCACTTCAATGCCTGATGTGTGATTCTTCAATCATTTCTTCTCATAGTATGCCTTGTTGCTATCACTTCAATGCCTGATGTGTGATTCTTCAATCATTTCTTCTCATAGTATGAATTGTTGCTATCACTTCAATGCCTGATTTGTGATTCTTCAATCATTTCTTCTCATAATATGCCTTGTTGCTACCACTTCAATGCCTGATGTGTGATTCTTCAATCATTTCTTCTCATAATATGCCTTGTTGCTATCACTTCAATGCCTGATGTGTGATTCTTCAATCATTTCTTCTCATAATATGCCTTGTTGCTATCACTTCAATGCCTGATGTGTGATTCTTCAATCATTTTTTCTCATAATATGCCTTGTTGCTACCACTCCAATGCCTGATGTGTGATTCTTCAATCATTTCTTCTCATAGTATGCCTTGTTGCTATCACTTCAATGCCTGATGTGTGATTCTTCAATCATTTCTTCTCATAGTATGCCTTGTTGCTATCACTTCAATGCCTTATGTGTGATTCTTCAATCATTTCTTCTCATAATATGCCTTGTTGCTACCACTTCAATGCCTGATGTGTGATTCTTCAATCATTTCTTCTCATAATATGCCTTGTTGCTACCACTTCAATGCCTGATGTGTGATTCTTCAATCATTTCTTCTCATAATATGCCTTGTTGCTACCACTTCAATGCCTGATGTGTGATTCTTCAATCATTTCTTCTGCTAGTATGCCTTGTTGCTACCACTTCAATGCCTGATGTGTGATTCTTCAATCATTTCTTCTCATAATATGCCTTGTTGCTACCACTTCAATGCCTGATGTGTGATTCTTCAATCATTTCTTCTCATAATATGCCTTGTTGCTACCACTTCAATGCCTGATGTGTGATTCTTCAATCATTTCTTCTCATAGTATGCCTTGTTGCTATCACTTCAATGCCTGATTTGTGAGTCTTCAATCATTTCTTCTCATAATATGCCTTGTTGCCACCACTTTAATGCCTGATGTGTGATTCTTCAATCATTTCTTCTCATAGTATGCCTTGTTGCTACCACTTCAATGCCTGATGTGTGATTCTTCAATCATTTCTTCTCATAATATGCCTTGTTCCCTACCGCTTCAATGCCTGATGTGTGATTCTTCAATCATTTATTCTCATAATATGCCTTGTTGCTACCACTTCAATGCCTGATGTGTGATTCTTCAATCATTTCTTCTCATAATATGCCTTGTTGCTATCACTTCAATGCCTGATGTGTGATTCTTCAATCATTTCTTCTCATAATATGCCTTGTTGCTACCACTTCAATGCCTGATGTGTGATTCTTCAATCATTTCTTCTCATAATATGCCTTGTTGCTATCACTTCAATGCCTGATGTGTGATTCTTCAATCATTTCTTCTCATAATATCATAATATGCCTTGTTGCTACCACTTCAATGCCTGATGTGTGATTCTTCAATCATTTCTTCTCATAATATGCCTTGTTGCTACCACTTCAATGCCTGATGTGTGATTCTTCAATCATTTCTTCTCATAATATGCCTTGTTGCCACCTTCAATGCCTGATGTGTGATTCTTCAATCATTTCTTCTCATAATATGCCTTGTTGCTAACACTTCAATGCCTGATGTGTGATTCTTCAATCATTTCTTCTCATAATATGCCTTGTTGCTATCACTTCAATGCCTGATGTGTGATTCTTCAATCATTTCTTCTCATAATATGCCTTGTTGCTACCACTTCAATGCCTGATGTGTGATTCTTCAATCATTTCTTCTCATAATATGCCTTGTTGCTACCACTTCAATGCCTGATGTGTGATTCTTCAATCATTTCTTCTCATAATATGCCTTGTTGCTATCTATATCATCTTCGTGTTCCGTTTGACCTCCACAACACATTTCCATTGTTGCTGTTATGTCGCTTCTTCTACTAATTGTTTCCCATGTCAGGGCACAATCTCTCAACTGTCTTTTCGCAATCCACAATTCTTTTCCGTGTTTTCTTTATACGCCCAGACCCTCTTTTCCATCCGCTGTCCATCAGAGACCTGTCCTAACCAATGACCCTACAAGCATACATGATCAATCCACCTCCATCTTTGTCTTTTAATAATGGTCTCCAATGATACATAGTTTGTTCTTTTTAAAAAATCTCTACATTTGCTATTCTATTTAGCTATAATATTTGCAGGATTCTTCTTAAACATTTATTTTGGAATGTCTCCATCTTCTGTATGATAGTGTGGGTCACTTTCCAGCACTCATTACTGTATAGTAACACTCCCAAGACACTGCTTCTTCCAGCACTCATTACTGTATAGTAACACTCCCAAGACACTGCTTCTTCCAGCACTCATTACTGTATAGTAACACTCCCAAGACACTGCTTCTTCCAGCACTCACTACTGTATAGTAACACTCCCAAGACACTGCTTCTTCCAGCACTCATTACTGTATAGTAACACTCCCAAGACACTGCTTCTTCCAGCACTCACTACTGTATAGTAACACTCCCAAGACACTGCTTCTTCCAGCACTCACTACTGTATAGTAACACTCCCAAGACACTGCTTCTTCCAGCACTCATTACTGTATAGTAACACTTCCAAGACACTGCTTCTACCAGCACTCATTACTGTATAGTAACACTCCCAAGACACTGCTTCTACCAGCACTCATTACTGTATAGTTTTTTTTTTTTTTTTCGTTTTTTCTTTCGTCCGCTTTCAACTCAGACGAAGTTTCATCTCTGAAACTGATTTTTGCGTGAAAATCTGTTTTTCCAATTTCTTACAATGGCAGCAGCGTGCACATTGTAAATTACTTTACACTGGCAGCCGTGTGCTCAATGTACTCGTAATTAGTATTCCTCGCCATAAAGGCAGATTTTCTCCGACTTCAGAGGTACTCACGTTATCGTCCTGAGTAAGACCAGGGACTCGAACAAATGCCGGACAGTAGGTTCGAACCCGAGCTATGAGGCGTCTCACAGCTAGCAGGCCGAGCTACTATCAACTACTCTAGGCAGTCCCCCACTGTATAGTAACACTCCCAAGACACTGCTTCTTCCAGCACTCATTACTGTATAGCAACACTCCCAAGACACTGCTTCTTCCAGCACTCATTACTGTATAGTAACACTTCCAAGACACTGCTTCTTCCAGCACTCACTACTGTATAGTAACACTTCCAAGACACTGCTTCTTCCAGCACTCATTACTGTATAGTAACACTCCCAAGACACTGCTTCTTCCAGCACTCACTACTGTATAGTAACACTCCCAAGACACTGCTTCTACCAGCACTCATTACTGTATAGTAACACTTCCAAGACACCCTATTACTATGTTAGTGCACAAATATGCAATAATGTCTATCTGCCTTTCTATATATTTATCTAAATTATCAAAATATCTAATATACATATATATATATATATATATATATATATATATATATATGTGTGTGTGTATATTTATAATATATCTGTTTGACTGCCTGCATATTTCCTGTGTGTGTGTATATAATATATCTGTTTGACTGCCTGCATATTTCCTGTGTGTGTGTATATAATATATCTGTTTGACTGCCTGCATATTTCCTGTGTGTGTATATATAATATATCTGTTTGACTGCCTGCATATTTGCTGTGTGTGTGTATATAATATATCTGTTTGACTGCCTGCATATTTCCTATATGTGTGTGTGTGTGTATAATATATATGTTTGACTGCCTGCATATTTCCTATATGTGTGTGTGTGTATATAATATATCTGTTTGACTGCCTGCATATTTCCTGTGTGTGTATATAATATATCTGTTTGACTGCCTGCATATTTCCTGTGTGTGTATATAATATATCTGTTTGACTGCCTGCATATTTCCTGTGTGTGTATATATAATATATCTGTTTGACTGCCTGCATATTTCCTATATGTGTGTGTGTATATAATATATCTGTTTGACTGCCTGCATATTTCCTATATGTGTGTGTGTATATATATCTGTTTGATGCCTGCATATTTCTACATGTGTGTGTATTAATATATCTGTTTGACTCTCATATATTTATACTGTTGTTATCTATATATCGTTTGACTGCCTGCATATTCTTCATTGTGTATATAATATATCTGTTTGACTCTCATATTTCTCTGTGTGTGTTATATAATATATCTGTTTGACTGCCTCATATTTCCATGTGCTGTTATATATATCTTGACGCTATTTTCTAGTTGTGTGTTAAAATATATCTGTTTGACTGCCTGCATATTTCTATGTGTGTTTATATATATCTGTTTACTGTCTCATATTTCATATACTTTGTTATATTACTTTTATACTCACTGTCATATTCTTTTATATAACTACTGTCTATATTTCTATATCTGTTATTACATTCTTATACTCACTGCTATCAATTTCTTATAATCACTGTTCTACATTTCTATATATACTCACTGTTATTACATTTCATATACTTACTGCTCATATTTCTATATTGTATATATAACTCACTGTCTACTCATTTCTATAACTGTCATGTATATCTACATTTTATATACCTATTGTCTACTATTTCTATATAACTCACTGTCTACATTTCTATATACTCATTGTCTATCTACATTTCTATTAACCTCACTGTCTATATTTCTATATAACTCACTGTCTACTTCTATATCATGTCTATCTATTTATATACTCACTGTCTATATTTTACTTATATAACTCACTGTCTATCATTTCTATATAACTCACTGTCTACATTTATCTCATTCATTTTATATATATTAACTCACTGTCTATATTTCTATATAACTCACTGTCTATATTTCTATATAACTCACTGTCTATATTTCTATATAACTCACTGTCTATCATTTCTATATAACTCACTGTCATAATTTCATATACTCTGTCTACATTTCTATATAACTCACTGTCTACATTTCTATATAACTCACTGTCTATCTACATTTCTATATAACTCACTGTCTATATTTCTATATAACTCACTGTCTACATTTCTATATAACTCACTGTCTATCTACATTTCTATTACACTCACTGTCTATATTTCTATATAACTCACTGTCTACATTTCTATATAACTCACTGTCTACTATTCTATATAACTCATTGTCTATCTACATTTCTATATAACTCACTGTCTATCTACATTTCTATATAACTCACTGTCTACATTTCTATATAACTCACTGTCTACATTTCTATATAACTCACTGTCTATTCTTAATTTCTATTATAACCTCACTGTCATTCTAATATCTATTTCTATATAACTCACTGTCTACATTTCTATATAACTCACTGTCTACATTTCTATATAACTCACTGTCTATATTTCTATATAACTCACTGTCTATATTTCTATATAACTCACTGTCTATTCTAATATCTGTCATATATATACCTCACTTGTCTATAATTTCTACATTCTATAACCCTCATTCTTATCTCATATTTCTATATAACCTTCACTTATATCTATATTTCTATATAACTCACTGTCTATCTACATTTCTATATAACTCACTGTCTACATTTCTATATAACTCACTGTCTATCTACATTTCTATATAACTCACTGTCTATCTACATTTCTATATAACTCACTGTCTACATTTCTATATAACTCACTGTCTACATTTCTATATAACTCACTGTCTATCTACATTTCTATATAACTCACTGTCTATCTACATTTCTATATACTCACTGTTATCTACATTTCTATATAACTCACTGTCTACATTTCTATATACCTCACTGTCTATCTACATTTCTATATAACTCACTGTCTATCATTTCTATATAACTCACTGTCTACTATTTCTATACTCATGTCTATTTCTATATAACTACTCTACATTTCTATATAACTCATGTCTACATTTCTATATAACTCACTGTCTATCACATTTCATAACTCATGTCATTTTCTAATAACTCACTGTCTATATTTCTATATAACCAGTCATTTCATATTCTGTCTATATTTCTATATAACTCACTGTCTATATTTCTATATAACTCACTGTCTATCTCATTTCTTAAAATATGCTAAACTCACTGTCTATCTACATTTCTATATAACTCATTCTAATTTCATTAATAACTCATGTCTAATTTCTATATAACTCACTGTCTACATTTCTATATAACTCACTGTCTATCTAATTTCTATAACTACTTCTACATTTCTATATAACTCACTGTCTACATTTCTATATAACTCACTATCTACATTTCTATATACCTCACTGTCTATCTACATTTCTATATAACTCACTGTCTATATTTCTATATAACTCACTGTCTATCTACATTTCTATATAACTCACTGTCTATATTTCTATATAACTCACTGTCTATATTTCTATATAACTCACTGTCTATCTACATTTCTATATAACTCACTGTCTATCTACATTTCTATATAACTCACTGTCTACATTTCTATATAACTCACTATCTACATTTCTATATAACTCACTGTCTATCTACATTTCTATATAACTCACTGTCTATCTACAAAGGACCTGTCTACCTACCACATGTGCTTATGTTTAGTGTTGACATAGTTTCTATAAATATCCACCAATTGATCATGACAGGTTAGCAACGGTTGTGAAGTGATTATGATCAAGAAAAGCTTCCTACTCAAGTACATGCGTAAAGATTGGTGATCTGTTGATAGGGCTAGATCGTCACAACACACATCATCTGTATGATCTTACTACACAGCACACACATCATCTGTATGAGATATGATAAACAACACACGTCATGTGTATTAACTTACTACACAACACACATCATATGTATAATCTACTCAAGTACATGCATAAAGATTGGTGATATGTTGATGGGTGGGATAGATCATCACAACACACATCATCTGTATGATCTTACTATACAACACAAATCATCTGTATGAGGTATGGTAAACAACACAGACCATCTTTATGACCTCAGTACACAACACACACATCATCTGTATGATCTCACTACACAACATACACCATCTGTATAAGGTATGGTAAGCAACACACACCATCTGTATAAGGTATGGTAAACAACACACACATCATCTGTATCATGGTAAAACATTCAACATAAAAATGAACAATCTTTTTAAAAAAACGCACATCTATATTTATAGAAACATTTGGCTATAAGATGATTTAAACATCTCGCTGTAAGATGACTAGGTTTTACTGAACATTTAGGAACTAAACTCTGACATTGGATAACATCAGTAACCATATAAAACACAGTAACATTTCATTATCAAATCTTCTTCTTTCCGTTTGGTCTTTACGACCAATTTTAATCACTCTTTGTGATATGTTTGATCTTTGTCAAGATGGTGTATACGTTGTACATTGGTTTGGTAGGCACCTAAACGCATAGACTTCTACACGTTTAGGACACGTGCATCCGATTTCAGCAAACCTCCTTAGTCGTCTCTTACGACATACGTGGCAGGTAACAGTAGTTCTATTCTTTACACCTCAAATTTGGGCCCCTCTAACCACTCGGGCGATTATCAAATAATATATCATCACTCACAAAGTATATCATAATAAAATATCTCAGATATCCAGCGATTTAATGTTACATAAATGTCATGCTGAACATATTTGTCATGAGTATGATTAAATGCAATCGAATGTTTGCAAGTCTTTTGTTGTTATTCGGTTTATTGTGGCTGCTGTAATATTGTTAGTACTACTTTTTATAACGGTTATATAACATGCGATGTTATAGCTAATATCATTAGTCTATCTATTTATCTATTCTCTAATCGTGTTTGCCATTCAGCGTCAGGTCGAAAAAAGAAGGCACCTGGAGCGAGACTCTCTATGTACCTTGTCTTTTTTTACTCTTTTTCAATCCTGATTTGCCTCACAGCTTCAGGGTAAGAAGAGTTTTCTAGCACGGGCTTTTGTGTGTGATTCATAAATAGTGTCTTACGTCACCTCTGTTATCTCTAAGGTCCACCTTTTGCGTATCCGGCCTTTTGCGTGTCCGGCCTTTTGCTTTGTATCACTGTATCGGAGCAACATTGCTCTCAGTGGTATACTGCTGTTGATCATTAGTACAATGTTATATAACATGCGATGTTATAGCTAATATCATTAGTACAATGTTATATAACATGCGATGTTATAGCTAATATCATTAGTACAATGTTATATAACATGCGATGTTATAGCTAATATCATTAGTACAATGTTATATAACATGCGATGTTATAGCTAATATCATTAGTACAATGTTATATAACATGAGATGGTATAGCTAATATCATTAGTACAATGTTATATAACATGCAATGTTATAGCTAATATCATTAGTACAATGTTATATAACATGAGATGGTATAGCTAATATCATTAGTACAATGTTATATAACATGAGATGGTATAGCTAATATCATTAGTACAATGTTATATAACATGAGATGGTATAGCTAATATCATTAGTACAATGTTATATAACATGAGATGGTATAGCTAATATCATTAGTACAATGTTATATAACATGCGATGTTATAGCTAATAGCATTAGTATATGTTGAATAGACGTAACACGATGCCTGAGTGGTTACCGGGCCCAAATTTTGGGTGTAAAGAATAGAACCACTGTTACCTGCCACGCATGTCGTAAGAGACGACTAAAGAGGTTTGGTTGAAATCGGATGCACGTGTCCTAAACTTGTAGAAATCTATGCGTTTTGGGACCTACCAAACCAATTGCAACGTATACACGTTCTTGGCAAAGATCAAACATATCACAAAGAGTGATTATAGTTGGTCGTAAAGAACGAACGCAAAGAAGAAGAAGAAGACGTAACACGTAAAAACGGAATAATATAATTTTACAAAGTATAAAAAAAGATACAGCGACGTTTCGACCAATAGGCCTTTATCAAGTAAAGCATACAATTCTAACAATGAGATTGACTGTTCTGACACAATAGATTACACAGATACACTCACTTGAGTCAGACAAGAAATTCCTAACTGCCCTAAAATAAAATAAAAATATATGACTATACGACAAGTGCTTCAATGTGTTGTATAATGAAACAACCAAACGATCCGACCCTGTCTGTCTTATGAGAGGATCTCAAAGAACCATTGATGCCTATCTCCAAGAATTGTTACATGTTTATACTGACGGATCTGCATTTAAAGCCACCATCAAAGCAGGTCATGGAGTGTATATACAGAACCCTACCCAGACAAATCATCCGACGAGCTGTTTAGTGCGTGCGGGGAGGTATGTTCCAATTATGACGCTGAAATCGAGATGGGACAACAAACCATTCCTCTCCTGGTTCAATCCTGGAAGGTTCACATACTTTTCCAAGAGTACCTTATGCTTGACTCAGCAATGAGATGCCTTTCTTGAGTCTACACCCTTTCTTCTTAATTGACTTCTTCCTGAAAGGGATGTTCCTTACTTGCGTTGAATTTTAATATGATCGAACTCTTCAAGTTGTAATTCTGTGAGAAATAGTGGGAGGTCAAGAATGAATCTCATTGTCACACCTGGTGTATCTTTGGTGCTTTCCAGAATGATGCGCATGGTCTCATTCTTATTACTTTCTAGTCTCACTATATGCGTAGGACTAACCGTTAGGATAGAGCATGCATATTCTATAATACATGATAGAACTATGCCTTGGTGCAGGAGCACAAGAAGGCGTTGCTCAGTGTTAGCAGCCGCCATGATTCTCAATACGGATAGTGCGTTGCGAGCATGGACAATAACTTGGTCGAGATGGTCCAAAAAGCATAGACTGCGATCAAACTTGATATCCAAATAGCTCATATATGCTTTTCGAGTGATTATATGTCTGCCTATCTTGACGTTTGGTGTTTCAGAATTTGCAATGTGGTTATTTAGGGAGAATCATGATAGCACAGCTTTGGTATGGTTTATCGTTGCACCAGCGACACAGCACCAGGCCATGATGCGGTCCAGTTCTTCCTGTAGTTTATTAGCAATTTTAATCATGCTTCTCTATTGTCTTTTCACCATGATGTCGTCTGCAAATGACAGTGCCCTTCCCCTGCCAGATAGTTGATGCTTCGTAATCTTTATTGTGAATACGTTGAAAAGTATTGAGGATAGTGGGGACCCTTGTGGTAGGCCTGGTGAAATTGTTGTCGGCATAGAGTGCCAATTATCACACCTGAGGGCCACTTTGCTCTCGAACAGAGCATTTGCAATCCATCTTCTGAGCAATGTATTGATATTGAGTAGCGTGGGCATATGTAAAACTGTAAAGTATGTGATTGGAACTTTATTATAGGCTTCCTCGAGATCAAGTACAACAGCACATGTCTCCAAAACAGCCTAGACACCTTCAAAGATGTCGTATGCAAAGATCCAAGTATTGCAACAAGTTTCTTTATTCCGCTTGCATCTGCCGAGTGTGGAAGGAAAACTGCACAGTCCCTACAAATACCACAGTCTGCATGCCACTAACTTTTCCAGAAGTTTACCCTCTATGTTCTGCATTGCAATTATTGTAAAACCGCGTTTATGGTAAAACTGGTTTTGTGGGACCACATGTGTAAACAAATAAGGTGACAGGGCATCGCCAGGGTTAGTGATCTAAAATTAACCAGGACCATATTTCACTTCCATCTAGTGGCCCCGAAAATAGACTGCTCCACTGTAGTTTGGCAAACCGAGTTGTGATCGAAAGGAGCTACCATGAGGTTATGTAATACCAGTAAGGTAGTAAACGATGATCGAAAGGGATATGTCATGAGGTTATGTAATACCAGTAAGGTAGTAAACGATGATCGAAAGGAGCTACCATGAGGTTATGTAATACCAGTAAGGTAGTAAACGATGATCGAAAGGGATATGTCATGAGGTTATGTAATACCAGTAAGGTAGTAAATGATGATCGAAAGGGAGCTACCATGAGGTTATGTAATACCAGTAAGGTAGTAAACGATGTTCGAAAGGGATATGTCATGAGGTTATGTAATACCAGTAAGGTAGTAAACGATGATCGAAAAGGAGCTACCATGAGGTTATGTAATACCAGTAAGGTAGTAAACGATGATCGAAAGGGATATGTCATGAGGTTATGTAATACCAGTAAGGTAGTAAATGATGATCGAAAGGAGCTACCATGAGGTTATGTAATACCAGTAAGGTAGTAAACGATGATCGAAAGGGATATGTCATGAGGTTATGTAATACCAGTAAGGTAGTAAACGATGATCGAAAGGAGCTACCATGAGGTTATGTAATACCAGTAAAGTAGTAAACGATGATCGAAAGGGATATGTCATGAGGTTATGTAATACCAGTAAGGTAGTAAACGATGATCGAAAGGAGCTACCATGAGGTTATGTAATACCAGTAAGGTAGTAAACGATGATCGAAAGGGATATGTCATGAGGTTATGTAATACCAGTAAGGTAGTAAATGATGATCGAAAGGGAGCTACCATGAGGTTATGTAATACCAGTAAGGTAGTAAACGATGATCGAAAGGGATATGTCATGAGGTTATGTAATACCAGTAAGGTAGTAAACGATGATCGAAAGGGATATGTCATGAGGTTATGTAATACCAGTAAGGTAGTAAACGATGATCGAAAGGGATATGTCATGAGGTTATGTAATACCAGTAAGGTAGTAAATGATGATCGAAAGGAGCTACCATGAGGTTATGTAATACCAGTAAGGTAGTAAACGATGTTCGAAAGGGATATGTCATGAGGTTATGTAATACCAGTAAGGTAGTAAATGATGATCGAAAGGGAGCTACCATGAGGTTATGTAATACCAGTAAGGTAGTAAACGATGATCGAAAGGGATATGTCATGAGGTTATGTAATACCAGTAAGGTAGTAAACGATGATCGAAAAGGAGCTACCATGAGGTTATGTAATACCAGTAAGGTAGTAAACGATGATCGAAAGGGATATGTCATGAGGTTATGTAATACCAGTAAGGTAGTAAATGATGATCGAAAGGAGCTACCATGAGGTTATGTAATACCAGTAAGGTAGTAAACGGTGTTCGAAAGGGATATGTCATGAGGTTATGTAATACCAGTAAGGTAGTAAATGATGATCGAAAGGAGCTACCATGAGGTTATGTAATACCAGTAAGGTAGTAAACGATGATCGAAAGGGATATGTCATGAGGTTATGTAATACCAGTAAGGTAGTAAACGATGTTCGAAAAGGAGCTACCATGAGGTTATGTAATACCAGTAAGGTAGTAAACGATGATCGAAAGAGAGCTACCATTGTAAGAGTGTGAGCTCGAACACAGCCTTGCTATAGCCCATAGAATATACAAGGACTCAAAATCCAGTAAAATAACAAGACACGCTGACGTTCTATCGTTTACCGACACACACAAAATGTCAGACCACTTTACGGAAGAGAGAAATCCAGGTGTCGGGCCCAGTAGTTTATAGTTGGCTCTGGCTCGAACAAGGGTCCAGGAAAGGTTAGAGAGAAAAAAAAAGAAGAAATAATACTCTAAAGAAGAAGGGCTATCAAAGAATGGCCGAACAAAGATCGATTGTACTGCAGATCTACTCAATGTTCCTTGAAGGTTCCAAATAAAATCTAACTTGACTCCACCGAGGGGATTACAACTGATCAGTGCACGATAGGAGGTCGACACTGTTCCAATTTTTAGTCTATAATATTCTAACTCCTCTCTATTACCACTTTTCAACAGACAATGAATACATATACTAATGACACATCAAGCCATAGTGTACAAGGTTGAACATTATTTAATTACTAGCTAATGAACTCGGCTTCGCACGGATGAAAGTTGTTAGTAATCCTTGTTGAGGAATTGATGAAGCCGTTCCAAGAGATGCCATCTTCTTCGTCAGTGATTTCTGGTCATGCGCTTAATTTACTGTGGACCACAAATGGGCAGTCAGCTTCAGGTCTGTCAGGTTTCCCCAAAGCTTAGTTTTCAGGTCGACTGGGGGTGGTCACATGTTGCTTCTCAGCTCACACTGGAGAGGACAGTCTTGCAGGATATGCTCTGGTGTCTGTTCCGCAGCTCACCCAGGAGAGGACAGTCATGCAGGAAATGCTCTGGTATCTGTTCCGCCTGCTGACACTAGTAGAAAGCTGTGTGACTTAATCCTAGTCTATATAAGTGTTTGTTGAGTCTGCAGTGTTCGGTGCGTAGTTGAAATATAATGACCTGATCTGTTCTGCTTAGGTCTTTGAGGGAGTCTTTTCCATAATCATATCCAATGTTTGCCTTCCAGTCTACTGCCGATTTTCTCTGTATAAGGGTTTTGACCTCTTGAAAAGACATGGTCGGATAAGACATATCAGTTTGGGTTTTATTTATTTTTTAAACGGATATTGAGCCGAGTTCGAGTCAATATTCTAAATTATACAGTTTGCTCAAACCAAAGCAAACGAAAAAAGGCAATTTTTATAGTGTAGAAACAACAAATTAAGGGACGCAATCCATGCCTATGTTGAATCTTGCAATGTGTAGATTATATCCCTTTACTTCACCAACGTGGTGTCGAAATATGTAGGATAAGACATCAAGCAATCGATTAAATTTAATTTTAAAGCTAATATTGATCCGATTTCGACACGGTTTCTTTAGCTAATCTTAACTTTTGAAGATAAAATTTTGCAGAAAAAATTGTGAATATTGGATGTAAACTGAAGCTATCTATAGGGGGGCACACATCCGACTATCATCTTTATAAATATAGACTAGAAATAATACTCCTCTGTCTAACAGGGATATTAATATACAGACACTTTCTTAGGTCTTTAACAATGACATCAAGAAAAGCAAACCAATTAATGGTAATACTTTATCTGTACAAATCTTCTTTTTTTGTGTCAGATCCAGAAGCACTTGAGCTGAAAGCTCTTCGGCTCGGTGGCATGGATATCGTAACCATTCGGCTCGGTGCCATGAACACCGTAAATCTGGGGAACCTGTATCTTTTCTGCCAGTCCGCGGAGTTGAACCCGCACTTACAGAGGACTAGTCACCCGTAGTCCAACGCGCTACGAACACGCTGGGCACGCGGGCGTACAAATTTTCTAAAGTCCTTGGAGCAATCTCCCCAATTCGGTCATACATCCACCTTATTCTTCTCTCTTATTATCTGCGTCTCTGGTTAAGCTATAATCAATAGCACATGGTAAATACTTCAGTTCACACAAAAATGTAACACATACTTGTTCTTTACCTTATCGACGAGTTATAGACTTTATATGTTCATCACCCGACCGTTGTCTACCCTAGTTGGTTAGCACACACACTTGTTCTTTACCTTATCGACGAGTTATAGACTTTATATGTTCATCACCCGACCGTTGTCTACCCTGGTTGTTCAGCACTCTTTTCTGGAACACTCTGATCTAACTGTGGTACCACAATAATAATTGTCTAGTAGCGTGGCCTCAGATCTGATGTACAATTGTCTCTAATGGGGTTGTCGATGAGTGTTGTTACTCAACTGGTCGATAAGTTATCTCGTGTAAAATGTTCAACAACCGAAGGGTTCCAATTCTTAGGAACAATTATATCATGAATGTTAGTGTCTGTCAAGCATCACAAAAGAAGTCTTGAACGGCGTCATTCGTCGAGGTTGCTTCCTTGGAATTTGGCTTCCCCCCACCCTCCCCGTTCGTCTGGGTAGTCTTTTAGGTTCTGGTAAACTGGAAGTATCGATGTCCTCTGGTTCCGTCGTCTGTGTTGATGATAGTACCAATGATATTGTTCTGCACTCTTAGTCGTCGCTGGGATTCTAACATTTGCAGTATCTCCCGGTGACTCCTGGCGATGGGTTTCCTCTATTCTAATGACATTGTACGTGTCTGGTTAGGTTAAGCAAAACAATGATATAAGGTCGAATATCACCCATATATCTCCCATACTCAACTCTGAAGTGCGGGAACTAATTCCTCGATTATTATAGTTTATTCAACTTGCAAGTAGTTCACTTCTCTGTACGTTATTATCCCTGTGAGTTTATCTCTGGTTTCACGATCCACGACACTTAAATTCCTGAGGAAGTATTCTGCTTTCTATTAAAACTAATCCCTAACTGACAGCTAAAAGTAATATATATATCTCGTGCTCTTAACGCTACTTGGTTTTCAAGTGTTCGTTCATCAATAATTCTTCAGCAATTAGTACTTTATCCTCGCAGCATTTTTGCTCGTCGCATAAGAACTTTTAATCTTCAGCTCTCTCGAATTTCGAAGGTGGGTTGACCTCTGTCTCTTTTTATAAGTGCAGGCGATGCTCTGTCACACCATGAGGTTATGTAATACCAGTAAGCAGTGGCGGCTCGTTGTCATTTTTGGTGGTGGGGCCAGACACAAATTTTGGAAAAATCATGGTTTTTAGGCTAGTTTATATTTTAGTATTTACTATTATTTGTCTATTCCACGAAGTTATTCCCCTTTACTATAATGATTTGACGCCGCATGCGCAAATAAATAACGGCACAACGTTGCGCCAGGGTAAGTGAGCTGGCACTGATCAAGACCCTACTCCACCTCCTCGTGGTGACCCTGGAAATAGAAAAAAAATCATGTCTGGCTAAGTGGGTAAGGATCGAGAGAGAGCTACTCTGGTATAGGTAATATAGCAAACGCAGACACGCCTCCTGGGCCTAAATACTAGTGAATGCACGCATCTTCTGCCGATGTATAATGAAAAAGTTGCATAAATGCAAAGCAAATGTAAGAAGTAACAACGTACGAGTCGCGTGTAAGCGTATACTCTCCTCCTGAATCAATGGTCAACCATAATTGCCAGCTCTCATTGCAAGAAAGCCGGGCACTCTCCCCACGCACTATAGGCAAAATGGTGAAAACTCATAATTCCTGGGGTTCAACAACAACTAAAATATATACCATATAACTAAGGTACAAAAGAGATCCCTACAACCTACCATTGACCACAGTCCTTCACCATGAAATAGCAAACAATAAAAACACACAAAAACTTTGCTTTTCTTCACTGACAGTTAACCACGATTTTTTACTAAACCACTTATTATTGAAAGTCTCTTTTCTTCCATCTTGTTCACATATACAAAGCTATTTGGCTGATGTGCACCTAGCCGTTTAATTTCAAGCTTTTCTTCTATCTTTAACGAAGGAAACGGATTTCGTAATAAATAATCCACTTGATTCATTTTGAATTTCGAGTAAGCCACAACTTCAAAAGTAGGTCACAGTTTGTCAATCGCAAACGAGTGTGCGTTGTAGAAGACATATTTATATTGAATACGAAACGGACGATTACCGTTAACGATTATAATAATAGTTAGTTACATATTTCCATTAATGCATATCCTTTTCTACTATTTTATATATAATTTGGGATTCAATCGATAATTATACAAAGTACTATTTAATCAAGAGTCGTCGTTTAACTGTTAATTGGTTGATCGCGTAGGAACTTAGCTTCCGGTGAATAAAATGACATAAATTGTATTGGCAATTGTTATTAAAAGTAACGGAGAATTTTAAAACGACCTGATAAAACGTAGTACGCTGATACGTCAAGCGTTATAGAGAGAAGCTGAATTTGCGACCGTATATAATAGTTTTTTTTATAATAATGTTTTAAATTATTATGATTGTTATATTATTATGATATAATATTTATATTTTATTGTTAAATATTCTACTTTAAACGCTAATCAGTGTCAAGTTAACAATAATAATTGCAACAAAATTTTTTTAAATTATAAGTACACGTTAATTATTTTTGGTTTGGTAGACCTGTTCTTATTGGCCCCTAATGACCATGGGTGTATACTAATTGGAGGAAAAATATGTTGAATTTTAGATTTCAGAATGTGTGTTATATTTTAGCGCTATATATCAACTTTCATAGCTAATCAGTATCCTGTTGAAAGTAATAATTATAAACAAATAATGTCTGAAATAATAAGTACACGTTATTCAATATTTTTGGTGGGGCCTGGCCCTTGATGACGAGCCGCCCCTGCCAGTAAGGTAGTAAACAGTGATCGAAAGGGAGCTGTCATGATGTTATGTAATACCAGTAAGGCAGTAAACGATGATCGAAAGGGAGTTATCATGAGGTTATGTAATACCAGTAAGGTAGTAAATGATGTCCAATATTTCCTTGAAAGAAAAATACAGAATGAAAAGTAAAAATTTCATAGTTATAAAAATAATACATGTCCCAAAGCGATTGTAAATGTCTCTTATCCTAAACGATCTCCCAGCGTCAGCAAAAGTAACAAAGCATGCTCACATACAAGATGCAGTGAGTGGCTGAAAAGTGATGAATAAATAGTGTATGAAATTCAGTGAAGAAACGAATGGAAGGTGTCTGGAGCTAGCAGGTCAAGCTAACCCAATATCACTGTTGGCTGAAACTCAGATGTGCTTGTTCTACATACCGTAGAAGCCTCATAAGGCACAGTGCATTCACGTTCTCGGAGCTAACCATACAGATTACATATAGTGGTTAACTTAGTTGGTAAGACTGTGATAATTTTAGTTCTTTTTTGTCGTCACACTGTTACCGGGTTGTTGCCCAGTGTCGTGGTTTTCTGTTTTTGTCTTGCGCTGTTCTGGTGGCTTGAGTGATTATTATTTTTGCTCTTTGAGAGGATTCTGCTATACCATATAACCATCTTTTTCGTGGTCTTTCTCTCGCCTTCTTTCCTGATGTTCTGTAGTAGAAGACTATACTGTGGAGTTTGGGTTTAATTTGATATATAACTTAGTTGTCTCCATGTATGTGGTACCCATATGTATATATATATATATATATATATATATATATATAAAAAAAAAGTAAAGGAACCCTTTCATACCTTGTGGTATATAGGTCAATACAGTGTTAGGCCTGTATTTTTCATTGACCGTCAGCACACGATGGGTGATGTGGTCAGCATCACGCCGGCCGCCTTTACTTTTGTCTTGGTACCCGTTGGGGCTGGTGTTTTACTCTGAGAGGATCTGCTTACCCTACCATCTCGGGAATTCCTGATGCGGAGACTTTCGTGGAGTTGGAACTGACATATAACTTTAGTTGCAGAGTGGTTCCATATTATATAATATAATATATATATATATCATATATATATATATATATATATATATATATATATATATTAGAATGTGTAGTCTCCTGCATGGTATCGATTTATGGTTTAGAATTAGTGGTCAACATTATGTATGGTACCAATTTATGCTATTGACGGTGTGTGAGTATTTAAACCACCCTCCCCGTGTTAATAAATGAGCGCACATGATGTTTGTTTTATCATGAAATATACGTATCGTGCTTATAACATTACCCAAGAGAAGTGATGGTTTGTTATTTAAATCAGTAAGAATACTTTAAACATGCGTTTAGACCTGTGTGCAGATTGGAGTACGTGGCATGGAACCAAAGGGTAAAGCCAGAAAGCTGCCTCAAGTTAATAGTTATCAGTTTGGTAGACAAAGAAATAGACCGAGAGCATTCAGCTGATATGAAAGAGTGACACTTGGTCGTCTATGCCAGTACTGCAGTCAGATGATTCTGCAAAATGCTATAGCCTCTATCGTCACAGGTTAAAATTGAACAAAGAAAGAAATAAAACAGCTCAACTTGCAGTGACTCATCTCATGCCCATATTTGGTGTCATTCTTTCCAATTGAACGACACCGACCAAGGGAACTCACTCCTGTTGTCTCTTGCTCAGACGTGAACATCTTATAAATTGTAAGCATTGCATTGTGATTGTACTATGATTTGATTAACATATTGTTCTTTCTATTTTTATTAAAGATCACGATTAGTAAAAAGTGTATTTCAAGTGATTTAAACAGACTTAACACTGTGAAACTGTTTGTACTATTCCATTCTTTTCTGTCTTGGATTAGATTCCTGAAATCATCATAGTCGACCAAAATGGCGTCTGGTGTGAAAGTTGCTGAAGATACAGTGGAAACGTACAGAGCTATGAAGCTTCGTAAGGTGAATTACAGATATTTGATGATGGCAATAGATCAGACAGACGGTATGATTAAAGTGGTTGTGACCAAAGAGAAAAACAGCGGCTGTTCTCAGGAGGAGGAGTTCAATGACTTCTTGGAACAACTGCCATTAGACGTTGGTCGTTACTGCATCATAGACTTGACCATTCCTCAGAAAAATGGAGCTAAGAAAGACATCTTGTTTCTGATTACATGGTAAGACGAACCACCATTGTACAAGTTGATTGTTTAAATTTATTATAAAATCATTAATTTCTGATGCTGCGTTTTGTAAATTCAATCATTACATTTTAAACATTATTCATAAAAATTTATAAAAATAATATCACAATATGCAAAATCACTCAATATTCATATTGTAACAATCATTAACAATGATTGATTGTCATTGGAGAATTTATATCTTCCAATTGTTGTTTTCATTGAACTACGACAATAAGTTAACTATGACAGAAGGAATTTCATTTGATATACAATAATACAATAAGTAACAATATGGCCCTTTTTGTTTCTACTACAGACTGTCAATTGGCAAGTGTTTTACTTTGAAAAGTTTGACATCTGAGTGTGTGCCTGTATCTCTTGCCTTTCAGCTCGTCCCTAAATCTCTTTTCCAAAAGATTCTGCACATTTGCTTAATGTTGTTTTTCCCACATATCTTGGTCATTAGTTAGTTTTTCCCATTTGTTGGGACAGATAGAAAAGTTCTTCATCCTTTCCATTTATGCCTAGACTGGGCAGCTAATATGGGAATTTGCCTTGCTCATTTTGCACAAACCCTTTCTCCACTCTACTGTTTCCTTCAAAGGAAAGACAAAGTTCATATGTTTGAAATCAAGCAGGGGATGCCAAAAGATGAAATGGAATGCACACATTACATTAATGTGTACTACCAAATGCCTTAGGGTCCCTCCCTCCAGATTTGTGGTCAAAGTTTACTCCTTTAGCCATCTGCATAATCGTACTGACCAACAAGGCAGTGGGGATTTTCTATCAGGGTTTACTTCCCTATCCCTAGCCTTTAGCACTCATGTGCCCCCACCACAAGACAGTAGGCGTAACAATTGCAGATCATACGGTCTGCTGTCATACATCTGCTTTCATACGGTAGCATATGAAACATCTGATTTGACACATCATATATTATGATATATGCAATAGGCCAGTTTGGTCATACTCTTAGTAGATGCTTTAGTAAATGATCATTCATACTGCACAGACAGTAATAAATTACACTATATTATAAATGACAAATGTATATCTATAGACTCAGCATACATCTTAGTTTGTCCGGAATTGTCACAATTTGGCAAAGTCCTTGCCTGTTTGAAATTATGTTTCAGTGACACAGTTTGCAAAATATTAATTTGTTCTGTCTTTTGAGAACTTTGACTTTGGTGGTTATCAGATAGCATATTTCATGTAAATAAGTACAATTCTACTTGTAGCGACTGATGTTCTATGCTTTACATTACTTCACAATTAATTAACACACCTAGTAATGTGCCTGTCTGTTCATGCCATTGTTGCTGTCAGCTAATGATAATATTCTATCTATTTATATAGGTCAGTAGTTCCAGCACATATGCGTCGGCTGTTAACAATTTCTCCGTATTTTGTGGCTTTAGTCAATTTTTTTATTTTACTTCATCGATTGTGAAAGTATTATTTATAAACATGTTAAAACTTATGTTTGCCACACTCAAACGAGCATGCTCATTTATCAAGGAATTCAAGGAGAGTTACCCTTTTCTAAACAAAAGCTTGGTGTGGACATGGTACAATTTGATTACTGTTTTATAAAGTTCTTTGCGGTGCATGGAAGTAGGTTGGATATTAACTCACCCTTGTGGTACCGGAGCCCGCAAGAGAAGCAAAGAATAGTACCACTGCACCCTATAAGGCATGTAAGAGACAACTGATGTAGGACCTAGGAAGCTACCCTAGTAAATAAAAAGCATAGCAGAAATTGAATGTGCTTGTAGGCACATAACTGGCATAACATACAATCACTCTTAGGCTCAGATCACATAGAAATCACACAGAGTGGTTAACAGATGGAGCATTCAAAGAAGAAGAAGGATATCAACTCTCTATCTCAGCCAAATTTCGGAATGTGGTCACGCTCTGCCAAAGCACATTTATAGCAACAAATATCAAAGTTGAGTGATCTTGGAATTATGCCCTTAACTTTAGTTTGTGTGAATTTATATTTATGGTATCTAAAGATGCAGTACTAAATTCTGAACAATCTAACAATGAATAACTGCCTGCATAGAAGTTTTTGTTTGGTAAAGTGCTGTTGTAATTGATGTTTTTAACAAATATCATGGACACAGTGACACTGATATCATTTCACTATCATTAACATATACTCAAGATAAAATAACCTGTTTTGTTTGTTCTTGAAGGTGTCCTAGTGGTGCCCCAACCAAATCTCACATTGTCTACACAACCTCCAAGAAAGCACTGATGGATAAAATACGTGAGGGGATGACTGAGGTTCAAGCCAACGATCTATCAGATCTCATGTATTGTGAGTTTCTAGAAAGGGGATCCAAGTAAATCATGAACAATATTGGTGTGCTGCAGCTACTACTGCTGCTACATAGAACAGCATATCTGTTGTGTGTCTTGGTATCAACTTGTTTGAGATTGATGCAAACAATACAACACACTCACACACAAGCATTATCACACACACACACCTGTTGTTAGGAGTTAGTTTAGTTGCCCTCTACAATATTACTCAAGTCACACAAGAAACCTTTATCATATTCAGTGAGTTAACATTATTGCACTGTTTAGTCAGATGTATGAGCCAGTTCATCTAACTTCAGCATGTATTTCTGTCAGGTGTTTGCCATTCTTAGTTTTTGATTGTTCCCAGCCTGTTTGCAAGGCAACAGTTGAATGTCTACCTTAGTCTTGGACCTGTTGCTTCGTAGGAGAGCCTCCTATTAGCCTAACTACTGTCATCATAGCTTTCATAGTCAGATAAGGTTGTCTCAACATTGATTCTCTATCATGAAAATATAGAGACTGCAAACAAGGTATATAGATATTGGATTCACACATTTTCAATTGATATTAGTACAACTTTCTACATACATTTAGAAGAAAGATTTATGCCACCAAGGGTAAATGCTATTTTAGTCACCATTACAGTGTATTAAATTAGGTCATCCTTATTGTTCAAATTGTCTTGTACTAAGATGTGTATAATGTGTGTGTAAGTTAATTTAGGAAAAATTATGCCGCCAGTCCTATTTGTATTATAGTCAATTTTTATGTCCTTACTGTTTTCTTGGTGGATCCTGTACATGTTAGTCAGCTGGTATTACACCTGAAAGAAGTTTCTACGGATGTGCTGCTTATTCTGTGTGACTTCTTGCAAAGATATTACAAATTTATATGTCTTGTAAGACTATTTGAAGTTTACATTGAGAAATCTTAATTTAGTTTCCATCTGGTTGATATCTAGTCTGCATAAACTTGTTCAGCAACACAACAGCCAAGATAAAGAAGAAGCCTGTGTGTCTCAGTTAGTGATTTTATTATAATATAAAGTATATCTTTGATGATAATAATACCAGATACCTCAGTCTAGTCTTCAATTCAGGACTTGACATACAGTTTGAATATACTGAAATAATGCGTTGTGACAATTTACTCTTTTTATTATTATTTTCATGATTTCAATGTTCAACATTTTGATGGTCAACTGTACTTTATCAAGTATTGACCAGCCCTTCTGGTCATTTGTGTATGGGCTGTACACGTAATATATCATATAAAGATCTGATGTATTAACTATACATGTAATAAGACCATATAAAGATCTGATGTATATACACATAATAATGGACTACACATGTCATACATCACATATAAATATAAAGATCTAGTCTTCTAAGCAGCATTAAAACAATCAACTTCAAATAATAATGCCAGTAGTTAGCACATATTGCTTCTGATAAACATGATTTGAAAAACTATTAGTAACATGAAATCCATTTTGGATTGTTTATATACACAGTCATTTTGTTGTGTGCCTATTATGTGTGCGTTTTTCTCTGTTTTTTAAATTTGGTGTTATTCATTATGATCACATTTCTTCATCTATCACCCTCATTCCGCACCTACGGTGCCTTAGTGCCAAAATCTCACATTTTGTCAGCAGAATTTGCAAGATGTATGTGATGAATAATAATAATGGAGATAATGATGCCGATAGGATACACAATGTTTATGGGTAATGGTAAAGACATGATCTATGTATAGTAGTAGAGACATTCTGTATATTGGTAATGTGAACTGCAGAACTGCAAGTAGTTGTTAGCTCAGAAAGGGGGACACTATTTACATTCATAAAATAAGCATGACTTTGTTAGTATTTATGTGATTATCTCCCTGTCAGAAGGAAAAATAATCTAGAACAAACATTAAAAGGAAGGCGTAGTCCTATAGTCATAGACCAGAAATGATAGGAAAACAATGCTTAGAGAATTGTAACATAAAAATGTATTCTTTCCAATGTGAAATGAATGAATTCAATGATGTAATGCATGTTTATTGAATACTTTTGTTAGTTCTGATTGATTTGTTTAAAAAGGCCCAAGTTAAGGATCAAATTATACTCTCTACTTGTATTATCCAGAAATTAGTGTTGTTTTTCCACCTGAGAATTGGATGGATTGTTGTTGTTACAGCTGAACACTTTACAACAGTCTCATCTGTATTGGAGCATCTGTATTGTTGTTTTGTCATTGTACTTGCATGTACTTCAGTTGGGGACTTCATTGGGATGTTCTTCTTCTTCTTGTAGCTGAACACTTTACAACAGTCTCATCTGTATTGTTATTTGTCATTGTACTTGCATGTACTTCTTCGAACGCTCCATATCGACCACTTGTTAACCACTCTGTGTGATCTGTACGTGATCTGAGCCTAAGAGCGATTGTACGCTGTGCCAGTTATGCACCTACAAGTAGGCCAGCACATCCGATTTCTGCTACGCTTTTATTTACTAGGGTAGCTTCCCATGGCCCCTACATCAGTCGCCTTATGGGCCCTGGCACTTGGATGTACTTAAGTTGACTACAAAACATCAGAATCTTATTCTTGTTATGTGACAATAGAAAGATATTATCAAATATGTTTCTTTGAAGTATTTTTCTCCCAATATGCATGTATGTTCAAGAAAACATCACTTATTTCCTCAAACTTTATTCTAATATGGCAAGTGTTTGATCTGTGGGGTTCCATTAAATGCTAAACCATTGCTAGAACATTGTTGTTGTTGTTGGTCTAACTTGAGAAAGTAAACAAACACAGATTTTAAATATAGCATGATATATATATATATATATATATATATACACATTTCAGTGATCTTAAGAGATACAAAGTTGAAATAATACATAGACAATAAAGTGTTCAGTGTTCTCATGTGTCATAGAATCATGTCATATTGACAATAAGATGAATATAATAAATTTTATAGAAGAGATGTTTGGAATTCTAACACAATATCAGAACACATGTAGTAGTTGTAGTAGTATTGATAATGATACAGATAATCTATGCATTATGTGTTCCTAAATGTAAATATATCTATTTGATTGATTGAACTTTGTCAATAATCTTGTGTGCCAAATCTACTACCTTTTGATATTATTTGAATGATACAATTCAGTTTTAACAACCTATTTGTTCAGTTCAGTCCAATCAGAAATGGTAGAATCTCAATGGATTTTCTATATGGTCAACTTGCAACTGGTACTAGACGGCATGGGTGCCCATTACTGTGCTTCATTGACACCTGCAAGCATGATCTAACTTCATGCAGCATAGACAAAGAAAATTGGGAAATGTTGGCCAAAGACAGGCAAGCTGCAGTAGGGGGATGGCTCGAAAAGAACAACACCATCACATATGCAGGCAATAGATAGCGCGGAGGACAGAGAGATCATCCTATGTATCAGATCCAATCTCCAGTCTCAACTGCAGCAACTGTGACAAGGATTGCTATTCCAGAATAGGCCATTACAGCCACAACAGATGATGTGATTCAGCATTGAACAAACTACTTGACATAAAACCTACTGTCTCCTGAGACAAAGAGGCCAATGATGATGATGTACAGTAGAATATGACTTCATTGAAATCTAGCTGCTAACATATTTGTTCTTATTCCTTTCTGTTCCCAGACAAAAATAGGGCTGCAACTTATCATGAACATTTATATTAATTTTTCTCTTTTTTCTATTCATTGTTTCATATGTATAGCAATAGTCATAGCAAGCAGAGCTGACAGTGTAGATAGAACACTTGATTTGGAGACATCCAGATCTGCTGTTGCATTTAAATATGTTCTTTTGAGTTTTGATCATGAAAATAGAGTGATTATTGTGTGTTGGTGTGTCTTAGAGGTTAGAGTAATACTTGAAATGTCAAAGAGCAGAAACACTTGTGGCAGACTCAATCTGTACAGCTAGAACAGATTATCTAATTCACCAACTATCACTGTAACAAATAACTAAAATCTCATTCAACTCTAAAGTCATGTAAGACAACTAATAACAATCTCCTTCCAACCAAAGCAGCTAACTACTACAATCCATTCACCAACTCAGAAAGTCCACTTAGACAAAAAAATCATTCACCAATCATAATCAGCTATAGACCTAATAACAATTCATTACCAATAGAAGTCATGAAGACAAATAACTAATCTCATTCAACCAGAAAGTCAGCTAGTAGACAACTAACAATCAATTCACCAACTCAATCCATAGTAAGACAAACTAACTCTTCCCAACTGAAGTCAGCTAGTAGAAACTAACTACAACTCAATTCACCAACTCATAGAAAGTCCAGCTAGTAAGACAAATAACTAACAATCAATTCCACTCAAAGTCATGTAAGACAAAATAACAATTCACATTCTTCTGAATACTCCATATCGACCACTGGTTAAACCACTTTTTCTGATCTTAGTCTTCTTTTTCCAACGCTTCATATTGATCACTTGTTAAACCACTCTTTGTGATCTGTATACAATCTTATCCTAAGAGTGATTGTACATTGTGCCAGTTATGCGACTACAAGTAGGCCAGCACATTCAATTTCTGCTGCACTTTTTATTTGCTATAGTAGCTTTCCTAGGTCCCTACCTCAGTTGCCTCTTACAACATACCTTGTAGGTGGCAGTGTACCAATTCTTTGCTTCCCTTATGAACCTTGGTAACACACGTCTATCTCACATTCAAATGTTTAACTCTAATACTGTCACATCTCTAACACTTGAGATACTCCTGAAAACATGATCTAGATATATTCTATTTGAGTAGCATTACCCTATGTTTGGTCAACTATTGTTCTGAACTGTGTGTGTCATCTATTCCAGGATATAGAAACTATACTGAACATCTTTCATGACTTTAGCTTCATATATTTTATTTTAAAACAACTTACCATTTTGCATTTATTTCAATTGTGTATTTGATTGATTAATTGATTTCCTGCTGCTCCCCCCATTGAGTGAACTATTAGTATGACTTCTACAGATGCTTCTAACAACCAGAGTTTTAGATAGATAGATAGATATATAGTGGTGAACATGCAGTATATTGTGTGGATATCAGAGAGCAGACAAGCGGGATGGGAAAGTAGTTGCTGTTGTGGAGTGTATTATGTACAGTGAAGGAGAGGGGGTTAGAAGACATTGCTGTTGCTCAAGGACAACTAGTTATAGATGATAAACATCATGATCAAGAGACTGATTGATAAAGCAGATATACTTGAACTGCAGAAATTTGAAATCAAACTTGGCATGATTATACCCCCTGTCACCTATAAGTGTTTAAATAATTATCAAGCAACTGGAACCATCAGCATACATAAATTACCATCTACTGGGAATAGTCAATACTTATGTATGTTCCCCAAGTTTGGGAGATTGTGATTTTTATTAAACAATTGACATCTGTTTTGAAATTAATGAAAACATAATTACAGTCTTTGAACTTGTTCAACACTACCAGAAACTATATGTTATGTTGTTTGTCTGTTCAGTAGTACCAGAAACTATATGTTATGTTGTTTGTCTGTTCAACACTGCCAGAAACTATATGTTATGTTGTTTGTCTGTTCAACACTGCCAGAAACTATATGTTATGTTGTTTGCCTATTCAACACTGCATCAGAAACTATATGTTATGTTGTTTGTCATTCAATACTGCAGAAACTATATGTTATGTTGTTTGCTTTCAACACTGCCAGAAACTATATGTTATGTTGTTTGCCTATTCAACACTACCAGAAACTGAAAGTTATGTTGTTTGTCTGTTCAACACTGCCAGAAACTATATGTTATGTTGTTTGTCTGTTCAACACTGCCAGAAACTAGTTATGTTGTTTGTCTATTCAACACTGCCAGAAACTATATGTTATGTTGTTTGTCTGTTCAACACTGCCAGAAATTGAAAGTTATGTTGTTTGTCTGTTCAACACTGCCAGAAATTATATGTTATGTTGTTTGTCTGTTCAACACTGCCAGAAACTGAAAGTTATGTTGTTTGTCTGTTCAACACTGCCAGAAACTATATGTTATGTTGTTTGTCTGTTCAACACTGCCAGAAACTATATGTTATGTTGTTTGTCTGTTCAACACTACCAGAAACTATATGTTATGTTGTTTGTCTGTTCAACACTACCAGAAACTATATGTTATGTTGTTTGTCTGTTCAACACTACCAGAAACTATATGTTATGTTGTTTGTCTGTTCAACACTACCAGAAACTATATGTTATGTTGTTTGTCTGTTCACCTCCAGAAACTATGTATGGTTGTCTGTTAACACTGAAACTGAATGTTATGGTAGTTGTCTGAAGTCAAGCCTGATTTGTCTTTGCTTAAGATAATTGTGTTATCTACATACACATAGTAATTTGATGTGTAGAGGTGAACATTGTGATAGGTCAGCCAACAGTTTCCTAGTTAGGCATACAGACATTGTCAGTTGTCGTTGAAGAATTATGTAGTACTTGTTGTTGTAGTAGTTAGCCAACTGTTTGACTGTCAAACATACACATATTATTTGCGATTTTAGTATTTGTTGTAGAAGTCATACATTTAATTTAATGACATGTGACTTCAGCCCATCAATACAAGTCATAAACGATAATAATGCCAAAACACTAACAGAAAAGAAAGATGGCATGAGTACTGCAGAAACATGAATGAAGACACATCTAAAAATCCACATATGATAATAACAGATAGCGAAGAGACATAACCAGAGCCCATGTTAGCCATCAAAAGTCTGAAGCGAGGAAAGTCACCAGCATGTGACAATATACCAGCGGAATTGATTCAAGCAGGCGGGGAGGCCAGTGTTCAGGTATATCATAAATTGTGCACAAAGATATGGAATAGCTTCTCCTGGCCAAAGGAATGGAAAAGATCAGTATTTATACCTATTCCAAAGAAGGGAAACTATGCACCAACTACAGAACTATTGCCCTAATAAGTCATGCCAGCAAAATCCTACTAAAAATCATCATGAAGAGAATGGAACAAAAATTAGAAGATGAAGCACAAGCAGGTTTCAGAAGAGATACTATAGACCATATTTGCAGCATGAGACTCTTTCAAAAATGCAGAGAATACAACGTAGACCTGCATGCATGCTTCACCAGTTTAGTTAAGACTATAGCAAGGCTTTCGACAATATACACCACCAGAAAATGTGGAACATCATGAAGGACATGCATTTTCCAACACACATAATACAACTCATAGAATCTCTATACCACGAACAACAGGCCACCATTAAAATAGAAGATGAAATAGCTGAATGGTTCGAGATTCAAAAGGGGTAAGACAGGGATGTATTTTGTCCCCATACTTATTCAACATATATACGGAGAACATTATGAGGAATGTAAAAGACGATGCCAACTATGTGAATTACAACCCTTTCACTATAGGCGGCAAATCCATACCAGAGTTTAGATATGCAGATGACACAGTATTATTATCCACTAGCAAAGAGGGTTTGGAAAACCTAATCATGATGACCAAGAAACATAGCAAAGATCAACATCTATATTTAAATGCACAAAAACAAAAATAATGTCAACGGACAAAGCAAAAGGCTCACCTAACATCCAAATAAACAGTGAAGAACTTCAAAGTGTAGAGTTGATGTGGCAAAGGGGTTAAGACTTTTGCCTTACGTTTGGAAGGTTGTGAGTTTGAATCCAGATTGCATCATTCAGATCAGATGTGAATTTTTTCCGGAGATCCGTAGTGTATTTTGCTGGAGCTACAGAGTTTATGCTTTGTACAACGCTCAGCAGGTGATATTCCATGTCTGCAGAGAGGGATGGGGCCATATATGGAAGCCCAGTGCAATGAAGTCAAGACATTTCACTTTTTAGACACATTTTTGGGTAGTTTCATCAATCATAAACAGTGTTTTCTTCGCCTCTGTTATCACGCAAAAGGAGGCCTCAGAGGTGACAAAAACTGTTTATGAAGCTGACACAAAACCTGTTCTAGAAATCTTTTCTTATCCTGACACTGTGAGACAAAACCAGATTAGAGAATCGCACACAAACGCCTGTTCTAGAAATCGTTTCTTATCCTGACACTGTGAGACAAAACCAGATTAGAGAAGCACACACAAAAGCACATTCTAGAAATCTCTTTTATCCTGACACTGTGAGACAAAACTGGATTAGAGAAGCGCACACAAATGCCTGTTCTAGAAATCTCTTCTTATCCTGACATTGTGAGACAAAACATTATTAGAGAAGCGCACACAAATGCCTGTTCTAGAAATCTCTTCTTATCCTGACATTGTGAGACAAAACAGGATTAGAGAAGCGCACACAAATGCCTGTTCTATAAATCTCTTCTTATCCTGACACTGTGAGACAAAACCAGATTAGAGAAGCACACACAAAAGCACATTCTAGAAATCTCTTTTTATCCTGACATTGTGAGACAAAACAGGATTAGAGAAGCGCACACAAATGCCTGTTCTATAAATCTCTTCTTATCCTGACATTGTGAGACAAAACCAGATTAGAGAAGCGCACACAAATGCCTGTTCTAGAAATCTCTTCTTATCCTGACATTGTGAGACAAAACTGGATTAGAGAAGAGCACACAAATGCCTGTTCTAGAAATCTCTTCTTATCCTGACATTGTGAGACAAAACCAGATTAGAGAAGCGCACACAAATGCCTGTTCTAGAAATCTCTTCTTATCCTGACACTGTGAGACAAAACCAGATTAGAGAAGCGCACACAAATGCCTGTTCTAGAAATCTCTTCTTATCCTGACATTGTGAGACAAAACAGGATTAGAGAAGCGCACACAAATGCCTGTTCTAGAAATCTCTTTTTATCCTGACATTGTGAGACAAAACATGATTAGAGAAGCGCACACAAATGCCTGTTCTAGAAATCTCTTCTTATTCTAACATTGTGAGACAAAACATTATTAGAGAAGCGCACACAAATGCCTGTTCTAGAAATCATTTCTTATCCTGACACTGTGAGACAAAACAGGATTAGAGAAGCGCACACAAATGCCTGTTCTAGAAATCTCTTCTTATCCTGACACTGTGAGACAAAACCAGATTAGAGAATCGCAAGCAAATGCCTGTTCTAGAAATCTCTTCTTATCCTGACATTGTGAGACAAAACCAGATTAGAGAAGTGCACACAAATGCCTGTTCTAGAAATCTTTTCTTATCCTGACATTGTGAGACAAAACAGGATTAGAGAAGCGCACACAAATGCCTGTTCTAGAAATCTCTTCTTATCCTGACACTGTGAGACAAAACTGGATTAAAGAAGCGCACACAAATGCCTGTTCTAGAAATCTTTTCTTATCCTGACATTGTGAGACAAAACCAGATTAGAGAAGCGCACACAAATGCCTGTTCTAGAAATCTCTTATTATCCTGACATTGTGAGATAAAACTGGATTAGAGAAGCGCACACAAATGCCTGTTCTAGAAATCTCTTATTATCCTGACACTGTGAGACAAAACCAGATTAGAGAAGCGCACACAAATGCCTGTTCTAGAAATCTCTTCTTATCCTGACATTGTGAGACAAAACTGGATTAGAGAAGCGCACACAAATGCCTGTTCTAGAAATCTCTTCTTATCCTGACATTGTGAGACAAAACAGGATTAGAGAAGCGCACACAAACACCTGTTCTAGAAATCTCTTCTTATCCTGACATTGTGAGACAAAACAGGATTAGAGAAAAGAAAGAAGTCCTCCACTAATCTCCTATTGTCATGAGAACCGTTCTAGAAGTAAAAGTTGAAGGTAAACAGACAAGATAACAACAGGACACTACTATAGGTGGGTAGCATACACAAACACATAATGAACCAATGTATACATATCATTTACTGGTGGTCTGGACTTGTAGACCACTGGAACAGTTCTATTCCATGTATAGTCAGTTCTCCAGTCACCCAAGTGAAGATGGGTAACTAAACTTTGTGTTCTACTGCTAGTACTTGGAGATAGCTAATACAGAAATGTACTGAACATCTATAGGCTCACACTGATTTGCTTTTTTACAAATTCAATACCGATACTGATCCTCCCATTCAGAATCAAAAGTGTAGTTATGTTGACATTTAGCTATGTTTTTAATCCAACACGGCAACCGATACTGATGAATAATTGTTGCACACATTTTGTAGTTAGTACAGATGAAGTAGGCCTAGATGGGGATGATATCAGACTGAGAACAGACTAAGTAACATATACTGAGAACAGACAGCAGTAATAAAATATGAAAATAGCTCTTTCCATACATAGACATAAAGAGAGGAGTGAGACGAGGATGCATTCTGTCACCAAGCCTATTTAACATCTACACAGAAAAAATCTTCAAACAACTAGAGGGAATGCCAGGACTCAAGATCAATGGAAAATAATAAACAACTTAAGATATGCAGATGACAGAGTTTTGGGTTAGCAGAAAGTGAACAAGATCTACAAGAACTAGTGGACCAATTGGACAAAACTAGCAAGGAATATGGATTAGACATTAACATGCAGAAAACAAAAACTATGATAATCAACAAGGAAATGGAGAAACCTAAAATGAATATAAAAATACACGGAGAATTACTACATCAAGTAAAAGTTTCTTATATCTCGGTCAGATGATACGATCAGATGTATAAGAAATTAAAAAGAGAAGAGGAATGGCCAAGGATAATTTCAATAGTATGAGAAAGTTACTGACATCCAAACAAATTACAAACAGGCTAAAAATGAGAATGATCAAATGCGATATATATCCTATATTAATGTATGGCTCGAAACATGGACAATGAACAAGCAGTTAGAAGACAGAATTGATGCATTTGAGATGATATATAGAATAGGCAGAGTTTTATGGACATAAAAACAGACAAATAAACAAGTTTTAAGCAAACTGGGCATGAAGAAACAATTATTAAGAGAAATAAAATTCAGACAAGTAAAGTATTTTGGGCACATAAAAAGGTGACACCATGATAAAATATTTACCAGAGGGGGAAGACCGAGAGATAAGCGGGAGGGAAACTTTAAAAAATGGACAGGTTACAGTCTGACAGTGTGCAACACCAAGGCGAAAGACAGAGGATGCTGGAGATTCATTGCAGCTAAGCTTTGATGTGGAGACGGCACCTGATGATGATGATGATGACATGAAGTGGAAATATCAGTTTAGAAGAATAAACCAGATTGCTGCTGAAACTGTCTGCTCCCACTCCTTGGTAGTCGGTCTCTCAAAGCAGAGTCGGCTCAGATATGTTATTAGCTTGAAGGAATGAGTTGAGATGTCGGAATTTCTCCACTGAAAAAGCATTTTTACGAAAGGAAACAATATTGCAAAAGCTTGAAGACAGTGTTCATGGGAGTGCAAAGAAAAAAGTTAGAAACATGCCATGTTTTCTGAGATAATTTTGTTTCTTGACATTCTGATTGAGTGTAGTCAAATAGCCATAGCAGGAACGTAAAAGATATGCGCTGTGTTGAACCACAGCCAGGCTCTAGCACAGGCCAGACAACTGGCCGGGTATTCCCTGACCTAGATAAGAAAAGGGATCTGGAAATTACAGATGTTTGATAGAACACTGCACTCTTTTGCAATTTTACTCAATTCTGTGAGTCTATGGTTATTTATTGGTGAAAAATATATATAATATTTATATTCCTTATTGTTAAACTTAACTTGTTGCATAATATGACTTCGAGTTAGCATTTTGTGTTGATTTTAAAATGAATTCGTCTATATACACCAATACTGGAATGCGAGGTCATGTGGTGTAGTTGGGGTCTGATTTTCCACAATTCTTACTTGAGCCCGAAGGCCCAGTAGTTTATAGTTGGCTCTGGTTGAACAGTGCTGGTTAAGTACATCTGCTGGGAAAACTCATCCGTTCTATTTTTAGAATATATTTGCTTTAATAGAGGAAAAATAATTATGGGTGTGTACCAAGTGTACGAGTTTGTGGGGTCAAGGCGCGCCAGGATTATTGTGCTGGCACTAATCAATATCCTACCCCACCTCCTCGTTTTGACCCTGGTAACAGACATTGGTTCCGGTCTGGCTTAGAGGGTTGGGAACGAGGGAGAGCTACTCTGGTGGTAGCAGAGATGCAGACGTAGTCACGTTGGATGGGATCCGCTCGCAACACAGACGAGCGGAATCCCAGAGTGACTTAATGCTCGTCTCTCCCGGCCGATGGCAGAAAAGATAAGCGGATGGCCATAAAGGGAAGAGGGGTGCATCCAGAGAAGAGACGTGGGCCCGCACAGAGCAAAACTTGGACCCGAAATGAGTTGCACATGGGCTCACATAGGGTGAAACTCGGAGCCCTGAGGTGGGGGCCCGGGTTCGGACAGCCTAGCGATAAATGTGAGCACGGTGAGGCAGAAACCAGGGCAGACCGATCGCGGATGATGCATGGGTGGGCCCACCGCTGGGCAGACGTGCACGGCGCTGAAGGTGTAGCGAAGAAAGGGCGTGGCAGGCGCGATGGTGAGCCGACCACCCAAGTGTGCAGAAAAACTGGAAAGCCCAGCAGAGGTTGAATCCAGTGCGCGTTTCCGCTCGCAGAGAACTACTGCTGCCTTGGAGTTTGATTTGGGACAATAAAAGGGTAGCGGAGAAAACCGTACAAAAACCAAGTAGTCCAGAAAAAGACAGGTTTTCTGGCAGATGACGCTCAACAGCTGGGGACGGTAGGTCATCTAAGGGTCGCTACCCTAAAGAAAATAGCAACCTGCTGCCTTGCAGGTTGGCTGGGGACAGTCAAAGGCTGACGGAGAGCGAACCCAGTAAACGCTGTTGAAATCGGACACTTCTCCGAAGGACAAGCACTAGAGCTCCAAATGGTACTGAACGGTGTGAAGTAAAACGATTTCTTTTCAACAGCTGTTTATATATCACAAGAAGAATGATAACAATGGCCGGAAAAGAACGACCGAGGGAGAGAGAAAGAGTTTGTGCATACAGAAATACTTATGGGTGTGTGCTGGATGAGCATACAGAAATACCTATGGGTGTGTACCAAGTGCGCTGAAAGAGTTTGTGCATACATAAATACTTATGTGTGTGTACTAAGTGTGTTGAAAGAGTTTGTGCATACAGAAATATGGGTGTGTACCAAGTGTGCTGAAAGAGTTTGTGCATACATAAATACTTATGTATGTGTACCAAGTGTGCTGAAAGAGTTTGTGCATACAGAAATACTTATGGGTGTGCCACTAGTGTACTGGACAAGTCTTTGCACACAGACATACATACTCGTATTTTCACTTCCGTACAGTAGCCTGAATTCTTATGACCATGTCTGCAGTGAGTGCCCAACAAGTGTTTCTTGTATGTTCCAGACTTGGTTGAATATTCTGTGTAGCCAGCATATTCCGTTCTCTGTAGTTGCTTTGAGTTTGAGTAGGTCGGCAGGGATAGGGTCTGGTGTTTTGTTAGATGGGGCCATGTTTACCGCATTTCTAATCTCTGATAGTGTTATACTTGTTTCTAAACTCTGTAGTTAGGTTTACTGTGTGGTCTTGGGTGTTGAGTTGGTCCTCTTGCTGTAGGTTCAGGAGTTCGTTAAAGTATTACTGCCAATTGTTCATTATATCTTTTTTTCATTTTAGAGCATGTCCATTTTCATCATTAATAATTTCAGTTGAAGCATATTGTTCTTTTTTATCCTGCATGGCTTTAATTTACTTACAGAACTTTCTCGTTGAACTTTTGTAGTCTGAATTAAATGTTTCCCCATAATCTTGCAGTGCTTGTATTTAGCCTACTTTATAACCTCTTTGGCTTGTTTTCAATGATGTTCTGTACTCAGAAAGGTTGTTGTGTTTTTTGCTTTTGCCCATGTGTTGTATCTACGTTTTCTCTCCTCTACCACTATTTTACTTAGTCATTTCTTAGTTGTTATTTATGGTCTCGTAACTCTGTATTTTACTGTTTTGCGTGTTTCTTTGGCTGCTTCTAACATGGTTCTCTTAAATATTGTATATTCTTTTTCTACTGATTTGTTTTCTTTAAGGCTTCTTCTTCTCTTCCATCATTTTCATCTGTATAGTAAGTGGGGGGGGTTAGTGATCTTGCGTGTGCTTGTCCTAAGGCACTTTGTAATATGTTTTTCATTTTCTTAAGGCTGCTCTTGATGATGTAGCTCCATCTTTTGCGTGGTCTTGCTCTGTAGTAGCTATAATTTTTTCCTGTGCGGCTCTCTGTGGTAGTCGATACCAGAGCATTCTTGTCAGGTGTCCAAACCATTTAATCTGTTGTTCTTTTATGAATTGCATGACTGGTTTCACATTCAATTTTCTAATGATTTCTTCATTTCTAATTTTGTCTCTTATTGTCACTCCTTCAGATCTTGCAAGGCATCTCATCTCCGTCGTTATGATTTTCCTTATCGCTGTTATTTGTCATGTTTGACACTGGTAACATAGTATTGGCCATCAAATCGTTCTGATAAAATTTGCTTTAGGTAGTCTATCAAAATTGTCGGGGATTCTTTTCAGATATGATTCTTGTGTGTTGACATCTCTTAGTTTATTGACTTTGATTATTTCTTTTGTAATCTTGTGTTGTCCTCTAGTATTCTTCTTGTTTGTTCTAATAGTCATAACTGATGCTCGTCCATCACGGGTGATGATCACCACACAATTTTCAACCAAGGGAATGTAGTTGCGTTATGTTTGTCTGTGTGTGTGTAGATGACTAGTAAGCCCGATACGGGCTTGAAATGTTCTTGTATAGTTTGGGCAAGGTATACTTGCACTTATGTGGAGTTTTACTGCCTTTCTATTTTGATGCTTTTGTTCCATCCGTGCTGCTCTACCTGCCTCGAAGAACCGTGTCGAAGAAGTGTGCGCCAGGCTGATCTGTCTTGAGCAACATTCTCCCAGTTGTCGACATCTATGCCAAAGGATTTCATCGAGTTCTTCAGTGTGTCTTTGAATAGCTTTTTCTGACCACCATGTGAGCGTTTACGGCTATGCAGCTCACCATAAAAGAGTCGTTTGGGTATTCTGCAATCCGGCATTCGCGCCACATGTTCTGCCCAACGTGCCCATCATAACTACCGCATTGTGGTCAGTGTCTATATATAAGTTTAGTAGATCAAAGTATTCACCTTCAAGTAAGAGACCTATCATTGACACTTGTCTTCGTTCCGGGGCACATGGGTGTCGTTGGCAATGGGAGAGCAGACAGGCTGACTGACTCTGCCGCTATATCAGGGGCGCCAGCCAATGGACAGAGCAGATATTTTGAACGCCCTCATAGAGTGTGGTCGCAGAGTAGATTTTCATCTAAACCAATCCACGTCAACTATCAGATTGAGAGAGCTGGGATTGAAGATTGCTATGGCAAGAAAAGAACAGCACGACACGTATATGAGTAGGCTCATCATTCAAAATCGAACTAGAACGACCAGACGTTGGACGCTGTTGGAGATATTGCAAAGGAGATCGGAACATCTACGGACATGTCCGGAGTGCAATGAGGATATTCCAAACTGAAACTGACCTATCATGACGCTATGAGGCAATCCAAGATTAGGGAAAAGAGAGGAAAGAAGTAAAAAGTACTGATAGCAAGAGACATCAGGTTTTGGAGATGAGTTTCGCATTATCTATTAATCTAGCGATAACAAAGATTATTTCTTTCTTCAATGATAATACGAAATATCATTACGAAATTCAGTTATATTTGGTGTGTAAGAAAGTGTTTCTTGCCAGTCATTCATTGAAGCTAATAGTGGTGTGATCTAACGACTGACAGAAGAACAACAATCTCCATCCCTTTCCCTCCCCAAACACGTAGTTTTTATTTTCCAAATGTTGCAGTATTTTTTTGATACATATTAAGCAATGTTATCATTTAACATTGTTATCAAAAATCTACAGAACTTAGCGGCCCCAAATATAAATAAACATTGAACTCATTTAAATTCAGTAACCTCTGACCTTCGGGAAGTGTGGATTGGACATAATGCGATTTCTAATATCGAAATAATGTGAGATTGCCTTGTTATTAATTAAACGTCAATTAAGTCAGAACCCTTGCGAGAACCATATCAGAAAAGAGATAACAACCGAGACAACGTTGACTAATATTCTAGGTGTATCAATAACAGATCACTATTTAGTCGATATAGAAAAACTAGTAAATTATGTATGTTTTCACTCTTAAATAGTTTAATACTGCAAAACAAAGTATGGGTTAGACATTTAAATATTTGATTTTTAAACTGCTATAAATTAGCAAATTATAAATTTCTTTCCAAAATAGTGATAGTATATTTTAGATGCACGTACAAGAATATTGATTGAGCAATGAATGTTCCACCCAATGGCAACAGTTGACTATTCCAAACCACGTTTCCCATACGTCTGCTGCTCAGTAGCACGAAACAACTAATGAATGTGTGTGTTGACTGTGTCACAGCCATAACTGGCTCAACTATTCACTGGATTGCACGTTTACACATTCTCTCCATAAACATTATGGATGTTTTTCATGTGGATTTACAAATGGAAGGATGTGTGGCGTTTAGAAACAATTGATGTTCAGCAATAAGTGAGAACAGTGTTTATATATAATTTGATAGTAAGACTTCTTCATCTGAAGTCATTGAAAATGGCGGACCTAGAGGCAGTACTTGCAGACGTTAGCTATCTAATGGCTATGGAGAAGAGTAAATCTGCTTCAGCGGCCAGAGCTAGCAAGAAAATTGTCCTGCCAGATCCCAGGTATGTATTTGTAGAGGTCAGTAAAAGTATGTACCCAAGAACATAGAAGCAGTCTAAATTCTGCCAATAGTCAATAGTATCATTGTCGATTGTTTTTTTCGAAATCCACCAGCACTAGCAGTGGGTGGTGTCCAGAGCCTCAGACTGAAGACTGCTGTGTGTGATTGTGATCGTGATTAACGAAGCTTATTTATTATTATTGTATCAAGTTATCAACAAGTCGTTATTTTTCTCAGAAACTTGAAATATAGTTGACTAAACTAATAGCACATGTAGTTTCATGCCTTAGCTGGTATTTGTTACATGCAATGACTGAGTATATATCGAAATTCGAATTTAAAGTAATGAGTAATGACAGTGATTCTTCAATTGATTGAATTAATGAATAATGAATGTGATATAAATATGGTAATGATGTCAATATATGTGGTCTCAGGTATTGTTATTGTATGACGATTGAAATGAGCTTGTTAATATACTGTTAATTTGTTCAGTATCTTATTTCTTTAAGACACATTTATTGATTTATTTGCCCATCAAGTTTGCATGTTGTAACAATCTTCATTAAGCATTAACTGCCATTAACCCTCCATTTTCCCTCAAGTTTGCATGTTGTAAGTCTTCATTAACCCTATTTTGAAAAGTATAAACATTAAAAACAAAAGAAAAAAGTAAATGAACCTGTTTTCATACCATGAGGTATATTGGGAAATAAGGTGTCAGGCTTTTTTTTTTTTTATCTTTGACCATTGGCATGCGATCAGTGATGTCAACATTTTGCAGACCCCTTTACTTGCCAGTGCTTCTCCAGTACCCGGATGATGCTGGGTCAACTTGAGAGCCATTAGTCAGAAAACAATTTCACTGCTACTGTGGAATTGAATCCAGACTATGCACCAACAAGGCACGTGCACTAGCCACTACACTATCGATGATCTCATAAACAAATTACATAAACATTTATTTACTACTGATTTCAGATGTGTGTAATCACATCTTAATCAGCTGCATTCCTAAGTTGTCTTAACTGTCCGTTATGTTATATGTGGGATTTTCTTCTTCTCCTTTTGCTCTAATATAACCAGTTTATATATCACACTAGACCCAAATCTGTAAGAACTTTATTATGTTACAGATGCTGCAATAAATTACTGACCCACTTTTAGAACCAATTTCAGTACTATGTTGTATTAGGAAACTGAATTACAAAAATACAGCTAATATAAATGTTAGTGATAAGTTGTAGCACTTTGTTACATTTGGAATATATATAAATAACAGAGAAATAACACTATCCGATTTGAGTGTAAGTTCATTGTGTTACTTTTGCAGAAAAACTACAATATTGAGCATATTTTGGCCATCACAACCGATTTCATCATGCTCTTGTATTTGTTTGGGTGTGCTCTCTTCCAGTTGTTTATTGATACAGTAGATTTGTTAAGAATTTAAATTTAACTTTTAATATATATCCAATTTTTGCCTGGACAGCAGCAGACTATTTTTTCACATCTTAAACCGCACAGAGATTTTTAACATGCTCAATTTGAACACTGACCTCCATGATTTTTTTTACATCTGCAATAGGACTACATGCTTGTTTGCCCCTACCATGAGCGTCTGTAGCTTAAGCTGTAGTGAGCTCGATCACAACGCAAGTGTCCCTGGTTCAAACTCTGCGGTGGGCAGTTTGGGAGCAAATTTGTTTGCGTGGAATTTTATGAACCATAACAATAGACCACACTGTTCAGAAAGCAATGACAAACTACTGAACGTATAAGTGGTGCTAGAAAATTGATGACTCATTCACTGTGGTTGATGTGCCGGGGCCCGCAAGGAAAGCAAAGAATAGTACCTCTGTGACCTACAAGGCGACGATTGATGTAGGACCTAGGAAAGCTAACCTAATAAATAAAAAGTGTCACAGAAATCGGATGTGCTGGCCTACTTGTAGGTGTGTATCTGGCCCGCGTACAATCACTCTTAGGCTCAGATCACATACAAATCACAAAGAGTGGTTTAAGAAGTGGTCGATATGGAGCGTCAAGAAGAAGAAGATTGATTGGTATTACCACCATATTGCACTTCTGCAAATAAGCAGAAAGATCTCGGCGGCAGTACATGAACTCTGTAGCACCATAGAGGATCCTGAAGAGTGCGGAATGGTCAGCGGTTAACTTCTTATACTTGGGTCACTCCCTTTTCTCCAATGTTGGTTTCAGAATATTATTATCTCTCTCTCTCTCTTTAGCCTGTTACGCCCTTGGCGTTTAGGGCAGCAACAAACGCACACCATTCTTCCCTGTTCATGGCCTTCCTCTGTATTGTGTTCCAGCTATGATTCATTTCCTTCAGTTCTTGCTCTATCGTTCTCCTCCAGGTCGCTTGGTCTTCTACGCTTTGCCTACCCTCTGGAGTCCATCTCAGTGCAGTTTTCGTGTCGGAGCCAGTCTCCATGCGCATCACATGTCCAATCCATCTCCAGCGTCGTCTTCGGATGATAGTGCCCATATTTTCTTGTTGGCATCGTGCAAGCATTTCTTGGTTCGAGATAGTAGTCAGCCAGTACACGCGTAGGATTTTTCGCAGACAAGTTGTATGAAAGGTGGAGAGTCTGGACATATCCTGTTCTGTCATTCTCCAGCATTCTGATCCGTACAAAGCGCTTTTCTGTTTCAGAATATTATTATACTAAACAACAACTAGTTGGTTTCCAGTGATTATATATATATATTTTTGTTTGTGGATCATCTAGCCGAATAGATTAGAGCACAGACTCCAATTCGAGAGACCCAGGTTCAATCCCCAGCAATTCCAATGCGTTTTTTCTGTCAGGAGCATAAAGAAAATCATAACTTGAACAGTTTCACGGCAACGGCATTAGCCATGTTGTCATTAAATTCCACAGTCTCATGTCCTCCTTGCCCATACCGCCCAAACAAGCAGTGTTACAGCAGTAACGCCAGTTATATATTATATATATATATATATATATATATATATATATATATATATATATTGACCCGCCCGAGTGGTTACCGGGCCCAAATTTGGGGTGTAAAGAATAGAACCACTGTTACCTTCCACGCATATCGTAAGAGGCAACTAAGGAGGTTTGGCTGAAATCAAATGCATGTGTCCTAAACGTGTAGAAGTCTTATGCGTTTAGGGGCCTACCAAACCAATGTGCAACGTATACACGTTCTTGGCAAAGATCAAACATATCACAAAGAGTGATTAAAATTGGTAGTAAAGAACGAACGCAAAGAATAAGAAGAAGAAGAATATTGACTAATTGTCCATGATTCACTGTCGTATCACTAATTACTCTGTGCAGCAATGAATAACTGTTACTTATTTGCATTGATTTCCTTTTGTTGCATCATATGTGTATATTTGTCAGTCAGTGTGTGCTGGCCAGTATGAACAAAATATCATGTGTATGTTTGTCAGTCAGTCAGTGTGTGCTGGCCAGTATGAACAAAATATCATGTGTATGTTTGTCAGTCAGTCAGTGTTGCTGGCGGTATGAACGAAATATCATATGTGTATGTTTGTCAGTCAGTGTGTGCTGGTCAGTATGAATGAAATATCATATGTGTATGTTTGTCAGTCAGTGTGTGCTGGCCAGTATGAATGAAATATCATATGTAGTAAATAAGATGAAAATAGGTCAGGGTAGAGTTTTCTAGGGACACTAATATCATTTAACCTACTTTATAACTAACTAGTCCTCATCAGGGACAACTAGAAATTATTCAGTTGTAATAGTTAATTATTCTGTATAATGTGCAGTACAGTTTGGCTGGTGATTATGTTGTTTCACAATTTCCTGCTACCAGTGTTGTTAATTAGTGATGTTGTTCACTGTCTTCCATCCCCTAATCTAAGCAGATCAAGTAGTGTTTAAAATCTATACTCCTCATGCTTTTTTAACCTGGATTGGGGCATAGACCATCAACCAACTCATGCCAAGTATTTCTATCTCTAGTATCACCTGCAACTCCCAGCTCTTCTGTATATTGTTGATCTCTGCCTCCAAATTTCGTCTCAATGTATTTCCCTCTCTCTCTCTTCTGCTGTCCCTGTGGGTTCCAGGAAAGTGCCCTTCTTGTTATATTCCCTTAGGATTTTCTCAAAGTGTGTCCTATTCAGGGTCAGCGTCTTTTACACAAATCTATACTGAATAATTAGTTATGTTGTTGACTTTCTTCCATCCCTTAACTAATCTAAGCAGATCAAGTAGGGAGTCTTACCTAATCTGTACTGAAGTGTGTTGAAACATAGGATTTTATGTAAACAAAGAACCTGCTTTCACGCCATGGGGTATATTGGGGAGTATGGTGTTAGGCTTCTATATAACTTTAACCAAAGGTAAACACAATGTATGATGTGGTCATCATTGTGTTTACCATCTGCACTTCTCATTGTTTCTTTGGTACTCAGTTTAAGGGGGACTCTGGTCTGGAAACTATTTTCTTGCTTTGGTATTAATGTAGAATTTGTATAACAATTTTGAAAGATTATGACTTAGAATAGTAGAAAAAATTAGAAAAAAAAGTCAGCGTGCCATGGAAACAATACAAAATGGCGCTAAGCACAAAATTTCAAATTCCTACGGCTCTGAAGTTAATGAATATAAATGAATTCTGTTTTCACTCTAAGGTGGTCAATTGTAATATCTACAAAATTACTGATCCTTTTAGGATATATTAAATATTACATTTTTATGAATTTTTGTGTAAACACACCCTCCAAAAACAGCTTTTTTGACCACATTTTGAGGGAATTTTTACCAAAAAATTTATAAAAATTAAATATTTAATATATCCTAAAATCATGTGTAATATTTTAGATATTACAATTGCGCACCTTAGAGGGAAAACAGAATTCATTTACATTCATTAGATTCAGAGCCTTAGGATTTGAAATTTTGTTTTTTTGCGGCCATTTTGTATTGTTTCCATGGCAACACTTTGACATTTTTTTTACTAATTTTTTTCTACTATTCTAAGTCATACTCTTTCAAAATGCTTATACAAATGTTATATTAATATGAAAACAACGAAAATAGATTCTTGATTTTCAAGACCCGAATCCCCCCTTAAGACTGGGTCAACCTAGGTCAAGCTATGTCTGGGGTTGATAAAATTCCACTTCAACCTTCAACTGGGAATTAAACTGAAACCATCCCAACCTGCTGCCTTGTGGGTTTGGCTGGGGACTGCAAAAGGCTAACGGAGAGCGAACCCAATAAACACTGGTTGAAATCGGACACTTCACCAAAGGATAAGCACTAGAGCTCCAATTGGTACTGAACGTTGTGACGTAAAATTGCATTCTTGGCAAAGGCCGTGCATATATCACAATTAGAATGATATACACGGCCGAAAAAGAACGATCGCGAGAGAGAGAGAGAAAAACCATCCATCTAGGATGTAAGTGTTCTTCTTCAGAGTTGCCGCTATGAATTCAGGTGTAATCAGGGCGCCTAGTATTGCACTTCAGACTGATTTTTGCATGAAGGCCTGCTTTCCTTATTAACAGTGTCCCCTGCCATACAGGAGGGCCTTCTCCGACTTTACAGGTGGTAAGTGTTCTAACTAGTGAACTATCTTCTTCTTTTCTCTAATCCCATTTTGCCTCACATCTTCCGGATAAGAAGCGATTTATAGAACAAGCTTTTGTATGCACTTCATAAACGGTGTTTTTCACCGCCTCTGCTATCTCTAAAGTCCACCTTTTGCATGGGCGACCTTTCACTTTGTATCCACTGTATGGAGTAACATTGCTCTTTGGGGTGCACTGTCTGTCGGTAATCTGTTTATGTGGCCAAACCATTTCATGTGTTGTTTCTTGATGAGGTTGAGTACTGATGTTGTTACTCAACTTGTTTTCCTGACTGAACTATCATGACTTTCAATCTAAGTTGTGTTAGAACATGAAATTAACGAAGACTTGAGATTCTCTGATTAGAGTATTTAAACATATTGATAACATGAATGGGATTAGAATAACTTACTTAGAGGTAACAAGATTTGACATATGAAACCACATAAACTCATACTTTATGATTATGATATATGATTTGTTGTTTCTAGTGGAGTGCAAGTTTATATGAAACAAATAAGACATGCATATTGAGGAGCATTGGCTCATAAATAACATGTCCTGGGAGATTAAATATTTTGGCCACATTAAACGACACAGTGGTTTGGAGAGAATGATAATGGAGGTCATGGTTCCTGGAGTACGAGGTAGGGGATGACCGAGACGAAGGTGGCAGTAGGACATCAAAGAGATCTTGAACATGACGCTGGAGGAGACAGGAGAACTTGTTAGAGACAGAGAGTTTTTCAGGCGGACTTGGTTGAACAGTAAGCTCTACAAGGGACATGCTACTTGATGATGATGAAACAAATGATTTGTGAATGTATCTTGACTTCGTAATTAACAACAGCGGAGATTGTACAGAAGAAATCGGAAGGAAACTGATCATGGCATTTCAGAGGGTGGTTAATATGAAAAAATTATGGAATAACATGCAAAAAAAAAAATGAAAATTCCGAAGACATGAATTGTTTCCTGTGACACCATGCAAACGTGAATCGTGGACATTATAATGCAAACATTTAAGACTAAAATCAAATCTTTTAAAAAAAATAGTGATGCAAGAACATTCTTAGAATGCCTTGGACAGAGTAGAGAAAAATAGACGTCAGACAGCGTAATATTGAGGAACATTGGCTTATAAATAACATCATATCTTGGAGACTGAAATAGGTTGGTGACTTTAAAGATCATAGTGGTTTGGAGAGAACAGTTTGGAGAGGTCCATGGTTTCTGCAAGATAATGCAAGGGATGATCAAGACGATTATGGCAACATGACATTAAAGGAATCTTGAACATTATCATTGTTAATTTTGTTCTATGTTTTGATTGATAAGTCAATTAGTCATATTTATATATATATCAATCTCTGTAACATTTCTTTGTTGACAGTGTTCGTAGTGTCATGCACAAGCATCTGCAGAAAGTGAATGAAGTGACTTTTGATAAGATCTTCAATCAACGGATAGGTATGTATCTACTTGTCTGTCATCCTGTTGTTTCATCAAGTAATATTGACAAATATATAATTATATGTCTACACTTGTGTCTTCCTGTTTGATTTCTCAATGTTTGCAAACATAATAAATAATAATAATCATTTCAGTTCCATCTGGAGTACAGATCCTCAATATACATTCTCCATTCGGTTCTACTCTATACATTTTCCCTTTGGTTCTATCACATACATTCTCCCTTTGGCTCTGTTCCATGCCATGCTTTTGTCCAGTCTTCCCAATACTGGTTTCTAGCTCTCAGTTGTGTCCAGTACCTACTTGCAGCTATACCTTCCTCTGACTTGTTTGGGGTTTTTATTTTGTTTCTTGAATGTGTTTTTTTAAGTGTTTGTTGAGATTTTGAGTTGTGTGTTTTTGTAAAGGGTAAGGTAATCAACATCACTATCCAACCTTGATTCAGTGCTATCTTACAATATTTATGTTAGATTACAGTGTAAGTGAGGACATGCTTCCTAGAAGGTGAGGCAGAGGGCCATCAATATAACCATGGCAATGAGACATTAAGGGAATCATGACCATGGAGGAGGTAGAAGAACTGGCAAGAGATCTAGAGTTTGTCAGGCACATGCTGGGATGAAAGCAAAGTTCTACAAGGAAATGCGATGTGATGTGCAGTGTGCCTGTTCTGTCTTCCAACGTTTCATGGATCTACTCACAACATGAGCTTACTGGTTGAGTTTGATAAATTAAACATGTTTATTGAGTCTCACATCATTATTACCATCTACTATAGCTACAGCACAGGTGATCGTGACCCGATTCCATCCTTATATAAACTGCACTTATTTTATCTGTGTTACAATGATCTATTAACAAACTATCTGGTGTGTATGTGTTGTCAATGGTGTATGTGTTCTTGCACTTGATCAACTCAGGTAAGCAAAGCTGACAGACAAGCAATGATGGCTGCTGCTACTGTTGCTGAAACAGAAATAGCTTATGCCACAGAAAATGTTGTTGTTGTCAAGAGTTTTCCTTACTTATCACTGTTATCTTTTATTGTCCCTTGTTCGTTCTGTGCGGCTGTTGGATGCTGCCTTGTTGATGTCTTCCCGTACCAAAACAGTTAATGAAACCTTGCTGTTCTTGTATTAGCTAGTCTTACGTTCGTGAGCTGGGGGTCTCTATGGCTAAGTGTTTAAGCTCCTGCCTTCCCCTCCGAAGTTTGGGGGTTCGAATCCAGGCACTACAGTTCTGTTCACCAGTGCATTTTTCGAGAGATTTCTAGGGTTATTGCAGGAGCTACGGAGTTCTTACTTTGTGCAATACTCTCGGTAGATGACATGCCATTTCTGCAGAGAGGGACTGAGCCATACGGGTAAAACTTGGTGCAATGAAGTGAATCCTTCAGCTTTAGACTTTAGACATTGATAAGCTTCTAACCCTTCCCTCCCATATGCATAACTCTGCCTTGTCTTACCGTACCACATGATCCTTAGATTAACTGCTGGGATTCCATTGTATGTTCATGAGAAATGTGAGAGAGAGAGAGATCTTTATTAGTTGTAGATTTGTAGACATTGGTGTTTGTTCATTGTTTACAAAAGTGATGTTATCTCTCTATGTCCTGGAGAAGCAAGTCAGAGAGAATACATATTTCAGCAACGTTTGTGCCATTAAACCTATAAGGGAACAGTTATATCAGCAGATGATGTAGGATATTTCATGTAGGATATTTCATGAAGATATGACATGCATCTTGCTGCAAGTTTTCTTATCCTTTTTTCACAAGTGTCACCTTCCATCCTGGGCAACATTAGGTTGCAGTCTCAGAAGCGCTGTGCTCTGTCGATTGATGCTGTGAGTAATTACCTAATATAAGAGGCAGAGCTAAAATGGGCACCACCCAGAGTACTGTGATGTACGTTCTAGTGACTTGTTAAAATAAGCAATTATAAACTTACAAAATATTTGTTAGGTGAGTCCTAACATGTCTCATCCCCTTCATATTGAACTTCTTGGACCAAAGCAGTTCCCCAGAGCACATCCTGAAAGACTGCCCAGTCTGAGCAGTGTGAAAATGGAGGTCTGGCCAACAGAAACAACCCTACAAAACAAACTATGGGGGGCCGGTGAAGACCTCAAGCACACCGCCCTTTGTATGACACATACCGGAGTAGTGGCATAGCAGAAGTTGATCTCAGAAGACCTCAAGCGCACCACCCTGTTTATGACACATACTGGAGTAGTCGCATAGCAGAAGTTGATCTCAAAAGACCTCAAGCGCACCGCCCTGTTTATGACACATACTGGAGTAGTCGCATAGCAGAAGTTGATCTCAGAAGACCTCAAGCGCACCGCCCTGTTTATGACACATACTGGAGTAGTCGCATAGCAGAAGTTGATCTCAGAAGACCTCAAGCGCACCACCCTGTTTATGACACATACTGGAGTAGTGGCATAGCAGAAGTTGATCTCAGAAGACCTCAAGCGCACCACCCTGTTTAGGACACATACGGGAGTAGTGGCATAGCAGAAGTTGATCTCAGAAGACCTCAAGCGCACCACCCTGTTTATGACACATACTGGAGTAGTCACATAGCAGAAGTTGATCTCAGAAGACCTCAAGCGCACTGCCCTGTTTATGACACATACTGGAGTAGTCGCATAGCAGAAGTTGATCTCAGAAGACCTCAAGCGCACCGCCCTGTTTATGACACACACTGGAGTAGTCGCATAGCAGAAGTTGATCTCAGAAGACCTCATGCGCACCCCCTGTTTATGACACATACTGGAGTAGTCGCATAGCAGAAGTTGATCTCAGAAGACCTCAAGCGCACCCCTGTTTATGACACATACTGGAGTAGTCGACTAGCAGAAGAGGATCTCAGAAGACCTCATGCGCACCGCCCTGTTTATGACACATACTGGAGTAGTCACATAGCAGAAGTTGATCTCAGAAGACCTCAAGCGCACTGCCCTGTTTATGACACATACTGGAGTAGTGGCATAGCAGAAGTTGATCTCAGAAGACCTCAAGCGCACCCCTTACACAACTCTAGTTTTATGACCACCATCACTGGAGTAGTCGCATAACAGAACTTGATCTCAGAAGACCTCAAGCGCACCACCCTTTGTATGACACATACTGGAGTAGTCGCATAGCAGAAGTTGATCTCAGAAGACCTCATGCACACCGCCCTGTTTATGACACATACTGGAGTAGTCGCATAGCAGAAGTTGATCTCAGAAGAAGAAGCAGAATTAACTTCTTGAGTATGTATAAAGTATACCTGGCTATTTGATAAAGACATCTTCTTTGCCCGTGTGGTGCCGGGGCCAACAAGGGCAGCAAAGAATAGTACCACTTCAATGCATGTCGTAAGAGGCGACTGATGTAGGCCCTAGGATGCTACCTTAGTAAATAAAAAGCAGCGCCAAAATCGGATGTGCTCGCCTACTTGTAGGCGCATAACTGGCACAACGTACAATCGCTCTTAGGCTCAGATCACATACAAATCACACTGAGTGGTTGGCAAGTGGTCGATATGGAGCGTTCGAAGAAGAAGAAGATAAAGACATCTTTTCCATAGACAACAGACTGAATGAGATGGGACAGACTAAATGAGATGGGACAGACTAAATGAGATGGGACAGACCAACTTCAACTTGTAGAATGATGATGGAAAAGGGGGAAATAAAAGATGACAAATTATCATGGGGTACCATTGGTAGAAAGACATCAGACTAGGAGAAGGGAGCAATGGGAACCACCTGTGATTATTTGATATTCTTGAACTATGTAATGAAGATAATATAGAGATATGTTAGTATTTGATATTCTTGAACTATGTGATGAAGATAATATAGAGTTATGTTAGTATTTGATCCACGGTCCACGGCTATCGTGGGTCCACGGTCCACGGCTATCGTGGGTCCACGGTCCACGGCTATCGTGGGTCCACGGTCATTGCCAGCCTTTCTCTTGACGAAGAAATCAACGCTCGTATAGGAGTGCGGCTACTACATTCGGCATACTATCAAAGCGAGCGTGGGACAACAAAAAATTGACATTGCAGACGAAGACTCAAATATATCGAGCCTGTGTAATTAGTTCTTTACTATATGGCTCAGAAACATGGACAGCCTACTCAAGACACGAGAGGAGACTTAACATCTTTCACCTTCTATGTCTCCGCAAGATTATGAACATCAGGTGGTACGACAAGATAACCAACTCTGAAGTACTACAACGTGCAAATCTGTCTTCCATCATGGGCATGCTCAGCAGTAGACGACTAAGATGGTTGGGACATGTGAGAAGAATGAAACTTATCGCATGTGAACTTTCGGAGAGAGGAAGAGGCACCAGGGCAGACCACTGCTCAGATATAAAGATGTCTGCAAAACCTCAATGAAAAACTTTTCTATAGATCCCAGCACATGGGAGGGACTAGCTGATGACAGAGTTGTGTGGAAAGCCAAATTACGGAAGGGCGCAGTCTTTTGAGAAGAGACTTATGTACGAGCTGAACAACAAGAGAGAAAAGCGAAAACTCAGAAGTTGTCACAGTAAAACACTTGCCTATTGACCGTCTGTAAAGATGAAAAGGGCCATATAGTATTTGATATTCTTGAACTATGTGATGAAGATAATATAGAGATATATTAGTATTTGATATTCTTCAACTATGTGATGAAGATAATATAGAGATATATTAGTATTTGATATTCTTGAACTATGTGATGAAGATAATATAGAGATATGTTAGTATCATGAAGAGTACAGTAAGTTTAGTCTCTTTTCCCTCCTTCTCCCTTCCTCCAATGATTATATTTTATTTTTGAACGATCGATTCAAGTTTGAGAAAGTAGGGTGCATGCATGCAAGAACCTGGCTTATAGAATTGATTGACAAGTCACTTACTAGATATGAACAACAACAACGTTCTACTGGTGACAGAAATTGTTGAGAAATGATTCTCTGTCATGTGCACTCTGTGTATGTGTACGTGTATCTCTGTGTGTGTGTGTATGTACGTGTGTGTGCGTGTATCGTGATCAATTGTATATCCATGATTGCTGCTCATGATATCTGACACTCCTTGCTGTATAACATAATTGGGATTTAGTCTATAGAGTAGTTCTCAAACTGTCATATGGGGAGTAGAACGTCACAACAGAGAAACTTTCAGGAATTAGCGAGACACAGGAACCGTCAGCATGTATATCCATGACTGCTGTTCATGATATCTGGCACTCCTTGCTGTATAACATAATTGGGATTTAGTTTATAGAGTAGTTCTAAAACTTTGCCACGAGGAGTAGAATGTCACATAAGTGAAACGTTCAGGAACCGGCGAAACACAAGAACCGTCAGCATGTATACCATTCGCCAGTTGATGAATGAAACTGAACACCTATGTGTCCGTCCTGGGCGCCATGAAGTCTGTTCTGTTAACTACTAGACAATGAAACTGATCCCTGTCGTGACACTAACACATTAGAACCACCGACATCACAGTTCTGTAGTCAAGTATATAATCAATAAGTTTAGTTTGTAATATTAATTGCAGCTTTGCAGGGCTGAGTCTAAGGCTGGTATGACGATACACTGTGATGTCGAGACGAAGAGTTGAGAACCGCTGGGTTATAGATTCTAAGAAAAGTGTCTGCACACGGGACTTTGAATATAGTGGGTGTGTGACATTAGGAGAGTTGGGTAAGATATAGGAATAGAACAGTACAGGAACCCACAGGGAAAGAGAAGAGGGAAGAGGATGAATGTACATGTGGAAGAACAGTACAAGAGCAAACAGTGGATGGTAGTAAGTAAAGCGTCTCAGCAAACCTGCTGCAAATAGAAGTTAGTGAAGTGTAGCAGCTGTAGCCCTATGTTAGTAGACGATGTAGCCATATATTGCACGACATTATAGCCCTATGTTAGAAAGCAATATATTCCTTATGTTAGAAATAAACTTGGCTGAACAGATGGGCCATGGGAGACACTGACAGAGAGGTCTACGGATACATGGCCAACCCAAACCCCACTGACAGCAACCACCTTACAAGGAGAGATCAGAGCACAATTTTTTTGGGACTCCAAACCCAACAGATACCAGTGGATAATCACATGAACAGAATTCAACCACAACGTACTCGCCTGTCAGCAACATGAGGACAGTAGATTGCTAAATTGAATGTTGATTATCAATAACCTCATTCATCCCTCTATTTCTCTCATTCTCTCTCTCTCTCTCTCTCTCTCATGCATTCCTCTACATGATATTCCCAAAATGTGTGTGTGTGTGTGTTACAGCTGACCAGAGAGAGACAGACAGACAGAGGGCACTAATCACATAGTTCTATTAGCTGTTCGACTTCTGGCCTGTCTAGTCCTCTCTCTCTTTCTCTCTCTCTCTTTTTCCTCTCTCTCTCTTTTTTTTCTCTCTCTCTCTCACATTCCTTTTCCCTGCTTCTCAAAATGAAAACTAGTGAATAAGTCACAAATTTCAAAAAGGACAATTCACCGGTAAAGAAACTTTCACAGAATGAGTTGAAGGTGAGGACTTGACATGTCTAACTCAAACGTACAGCTATTCTGTAATGTTTAACTCTATGTGCTCTTTATGTATAGTTTCCATGAAGCTGTTCGTGACTGTTACTCTATGTACAGCTGTTCTGTAACTGTTTACTCTATGTACATCTGTTCTGTAACTGTTTACTCTATGTACATCTGTTCTGTAACTGTTTACTCTATGTACAGCTATTCTGTAACTGTTTACTCTATGTACATCTGTTTGTAACTTTTACTCTATGTACAGCTGTCCTGTAACTGTTTACTCTATGTACATCTGTTTGTAACTGTTTGTCTATGTACATCTGTTCTGTAACTGTTTACTCTATGTACAGCTGTTCTGTAACTGTTTACTCTATGTACATCTGTTCTGTAACTATTTACTCTATGTACAGCTGTTCTGTAACTGTTTACTCTATGTACATCTGTTCTGTAACTGTTTACTCTATGTACAGCTGTTCTGTAACTGTTTACTCTATGTACAGCTGTTCTGTAACTGTTTACTCTATATACAGATGTTCTGTAACTGTTTACTCTATGTACAGCTGTTCTGTAACTGTTTACTCTATGTACAGCTGTTCTGAAAATAAAATGTTGGTTTATATTTGTTCCATTTCCACAGGATTTTTATTATTCAAGGATTTTTGTGAAAATGTGTATGATGAACCAGTACCACAATTGAAGTTCTATGAAGAGGTCAGTGTACATATATTTATTTAATTCATTGGTTTAGTTACAGCTTTTCTTGTTGTTGATTTGGATTCTTGTTTCATTCGATACATAATTAGTGAACACATGTTTCTTCTTATCTTGGGCTATCCATCCACTCCAACTTCTTGTTGTTCAATGTCACCACGCAGGACATATGTTTGGTTTCATTGATGTCACACTATTATTGTTATTCTTATCTTGGGCTACCATTCACTCAACTCTGTTGTTCAGTGTCACCACACCACGAGACACTATGTTTGGTTTCATTTGATGTTTCCACACATTATTATTGTTATTCTTATCTTGAACCATTCCTTAACTCTGTTGTGCAATGTCATACCACACTCACGAGACATATTTTGGTTTATTTGATGTTTCCACATTATTATTGTTATTCTTATTTTGCTAACCATCCCTATAACTTGTTGTTCAGTGTCATCACCACTACCACCACTACACGAGACACTATATTTGGTTTCATTTGATGTTCACAATTATTATGTATTCTTATCTTGTCCATCCTATAACTTGTTGTTCAGTGTCACCACCACCACAACACACGAGACACTATGTTTGGTTTCATTTGATGTTTCCACACATTATTATTGTTATTCTTGTCTTGGGCTAACCATTCACTCTAACTTCTTGTTGTTCAATGTCATCACCACTACCACCACTACACGAGACACTATATTTGGTTTCATTTGATGTTTCCACATATTATTATTCTTATCTTGGCTCCATCCTATAACTTGTTGTTCAATGTCATCACCTACCACTCACACAGAGACTATTTTTGGTTTATTTGATGTTTCAATATTATTGTTATTCTTGTCTTGGGGTATCCATCCACCAACTTCTGTTGTTCAATGTCACCACCACCACACACGAGACACTATATTTGGTTTCATTTGATGTTTCCACATATTATTATTGTTATTCTTGACTGTCCTAAGCTAGATCCACGCATAATATGTCTCATCTCACAAGATAGTGGTAGTAGTAGTAGTAGATGATGGTACTGCTGTTTATGGTGTACGCTTGTCTAAGGATTCTCGCCGCAGGAGTCGCTTCACGTCGCACATTTGTCACATGATCTCTGTCAACAGTTTACATTAGTTACATGAGGGGGAAGAGGGGGTGGGGCGTTATCAACTTTGTTAATCAAGTCTATCGGGGATTTCCTGTGGTTTAAATACGTCATATGCGTTACATATTTAAACAGTTTTCAATGGTTGTCTATAAATGTTTGGACAATAAAGGGATAGCACAGAGCCAACTATAAACTTATAGAGTTGGCTGTGGATAGCCTGTAGACCATAGATTCCTAAACTTTTTCGGCCACCACCCACTTTGCACAACATACACTTTATAACGCCCTTCCACATTATAACAGTTTTCCAACGCCCCTCGACATATATACATACTCTATTTTCTCTTTGACATAGAAAATTAATATATATTTTTGAAATACATGGTCAATTTTCAAATGATTATATGCATGAAATTGAAAGTTGAAAAGATGGATCGTGTAAGACGGGCGTAAGATGAATTTAAATGGAGAATTCAAATTTTTAATGATTATTCAATCGCAAAATCACGAAAATAATGTATTTTAAAATATATATTATTAATTTCTTCTTTAATGATCCACCGACCCTAATCGCATGAACACTCTTCCCCATTCTTCTGAACCCACTGTCGCCCTCCTGAACGCTTCAGCGCCCACTGGGGGTACTGCCCACTTTGAGAAACGCTGCTGTAGACGATGTGTGGATGAGTTTGTTTACCCACAGCCACCTTTAAGCATTCTTCAGGCCGAAGTTATCACCAGGGAAACCTCGGCCTGGTTTTGATTTGGAGTCTGACTAGTTTCGCTACAGAGTTATTTTGTCCTCTGTACGATATTCCTTAATATAAAGCCATCAGACATGAGTATAAAAGTGAAAGCAGATGTGACTGTACAAGTATTTGTTGGAAATGAAATTAAGGACATACAATGTAAATGGATTCTAGATAAGAACAAACTTGTGAGATGGTCACGAACTTCAATTTTATTTTAATCAAATGACTATGGTTTTTTATTTATATTCAACACAGAAATAGTTTCCAACAATTTATTGAAGAAGTAAAAAGTAATTTACAAGTATCGCAGAACGACAATTGTTTTATAATGACTAGTCTCTTCATCGATCTAAGATGAGTCTGCTTTAGTTACTGCAATCTTCTATCGATCATTAAGATGGGAGTCGCTGTGTATAGTTTTACTGCAATCTTCTCTTCTATCGATCATTAAGATGGGAGTCCGCTGTGTATAGTTTTACTGCAATCTTCTCTTCTATCGATCATTAAGATGGGAGTCCGCTGTGTATAGTTTTACTGCAATCTTCTCTTCTATCGATCATTAAGATGGGAGTCCGCTGTGTATAGTTTTACTGCAATCTTCTCTTCTATCGATCATTAAGATGGGAGTCACTGTGTATAGTTTTACTGCAATCTTCTCTTCTATCGATCATTAAGATGGGAGTCACTGTGTATAGTTTTACTGCAATCTTCTCTTCTATCGATCATTAAGATGGGAGTCACTGTGTATAGTTTTACTGCAATCTTCTCTTCTATCGATCATTAAGATGGGAGTCACTGTGTATAGTTTTACTGCAATCTTCTCTTCTATCGATCATTAAAATGGGAGTCGCTGTGTTATTATTAACGGCAATAGAAAGAAAGAAAAAACTCACCAAAACATTTCAACAGATGCTTGAACCTACGTCCTTATAACTGAGGGATCAATGTCTAACCACTCGACCAGTCACAAGAAAACTTCCAAGTTGTGTTTTAATATAAGATAATTACGCTGTAGCATGGCCATATGATTATAACATTTGCGTCTAATACTATACCACTCCCCCATCTGTTTGAAATCTATGTCTTATATAGTTTTCTACATACTTCTATAAACATATTATAACTGTGCCGCCAAGTCGATGTGTAAGCCGGGCCTTTTTTAGCTCATCACTTACGCAAATTTAAAAAAAAAATCTTATCTATAAACATGTTTTTCTCTCTCATCCACGTACATCTGTTTTTCCTCTCTCATCCACGTACATCTGTTTTTCCTCTCTCATCCACGTACATTTTTTTTCCCTCCCCTTTTCCACGTACATTTGTTTTTCTCTCATTCACGTACATCTGTTTTTCTCTCATTCACGTACATCTGTTTTTTCTCTCTCATTCACGTACATCTGTTTTTTCTCTCTCATTCACGTACATCTGTTTTTTTCTCACATTGACGTACATCTGTTTTTCTCTCATCCACATACATCTGTTTTTCTCTCTCATTCACGTACATCTGTTTTTCTCTCATTCACGTACATCTATTTTTTTAACCAGCAATATTTCAATCTGTCCTAACACGTCATCTGTGTAGGACATGTTCTAACACACCATGCCAGTAATACACACATATTCTAACACACGTTATGCGGGTAGCACACACATATTCTAACACACGACATGCCAGTAACACACACACATTCTAACACACGTCATGCGAGTAACACAAATATTCTAACACACGTCATGCGGGTAACACACAAACATTCTAACACACAAATATTCTAACACACAAATATTCTAACACACCTCATGCGAGTAATACACACGCATATAATAACCCGGATATAATATACCCAAGTACTTTCATTCTAAGATGTACTTGAAAATTTAACCGTATTGTATCACCCACCTCACCCAGTCGCATTTTTGTTCACTTTCTACACGTTATCAGACATTTTGTTTGTTTGTTTGTTTGTGTTCGTTCTTATCAAGCAAGTTAACCACTCTTTGGGTTATGTGTGGTTTACACTGAGAACGGGAGTGCATTACGCTTCCATTAGCCCCCTACGGCATGTAAGACAGACAGATCCCCATTTCGACCACCGTTTGTTTATACATATTGTCACTCTCATCAGGTATTACTGTTATCACAAGTCTACACAAGTGTAGCTACTGTATTTCACGAAATTTGCATTCCATATTGGTCGTTAAGGTGGCGTCTGTGGCCTAGGGGATAGTGACTCGGTCTATTAACTCCGACGTTCTGATTTCGAATCACGCTGCGGACAGTTTTGTTGCAAATTGTTTCTCGTGGATTTTTACAAAAAGGACGATGACACCACTCGTTCAGAAAGCAATGGCAAACTACTGAACGTAATAATGCCTAGAAAAATCACCAACACCGTTAAAAAGCTGGGGCTGATTTGCAAAGTACTGTAAAGGATATGCTATTAACTTTTTTTTATTGGTCGTTAAAGTAAGAATTGGAGGACTATTGTAGACATTGTCATCGAAAGCTAGCTTGATTGATTGTGTGTCTCTGTCTGTGTGTGTGCCTGTCTGTATGTGTGTGTGCCTTTGTGTGTGCAGAAGAACGGTAGATATAGATGGATGGATGCTGCGGGTTGATCTAAGACATAGATTCCCAAAGTTTTCGGCCCACCGCCCACCTTGCACGACATAAACTTTGTAACGCCCTCCCCATTATAACAGCTTGCCAACGCCCCTCATATATATATATATATATATATATATATATATATATATATATATATATATATATATATACTCTATTTTCAATTTGACATAGAAAATTGATATATATTTCTGTCATACATGATTATTTGTTTTCAAATGATTATATGCATGAAATAGAAAAATTGCTGAAAAAATGGATCGTGTAAGATGGGCATAAGATGAATTAAAATGCAGAATTCAAATTTTTAATGATTATTCAATCGCAAAATCACGAAAAAAACTTCCCCCATAAGCTTCTGAACCAACTATCGCCCCACTGGAAGGCTTCAGCGCCCACTGGGGAGGGGGTTACCGCCCACTTTGGTTAAGGCGGATCTAAGAGGAGTAAATGTTTGTCGACGATGTGTAGCCATTTCAGGTTTCCGTTCATAAACCAGTTTAGAGATTACTAGAGAAAGGTTATTCGTTTGAATCATTCTGTCTGTGTGCACACAATCTTCCCACTAAGACATTCTGTAGAAATTGAGTAAGTAACGGCATCAAAATTGCCAGACTGGATATTAGCAGCTTGAAATTTAGTTACAGAATGCACACAAAAAAGAAGCAGTGATTAAAAAAAATTTATTTATATATATAAAATCAACGCTGCCTATGACGCTGAGAAACGATATATATATATTACGTGTTAATGAAGATACCGAAGTCACACAAGTTAATTTCTTCATGATGAGAGCTGATCTACTTTCAACCAACTGTTCACTCTGACCTACCAGACACCTTTAATTTGACACTTAACACTTTAATACTGTACACACCTCTGTCTGTCTGTAGGTACTGTGTTATATCCGTCCTCTCTTTCATCCCCACAACATGCTTCACTCTTACACTTATCACTTTACCGTACACACCTCTGTCTGTCTCTCTGTCTATCAGTACTGTGTTATATCCGTCCTCTCTTTCATCCCTACAAAATGTTTCACTCTTACATTTAACACTTTTATACCTTAGACACCTCTGTCTGTCTGTATGTCTGTCTGTCTATCAGTGCTATGTTATATCCGTCCTCCCTCTCATCCCCAAAATGCTTCACTTTTATAACTTACACACGTCTGTTTGTCTTTCTGTCTGTTCGTCTGTCTATCAGTGCTGTGTTATATCCGCCCCACCCCTCCTCACATCCCCCACAAAATGCTTGACTAGCTCACCTCTAATCAAGTTAGGCTCCGGAAGAAATTATATCTCACTCTTGCCATGCCCTTATTGGAAGAAAGCCAGAATTAGATTTACAGCATCGCGCGCTCTCTCTTTTCTCTCTGCTTTCGGAGTGATTTAAGCACTTTCAATGTTGAGTCTGTACTTTCTTCTCCACACATTTCTTCTCACTTCACATTTAAGCAGCAACAAAATACAATAGAATAAAACTACAATACAATAGAACTGATTAACTACAATAACCTTCTACTCCTTCTTAAATGATACATGCCCCATCTTTGCATTGTCTATGTCCTTTCTAACTGCGTATACTTTCCATCTCTGTAGTCATCATCATCACATAGCTTGTCCTGAACAGAAATTTGTCACTCTAACAGTCCTACAGAATTGATCTTTTGGCTCTCATAGGCTAGATGTCTCTCCTCTATAACCGTCGTGCTCAAATCATCAGTTACATACTGGCTCCATCTTCTCCGTAATAGAGTAATAGACGTGTTATTTCTAGCCATCATTTTATCATTAGGCTATATATTCCAGCTCTTTTACCATCTATTTACTTATAGTCTGTGTTCTCTCTCTCTCTGTCTCTCATCACCATCACACATGTCCATCTCATGTTTGTGCTCCATCATGTGTGTGTGTGTGTGAGAGAGAGAGAGAGATAGAGAGAGAGCACCCCTGAAGCTAAAAGTAGAACTCATTACAGCGTAAATCTATTTTACCACCAACATGATGATGATGATAGCTTGTGTATCTGTGATTAGACATCTTTCAGTGCCACCATCTTGAATATGATCTTTGATAACACAATGTTACTCCTCGAATATGATCTTTGATAATACAATGTTACTCCTCGAATATGATCTTTGATAATACAATGTTACTCCTTGAATATGATCTTTGATAATACAATGTTACTCCTTGAATATGATCTTTGATAATACAATGTTACTCCTTGAATATGATCTTTGATAATACAATGTTACTCCTTGAATATGATCTTTGATAACACAATGTTACTCCTCGAATATGATCTTTGATAATACAATGTTACTCCTTGAATATGATCTTTGATAATACAATGTTACTCCTTGAATATGATCTTTGATAACACAATGTTACTCCTGAAGCTAAATAGAATCATTTGATAAACAATGTTACTCCTGAATATGATCTTTGATCATGTATTGACAATGTCTTTACAGTCCCTTGAATATGATCTTTGATAATACAATGTTACTCCTTGAATATGATCTTTGATAACACAATGTTACTCCTTGAATATGATCTTTGATAATACAATGTTACTCCTTGAATATGATCTTTGATAACACAATGTTACTCCTCGAATATGATCTTTGATAACACAATGTTACTCCTTGAATATGATCTTTGATAACACAATGTTACTCCTCGAATATGATCTTTGATAATACAATGTTACTCCTTGAATATGATCTTTGATAACACAATGTTACTCCTTGAATATGATCTTTGATAACACAATGTTACTCCTTGAATATGATCTTTGATAATACAATGTTACTCCTTGAATATGATCTTTGATAACACAATGTTACTCCTTGAATATGATCTTTGATAAAACAATGTTACTCCTCGAATATGATCTTTGATAACACAATGTTACTCCTTGAATATGATCTTTGATAACACAATGTTACTCCTTGAATATGATCTTTGATAACACAATGTTACTCCTTGAATATGATCTTTGATAACACAATGTTACTCCTTGAATATGATCTTTGATAACACAATGTTACTCCTCGAATATGATCTTTGATAATACAATGTTACTCCTTGAATATGATCTTTGATAACACAATGTTACTCCTTGAATATGATCTTTGATAACACAATGTTACTCCTTGAATATGATCTTTGATAATACAATGTTACTCCTTGAATATGATCTTTGATAACACAATGTTACTCCTTGAATATGATCTTTGATAATACAATGTTACTCCTCGAATATGATCTTTGATAATACAATGTTACTCCTTGAATATGATCTTTGATAACACAATGTTACTCCTCGAATATGATCTTTGATAACACAATGTTACTCCTTGAATATGATCTTTGATAACACAATGTTACTCCTTGAATATGATCTTTGATAACACAATGTTACTCCTTGAATATGATCTTTGATAACACAATGTTACTCCTTGAATATGATCTTTGATAACACAATGTTACTCCTTGAATATGATCTTTGATAACACAATGTTACTCCTTGAATATGATCTTTGATAACACAATGTTACTCCTTGAATATGATCTTTGATAATACAATGTTACTCCTTGAATATGATCTTTGATAATACAATGTTACTCCTTGAATATGATCTTTGATAACACAATGTTACTCCTTGAATATGATCTTTGATAACACAATGTTACTCCTTGAATATGATCTTTGATAATACAATGTTACTCCTTGAATATGATCTTTGATAACACAATGTTACTCCTTGAATATGATCTTTGATAACACAATGTTACTCCTTGAATATGATCTTTGATAACACAATGTTACTCCTTGAATATGATCTTTGATAACACAATGTTACTCCTTGAATATGATCTTTGATAATACAATGTTACTCCTTGAATATGATCTTTGATAACACAATGTTACTCCTTGAATATGATCTTTGATAACACAATGTTACTCCTTGAATATGATCTTTGATAACACAATGTTACTCCTTGAATATGATCTTTGATAACACAATGTTACTCCTTGAATATGATCTTTGATAATACAATGTTACTCCTCGAATATGATCTTTGATAACACAATGTTACTCCTCGAATATGATCTTTGATAACACAATGTTACTCCTTGAATATGATCTTTGATAATACAATGTTACTCCTTGAATATGATCTTTGATAACACAATGTTACTCCTTGAATATGATCTTTGATAATACAATGTTACTCCTTGAATATGATCTTTGATAACACAATGTTACTCCTTGAATATGATCTTTGATAACACAATGTTACTCCTCGAATATGATCTTTGATAATACAATGTTACTCCTTGAATATGATCTTTGATAACACAATGTTACTCCTTGAATATGATCTTTGATCAATAACCAATGTTACTCCAGAAAAGACAAGAAAAGGCAATGTTACTCCTGAATACTTCAAAAAGAAAGATGAAATGGCTTGACATGTTACTGAGATATGAGACAAGAAAGCCTACAATGATAGCTCACTGAAATGAGAAAAGAAAAGGCGACCAGTTACTCATGACAGTATGATGAGAACGACAGATTTAGCTCCTGAAGTTGCACAAGTACGATGATCCTTCTGAACACACATGTGTACTACATGACTTGTAAGTCTCTAATGATCTTTGATAATACAATGTTACTCCTTGAATATGATCTTTGATAACACAATGTTACTCCTTGAATATGATCTTTGATAATACAATGTTACTCCTTGAATATGATCTTTGATAACACAATGTTACTCCTTGAATATGATCTTTGATAATACAATGTTATCCTTGAATATGATCTTTGATAACACAATGTTATCCTCGAATAGATCTTGATAATACAATGTATCATGAATATGATCTTTATAATACAATGTTACTCCTGAAATGTCTTGAACACAACTGTATTCGAATATGATCCTGATAATACAATGTTACTTCGATAACAGTCAGTCTAGACACAGTTCAATGGTACATGACAAGAAGCCTACGCTTACAAGCGAAAGTTATATAAAAGCAAGAGGAAGACCATGCAAAGATGGAGCGACGGCATCAAGAACAGCCTTACGAAAATGAATATCAGCTTACAAAGTGCCTTAAAACAAGCTTACACAAGATCACTACGTCCTCCCTCCCTTCCCCAACATTTATATAAAGAAGTAAATGGTGGAAGAGAAGAAGAAGAGACTCCTCGAATATGGTCTTCTCCATTTGCACCTAGTAAACTACCAACTACACTAATATGATGTATACAGTTTATCCTGGGAACATTTCTGTGTACTTTCATACAGAGGATTAGTAAAACATACAAGCTGATCAACCAACTTGGACATCAATCTTCCAACTGCATGGAAACACACACTACAATCGTTGTAGCATATTTGGTTCAGCACTGACAGTTCAATACGACAATCGACATAGAAATAGTAACACAAAAGTAAAGGAACCAATTATTATTATACCACGTTGTTTATAAATGTAATACGTTGTTAGTCCCGTATTTTTCAATGACTATCGGCACGGCACATTACGGGTAATGTGGTCAACATCACGCCAACCACCTTTACTTCTTAGTGCTTTTCCTGGTACCCAATTAAGGCTGGGTCGACCCGAAAGCCGTTATGGTTGGTAATAATTTCACTGTCGAATTGAACCCGGACCTACTGCTGCCTTGTAGTTGATTAGGGACAATCAAAGGCTAGCGGGGCAAACCGTACACAAAGCTGGACGGTATTCAAACCAAGCAGTCCATTAACAAGACTGGTATAGCTGGGCAGATGACGCTCATCAGCCCGGGAGGGCAGGTCGTCTACGGGTCGCTGCCCTGAAAGACAATAGCAACCTGCTGCCTTGTGGGTTTTGGTTGGGGACAGCAAAAGGCAAGCGGAGAGCGAACCGTACACAAATGGTTGAAATCGAACACAACTCCCAAAGATAAGCACTCGAGCTCCAATTGGTACTGGAGGCTGTGCACGTACATCACGTTCTGATGTTTGGCTGTTTATATATCACAATAGAATGATACAAACGGCTTAAGAAGGATCGCGAGAGAGAGAGAGAGAACCCGGACCACAAAGATGTATAAGAAGCAAGTTCATTAACAACTACGCTACTGCAGCTCTCGACGATCGACAAAAGTGCTAAAAACAGTGAATGAAAAACTACTCTAAATCTCCCTTTCTCTTTTCTCTCTCTTCGCTCTCTCTCTCTCTCTCTCTCTCTCTATATATATATATATATATATATATATATAACACACACATATCTTCTCTCTCTCTTCTCTCTCTATATCTCTCTTCTTTCTTCATCTCTCTCTCTCTCTCTTCAACTAGTGTGTCATATCAATCTAATGTTTGTTTACTTACGCCAGATATACCAGCTTGAATGAAATGTTTACTTTCCTTGTTCAGTCTGGACCACACATACACACGTACAAGTACATCACGTATATCATCACACACAGCACACACTACACACCTGATACTATATATTTAAATACAATCTACGACTTTATCTCTTCTATTTCTCAATTCAAACACTTTCACATCTTTTTATAAATATTTTTTCTTATCAACATTTTATTCTCTGGTCTGTTCTGTTTGTTGTTGTAGTACAACTTATGATGATGTCTACCGTCCATTCTCTAGTGAAATCTTTGTTGTAGTACAACATATGATGATGTCTCCCTGTCCATTCTGTAGTGAAATCTTTGCTGTAGTACAAGTCAAACTCCTTCTTTCTCTTGTCCTTATGGCACACTCCGATTTCTGTATCTTTTTTACTACCCCACTCCTCCCATTTGTAATAACAACGTCTACCTTCTTTTTCCTCTACATTCGCCCGTTATAAATTCAGGCGTAGCCATTGCGGGCGTTTCTGACTGATTTTTGCGTGAAAGCCTGCTTACCGTTTTATTGGTTTCCCACCATACAGGCGGGAATTCTCCGACTTCAGAGGTAATAACAACGTCTACCTCCTACTATATTCTCTTCTGTCTATCCTACTCTCACATGTAATAACGTCTACCTCCTACTATATTCTCTTCTGTCTATCCTACTCTCACATGTAATAACAACGTCTACCTCCTACTATATTCTCTTCTGTCTATCCTACTCTCACATGTAATAACAACATCTACCTCCTACTACATGATCTTCTGTCTATCCTACTCCATGTAATAACAACGTCTACCTTCTTTTTCTCTCTGTCATCTACCCCATGTATAATCAACGTCCTCCTTTCTATATTTTTGCTGTCTATCCTACTTTCATTGGGATCACAACCTATTCTACTAATTCTCCTGACTTCAGATGTAATAACAACGTCTACCTCCTACTATATTCTCTTCTGTCTATCCTACTCTCACATGTAATAACGTCTACCTCCTACTATATGTCTCTCTGTCTATCCTACTCTCACATGTAATAACAACGTCTACCTCCTACTATATTCTCTTCTGTCTATCCTACTCTCACATGTAATAACAACTCTACCTCCTACCTACATATCTTCTGTCTATCCTACTCTCACATGTAATAACAACGTCTACCTCCTACTACATGATCTTCTGTCTATCCTACTCTCACATGTAATAACAACGTCTACCTTCTACTATATTCTCTTCTGTCTATCCTACTCTCACATGTAATAACAACGTCTACCTTCTACTATATTCTCTTCTGTCTATCCTACTCTCACATGTAATAACAACGTCTACCTCCTACTACATGATCTTCTGTCTATCCTACTCTCACATGTAATAACAACGTCTACCTCCTACTACATGATCTTCTGTCTATCCTACTCTCACATGTAATAACAATCATCTCACCTCTCTACTCTCTTCTGTCTATCCTACTCACATTAACATATCTACCTGTGCTACTATCTCAGCACTATGAAAATTGAACACCTGTTGCAGACATGCATAATCTACCAAATGGAAAACAGCGACAACGCCTAGTTGTCCATGGATATGCTGTCTATATACTCGTACAAGATATGAGTCTTCGTAAAGAATATGATGTCTTTTAGGTATACAGATATGCTGCTTATAAAGTATAGAATATGCTGTCTTTATACAAGTATAACAAGAATATGTGAATATCAGAAACATCGTTGGTACTATACCATGCATACAGTACATCGAGAAGCAAAGAATCAAGTGGTTCGGCCATCTAATGAGAATGGAACCACATTTACTACCATCACGTGCCTACAATAATGGACGCTCAGGCGCAGAGCACGAGGCAGGCCAAGAACACGATGGATAGATAACATCTCAGAGTCCCTACGAAAGCATGGACTGACAACGTCAAGCGCAACACGCCTGGCACAAGATAGAAAACTAACTCTTCCCACAACGCTTCATGGCAAATGTGGTTAAGATAAGATAAGATGAGAAGAATATGCTGTCTTTATTGAAGTATACCGGGAATATGCTGTCATGCCAGGGATAGCAAAAAATATTAAATACAAGTAAAACATAGTATCACACATAAGTAAAGTAGTCCAGACTTGCAGTCGGTCACGTGATGTGTATGATGTTACCTATACATAACATAGTACAGATGTCAGGAAAATCTTTATGAAATCTCCATGCCGTCTCTAAGCTGTCCCATGTAAGCAGTGATGAAATATTGACAATGTTGAGAGCTAGCTAGACAAGCTCAACTCTGTGTGTGTGTGAGTTATTATATCAGGTAATAACCAGAGTGATCGCCCCACCCTGCCGCCATGTTAGTTGACTAGGAGTAGTTAGCTTGCTATTTGATGGGAGCAGTAGGTGCTCTATCTGTATGTATGTGTGTGTGTCCCCGTGTGTATCTGCGATATCATTCTACTAAGCAAATCAGATATGGATTGTCTTGTCAGAGTTTTTTCTTGTTCAAGTGTTTATATATCAGTTTGAATGCATGACTTTTGTTTGGGGAAATGTTGAATTATCGCTATTTTCTACATGTTCTATTAGTAATATCCTCGCATGAATTACATGCCTCTCTCTCTCTGTCTCTGTCTGTCTCTATCCCTCTCTACCCCAGTTTAGTGGTGAGTACAGAAGAAGCTCATCAAATCTTACCCAAGTATAACTAGTATACGTGCATGGCGGAGTGGGGGTGAGGGTGTTTCTCGCTGGAATCTTGTCTCCGTCAGACAGAGCTGTTAGTAGACCAGACGTCCCATTGTATCCACTCACAGACACACGACAGCAAACATTTATCTAGATATGCGGTCTGAATACAGATGGAAACATATCATGCATGCTGATAGTTTAAATGTCTGTCCATGTGAGTAGGTAGACGCTCTCTCTGTGTCTCTCTCAAAGTTGAGAGCATCGATTACCAGTTGTTTATTCCTTACGTTGACTGTGTTGTTATTGATTTCTAGTTATACGACAAATATGATAACGCTCCAGTCTGTACACTTGTTCTGCTTGTGTCTATTGTTTAGACAATGTTTACTGAAGCTTCCATCGACTGACAAACTCTCTCCTAAGTCTTGTCTGATAGCAACATATTATACAGTCATAGCCCATCAGTTGGAGATGTCACAGTGAACTGAATCTGATGTCAGGGACATGCCAAATTTCATTGATAAAACCAGTTTTTGTGGGGATGGATGTCTACATAATAGTAATAATAGTATAGCATTGACTGAGTTGAGCAGTATTTGGTGATTGGTAACCTCTAGATAGTGTCGTATCAGACAGTATATCTCTTGTTCTTTTATTATTGTATGTTTGCAAGCGTTAAACGTATACATCAAGTCAGAGAGAGAGCGAGAAAGAGAACTGTATTTATCAGGAGTTTTGCTTAGCTGGCAGTATTATATCATCATCATCGTTTTCATCGTCATCGATGATTATCGTAGTTTTCACCATCATCATCATATTCGTCCTCATTTTTGTTCTTTTCCTCAATAATGTTTTGACTGACAGCGTCAGGATAAGAAGAGGTTTCTGGGGCGGGCCTTTGTGTGCGCTTCATGAACAATTTCTTTCGTCGCCTCTGCTATCTCTGAGGTCCACCTTTTCCGTGGACGGTCTTTTGCTTTGTATCCACTGCATCGGAGTAGCATTGCCCTTTGATGCGCACTGTCTGTTGGTAATCTGCTTATGTGACCGAACCGTCATCATCTAATGTGTGTTCCTCCAACCCACCAGTGCACACAACGTGTTAACCACTTTGTGACTTGTATGTGATCTGATCTAAGAGCGATTGTACGTTGTGCCAGTTATGCACATACAAGTAGGCCAGCACATCCGATTTCTGAGACGCTTTTTATTTACTAGGGTAGCTTCCCTAGGTCCCTACCTCATTCGTCTCTTACGACATGCCATGTTGGTGGCAGTGTTACTATTCGTTTCTCTACTTGCGAGCCATGACAACACACGGGCATCAAGATGATAATAATAATCAAACGTATCATCATACCAACAGGAAGCTGATACAGTAGCATTCTGGGATACACTGTCCCTACTGACATCATCAACTGATCAATATTTCTCTTTACAATTTGTACAATTGATATCAGAAAATGTACAGATAAGACAAGAAGAAAAAGAAATTATAGCAAGAGAAACTGAAACCTTACTTCTGGTATTAAACGTTAGGATGTCAACTTCGTGAGCAGGTACACATTCATATTTAAAAAAAAATTGTAGTCTTATAAATAACTTACCTGTTCACACCTGCGTGCGCCGCAGCGTGGAGATACCCATATGATGAAATCATGACAGATTTTGTTGATTGAAGTGTAGAGATATCGTTTGGAAAGTCAATCAAATCAGACAGAAATAGACAATGTCAGATCCAGTAACACACTCCTCAACATGTTTTTATTTCTTGTGATAAATAAGACTAGTCTGATATGTGAATATTTGATGAAGTTTCTCCAGATCTAATTTAATTTTTTTTCTTTCTATTTGCTATGCTCACTGCTGCTGTTATTTGCTTTGGGTATTATTCTATCGGAGGTATCAATATTTCATGCAAACAAAATCAGATATATATTTATGTGTGTGTGTGTGTTGATGTGTGTGTGTGTGGGACAGGCGTGTAAATAAAACATTTTAAATATTAATAGAGACATGAAGGGGAGTCGTTGAGTGCTCAGGTTAAGCACTAGCTATTATAATTATAGATTTCACTGCAAGATTGAAGATTGGTGAGGACAGAAAAGAACAACATAGGAGGTATATATGAGTAGGCTCATCAATCAATATCAAACTGGTACAGTTAGTCGCTGGACACTTGAAGATATTGCGAAGGACAGCAATGAAGATATTTGTAACTGCAACTGAACTGAAATTAGCTTCTCACTTCGAAGGTCATGTGTTCGCTTCTTTGCGTCAACCATTCAGGAACAATATTTGATGTTACAGCAGACCACGGTTAGGGGACAGTATAGTGACTAGCCCTTCTTCATGTAGCATGTCTTACAGAACGTTGCTCTCATCACCGTTTGGAAGACTTGATACCTAACCAATTCTTCCGTCTCCTCTTTCTTCATGTTCAACGTTTCTTTAATGTCCTCATTAACGTCGTCGTGATCGTCTCCTGCCTTATCTTCCAGGACCAAGTGTCCTCTATGAATGCTATCTTAAACCACTGTGACGTTGAAAGATGTCTACATGTATCATACATACATACATACATACATACATACATCATATGTGTAAGTCAAGATTTGACCAACAACACGTTACAGTTGCAATAGTTGTATGTCTGTGTCTCGATACTGATTCTAGCAATATCCTCCTACTACACTTGCTGCTGTTGTTGCTGCTACGTATGCTGACGACAAATGAAACCATTCATTGCATACAACATATTGTTGAGGTTGTGTATCGATCATTGACATCTATCTCTGATGTTAGCTGTTTGCATGTGCACGTGTGTGTGTGTATATATATGTAACCTTTCATTATATCCGCTTGGTTAGATCATCGATCATAATTCGGCTTTGGTGGAGAGAATACTTGGGAAGGGGGTTGTTGGATTGGGAAAGGAGGATTGTTGGAGTGAGGAAAAGGGGGTACGGTTATAGAAGAAAGGTATATATATATCTCGGGACTGTTTTTGTGATAGATAATTGTATTTTTGTGTTGTTGTGTTTTCTTACTGAAATTTCGATTACTTGACGAGCATAATATTGTCATTGAGGCTACAGTATTATGCATAATCTTTGTTTATTCAACCTTTTTGTAATGGATAATGTTTTCTCCTTATCAATGAAGACACCAGGAAAAAGTGGGTACAACATCAGTACTGAACTTCATCAAGAAACAACAAATTAAATGGTTCGGCCATATAAGCAGATTACCAACAGGTAGTGCGCCACAAAGGAAATGTTACTGCGATACAGTAGATACAAAACAAAAGGCCGGCCACGCAAAAGGTGGACCTCAGGGATAACAAAGGCAGTGTAAAACACTATTTTTGAAGTGCACACAAAAGCTTGTTACAGAAATCTCTTCTTACCCTGAAGCTGTGAGGCAAATCACGATTTGAGAAAAGAAAGAAAGACAAGGCGCATAGGGAGGCTCGCTCCAAGTGTCTACTTTTTCGACCTGACGCTGAACGTAAAAACTGGATTAGGGAATATATAGATATAATGTCTTCTCATAATGAAAATCAGGATTTTCGAACACAACTAGGGGGCGACTTGTCTGACCCTAGAACGCACATTAAAGCTCCCATCCCTAACTTAACGGCAAGAGTGGACAGCCAACTACATCTTCCACCTAGTACCTGGGAATAGACAATAGACCGACTACTATTATTAGACCAATTCTGTTAGACTACGAGTGCCGAACCAAATCTGTCTACGATTGCCACCCAGACACAATCTATAGAAGTAGATTTTAGTTCAATGTTCTGACGATGGAACACTTTTCTCTGTAGCTATAGTGTTGGTTCTGAATATCTCTGTCATTTAATCATGCCCGGCTCACATTTATGTCGGATTAAACTTGGACCGTCGCTAGTACCATATCTGTACCACTTTCTCTTTGAGAATCCAACTATTAAACAGTCTATCCACCACATGTGGTGTGTGGCGGCACATGATGATAGTGGACAATGACGTCACATGTGTCATGTATGATCTATTTATTCTGAGTTCCAAGTAGATTAAGGTTATCTTGATACTCACTAAACATTCACATATTTTTCTCTCTCTCTCTCTCTGTCTCTCTGTCCATCTCTCAGTGTCTGTCTCACTCGCTGTCACTCTCCGTTACACTCGTTGTTTGTGTAGAAGTTAGATAAAGATGAGCAACTCTTTGATCTATTGGTGAATAAATAACATAATGAAATCATGTAACGCCAGCTGTGTTGCAATGTCTGACTCATACAGTCTCTAGCGCCGTCTGGCGGATTCTTCTTATATAACCAACTTGTGTATGTGTGTTTCGAAAAAGGGTGGAGACTGCAGTAAAACTTGGAAAATAGGTAAACACGTAAAAACAAAGTACTACAGTTTTACAAAATACATAAACAGTGACGATAAACAGCAACGTTTCGACCAAAAGGCCTTTATCAAGCAAACAATACAACAAGAATGACAAATTTCGAGGAACACTACAAATGGACGATTACATGTGGAAACATAAACCTATCTGATGAAAATTGGGAATAAAAACGAACAACGAAATGAGTGCAACACAAAAACCGAAAGTGGAAAAGGAGAGGAACAATAAACAATATAGTGGATAAATGACACATATATGGAGCAAACACACATATAGATAACAAGGCACGAGATAAGACAGTACTAAGAAGCATAGGAATGTAATGCGTTGAGTCCAAGAGGTCGCAAAGTGCCATAGAATGAAATAAAACGGTTCTTCAGGGCGAATCGACTGCGATCATCGGAGGAACATGATCGGATGGCTGTGACCTGGACATCGTCAACTCCTGAATGGCCAGTATCATTGAAATGAGTGGCCACAGGAGTCACAGAGCATTGGCGAATATCGCGTAAGTGTTGGACGAATCGGTCACTGAGCCTCTTACCGGTTTCACCAATATAGGCCTTATGGCATCGTTTGCAGGTGATAGCATAGATGATATTGCGGACTCACACGTGAAACTGTCTTGAATGGTATAGGTAGCTTTTGGAAAGAGACAGTACGGGTCTGTATTACATATGCACATGTATTACAGCGCCGACGGCCACATTGGATGGTGCCAAAGTGACTCTGGATGTTAGGCTTGAGGCGACTGTGTACCAACAAATCCTTGAGGCTTCTGTCCCGTCTGTACGCCACCAAAGGATAGTGTTGGAAGACTGAACGTGTCTCAGGATCAGACTGAAGAATAGGGAGATGATGGTATAAGACCTTTTTCACCAGGGAACTATGAGGGTGGAAAGTTAAGATAAGTTTAACCCTGTCAGACTTGGGGGTTCTAAGTATGTGAGAGAAGGCCTCCTGGCGAGCAATTAGCTGAACCCGATGCATGGCAGATGTAAGCACATTCTCCGGGTATAGGCGCTGGCGGAAGAAATCAAGCATCTCATGAGCTCTATCAAGAAAATCGTCGTCCTTGCTGCAGAGGCGACGAAGGCGTAAGAGTTGAGAGAAAGGTAAAGAGTCACGACAAGCCTGGGGATGGAAGAGGTATACAGAAGAAAGCTATGTGTATCAGTAGGCTTGTAGTATACTGATGTAGTGATAGTGGATAGGCTGATGGTGATAGTGATGTCAAGAAATTGACACAGGAGGTAGAGATGTGAGAGGTGAACCGAATAGCAGGATTGAAGGCATTGATGAAGGTAATGAAGCGTGACAAATCGGCTTCAGATATATCGGTAACTCCAATACAATAATCGATGTATCTATGATACACGGACGGAAGAAGGCCATCATAGGTGTTCCATACTAAGTGTTCAAGATGACCCATGAATAGATAAGCATAGCTGGGTCCCATTTTAGTACCCATGGCGACCCCACTAATCTGTTCGAAGAACTGGAACCAGTTCTTATCTTAACTTTCCACCCTCATAGTTCCCTGGTGAAAAGGTCTTATTCCATCATCTCCCTATTCTTCAGTCTGATCCTGAGACACGTTCAGTCTTCCAACACTATCCTTTGGTGGCGTACAGACGGGACAGAAGCCTCAAGGATTTGTTGGTACACAGTCGCCTCAAGCCTAACATCCAGAGTCACTTTGGCACCATCCAATGTGGCCGTCGGCGCTGTAATACATGTGCATATGTAATACAGACCCGTACTGTCTCTTTTCCAAAAGCTACCTATACCATTCAAGACAGTTTCACGTGTGAGTCCCGCAATATCATCTATGCTATCACCTGCAAACGATGCCATAAGGCCTATATTGGTGAAACCGGTAAGAGGCTCAGTGACCGATTCGTCCAACACTTACGCGATATTCGCCAATGTTCAGACTCCTGTGGCCACTCATTTCAACGATACTGGCCATTCAGGAGTTGACGATGTCCAGGTCACAGCCATCCGATCATGTTCCTCCGATGATCGCAGTCGATTCGCCCTGGAGAACCGTTTTATTTCATTCTATGGCACTTTGCGACCTCTTGGACTCAACGCATTACATTCCTATGCTTCTTAGTACTGTCTTATCTCGTGCCTTGTTATCTATATGTGTGTTTGCTCCATATATGTGTCATTTATCCACTATATTGTTTATTGTTCCTCTCCTTTTCCACTTTCGGTTTTTGTGTTGCACTCATTTCGTTGTTCGTTTTTATTCCCAGATTTTCATCAGATAGGTTTATGTTTCCACATGTAATCGTCCATTTGTAGTGTTCCTCGAAATTCGTCATTCTTGTTGTATTGTTTGCTTGATAAAGGCCTTTGGTCGAAACGTTGCTGTTTATCGTCACTGTTTATGTATTTTGTAAAACTGTAGTACTTTGTTTTACGTGTTTACCTATGTGTGTTTCATACTGTTTCTAGCGCCGTCTGGCGGATTCTTCTTATATAACCAACTTGTGTATGTGTGTTTCATACCGTCTCTAGCGTCGTCTGGCGTATTCTTCTTATATAACCAACTTGTGTATGTGTGCTTCATACAGTTTTAGAATGTGTGCAATCGATGTTAGAATGTGTGTAATCGATTTAGAATGTGTGTAATCGATGTTAGAATGTGTAATCGATATAGAATGTGTAATCGATGTTAGAATGTGTGTAATCGATGTTAGAATGTGTGTAATCGATGTTAGAATGTGTGCAATCGATGTTAGAATGTGTGTAATCGATGTTAGAATGTGTGTAATAGATGTTAGAATGTGTGTAATCGATGTTAGAATGTGTGCAATCGATATTCGAATGTGTGTAATCGATGTTAGAATGTGTGTAATCGATATTAGAATGAGTGTAATCGGTATTAGAATGTGTGCAATCGATATTAAAATGTATGTAATCGATATTAAAAGTATGTAATCGATATTATAATGTGTGCAATCGATGTTAGAATGTGTGTAATTGATGTTACGATGTGTGTAATCGATGTTAAAATGTATGTAATCGATATTAGAATGAGTGTAATCGATATTAGATCGATGTTAAAATGTATGTAATCGATATTAGAATGAGTGTAATCGATATTAGAATGAGTGTAATCGGTATTAGAATGTGTGCAATCGATATTAAAATGTATGTAATCGATATTAAAAGTATGTAATCGATGTTAGAATGTGTGTAATTGATGTTACGATGTGTGTAATCGATGTTAAAATGTATGTAATCGATATTAGAATGAGTGTAATCGATATTAGATCGATGTTAAAATGTATGTAATCGATATTAGAATGAGTGTAATCGATATTAGAATGTGTGCAATCGATGTTAGAATGTATGTAATCGATATTAGAATGTGTGCAATCGATGTTAGAATGTGTGTAATTGATGTTACGATGTGTGTAATCGATGTTAAAATGGATGTAATCGATATTAGATCGATGTTAAAATGTATGTAATCGATATTAGAATGAGTGTAATCGATATTATAATGTGTAATCCATGTTATAATGTGTGTAATCGATGTTAGAATGTGTGTAATCGATGATAAAATGTCTGACTTATGTCTAATCGATATTTGGTTATGCATATCTCGTGTTTGGATGGTGTGTGCTAACAGATCAAGTATTGATACACCGCCATCACCACCAGCACCACGATCACATATCTAACCTTCTGTAATACATTGATTGTTTTCTACTCAGCAAACAGTTTCATCTTGTTGTTAATGCTGTTTATTCGTGCACTCTTCTTGTGTTAGCTGTGTTGATGTGTACTCACATGTTTGATCATATGTTCTCAATGTATCATCGTTAGCGCAATGTCCACATGTTTGCCGGTTACATTAGTAACGTCCTTATGTATTCTATGTTGCTATGTTCTCTCTCACACACACCCGCACACAACACTATATCTCCTCTTGTCTGTGTCATTATATTTCTTTGTTGCAGAAGAGACGTGCTATGAAGGCTATACTAATGATGGCCCATTGTTTTGTGGGTGTCTAGTTGGTCGCAAACACTAACACTAGTGACTAGGTGCAATTTAAAATGATGACGTAGTCAAGTGAAGTTTTGTTGAAACTTCTAGATTTATAACAGCGGAGGTTACCGAACTTTTGTGCAAACTCAGAAGATTTCACTAGCTTTCGACGTGTTGCGCTATGCCGTGAGTTGTGCAGGATCATACTCAACTGGGATCTATTTGGAGATACTGTAGTTCGTCTTCGGTTGTAGCACATTGTGCGCCCTAGAAACATCACCCGTTGACCGCACTTTACGATATGTAAATGATTTTAGTTTAGAGTCTCTTCCCTGATCGCTCCAGAACGACCACTGGTTGACCACTCTATGTGACGTCTGTGCGATTTAAACGTTAAGAGCACTGCAGACGTACCGGTACGATATGAAGACTGTTAGCTATGAGAGACATTGTGAAGATGCAGTCACTAGGAGATGTTGTTCGACTCGTGTGCGAGACAATCTTACGCAATGTGCAACTGCTTATACAGTACTACCTCATCTCATTGATAGCTTCTTCATCGATCCCTACCAATGTCTATAACCCTTATCCAATGTCAGACTTTGTCTTTCTCTGGCCTCCATTATTCACAGACATCGTCCTCATCAACATCAATGTTCCACTCATTATTGACCTAATCTCACCAATCGTTGTATTATACCCCAATCTTCCGGAATTATTTAATCCAGCTGATTTCTTCTTTGCTTACTGGCTCTCACGTTAATCTTTATTTGAACGTTCTTCATCGAGACACCTTCGTTTCTGGGAATAGAACAACTAAAGTACATTGTGACAACAACCATAGTGACAGTGACCAACGTGACAGCGACCATAGTAACAGCGACCTTGTCCGGCATGAGAAAACATTTATGCACAACTGATATGCACGTTCACATATATTTCTTTAATATCTCGTTCGGACTTTTGGCCAGGTCAGATTTATGCTATTTTTGGATTAACTGCTCCATTCGGATTATTGCAATTTTTAAATGAGTGCCCCTTTCGGATTATGACAAATGTTTGAATTATTGCCCCTTTCGGATTAGTGAATGTTAGTAATACTAGTTGTCTCCGTTTGTTAGAAGTTATTACTAGAGCTGACCTGTCGTGAGACGAGCTTTGATTGTTCTCATTTAGAGATGTCATCGATCTCTTCTTCTATGATTATATTGTTGCTGCCTGTGTCTGGCTGAAGATATATCAAGTAGTAACGGCAATCAGAATGCATACAAGGCGCCAGTTGTAACATCAGCAGTAAAACCATTGACTCATATGCGTACAGCTTATACATATATGACACACCGCTCGAGTGGTTACCGGGGCCCACATTTGGGGTATAAAGAATAGAACCACTGTTACCTGCCATGCATGTCGTAAGAGGCGACTAAGGAGGTTTGGCTGAAATCGGATGCATGTGTCCTAAACGTGTAGAAGTCTATGCGCTTAGGGGCCTACCAAACCAATGTGCAACGTATACACGTTCTTGGCAAAGATCAAACATATCACAACAAGTGATTAAAATTGGTCGTAAAGAACGAACGCAAAGAAGATATATGACACACATTTGTTTTGATAGAGTTCACATAGAGTATAGTATCCAGACATAGAGTATAGTATCCAGACATAGAGTATAGTATCCAGACATAGAGTATAGTATACATACATATAGAGTATAGTATCCAGCAGACACATAGAGTATAGTATCCAGCAGACATATAGAGTATAGTATACAGCAGACATATAGAGTATAGTATCCAGCAGACACATAGAGTATATTATCCAGACATATAGAGTATAGTATCCAGCAGACACAGAGTATAGTATCCAGCAGACATATAGAGTATAGTATACAGCAGACATATAGAGTATAGTATACAGCAGACATATAGAGTATAGTATTCAGCAGACATATAGAGTATAGTATCCAGCAGACATATAGAGTATAGTATCCAGCAGACATATAGAGTATAGTATCCAGCAGACATATAGAGTATAGTATCCAGCAGACATATAGAGTATAGTATCCAGCAGACATATAGAGTATAGTATCCAGCAGACACAGAGTATAGTATCCAGCAGACACATAGAGTATATTATCCAGACATATAGAGTATAGTATCCAGACATATAGAGTATAGTATCCAGCAGACATATAGAGTATAGTATCTAGACATACAGACTATTGTACTGTTAGTTCTAGTTCTATCTTATTGTTGCATTTATTTTCTATTGACAAATCTCTGATTGATTTCAACATGAACTTGCCACGCCCCGCTGCTGTATTTAGATATATAATTGTTAGATACATCCACACACAATAATCTTTCATCATATGGGAAGATGAAAATGTCAACTTTGATATGAAGAATCATATTTAGAAAAATATCAATGTTTGCTTCTCGATAGAAAATAGATTTCTCCTGTTAGTCTTGCATCGATTCATGCTTAGAACAGACATTTTTCTTGAATATCAGCACAAGACTGAATCTAACATTGAAACATTTACAAATAGAGTTAATCGTGTGTGTGTGTGCTGTATATGAGGGTATCCATTTAACAAATATAGTCTCTTATATAATGAATTCAATATGGGATGGATGATTTGAGCATAACACAAGCGGAGGCGGCATATCTGACTTATACAGGAGAGAGAGAGAGAGAGAGAGAGAGAGAGAGAGAGAGAGACTTTCCGAATTACTGTTAGGGTGATACAGTTCTGCTTAGGACTGTCTATTTGGTGAGGATGATGATGTGACCTGATATTTGTGTTTGAACATCTGCCCCAATGTTGTATATGCTCACTCCAGTGTACTCTAGCCAATAGCACCATTTTAGGAGATACTGTGACAGATGAATGTTACACGGACAATGGGGGCACTACATCAAAGTGGTAGAGAGAGATAGAGAACATTGAAAGTATCCCAAACAACATAACACTCACACACTAGGTACGGACACATCATCTTATACTACCAGTGGTTCTCCGAACAGAATCAGAAAAAGCGATTCAAAGATACACCCAAGAACTCGATGAAATCCTTTATCATAGATGTCAACAACTGGGAGAATGTTGCTCAAGACAGATCAGCCTGGCGCACACTTCTTCGACACGGTTCCTCGGCCTGCGAGGCAGATAGAACAGCACGGATGGAACAAAAACGTCAAAATAGAAAGGCAGTAAAACTTCCCACAAGTGCAAGTATACCTTGCCCACACTGTACCAGAACATTTCAAGCCCGTATCGGGCTTACTAGTCATCTACGCACACACAGACAAACATAACGCAACTACATTCCCTTGGATGAAAATTTGTGTGGTCATCATCACCCGTGATGTTACGAGCATCATACCACCAGTGGTTCTCCAAGTGTTTGAATCGACGACATGCTCAATGAATATTTGTTTAGATGTTGTTACAGCTACATTACTACTTGATACCTTCCACCATGAAAATACAATTTCAACCTACATTTGGTTTTTGTTTGTCAGCTAACACAGAATATCTGGCTACATTTTCTTAGTTACTACTTCCTCTAGAGCAGGATACAGCCGTGATATATTTGCTCTACTCTAGCGACGACTATAAGCAAACCATGCGATGCCGCTGGAAGCCTGGACGCACAGTGTGAAACACATATCTCTACAATGAGTACACACACGTACACATATAGATCATATGTGCACGAGAAACGAGCTTCAACTCACAAGTCGTTATATTTACGCACTTGCTGCCAAATGACCGTCTGTCTATTTATTGTCTAATGTCCTTTCCCAGGTGGATGATAAAATTGGTTGTCCACTCTTGCCGTTAAGCGTATGAGTGAGAGCTTTATTTTGCGTTCCACTGCCAGATGAGTCGCCTTTGTTGTGTTGTGTTTATTTAGTGTGCTCTTGATATTGTCTATCCATCCTTTTCTTGGTCTTCCCTTGGCTCTAGTACCTGATCTCTTTTTTATTGTATTCCATTCTCATTACATGTCCATAATCACTGCATTTATTTTCTTTCAATGTATTCGGTGCATGAAGTTATGCCCACTCTTCTTCTGAAGTCCTCGTTTCGTACTCTATCTTTCCTGGTAACGCCCACTGCTTACCTCAAACATTTCATTTCACACGACCGTCTGTAAAGACGAAAAAATGTCATTGACACTTATACACAGCTACAACGGGTCTAAAGGCAAAGGATTGACTTTACTGCACATAATTTCCCCCATATGGCTCTGTTACTGTTGGCAGAAATGTCACTCCGTAGCTCCAGCAACAATCCTAGTGATCTCATGAAAATAATTGCACATGTGACTCGGCCTGAATCAGAACCCATAAACTCCAGAACGACAGACAAACGTACTAACCACTTCACCATATACCCCTTACTCATAAGACGCTACCTTTATCAACTATTATCTGCATCGTACAAGTGGGCTGAGTTCAAGCACACACAACAAGCAGACATGCTTTCCTCCACCCCCCATCCCCCATCCCTAACAAAAGTAGACGAACACAAATGATAGCCCTCAATATATATATATGTGCTGTATGTGGTACTCGCATGTTTACCACATACACGCAACAACATCTAAACAAGCAACATATACGAGTATATATATATATATATATATATAGATAGATAGATAGATAGATAGATAGATAGATAGATAGATAGATAGATATATCTACAGTAAAGACACGCACGGCCCTTGCCCATATTTGCAACAACTCTACACTTGAACGCGTCACCATGTATCCACTTTATTTAGCAACTAGAGAGAGAAGCAAAAATGAAATTGGAAGAAGATTTGTTGTCATCGATTTTTTAATGCCATCAGATCAATATATATATATAACCAAGGGGAGGGGACGAGCTTTGACAAGGAGGAGAGACTGTACCATATGACAGATGGTAAGGGAAGTGGGGAAATATATGATTGAATCCCCTCATAAACCGTAATCAATGGTATGTGACTCGGTTTTTTTGGGGTGTAGTGTTGGTGACGGCGAACAAGCCAGGGCACATTTTGTGTATGTACCAATTCTGTCTGTCCTTGAGAGGTTCTCACATTGTGTATGTACCAACTGTGTCCTCGCCATGAGAGCAATACGAACAATACTGTACGCATGCAATCAGTGGTTCTCACATTGTGTATGTACCAACCTTGTCTTTGAGCGACTCTCACATTGTGTATGCACAAACTTTGTCTTTGAGAGGTTCTCACAGTGTGTATGTACCAACCTTGTCTTTGAGCGGCTCTCACATTGTGTATGTACCAACTTTGTCTTTGAGAGGTTCTCACATTGTGTATGTACCAGCTTTGTCTTTGAGAGGTTCTCACATTGTGTATGTGTATGTACCAACTTTGTCCTTGAAAGATTCTCACATTGTGTATGTGTATGTACCAAATTTGTCTTTTAGCGGTTCTCACATTGTCTATGTACCAACTTTGTCTTTGAGAGGTTCTCACATTGTGTATGTACCAGCTTTATCTTTGAGAGGTTCTCACATTGTGTATGTGTATGTACCAACTTTGTCTTTGAGAGGTTCTCACATTGTGTATGTGTATGTACCAAATTTGTCTTTTAGCGGTTCTCACATTGTGTATGTACCAACTTTGTCTTTGAGAGGTTCTCACATTGTGTATGTGTATGTACCAACCTTTGTCTTTGAGTGGCTCTCACATTGTGTATGTACCAACTTTGTCTTTGAGAGGTTCTCACATTGTGTATGTACCAGCTTTGTCATTGAGCGGTTCTCACATTGTGTATGTGTATGTACCAAATTTGTCTTTTAGCGGTTCTCACATTATCTATTTACCAACTTTGTCTTTGAGAGGTTCTCACATTGTGTATGTACCAGCTTTGTCTTTGAGAGGTTCTCACATTGTGTATGTACCAACTTTGTCTTTGAGAGGTTCTCACATTGTGTATGTACCAGCTTTGTCTTTGAGAGGTTCTCACATTGTATATGTGTATGTACCAACTTTGTCTTTTAGAGGTTCTCACATTGTGTTTGTGTATGTACCAACTCTGTCCTTGAAAGATTCTCACATTGTTTATGTGTATGTACCAAATTTGTCTTTTAGCGGTTCTCACATTGTGTATGTGTATGTACCAACCTTGTCTTTGAGCGGTTCTCACATTGTCTATGTACCAACTTTGTCTATGAGAGGTTCTCACATTGTGTATGTACCAGCTTTGTCTTTGAGAGGTTCTCACATTGTATATGTGTATGTACCAACTTTGTCTTTTAGAGGTTCTTACATTGTGTTTGTGTATGTACCAACTCTGTCCTTGAAAGATTCTCACATTGTTTATGTGTATCAGCTTTGTCCTCGCCATGAGAGCTATATGAAGACTACTGTATGCATGCAGTCAGAGGTTCTCACATTGTTTATGCGTATGTACCAACTCTGTCTTCACTATAGAGCTATAAAAGGCCTACTGAATGTATGCAGTCAGAGGTTCTCACATTGTTTATGCGTGTGTACCGTACCAACTGTCCTCACGTGAGAACTATGAAAAGAATACTGAATGTATGCAATCAGAGGATCTCACATTGTTTATTTGTATGTACGAAGTCATCATAGTACAATTATAAAACACTGAAGCAGTCAAGTGTGAGAGCGGATTATTCCATGAAAAGTGCCCAGATATCGACTATCCAGATATCAGCTACCCATACTGGCAAAGTTTACTCTATCCAAACAGTAACATGGTTACTTGGATGACAACGTTACATAGAGTACTATATAGATATCCACACATACAACATAAGGGGGTCAATGAGAAATGAACTAGTCTCCAAATCATTGATCTAGTCAGCTTATTGGTGATTGCGATCTCAGTGCAGGATATCCCCGGGCACTATAGGCACTTAAACCATCCAATCTAATTAGAAAATGCCAGCTCACACTAATTAAATTCCATCTTTTTCTGTTTCTAAAAATGTTACCTCCATGGCCACTCTCCAGAATTCGGTGTCCGAGTGATATCTTTAGTCACTTTACGTTCGTCTGGTTCGTGGACTTGTTGCTAATGTGCACTTTTGTGACAGAAAGTTATAAGTGTGCGCTCTGCATTGTCACCGTATTCACAGTACTAGTCAATATAACCCCAGTGGCACCTCATTCTCTCGCTCTAATCCTCTCTCTTTTCCCTTCCTCTCTCTCCTCATACTCTCCCCCTCTAGCTCTAATCCTCTCTCCCCCGCCCCTCTCTCTCTCTCCCTCTCTCCATCTCCCTACTCTCCCTATCTTCTCTCTCCCTATCTCTATCTTATATATATGTCAAGCTTGCTGGCTTAGGTGCACATATACATCCAGAACTTCATATATCTCTAGCACTGTAAACCAGTTTAATTATTAACTTTGTGCCATATCACAAGGTTCGTCTGTTGACTATATTTTCTATTGATCGTTCTCCATTTTGTCTTCAATCCATTATAACTGCTGTTGTTGTTGTTGCTATGTTATCTAGTATTCATCTTCTCATTCAGATCCCGAAACATGATGACCGTCTTTTCCTCATGCATTTATCTTTCTTTTGTGTATTCCACTATTTCAGTCCCTTCTCATTCTCATCATTATATGTTGATGGTGCTCTAACTATTCTTATAGTAGCACTGCTTCTCGGGGGAGTTTTCTTCCAGTGATACAATGGCTTGCTTATTTATCGTACATCTCTGGCGGTCACTGGGACGTAGAGGTTAGGTACTCGACTCTCTTCCCATAGGTACTCGGCTCTCTTTCCATAGGTACTCGACTCTCATTCCATAGGTACTCGGCTCTCTTCCCATAGGTACTCGGCTCTCTTTCCATAGGTACTCGTCTCTTTTTCCATATGTACTCGTCTCTCATTCCATAGGTACTCGACTTTCATTCCATAGGTACTCGACTCTCTTCCCATAGGTACTCGACTCTCTTTCCATAGGTACTCGACTCTCTTTCCATAGGTACTGCTCTCTTTCCATAGGTACTGACTCATTCCATAGGTACTCGGCTCTCTTCCCATAGGTACTCGGCTCTCTTCCCATAGGTACTCGGCTCTCTTCCCATAGGTACTCGGCTCTCTTTCCATAGGTACTCGACTCTCATTCCATAGGTACTCGGCTCTCTTTCCATAGGTACTCGGCTCTCATTCCATAGGTACTCGACTCTCTTCCCATAGGTACTCGGCTCTCTTCCCATAGGTACTCGGCTCTCTTTCCATAGGTACTCGTCTCTTTTTCCATAGGTACTCGACTCTCATTCCATAGGTACTCGACTCTCTTCCCATAGGTACTCGACTCTCTTCCCATAGGTACTCGACTCTCTTTCCATAGGTACTCGACTCTCTTTCCATAGGTACTCGGCTCTCTTTCCATAGGTACTCGACTCTCATTCCATAGGTACTCGGCTCTCTTTCCATAGGTACTCGGCTCTCATTCCATAGGTACTGACTCTCTTCCCATAGGTACTGGCTCTCTTTCCATAGGTACTGTCTCTTTTCCATATGTACTCGTCTCTCATTCCATAGGTACTCGACTCTCATTCCATAGGTACTCGACTCTCTTCCCATAGGTACTCGACTCTCTTTCCATAGGTACTCGACTCTCTTTCCATAGGTACTCGGCTCTCTTTCCATAGGTACTCGACTCTCATTCCATAGGTACTCGGCTCTCTTCCCATAGGTACTCGGCTCTCTTCCCATAGGTACTCGGCTCTCTTTCCATAGGTACTCGGCTCTCTTCCCATAGGTACTCGACTCTCTTCCCATAGGTACTGACTCTCTTCCATAGGTACTGACTCTCTTCCCATAGGTACTGACTCTCTTCCCATAGGTACTGACTCTCTTCCCACTAGGTACTCGGCTCTCTTCCCATAGGTACTGCTCTCTTCCATAGGTACTGGCTCTCTTCCCATAGGTACTGACTCTCATTCCATAGGTACTGACTCTCTTCCCATAGGTACTCGGCTCTTCCCATGGTACTCGACTCTCATTCCATAGGTACTCGACTCTCTTTCCATAGGTACTCGGCTCTCTTCCCATAGGTACTCGGCTCTCTTCCCATAGGTACTCGACTCTCTTCCCATAGGTACTCGGCTCTCTTCCCATAGGTACTCGGCTCTCTTCCCATAGGTACTCGACTCTCATTCCATAGGTACTCGACTCTCTTCCCATAGGTACTCGACTCTCTTCCCATAGGTACTCGACTCTCTTCCCATAGGTACTCGACTCTCATTCCATAGGTACTCGACTCTCATTCCATAGGTACTCGACTCTCTTCCCATAGGTACTGACTCTCTTCCCATAGGTACTGACTCTCTTCCCAGGTACTCGACTCTCTTCCCATAGGTACTGACTCTCTTCCCATAGGTACTGACTCTCTCCCATAGGTACTCGACTCTCTTCCCATAGGTACTAGACTCTCTTCCCATAGGTACTCGACTCTCTTCCCATAGGTACTCGACTCTCTTCCCATAGGTACTCGACTCTCATTCCATAGGTACTCGACTCTCATTCCATAGGTACTCGACTCTCTTCCCATAGTTACTCGACTCTCTTCCCATAGGTACTCGACTCTCATTCCATAGGTACTCGACTCTCTTCCCATAGGTACTCGACTCTCATTCCATAGGTACTCGACTCTCTTCCCATAGGTACTCGACTCTCTTCCCATAGGTACTGACTCTCATTCCATAGGTACTGACTCTTCCCATAGGTACTCGACTCTCTTCCCATAGGTACTCGACTCTCATTCCATAGGTACTCGGCTCTCTTTCCATAGGTACTCGGCTCTCTCCCCATAGGTACTCGACTCTCATTCCATAGGTACTGCTCTCTTCCCATGGTACTGACTCTCATTCCATAGGTACTCGACTCTCTTCCCATAGGTACTCGACTCTCTTCCCATAGGTACTCGACTCTCATTCCATAGGTACTCGACTCTCATTCCATAGGTACTCGACTCTCTTCCCATAGGTACTCGACTCTCTTCCCATAGGTACTCGACTCTCATCCCATAGGTACTCGACTCTCATCCCATAGGTACTCGACTCTCTTCCCATGGTACTGACTTCATTCCATAGGTACTCGACTCTCATTCCATAGGTACTCGGCTCTCATTCCATGGTACTCGACTCTCTTCCCATAGGTACTGACTCTCTTCCCATAGGTACTCGACTCCTTCCCATAGGTACTGACTCTCTTCCCATAGGTACTCGTCTCTTTTCCATATGTACTCGACTCTTCTCCATAGGTACTCGACTCTCATTCCATAGGTACTCGACTCTCTTCCCATAGGTACTCGACTTCTTCCATAGGTACTCGACTCTCTTTCCATAGGTACTCGGCTCTCTTTCCATAGGTACTCGACTCTCATTCCATAGGTACTGACTCTCTTCCCATAGGTACTGACTCTCTTCCCATAGGTACTGACTCTCCCATAGGTACTCGACTCTCTTCCCATAGGTACTCGGCTCTCTTTCCATAGGTACTCGGCTCTCTTTCCATAGGTACTCGGCTCTCTTCCCATAGGTACTCGACTCTCATTCCATAGGTACTCGACTCTCTTCCCATAGGTACTCGGCTCTCTTCCCATAGGTACTCGACTCTCATTCCATAGGTACTCGACTCTCTTTCCATAGGTACTCGGCTCTCTTCCCATAGGTACTCGGCTCTTTCCCATAGGTACTCGACTCTCTTCCCATAGGTACTGGCTCTCTTCCCATAGGTACTGGCTCTCTTCCCATAGGTACTGACTCTCATTCCATAGGTACTGACTCTTTTCCCATGGGTACTCGACTCTCTTCCCATAGGTACTCGACTCTCTTCCCATAGGTACTCGACTCTCATTCCATAGGTACTCGACTCTCATTCCATAGGTACTCGACTCTCTTCCCATAGGTACTCGACTCTCTTCCCATAGGTACTGACTCTCTTCCCATAGGTACTGACTCTCTTCCCATAGGTACTAGACTCTCTTCCCATAGGTACTCGACTCTCTTCCCATAGGTACTCGACTCTCATTCCATAGGTACTCGACTCTCTTCCCATAGTTACTCGACTCTCTTCCCATAGGTACTCGACTCTCATTCCATAGGTACTCGACTCTCTTCCCATAGGTACTCGACTCTCATTCCATAGGTACTCGACTCTCTTCCCATAGGTACTCGACTCTCTTCCCATAGGTACTCGACTCTCATTCCATAGGTACTCGGCTCTCTTCCCATAGGTACTCGGCTCTCTTCCCATAGGTACTCGACTCTCATTCCATAGGTACTCGGCTCTCTTCCCATAGGTACTGACTTCATTCCATAGGTACTCGACTCTCTTCCCATGGTACTCGACTCTCTTCCCATAGGTACTGACTCTATTCCATAGGTACTCGACTCTCATTCCATAGGTACTCGACTCTCTTCCCATAGGTACTCGACTCTCATTCCATAGGTACTCGACTCTCTTCCCATAGGTACTCGACTCTCTTCCCATAGGTACTGACTCTCTTCCCATGGTACTGACTCTCATCCCATAGGTACTCGACTCTCATCCCATAGGTACTCGACTCTCTTCCCATAGGTACTCGACTCTCATTCCATAGGTACTGATCTCATTCCATAGGTACTCGGCTCTCATTCCATAGGTACTCGACTCTCTTCCCATAGGTACTCGACTCTCTTCCCATAGGTACTCGACTCTCTTCCCATAGGTACTAGACTCTCTTCCCATAGGTACTCGACTCTCTTCCCATAGGTACTCGACTCTCTTCCATAGGTACTGACTCTTTCCCATAGGTACTAGACTCTCTTCCCATAGGTACTCGACTCTCTTCCCATAGGTACTCGACTCTCTTCCCATAGGTACTGACTCTCTTCCCATAGGTACTGACTCTCTTCCCATCGGTACTGACTCTCTTCCCATAGGTACTGACTCTTTCCCATAGGTACTAGACTCTCTTCCCATAGGTACTCGACTCTCTTCCCATAGGTACTGACTTTCTTCCCATAGGTACTCGACTCTCTTCCCATAGGTACTCGACTCTCATTCCATAGGTACTGGGTTCGCTCCCTCGTCTCAGTGTAGGAGAGATGAAGTTTCTACGTCAGTCGGAGACGGACGATAAAACGTAGGTCCCGTGTTCAAGTTGAGCACGTAAACGAACCATTGACAGTTCAAAATCCAGAAAGAGCAGACTGTAAAGTCGCTGCGTGGGCAGAATTTATTAGAACGGTTTAAACATAAACTTCTTACACATAATTTTCACCATCTTCTAAATTACAACAGGAACCCTCGCCGGTGCTACGTAGGTCGTGCACTGCAACTGAGATGTTCTTATGTAAGAAGAGATCCCCCCATGAGGCCATTACCTTGCAGTGGTGGGGGCTTGCGTGCCTCAATGATCCAGAAAGCTATGCCGGCAGGAACGTTCTGTTCCTGGAAGGGTTACCCATGCCGGACAGGTCCAAGGTGAGAGGTCAGACTAAATGTGGCCTCCTGGTCCTCCAGGTTGGGGTTGGGCGCAGTGCTAACAACTCTGCCCCATAAAAAAGAAAAATGTTACAGAAACTTCAAAAGGAAAAAAATGCTCTCGATGTCCAGCGGTCTTGAGACAGAGTACCACTGTCAGCATGAACAGTATGGGTGAAAGCCGCAAGGAAGCCCACACTGGGAATTCAAGTCTGCTGGATGTCAAAACTAAACTAAGAATAGGATTCTGGAACGTCAGAACAATGTTCGAGACCACAAAGACATCACAGGTGGTAAAAGAGATGCAACACTATAAATTACACATTCTAGGGTCAGCGAAAGTAGATGGACAGGCTTTGGACAGACGACACTAGAACAGGAAACCATCTTATACTCAGGAAGAGACGACGGAATCATTCAGCAGGAGTTGCACTAATAATGGAAAGGATTGAATAAACATCTCTTAGAGTGGCACCCGATTAATGAAAGATTGTTGAAAGCCCGATTTAATGGGAAACAAGGAAGCTAACTATCATTCAATGCTATGCACCCACTAACGAAGCCGAAGAAGAGGACAAAAACACATTTTATAGAAGGTTACAGGAAATAGTGGACAAGGTTCCAGCTCAGGACGTTTTGTGCATAATGGGAGACCTAAACGCAAAGTTGGAAACAATAACAGACACAGAGAAGCAATAATGGGGAAAGAAGGATGTGGCACTGCAAATGAAAATGGAGAAATGTTGAGCAATTTTGTCTAGAAAACAGACTGATCATAGGAGGCACATTGTTTCCCCACAGGACCATACACAAGTACACATGGATATCCCCAAATGGAAGAGATGAAAACCAGATAGATCACTTTATGATCAACAGTAAATGGCGAAAGACATTACTTGATGTAAAGGTGAAAAGAGGAGTTGACGTGGGCAGCGACCACCACCTTGTCGTTGCCATGATCAGGCTCAAACTCAAGAAAACATATATACAAGCCAAGACAAGAACAGAATACTTTAATGTTAACCTATTAAAAGACAGAGAGATTGCTACAAAATATATAGTGGAACTAAAGAACAGATTTCAAATCCTGTCAGAGCAGTCAGACACAACACCAACTGAAAGTATCCAAGAAAAATGGAATGCGATCAAAGGCACATATAAAATAGTTAGCAATAGTGTACTGGGAACCAGTAAAGGACAACATAAAGAGTGGATAAGTGGCCAGACCTTAGAATACATCCAAAAGCGAAAGGAGAAAAAAATCTCATCAATAGCATTAGATCAGAACGTCAAAAAGAAAAAGGCAAGAAAGAATATACAGAACTAAACAAAATGGTAAAAGAAGTGCTAGAACAGACAAGAGACAATTTATGGAAAAGACAGCAGAAATAGCAGAAAAAGCTGCTAAAGTACATGATCTGCACACACTGTACAAGATTACCAAACAATTATGCGGAGGTAAAAGACACAGCCATAACATGCCAGTCAGAAACAGCCTAGGACAACTGTTGACAACAGAGCAGGAGCAGGATATGAGATGGACATCCCACTTTGAAGATGTGCTAAACAGACCTGATCCTGAACATCCACCGGATATCCACCGGCCGCACAGGATATTGATATCAACCTCAAATTGCCAGAAAAGCAAGAAATAGTAAAGCTATTGGATCCCTGAGAAACAACAAAGCACCGGAAATGATGAAATGACAGCAGAGCTTTTCAAGATCGATCCCATCTTAGCTGCAAACATATTAGAGCCATTGTTTGCAGATATCTGGAGAAAGAAGAATTGCCTAAGGATTGGACTAGGGTACTGTGGTGAAAATCCCCAAGAAAGGAGACCTAACAGATTGCAATAACTGGAGAGGAATCACGTTGCTTTCAATACCAAGTAAGATATTCTGCAAAATTATCATAATGCGAATACAAGAAGCAGTAGACAAGTGTCTAAGAATGGAGCAAGCAGGATTTAGGAAAGGAAGAGGAACAAATGAACACATATTTACCCTGCGTAACATTTAGAACAATGTAGCGAGTGGCAAAGGACTATATATATCAACTCATAGATTTTGAAAAGGCATTCGACAGCGTGACAGAGACAGCCTATGGAAGATACTGAGACAATACGGCGTACCGCAGAAGCTTATCAACATCATAGCCCTCTTCTATAAAGATTTCTCCTGCAACCTAAAGAATTCCAACAAACATTCCCAGTAAAATCTGGTGTAAGACAGGGATGCGTAATGTCTCTCTTTTGTTTAGTATTACAATTGACTGGGTGCTAAAAATGCCATAAAACAACAAGCACCAAGAGGAATAAGATGGACCCTTTCGAGATGCTTGAGGACCTGGACTTTGCAGACGATATAGCCCTGGTGTCACACAAATATGAACATATACAAGAGAAAAGTACAATACTTTACAGCACGGCAAAGACAGTAGGCCTCAAAACAAACACAGGAAAAACAAAAATTATGACAAACAGTGAAATCCAACAACCAGTAATGTTAGAAGATGAAACACTGGAAAGGGTTGAGCAGTTTACATATCTTGGTAGCGTACTGACACTAAATGGTGGCACAGAGGAAGATATAAAATCACGTCTGAGTAAGGCCAGAACCGCTTTGCCAGAATGAAACCAGTATGGAAGTCCAAAATCTACAATAGGACCACAAAGCTTAAACTCTATAAAAGCATTGTTTTGCCAGTTTTGCTCTACGGATCGGAGTGTTGGAGGATGACCAAAGGAGATACTAGCAGGCTGTCAGTTTTCCACCACTCTTGTCTTCGCAGAATCTTGGGAATCTTTTGGCCAGTAAAATATCCAATAACCAACTACTACAAGACACAAGACAAGAGCCAATGAATGACATACTCAAAAGAGAAGATGGAAATGGCTCGGACATGTTATGAGAATGAGACAAGAAATGCCTGCAGGATAGCCCTCACTTGGACACCAGAGGGAAAGAGAAAGAAAGGCAGACCACGGACAACATGGAGGCGCATGATGGAAGAGGAACTGGACACCGCATCTCTGACGTGGGGCTCTGCGCTGAAGGTTGCACGGACAGGAGAGCATGGAAAGTCCTTTCTGAAGCCCCATGTGTCACTAGGCATGACGGGATTAAGTAAGTAAGTAAGAAAGAGATCAGAGCACACATGATTACTGACTGAATTGAAGTGTTATTGGTCAATCAATCAATTATTATTGCCATTTATCATCTCCTCCATGCAGAAGTATTGACGTTATTATATTAGCAGCCAAGAACTTGTCAGTCACAGTGACCGCCACCGAGAAAGTCTTGTTATTAAACACGATCTTCATCTGATGGCAGCATGCTGTGTTGATATCCCACATTTCGTATACCCTGTCTCGCCGCTCACCAATGTTGATCTCATCCTAACGTCTACCGCTACTCTCCCTATCCTTATTACTGCTTACATTATGATTAGATTCTGCATGTATAAATATCTCTTCTCTAGCTAGAAATGAGAGTTCTAGTGTTTAACGTTTCTCTCTCTCTATCTCTCACTCACTCACTCTCTCACTCACACACTCTCAGAGACTATCATATCTAGCTACTACGAAGACAAACAACACATCTACTCTATCCGTGTAGGTAAGAAGGAGAAAGAGTGTACAGGTAGAGCAAGTAGCAGATTGCCAACAACTCAAGTATCATCATCAATTGAATGGCGCGCAGTAACCTAATTCCTGTCTCTTTTCTAAAATAAAAAATATCTCACAAAAATGGCAAGTTCGCGTCTGGAGAAATATTTATCAATGTGTATCTATTATCTAGTTGTTTTTACCTTTTTCTTACTGCGCGGGGTGTGCTTGAATCAGATCTGTTCTCTGTTCTATCTAATAGTCTCATCAGGTGTACGTAGATACACTCAAATAGATTTGCAATCAAAACTTTAGAAATCACATATTGTGAGGGCACAGGTGGCATGAATGAGGTCTCTTAACATTGTCCATGCCCGCCTGCCAAGCGTGTTAGTAGCGCGTTGAGCGACGGGTGACAAGCCCCCCTCTGAGTGCGGTTCAATTCTGCGGGCTGGCAGAAAAGCCATAGATTCTCAAGATTTACGGTGTTCGTGGCACCGAACCGAAGGGTTACGATGTCTATGGCACCGAGCTGAAGAGCTGAAAGCTCAAGTGCTTCTGGATCGGAAAAAACATGGTCCATTCCTTTGTAATCATGAATCAGTCTTGTGTGGTTAGACTATTGTCACGTATTGTGAGGGCACAGGTGGCATGAATGAGGTCTCTTAACATGGTCCATTGCCCTCCTGCCGAGCGTGTTCTTATCGCGTTGGACTGCGGGTGACTAGCCCTCTGTGAGTGCGGGTTCAATTCCGCGGGCTGGCAGAAAAGCCACAGGTTCCCCAGATTCACGGTGTTCGTGGCACCGAACCGAAGGGTTACGATGTCCATGGCACCGAGCCAAAGAGCTGAAAGCTCAAGTGCTTCTGGATCAGAAAAAACACAAAAAACATGGTCCATTCATTTGTAATCATGAATTAGTCTTGATGGGCTAGACTTCTTCTCTTCCACCATTTACTTCTTTATAGAAGTGTTGTGGTGAAACGTAGTGATCTTGTGTGTGCTTGTTTTAAGGCACTTTGTAAGCTGATATTCATGTTCGTAAAGCTGTTCTTGATGTCGTCGCTCCATCTTTGCGTGGTCTTCCTCTTGCTTTGTACTCATTATACTTTTCCTGTTTGGCTCTCTGTGGTAGGTGATACCAGGGCATTCTGGTCAGGTGTCCAAACCATTTAATCTGTTCTAGACTACTGTGGGCTAGACTATTGTCACGTATTGTGAGGGCACACGTGGCATGAATGTAGGTCTCTTAACATGGTCCATTCCTTTGTAATCATGAATCAGTCTTGTGTGGTTAAACTATTTATTGTCACGTATTCATTATCACGCAGTTAGTCATCGGTAGAGTCGGTAGGTATATTAGTTGATTGATTGATTGAACCATCATTCTTTGCAATTCGTTGAATAACCATATGTACTCCCATCTCATTCTTACACATTACGGTCTCAGCGGCATTGCACGAGCCTCGTAACGCCGACGAAGGTTCTGATCTAATTTTGAAGATAGCGACTTTTTTATATAGGAATTTCATGTTAATCTTTTAAATAATTTTTCCTCGGCAGCGTGTTTGCAGCCAACTCGATTTTTAACTGCCAAGGATTCTATTACGGGATAAACTTGAACACGGGGTCTACGTTTTATCGTCCATCTCCAATAAGACTAGTAACTCCATCTCACATACATTGAGAAGATCAAGGATCTCTGGACAAAATATTCCGAACGTTCCACATGGTGAACGAACCGAGTACCTTTTTAGCGAGATGCGGGTATCTTACCTCCACTCCACAGACAGCCTCAAAGTAATATCACCAGTCATCTGTTGTAGAGTCAGTAGAAAGTTGTCGTTACATTTTTATCCACGGTGGAATATGTCATCATCAGGGTACACTTGTTGATGAGGAGGTTCTGTGAGAAATAAAAGCGACTTTGAGATTACCACAGACATTGACGCGGAGAACACTTGACTGTAGCATAGACTAGACATAGAGACAAGGAAACGGACCAGATAGTTGGACAACATCTAGCATCAGTTGTGACACGATGTGAATATTCATATATTAGTCAAGATTATTAGCAACTGTGTAATCAGAGCATGAGATGAGGCATAGGCTTGAATATGTTTCTATATCTGCAGACAGAGACTGAGATCTGACTAGAAGTTGGCTTTACAACCTGATACCATCGGGATATTTTTTTTAGAGACCAATGATCTCAGTGTAGGTGAAATCGTGTTCCTAGTCCTAGGAGACGGACGATAACACGTAGGTCCCGTGTTCAATTTGAGCACATAAAAGAACCCTTGGCAGTTCAAAATCGAGAAGAGCAGGCTGGTTGCAAAATTTATTAGAAAAAGATTAAAAATAAAAATTCCTACAGGATATCTTCAATATCTTCAAACTTACATCGGAGACTCTCGCCGATGCTACGGAGTTCTGCACTGCTGCTGAGATTCTCCTGTGCCAGAAAGAGATCGGAGAACACATGGTTACTCACCGAAGTTCAATGATGATGGTCCTATCAATCAATAACCTGATACTCTCCTGATTACACTACACATTCACTCGCACTTTTAAGCTGGCACTAGTATGTTCATTCACAGCTGGCTTTAGTATGTTCATTCACAGCTGCCAATAGTATGCTCATTCACATCTGCCAATAGTATGTTCATTCACAGCTGGCTTTAGTATGTTCATTCACAGCTGCCAATAGTATGTTCATTCACAGTTGGCACTAATATGTTCATTCATAGCTGGCACTAGTATGTTCATTCACAGCTGGCACAAAATGGTTTAACTGTCTTGAGAAACTATGGCGCAGCCAATCTCGACCTTACTGTTTCAGCAGTTTGTTCTTTACAGCTGATACACGCGCGCGCACACACACACACACGCACGCACCCACGTTCACATTAATGTTGTTGACGGAAGTCACATGTGTTGATTAGACTAAGTGTTGTATTTTAACTGTTAATTTGTTACTATAATGCATGGCGACTTATTTGTCTCACCTGGATTGTTTATAGCATACCTACTCACTTCATTGACTCACCTGGATGGTTTATAGCATACATAGCGACTTCCTTGACTCACCTGGATGGTTTATAACATACTTGGTGGTTTCCTTGACTCACCTGGATAGTTGATAAAGTAAGTGGCGAGGTCTTTGCCTCACCTGAGCGGTAGATAGAATGTCTACCTGGCAATATCCTTGTCTCACCTGAACGGTTGATAGAATACCGGGCCATATTCTTGTCTCACCTCAATGGTTGATAGTCTCGCCTGAGTGGTTACCGGGACCCAAATTTGAGGTGTAAAGAATAGAACCACTGTAACCTGCCATGCATATCGTAAGAGGCGACTAAGGAGGTTTACCTGAAATTGGATGCACATCTCCTAAACGTGCAAAAGTCAATGCGTTTAGGGGCCTACCAAACCAATGTGCAACGTATACACGTTCTTGGCAAAGATCAAACATATCACAAAGAGTGATTAAAATTGATTGTAAAGAACGAATGCAAAGAAGAAGAAGAATGGTTGATAGACTACCTGGTGATTTCTTTATCTCACCTGGATGGTTGATAGAATACCTGATCACTTCTGTGTCTCACCTTGGTGGTTGATGTCAAGACAAAATTCAAACAGACCATTCAACAATTTTCAGACACAGATACATCTGACAGTTCAACAGTTTCGTATAGAACATCTTTGTTATCAAACCGAACATACATCGAACATCCATATTGTAAACCTCAGTCATATCCTGACATCTTATACTCATGTTTGTAATAGTCTTGTCTGTTAACATGTCATATATATATATATATATATATATATATATATATATATATATATATATATATATATATATATATATATATATCAAACATCTATGATCATTTATAAATGAGGTAGTTCTACCATACTGGATGAATAGATCAAGATTACGTGTTGCTGGACCGTGGTCCACGGTAACAGAAGGCCATTCAGTTTAGTTAGGAAATCGGAAATTCCAGTTGAAGTGGTCTGACTTTTATATATGTTTGATATAACAGTGTAAGATTTATTGCAACATGATTCTGCGAGTTAATTGTTGTTTATTGATGACATGTATTTGATTGATTGATTTGCATGTGTGCTGCCTGGACCCGCAGCAAGGGGAGCAAAGAATAGTAACACTGTGACCTACAAGGCATGTGGTAAGAGGCGACTGAGGTTATCTCCTAGGGAAGCTACCTTAGTAAATAAAAAGTGTCGCAGAAATCGGATGTGCAAGCCTACTTATAGGCGCATAACTAGCACAACGTACAATCGATCTTAGGCTCGAATAACTTACAAATCACAAAGAGTGGTTAACAAGAGGCCGATATGGAGCGTTAGAAAAAGAAGAAGATTTATTGATTTGATATGGTCATCAACACTGCACTTCGATTAATAATCATGTGTGCTCCGACATATTTCTTACATATGAAGATCTCAGCGACAGTGCACGAAATCCGTAGCACATGCGAGGGTCCTTGATGTAATTTTGAAGATGGTTAAATGTTTTGTTGGAATTTTATTTTTATATTTTTTTTAAATGTGTTTGATCAATTTTATTAACAAAACTGATATTCCTTAGCGCTAACTTTAACTTGTGATATAATATAACTTTGTTCTCACATCTTGTCTTGTTTTTACTACATTGTCTTTATCTAACAATACTGAAATGTACTTGACCTGACGCTGTGAGGCAAAACAGGATTGGAGAAAAGAAAAACTGAAATGTTGTGTGGTTTTTACTACATTGTCTTTATCTAACAATACTGAAATGCAAGGGTCACGTGACGTGAGTGGTCTGATTTCCGGGAATTTCCACTTGAACTAAACGGCCTTATGATTACAGGTGGCTGAGGGTATCTTCTATTGCAAACAATGTCGAGACATTCACTAACATTCATGTTTCAGTACATTCTTCTTGTTACATGGTGACCAATATCTTCTTCTTATTCTTCCTTGTGTTCTTTCATATTAACCAAGTCAACTACACCTTATGATCTGTGTGGGTTGTGTCGAGAACGGGAATACGTTGCGCATCGGTGCCTATGCATCTACTAATTGTAGTAGAGGTGTATCCGATTAACTACCGCCTAGATAGTTAGTTAGTTAGTCTTTCCTCTTGGGCCTGTGGGCGGCGCATAGGGCAGAGGTCATAGCTCTCCATGTCTCCCGGTTCGTTGCTATCTGTTTTAGGTCTTTAATGTTTGCTAGGCCCATCGTTGAGCCTTCTCTGATGATGGTTCTACGCAGAGTCTCTCTTGGTCTTCCTCGTTTTCTTTTTCCCTCTGGTGTCCATATGAGGGATTGGTAAGGAGTCTTCTCTCATCCATTCTAAGTGTGTGGCCGATGTAGTTCCAGCGGCGCTTTCTTATAAAATTTGATACATTTTCTTGCTTGGTCTCTTGTCTTATTTGTGTATTAGGTCTGAAATCTGACCATTTGAGGTTCAGTATTCTTCTAAGACATTTATTCTCAAAGTTATCTAATTTTCTTTCTAGAGCTTTTGTTGCTTTCCAACTCTCGCATCCATAAGTTAACACTGGAATCACACAAGAGTTAAAGATCTTTAATTTTAAGTGCTTGCTGAGTGAATTGGACTTCCATATATTTGACAATTTGTTAAAAACACTTGATGCCAATGCGATTCTGTATGGAATTTCTGGCGCTGTATCCCCCGTAGATGTCATCATACTCCCTAGGTATGTAAAACTTTTGACTTTTTCAAGAGTGTAGTTTTTTAGTTGCATATTTTCTGGACTGCTGGTAAGGTCAACAATTTGTGTTTTTGTGGTGTTGATTTGGAGACCAATTTGTCCTGAGATATTTTGGATAACCCTAGATAACCAATAAAAAAAAGTATAGTGACTCTAGGTTATGACCTGTCTTGTGACCTGTCTGGTGACCTGTCAACTCTTCTGTCTGTATCATCTGTCAGTTAGCTCAGATCAAGTGTCATCTTTTGCAGCTGTCAGAATAATCTTGCATATGCGTTATCTTCTCTCGTCCTCACCAACTTTGACGATATATTCCCAACAAATTAATAATCTGTTTATATCTGTATGTATAAATCATGTCTGTTTGATTCTCTACTTGTTTACTTGACTTCAACTCTTGATTAGCTTCCTCGTACTAATGTTTTTGTCTTTAAGGCTTACATCATTATGAATATCATGTTTCTCTTGCTCTCACGCTCAAATCATCTAGAGGGGTATCTGTGGCGTTGAGGTTAGGTCCTCGCATCTCGTGCCGAATGTACAGCGTTCGCTCCCTCGTGGAGCCATTGTTAAGATATTTGTTAAGATATTCCTGATCTCAGTGTAGGTGAGATCGAGTTCCTCGTTCTATCGGAGACGGACGATAAAACGTATGTCCCATGTTGAAGTTGAACACGTAAAAAAAACCTTGACAGTTCAAAATCGAGACCAGGCTGGAAAGCTGCCCGGGCAAAATTCATTAGAAAGGTTAAAAAATAAAAACTGCCTACTAACTATTTTCACCATCTTCTAACTTACATCGGGGACCCTCGCCGGTGCTGCAGAGTTCGTACACTGCCGCTGAGATCTTCCTGTGTAAGAAATCGATCGGAGCACATAATGGTTACTCACCGAAGTGCAATGAAGATCGTCCTATCAATCAATGAAGTTATCTATTATATCGTGTATCTATCTTAGCCTTGATTTTGCTCCTTCTCGTCTCAATGTTTTCAATGAATGAATATACTATCTTCAATTACTATAGTCAGACAAAGTTATATCACACTTTAATATTTGCCAGACATTGTTGCATACACATTTTCTACTGAACCTGCTCAGGACATACTTTCAGCCAAATGTTATGTTATGTGATCGACGTCATGGCACATTGGGCATTCTCATTCGTACTCTGTCCTCCGTTGCAGCAGCCATCCCAAAGTCCATGTGCTCACCGTGCCCATGAGTAATTGATTACTATATCTTCTCTCTCTACCACAAAGACGACACTGTCTGGCATGTCCAAACTTAACGCCTAATTCTCGAACTCGTTCCAGTGTCTGAGACCCGCCCATGTCACACAATTGAGAGCATACCGCATGATGATATCGGCTCTGTCCATACTTTCAGCAAAATGATTTTACATTTGCCTCCTCGTTGTTTACACACGAAGTATAATCGTTGCATAGAACAGAACTAAATAAACAGCGTATATGATCTTTGGATCATAATTTAATTATATTTGTAAACACTCTTTAGTTTGAGAAGATAGAAATGTTGTGAAAACCACCCACTAAATGAAATATGTCAGCTTGATTACTGTGTAGTGTAAATTTATACTTGTCCAGTTTCTGGATATAGCAGATTGATTGAGTACAGGTTTGAAACTTAGTACATAGAGATGTCATTTGTTTCTGATCTGTCTTTGATCCATGCTTATTCTCTTCGACATCTTCCATTGTTTTTGGTATTCATCTCACAGAAGACTGAAACAAAAGTAGTTAGTTGTCTGGGAAATGTTATTCAAAGAAGAGTATTATCGATATTATAAATGAAGACTGCAGTAAACTATGTAACAATGGCGAAACACGTAAAAAACACTGTAGTTTTACAAAGTACAAAAACAATATACATCATGCTTGACAAACAGGTCGTATGTTATAATTATAATATCATTTTCTTGACATCCTTAGTTTTAATTAGATTTTAGTATATTAAGTATCCATTGTATATTCTCTTGATAAAGGTCTAGTACCGAAACGTCGAGTGTTGTTCATTTTTATATTTAACCATTAATTTTACATTACTTATGTAATACTGTATATACCTGTCTTTGTTCAATCGCCCAAAAACAATATACAGCAACGTTTCGAACTATATAAGACCTTTTGGTCAAAACGTAGATGTTTATTGTTTTTGTATTTGGTAGAACTACAGTACTTATACGTGTTTCGTCAGTGATGAGTAACGTATCGAGTGTATATTATTTGTTTGAAGTGTGTTTGTTTATGTGTGTGTGTGTGTGTGTGTGCGTACGTGCGTGCGAGCGCGGAGGATGGGCTGAAGTGGTGGTGCCGGGGTTTGTGGTTTAGAATTGAACATTTTCAGAACAGTTCCCTCAGTTCATCAAAACAAATAATCTACTGTAACCTTTAACCTTATAACCTAACCTTTTATGAAAATATCGTTTACCCCTGTAACGACCAGGTTGATTTGAATAATAGACTTGGCTTATTCGGTCATGTGTTCCACATGCACTCATTTGTGTTATATCTACGTTTTTTTCTCTCTCCTTCTGATTGTAGTTCCTATTATTTTATGTTCTCTTTCTCACTGTTTATTTAATTGACACTTTGTTGTTGATGTTTGATTGATATCTGTATTCTGTCATCATATTTTCTCATTGTTCATATATTCTTGTCTGGCATCTGTTATTGTCATGTTCATCATTAACCTTTGTGGGTCTCTGCGGCTAAGTGTCTCTTTGTCTTGCCTTCCAACGGTCGGGAGTTCGAATCCGGACCGCGCCGTTCTGTTCACGAATGCATTTTCACCCTAAGATTGTTGCATGAGCTACGGAGTTTGTTATGTGTGCAATACTCTCGGCAGATAGTGTGGTAATTCTGCGCAAATAGACCGATCCATATGGGGTAAAACCCGGTGCAATGGAGTCAATCCTTTGGCGTTAGACCCTTTAAAAAAATTACAATCCAACATGAAGATAATGTTGCTACTGAATGTTTTGAGTCGTGGTTGACAGTCACAATGTGTACAGAATAAGAATAGTTACATACACCACACTCCACCAACCGTTCTTACATATAGTTTGTATTAACACAACCAACCTCTAGCGGTCACGTGTCACATCTTCCATGCCCCTTTATTATACACGTTCTTATGTCTTTCAGTCCACTACTATCTCCTTCCTTAAGACTCCTTTCACGATCCGGCATGGCTTCTCTTGTGTTTCCTGTAACCTTATCTACGCCTTTCTCTGCAAGCGCTGTGGGATGACATATACAGGTGAGACAGACATGCGCATTGGTAACCGATTCGCTAGGTACCTTTGGGATATCTGCAACAGCGCATCCGACCCATGGCTTCCCATTACAATTGCTCCAGTCACCACGGTCGGAGAGATGTATCTATCAACGGTCTAGTGTCGTGCTCCTCTTTTGACCGCAGCCGGTTATTGCTGGAATGTCGCTTGATTGACCGACTGGATGTGGTGGCACCTCAAGAGATCAATGTACGACTCCAGCACGTGTAGGGTCCATCACCATTTGTCATCTTGTCATTATTTCTCATCACCTCTTCCCTCTCCAACATCATTGAGTACTCTGTCGTTCCCTCCTTTTCTGGGTATGAACGTTCCACCAATTTTGACATCGCTCTGTAACATCCTACCCACCCAACGACCAACCAGCCATTATACACTGGGTGACATCCATCACCCCCTCGACCACCCACTCTGTCCATATGTATGTATATACCCCCTTACTACGCTCTACCAACTCTACCATTTCTATTCTCCGTCTGAGTACGACTCCTCTCTCATACCTAGATGAGCCACCTTCTTGACACTGCTGTCCCCACTTCTCTAGCACCGTGACATTGATATCTGGACCTGCCCATGATCAAGGGCGTCTAGTATACATATTAGCCAAGCAGGGTTCGTATCGCTTCGACGAGAAGCAGTCGAGTTTTCTACCCGTACATGTGAGTTACACGTGTAGGATCTAGTGTACTACGTCATGAGTCTGAAGAATTGAATTGCCACACGGCTAGTGCAGTCGCTGCGAAACTGTTCAGGTTATAATTTTATTTTATGTATCCGACAGACAAAGATCCTTGGCCTTGCCGTTGATTGAACACGGGTCTCCCGCATGGAAGCCGTTCTTTTATCCATTCGGCCAGACGCTCCTTAATTAAAGACGTCCCGCACTTTATCTTCTGGAAATACCTATGTGTGGTATACTTACAGTGTGACATTCCTGGCCGCTTGACTACTAACGGTATCACATTGGATTCTGGAATTCATATTAGCCGAGCAGACCTGCTTATGTCTTCTAAGATTGTTGACCTTCTACACACTTCAGTACATTTGTATCATGCATGAGCGTAGTTATCTACCCATTCTCGTTCTACGAGGGCGCATTGAAAAGTAATGCCTCCAAGTCCATAACTTTGTTAATATACATAATTTACAAATGAAACATACATTTTCAGAAAGCGTGAGATGTCCACTACACAATAGAGTCATTATTTTTTGACATAGTCACCTCCACGTTCCACACACACACACGCCAACGTCGAACTAGTTGTTGCATCCTGTCGAAGAAAAAATCTGACGATTTTTCACGAAGCCAGGTACGCACATCTGCTGCCACATCCTCGTCAGAAGCATATCTGTTTTCCTTGAGATGTTCCTTGAGCTTTGGGAACAGGAAAAAGTCACAAGGTGCCAAATCGGGGCTATATGGTGGGTGCGCTAAAATGTCGTCAACATTGAGACGCTCTAATGCTGCCGCTGTTTGTCTACTGGTGTGTGGACGAGCATTGTCATGATGAAAGACTGCGTGTTTTCCAGGACGAACACGTAGCAGTCTTGCCCGTAGTTTCTTCATCATTTCCACATACCGATCAGAATTGACAGTATTGCCGCGTTCCAAAATTTGTGGGATTACGCCCTGGCAGTCCCAAAAAATGGTCATCAAAACTTTTCCCGCTGCGAGCCTGATCATGCAAGGTCATCGTCACTGGATTGTCGCCTTTAACAGTCCTTGCCCACCTCCTAACAGTACTCACATCCACACAGACGTCACCATATACCACTCTCATTCTCCGATGCATGTCGATGGGAACACAACCTTCGGACGTCAAGAATTCAATCACATCTCTTTGCTTCAACCGAATTTCCATGTATGACGCCATCTTGGATAATGTTGTGCGCATGCGCAACATTCCAGACACTTGACACTTACTGTCCTGAAAACACACTTACATATACTTTATTCTGATATCGGTGTCAATTGCCTCCGAACACTATTAACAAAGTTATGGACTTGGAGGCATTACTTTTCAATGCACCCTCGTACTTACCCAACACTCCGATCCTCTCCTAGGCGCCATATAGTCGGATTACATTACCTAACAACACAAGTTTACTAACTTGGATTGACTCAATGTTAGACCAAAAGTCACCAGGTCTATTATTCTTTGTCATCCTGCATGTGACCCTCACATAGCTTTTACTTCATCCGACATACACAAATTGTTTTTATACGCGAGACTGTCCAGGACTCATCCATATCCTATCTGTTTCGTGTCATTTATTCACTTGAGATTTAGGTTTTACTTTATTTAGTCTTTCGTGTTATATATTTTTTCTTTATAAAGACGTATGGTCGAAACGTCGAGTGTTGTCATTTTTCATATTTAATCATTAATTTTTCCTTTCTCATGTAACACTTAAATATGCCTGTCACTGTCCATACCAACCGTTTACTCAATATTACCACAGTTTCCACACAGTTGTCTCCAGATCTGATCTGATCCGGCCTGACTACCTCAGATTTGTATGTTTCCGTACATCACTCTATCACATGAGGGAAAGATGTAATAGCACAACTCGAGAACCGCTGTTATAAAAAAGGCGTATGTCACAGGAAGAGAAGATAGGGGTTAGCAAACTCGAGAACCGCTGTTATATAAAAAAGGCGTATGTCACAGGAAGAGAAGATAGGGGTTAGCAAACTCGAGAACCGCTTTTATATAAAAAGGCGTATGTCACAGGAAGAGAAGATAGGGGTTAGCAAACTCGAGAACGCTGTTATATAAAAAAGGCGTATGTACAGGAAGAAAGATAGGGGTTAGCAAACCGAGAACCGCTGTCATTTTAAAAGGATTGTGTGTGTGTCACACTAGGAGGAGGAGAATATGTGGGTAGTATAAAAATAGCTTGAAGTTATCAATAGTTTTATAATGATCAAACAAGTGAGATAACAGATGCCCGTACAAGGATGAGTGTTGAAGTATTACTAGATCGACAGTTGAGAAGGTTATTGATCGCCATCTCAAAACTAGGCGTGATATATCAGGGTAACCATTTGTTGGTAAACCAACGTCACTAGTACCAACGTCACTGCCCTCACAGTCATCATCATATCGGCGCTCAATACGCTGCAGCGGATTTTTTATTTTACTGATAATACCAGCCAATGTGTACATTTTCCGTAGCTCCCGTTGCAGTTCTTAGTAGCTTGTTAAGCTCATGATGTAGATGGGGAGTCGTTGATTTTCGCTCTCTTCTCTTGTTGCAGATTCCGTGTTTCTTAAAAGGGGGGGGGATAATCTAGTCTCTCTATAGTTGAAGTGTATCCTGCTTGCTCTGTAAGGATCATGTAGTCCTCTCTCTATAGTTGAAGTGTATTCTGCATTCTCTGTAAGGATCATCTAGTCTCTCTCTATAGTTGAAGTGTATCCTGCACGCTCTGTAAGGATCATCTTGTCTCTCTCTCTATAGTTGAAGTGTATTCTGCACGTTCTGTAAGGATAATCTAGTCTCTATAGTGTAAGTGTATCCTGCATGCTCTGTTAGGATCACGTAGTCCTCTCTATAGTTGATGTGTATCCTGCATGCTTTGTAAGGATCATTTAATTTAAGAATCTTATATTTTCTTCCTAGTAAACATACCTTATGTTGTTGAGTTTTCTTCCTAGTAAACATACCGTATCTTCTTTAGTTTCTTTCCTAGTAAACATACCTTATGTTGTTGAGTTTTCTTCCTAGTAAACATACCTTATGTTGTTGAGTTTTCTTCCTAGTAAACATACCTTATGTTGTTGAGTTTTCTTCCTAGTAAACATACCTTATGTTGTTGAGTTTTCTTCCTAGTAAACATACCTTATGTTGTTGAGTTTTCTTCCTAGTAAACATACCATATGTTGTTGACTTTTCTTCCTAGTAAACATATCTTATGTTGAATTTTCTTCCTAGTAAACATATCTTATGTTGAGTTTTCTTCCCAGTAAATATATCTTATGTTGAGTTTTCTTCCTAGTAAATATATCTTATGTTGAGTTTTCTTCCTAGTAAATATATCTTATATGAGTGTTTTGAGGTCAATACATGGAGTTAGACAGGGATGTATTCTTTCACCATTCCTGTTTAACCTTGCCATGGACTGGTTGATGAGAGAAACCATAAAGGATAACAACAGGCATTCGATGGACACCTACATCAGTTCTGGAAGATTTGGATTATGCTGATGATATTTGTCTTTTGGCCAGTAGATACGAGGATGCTCAAAGGAAATTAGATATACTTGCCAGAACCGCTCAAACAACAGGACTTAAAAATAAATATAGCGAAAACGAAGGTAATGAGAAATAATCATAAATTTGAGAACCCAATTTTATAACAAAATGAAGTCATAGAGGAAGTCCAGGATTTTGTATACCTGGGAAGTACAGTATCACAAGATGGAGATTCAGAAAAGGATATCATCGAAAAATCAAGAAGGCAAGACAAACTTTTGCGATGCTCAACAAAATTTGAAAACAATATTAGGACAAAACTTAAAATATATAGAAGGTATACTGGGAGTGCTATTATACAGTAGTGAATGCTGGAAAATGACCCAATTCATAATACACAAGTTGGAGACATTTCAGAATAAATGTTTAAGAACCCCCTGCAAATTTTTGGCCAAATACCATAACACATGAGGAGTTTTTGAAACGAACAGACTGTGGATCCTTGGAGACCATCATTAAGAGATGAAAATGGAGGTGGTTTGGACATGCATGTCGTATGCCAGTGGGGGCATTGGCTAGGACAGCTCTAAGATGGACAGCGAATGGGAGGAGAAGATCTGGACGTCCAACGGAAACATGGAGAAGAACGATGGAGAGAGTTGAAATAGTTTGGCCTGACGTGGGAGACGGTTGGTAGAAGGGCAGCAGAACGACAACAGTGGAAGTCTCTTGTGGAAGCCTTATGTATCAATTGGGACACGAAGAGGATATAGATAGAAACATATCTTATGTTGAGTTTTCTTCCTAGTAAATATATCTTATGTTGAGTTTTCTTCCTAGTAAATATATCTTATGTTGAGTTTTCTTCCTAGTAAATATATCTTATGTTGAGTTTTCTTCCTAGTAAATATATCTTATGTTGAGTTTTCTTCCTAGTAAATATATCTTATGTTGTTGAGTGTTCTTCCTAGTAAATATATCTTATGTTATGTTTTCTTCCTAGTAAATATATCTTATGTTGAGTTTTCTTCCTAGTAAATATATCTTATGTTGAGTTTTCTTCCTAGTAAATATATCTTATGTTGAGTTTTCTTCCTAGTAAATATATCTTATGTTGAGTTTTCTTCCTAGTAAATATATCTTATGTTGAGTTTTCTTCCTAGTAAATATATCTTATGTTGGTTTTCTTCCTAGTAAACATATCTTATGTTGTAGTTTCTTCCTAGTAAATATATCTTATGTTGAGTTTTCTTCCTAGTAAATATATTTATGTTGAGTTTTCTTCCTAGTAAATATATCTTATGTTGAGTTTTGTTTCTACTAAACATATTTTATGTTGAGTTTTCTTCCTAGTAAACATACCTTATGTTGAGTTTTCTTCCTAGTAAACATACCTTATGTTGAGTTCTTCTATAACATATCTTAGTTGAGTTTTCCTAAATGTTGATGTTCTCTCATATTATCTGAGTTTCTTCATTATTATTGACTTCTATACTATTATTGAGTTTTCTTCTCATTATTTGACTATTCTTATTATTGAGTTGTTCTTCTATATACTTATCATTATTGTTTGAGTTCTTCTTCATTATTAATGACTTTTATCATTATTTTTTGAGTTGTTCTCTCTCATTATTATTTCTCTATCATTATTATTTGAGTTGTTCTCTCTCATTATTATTTGACTTGTTCTCTCTCATTATTATTTGAGTTCTCTCTCATTATAATTTGAGTTATCGTTATTTTGAGTTGTTCTCTCTCATTATTTGATTGTTCTCTCTCATTATTATTTGAGTTGTTCTCTCTCATTATTGTTTGAGTTGTTCTATCTCATTATTATTTGAATTCTCTCATATTATTTGATTTCTCTTATTATTTGGCTGTCTCATTATTATTTGAGTGGTTCTCTCTATTATTATTGAGTCTCTATTATTATTTGAGTGGTTCTCTCTCATTATTATTTAATGTTCTCTCTCATTATTATTTGAGTTGTTCTCTCATTATTGTTTGAGTTCTCTCATTATTTGAGTTGTTCTCTCTCATTATTGTTTGAGTTGTTCTATCTCATTATTATTTGAATTCTCTCATTATTATTTGATTTCTCTCTCCTTATTGTTTGAGTTGTTCTCTCTCATTATTATTTGAGTTGTTCTCTCTCATTATTGTTTGAGTTGTTCTATCTCATTATTATTTGAATTCTCTCATTATTATTTGATTTCTCTCTCCTTATTATTTGAGCTGTTCTCTCTCATTATTATTTGAGTGGTTCTCTCTCATTATTATTTGAGTTGTTCTTCTTATTATTATTTGATGGTTCTCTCTCATTATTATTTGAATGGTTCTCTCTCATTATTATTTGAGTTGTTCTCTCATTATTGTTTGAGTTCTCTCATTATTATTTGAATTGTTCTCTCGTATTAATATTTGAGTTCTCTCACTGTTATTTGAGTTGTTCTCTCTCATTATTGCTTGAGTTGTTTTTTCATGATTATTTTCTTCATTTTCTCGCTGATATTGATGATGATAGTGATGTTATTGAGAGTGTGGTGGTGGTGGTGATGCCTATTGATGATGGGTTTTATGTTTTTGTCTGTCTCTCCAGATCAAAAGGTTTCAGAAGTTGGAAACAGATGAAGAAAGAATAAAAGAAGGCAGACAGATTTATGACACGTTTATCATGAAGGAATTATTATCTCAATCACATGTAAGTCTTTCCTTCTTTCAGCAGTAGCAGCAGGAGCATACACATCTCTCATAACATCTAACATAGAAGATATCCCTCCATCTGTCTACAGGGATCGCTGTTTCTCTTGTCATCTGTGATCAGACTAGCCCAGGACTAGTAGCTTCGCTTAACTGTATTATTCAGCCAGCCGGGGTTTTAAGGCCGAAGGATTGACTTCATTGCATCGGGTTTTACCCCATATGGCTCAGTCCCTCTCCGCAGAAATGGCACGCCACCGGCCGAGAGTATTGGACAAAGCACGAACTCTGTAGCTCCAGGATAAACAAAAGAGATGTGTTCCCCCTACCTTGTAAGTTTTAGACAAAAATGCTATGTTGGTATAATAGTTCCTCTCGTACCGTTATACATCACATCTGCAAGCAATTTCTCCATATCGCTCTATCCTGGGCAACTCGCTCAATCTCCTCCATGGAAATGAGACCGATATGTCTTGCCTCTCTCAGCAAAGTTTGTATTCATTTATGAACATATAGTCAATGTACATATTGGTATGGCATATTTTATTTCTGGTTCAAGGTAACACTCTCCAAGTATTATCTGAGTTTTATCCACTACAAGTCTGTTTATTCAGAGTTTCATCCACTACAAGTCTGTTTATTCAGAGTTTCATCCACTACAAGTCTGTTTATTCAGAGTTTCATCCATTACAAGTCTGTTTATTCAGAGTTTCATCCACTACAAGTCTGTTTATTCAGAGTTCCATCCACTACAAGTCTGTTTATTCAGAGTTCCATCCACTACAAGTCTGTTTATTCAGAGTTCCATCCACTACAAGTCTGTTTATTCAGAGTTTCATCTACTACAAGACTGTTTATTCAGAGTTTCATCTACTACTACAAGTCTGTTTATTCTCCATCCACTACAAGTCTATTTACTCAGAGTTCCATGAATGACAAGTCTTGTCTCACAAACTGTACTCTCTCTGTAAGACGAGACGTGTAGCGGTTTTCTTAGTATCTCTATACTGGCAGTTTATACCTATATCTAGAGGTTAGGTGCTCGACTCTCGTTCGAATGGTACTCGTTCGCTCCCTCGTGGAGACCGGGATATTTTTTCCAGAGATCCCTGTTCTCAGTGTAGGTCTCAGGTCCTAGACCTATCGGAGATGGATGATAAAACATAGGTCCTGTGTTCAAGTTGAGCACGTTAAAGAACCATTGGCAGTTCAAAATCGAGAATAGCAGACTGGGAAGCCGCTACCCGCGCAAAATTCATTAGAAAGATTTAAAAAATAAAACACCTAAAAATTATTTTCACCTTCTTCTTAATGACATCGAAGAACCTCGCTGGCTGTTACTACTGAGTTGGTGCACTGCCGATAAGATCTTCATGTGTAAGAAAGAGATCAGATCACACATGGTTACTCACCGAATCGTAATAATGATGGTCCTATCAACCAATCAATTGGTCATAGTTTAGTCACTATAATGATATGATTGATCGATGGGGTACATATTGTGGTCGGACATATTGTTGCTATAGTTCACATTGTGGTATATCTGTATTGAATATCTTGTCATTATTGTACACACCTCCTATATGGCACATACTCTGTAATGCACATTGTTAGATAGACACGAGGGAGCGAGCGAATGCTGTTGTTGATAGATCGTAGCTGGTCGTTGAATCTAAATGTTGGTCTCATAGCTAGGTTACGATACTGAGAGGAATAAAAGTCTGTGTTCAGTGGTACTGTTCAACACTTGTATCTCCTGGCACATCTCATATCAAGTCAAGTAGTAGCATGTCCCTTGGGGAACGTCGCATTCATCACAGCCCGCCTGAAAAGCTCGCTGTCTCTTGCAAGTTCTCCGGCCTCTTCTAGCATCATGTTCAAAGTTTCTTTGATGTCCTGCTCCCACTTTCGTCTTGGTTGTCCCATGCCTTCCATTACCTTTCTCTCCAAACCGCTGTGGTGTTTAATGTGGCCAAAATATTTCATCTTCCGGAACATAATGTTATTTATGCTCCTTGATATGCAGGTCTTGTAGGATGTCATTGTTTCTTCTCTTGTCTGTCCAGGATGTTCTAAGAACTTTTCTATAGCACTTTGTTTCAAAAGCAAATCTCTTATCTCTCTCTCTCTCTGTATGTCTATCTATTTCTGTGTCTGTCTCTCTGCCTGTTTACCCATACCTCTATGTTTGTGTTATGGTAAATTGTGGACCATAACACAAACATTGTGTTCTTTAATGTTTGTGTTATGGTCCACAATTTACACCCATATGTTGCCAAAGGGAATATGCATGTTCTAAGAGGTCTTACTTTATATACATGTATGGTATTAGTTAATTTGTATGTCTCTACTTATTATGATGTTACAGACTAATATATACAGGCTTGCACTGGTCAATACATACTGGCTTGCGTCGGTCAATACATACAATGTTTCAATGACACATAAAGAGACATGATGCATTGCTCAAACCCGAATTCATTAGCGGGAACATTTAAAATTCTCCGAGCAAGAGGAAGACCAAGATACAAGTGGGAGGGAAACATCAAGAGATGCACACATTACAGTCTGGTAGAGTACAACATAAACGCAAAAGACACATGATGTTGGACGTACATTGCAGCCAACCTTTGATGAGGACCGTGGTTGCGGACCTATGCCTCCTAGGAAAACAAGGTGAAGAATATATATATATATAAATGCTTCCGTCCTGCAACAACTTGATGTTTAAAGAGAGCTGGCTATTAAAGAACATAAAATCAAGGAAAATTAAATATTTCGGACACATCAAACGACATGAGTGCATAGAGAAGATAATTTTGGAGGGAACGATGCCTGGAAGAAGAATCTTCTTCTTTGCATTCGTTCTTTACCACCAATTTTAATCACTCTGTGATATGTTTGATCTTTGCCAAGAACGTGTATACATTGCACATTGGTTTGGTAGACCCTAAACGCATAGACTTCTACACGTTTAGGACACATGCATCCGATTTCAGCCTAACATTCTTAGTCGCCTCTTACGACATGCATGGCAGGTAACAGTGGTTGTATTATTTACACCCCAAATTTGGGCCCCGGCAACCACTCGGGAGGGAAGAAGAATGAGAGGAAGACGATAGATGCAAGATGTCATTGACGATCTGAGGATAACCGCTGCTGACGCCTGACAACTTGCACAGAACAGAGAGTTTTTCAGGACTGCTGTCATCGGAGCCAAGTTCCGGAAGGGACAAGCTACTTGATGATGATATATATGTATCCTAAATGTTCAGATTTTATAGGATGTGTCTCTCTCTCTCTCTCTATTTATATGATTCCGCAGTGTTATTATTCTTTGCTCCCCTTGCGAGTCCCGGCAAGAACCGGGCTCTAATCTCTGTAACCAATGTTAGGTTAATGTATACAGTAGTTGTATAGAGAACACCAGGGCCTACCATCTGAGCTGTGTATCGTATTTGTGTGATTGATATTCCTTGTTTCAGACATACCCAAAATCTGCTGTGGAATTTGTACAAGAGGCTCAGACTATCGCACAGAAGACACGCAAGTTAGATGCTGACATTTTTGAGGTATGGGTAAACAGGCAGAGAGACAGACACAGAAATAGATAGACATACAGAGAGAGAGAGAGAGAGAGAAAGTTAGAGAGAGAGTTAAGAGAAAGAAACACAGAAAGAGATAGTTAGAGAGCAAGACAGAGAGACAAAGAAGAGGGACAGTAATATGCTGTTTCTGTTTGTTGTTTTACTTAAAGGCTTGCTTTCCTTATCAACAGTATCTCTCGCCATTTAGGCGAGCCGTACTTCTTCTTTGCGTTCGTTCTTTATGACCAATTTTAATCACTCTTTGTGATATGTTTGATTTTTGCCAAGAACGTATATACGTTGCACATTGGTTTGGTAGGCCCTAAACGCATAGACTTCTACACGTTTAGGACATGTGCATCCGATTTCATCCAAACCTCCTTAATCGCCTTTTACGACATGCGTGGCAGGTAGCAGTGGTTCTATTCTTTACACCCCAAATTTGGGCCCCGGTAAGCACTCGGATGAGCCGTACTTCGACTTCAGAAGTACTTGTAATTTAGCTCCACAAGTAAAGGATCAGTGTTTACTGTAGTCCAATCGTGTATCGCGTGCACACCGAAAATCTCTGTCTCCCCACCCCTCCTTTTTATGTGATCAAACTCTCCTCGAGCCTGGAATGTTCACGGCATGTGTTCACTATCGCAGCGTGATATGAACTTTGCTATCAACGACTCCATATACAGAAGTTATAAAATAGAGATTTCATCCTATAGTCTGTCCATTAATTCGTGAGCACGTTTGAAATTGATTTTCTCGAAAACTACCTGTTGGATCTCAGTGATTTTTTGCATGCAGCCTTAGAATATCCATGACGCTAAAATAAAGCTAACCAGTAGTCCATAGATGCTACGGATTTTGCACATCGGCGAATTCCTTTGATCTTTTATGACAATTGCAAATACGGGGGCTCAAATTTTAGATTTTACAGTATCCTAGAATTTGTCCATGTCAATTCTATTCATAGGTGTATCTCCATATTAACTTGATAGGTCAAGTAATTAAGTGTGTTGCCCTTTATGTGCAATCGTGAACTTGGATACAATATGCAACAGTTAGTCCTCCCTTCGGTCACCATTAGACCCCAGGGTGTCTTAACTTCACCACAAATTGTATGATGGTAGACGCATTTGGATATGGAAATGTATACGTTGCTATTTCTCAGTCTGTAATCAAAATATGATTTGTATCATCCCGAATCTGACGATTCCATGAGGTTGATAATTGTTACTGGCTGGACAAATTGTAATCCATCTCGGTGCCAGTACTCGTCTTCCTCTCGGAGCACATGTTCAACACACTTCTTCCAGAACTGCATGTCTATCATTGAGAAGGACTCACGTGTCAGAACTTCAACATCACACATTTTAAACGTCCTGTTCTGTTCGGCAACTTGCCCTTTTACTTTAGCCCAGACAAGCTCTATCGGATTGAGCATGATATGGAGATATAGTCTGTCCATTAATTCGTGAGCACGTTTGAAATTGATTTTCTCGAAAACTACCTGTTGGATCTCAGTGATTTTTGCATGCAGCCTTAGAATATCCATGACGCCAAAATAAAGATAACCAGTAGTCCGTAGATGATACGGATTTTGCACATCGGGAAATTCCTTTGATCTTTTATGACAATTGCAAATACGGGGCTCAAATTTTAGATTTTACAGTATCCCTAGAATTTGTCCATGTCAATTCTATTCATAGGTGTATCTCCATATTAACTTGATAGGTCAAGTAATTAAGTGTGTTGCCCTTTATGTGCAATCGTGAACTTGGATACAATATGCAACAGTTAGTCCTCCCTTCGGTCACCATTAGACCCCAGGGTGTCTTAACTTCACCACAAATTGTATGATGGTAGACGCATTTGGATATGGAAATGTATACGTTGCTATTTCTCAGTCTGTAATCAAAATATAATTTGTATCATCCCGAATCTGACGATTAAATGAGGTTGATAATTGTTACTGGCTGGACAAATTGTAATCCATCTCGGTGCCAGTACTCGTCTTCCTCTCGGAGCACATGTTCAACACACTTCTTCCAGAACTGCATGTCTATCATTGAGAAGGACTCACGTGTCAGAACTTCAACATCACACATTTTAAACGTCCTGTTCTGTTCGGCAACTTGCCCTTTTACTTTAGCCCAGACAATCTCTATCGGATTGAGGTGAGCATGATATGGAGGTAGTCGCAAAGACGTGTGGCCGTATTCCGCAATGATTTTGTCAATATGAAACACCTTTGTCTTATTTGTCATCCTCACCAGGTGCAACAACTCGGGTTTCAAATATGTATCATCGAAGCTGACATTTTCCTTAGCGAGCCAAGTCCTAATTTGATCTTTTGTATTTGATGCAATTAGTACTTTGTCTTCCGCTGATACTGCGTTGTGATAGGATGCATTATCCATTACCAAGCATGATGGTCTGTTTAGAATTGGAAGTAGATCTTTCTCCATCCAGTGCCTGAAAATATGTCCATTCATTTCTGTGTGGTAGTCCCTACTGTCGGTACTTTTTGATTGGAAAATAAGTCCAGCGTCATAGACAAGACCTTCTTCACTACTTCCTGCATGTGTTAGTATAATACGCTGGCCTTTGCTGCTTGGTATTTTTCTTTCTGTTCACCGTCTACTGATTGCCATTCTTTAGCATTGGTGTGGTGAGCATTGACCCAGGATTCGTCCAAATATACAATATCATAGCCTTGCCCCGCCGCTCACGGATCTGCCTCAGGTATTTACTTCGGGCAGCAATTAAATGTGGCTTTTCACAAATAATATTCCTGCCGCCTATAGTTTTTCTGAAGGTGAAGCCGGCGGCTCTTACAATTTTTCATAGAGTACTTTTAGAATGTCTATGCTGCAATCTGATTGCAGTTTTAATTTCAGTTTCCTGAGAGTAACAAGTTGATTTGTCGCAAACATTTTCAAGAGCTCCGTCTTATGACATCTATGTCAAAGTCGTCAATTGTTCTTTTCCTTCCTTGCGTGACATTAGTGCACTTTGTGTCCTGTTTAATCCATCGGGAAAAGGATTCTCTATTCAGACCAAGCGCCAGTTGCGCTCGTTTCTCAGGGTTATGAATATCGCAATATAGATGACCTCTCTTAGATTCCCTACGGAAGTGTTGGTATAGTAAAACTGTAACCTTCTGCATTGTTATAAATGTGCACTTCAGACTCATTATGAATGTGATATCAATGTCAGTTTTGATAAGCCAACAAATATGATACAATAGCTTCATACAAATAGCGAGATACGCCTATAACTATACAATGGTATCCCAATTATAACGTCATATGCTTTCCGCTTTCAAAGTCGACTGGGTTAGGTGCACGGGAATTCGTGAAACTCACGATATTTCAATGTTACCATAATGTATTTTTAGAACAACGCGTCTGTGTACCGTAAATCTGTTACTATTGTGTACAATCCGGTGAGGTTGATTTTAATATAACCTGAAGAAGAAATATTTCAAACTACATCAAATTTTCTTGGAAAAAATATTTCTCTAGCGTCATGGATATTCTAAGGCTGCTTGCAAAAATCACTGAGATCCAACAGGTAGTTTTTGAGAAAATCAATTTCAAACGTGCTCACGAATTAATGGACAGACTATAGTCGCAAAGACGTGTGGCCGTATTCCGCAATGATTTTGTCAATATGAAACACCTTTGTCTTATTTGTCATCCTCACCAGGTGCAACAACTCGGGTTTCAAATATGTATCATCGAAGCTGACATTTTCCTTAGCAAGCCAAGTCCTAATTTGATCTTTTGTATTTGATGCAGTTGGTACTTTGTCTTCCGCTGATATTGCGTTGTGATAGGATGCATTATCCATTACCAAGCATGATGGTCTGTTTAGAATTGGAAGTAGATCTTTCTCCATCCAGTGCCTGAAAATATGTCCATTCATTTCTGTGTGGTAGTCCCTACCGTCGGTACTTTTGATTGGAAAATAAGTCCAGCGTCATGGACAAGACCTTCTTCACTGCTTCCTGCATGTGTTAGTATAATACGCTGGCCTTTGCTGCTTGGTATTTTTCTTTTCTGTTCACCGTCTACTGATTGCCATTCTTTAGCATTGGTGTGGTGAGCATTGACCAGGATTCGTCCAAATATACAATATCATAGCCTTGCCTCCGCCGCTCACGGATCTGCCTCAGGTATTTACTTCGGGCAGCAATTAAATGTGGCTTTTCACAAATAATATTTCTGCCGCCTATAGTTTTTCTGAAGGTGAAGCCGGCGGCTCTTACAATTTTTCATAGAGTACTTTTTGAAATGTCTATGCTGCAATCTGATTGCAGTTTTAATTTCAGTTTCCTGAGAGTAACAAGTTGATTTGTCGCAAACATTTTCAAGAGCTCCCGTCTTATGACATCTATGTCAAAGTCGTCAATTGTTCTTTTCCGTCCTTGCTTGACATTAGTGCACTTTGTGTCCTGTTTAATCCATCGGGAAAAGGATTCTCTATTCAGACCAAGCGCCAGTTGCGTTCGTTTCTCAGGGTTATGAATATCGCAATATAGATGACCTCTCTTAGATTCCCTACGGAAGTGTTGGTATAGTAAAACTGTAACCTTCTGCATTGTTATAAATGTGCACTTCAGACTCATTATGAATGTGATATCAATGTCAGTTTTGATAAGCCAACAAATATGATACAATAGCTTCATACAAATAGCGAGATACGCCTATAACTATACAACGGTATCCCAATTATAACGTCATATGCTTTCCGCTTTCAAAGTCGACTGGGTTAGGTGCACGGGATTTAGTGAAATTGTTGTATACTCACGATATTTCTAAGTTATCATAATGTATTTTTAGAACAACGCGTCTGTGTACCGTAGATCTGTTACTATTGTGTACAATCCGGTGAGGTTGATTTTAATATAACCTGAAGAAGAAATATTTCAAACTACATCAAATTTTCTTGGAAAAAATATTTCTCTAGCGTCATGGATATTCTAAGGCTGCTTGCAAAAATCACTGAGATCCAACAGGTAGTTTTCGAGAAAATCAATTTCAAACGTGCTCACGAATTAATGGACAGACTATAGTAGACAGTCATATGTCTCTAGTAGGATTTCTCTCATAGCTGAAATATTTCTTTCGATTCTAAGTGTTAGTTGTATGGTACTACTGGAATATTACTGCAAGCCAGTTCATGGAAGATATGTGTTGTAACTTTGCCTTAAATATTTGATTCTAATCACCGTGCGCTGTGTTATTATTACATGACATCAATAGATGGGGAACTGCTTTGTTAAAACTAACAATGATGCAATCTTTAGAGGTACAACAAGCAAATATCTACTACATGTAGTACAGTAACTATCTTCTGATCTTTTATCTACTTATCTATTCTCTATGTCCTTGACATTCTAGTAGATATACTTCTTCTTCTTCTTTGCGTTCGTTCTTTACGACCAATTTTGATCACTCTTTGGGATATGTTTGATCGTTGCCAAGAACGTGTATACGTTGCACATTGGTTTGGTATACAAAACACGTAACAATAAAGTACTGTAGTTTTACAAAAACAATGACAATGCATGGCAACGTTTCGACCAAAAGGCCTTTATCAAGCAAAGGATACAACAGAAGTGAAGAATTTCACTTCTTTCACAGCATACCACTACATATAGAATACATAAACGTTGTTGTTTGGTCGAAACGTTGCTGTGTATTGTTTTTGTATTTTGTAAAACTACAGTACTTTGTTTTTATGTGTTTCGCCATTGCTATATAGTTTGACTGCAGTCTTTCCTTATATCGTTCCATTGCTACATAGTTTGACTGCAGTCTTTCCTTATATCGTTCCATTGCTACATAGTTTGACTGCAGTCTTTCCTTATATCGTTCCATTGCTACATAGTTTGACTGCAGTCTTTCCTTATATCGTTCCATTGCTACATAGTTTGACTGCAGTCTTTCCTTATATCGTTCCATTGCTACATAGTTTGACTGCAGTCTTTCCTTATATCGTTCCATTGCTACATAGTTTGACTGCAGTCTTCCCTTATATCGTTCCATTGCTATATAGTTTGACTGCAGTCTTCCCTTTATTGTTCCTTTGCTACATAGTTTGACTGCAGTCTTTCCTTATATCGTTCCATTGCTACATAGTTTGACTGCAGTCTTTCCTTATATCGTTCCATTGCTACATAGTTTGACTGCAGTCTTTCCTTATATCGTTCCATTGCTACATAGTTTGACTGCAGTCTTCCCTTATATCGTGTTTCGCCATTGCTACATAGTTTGACTGCAGTCTTCCCTTATATCGTTCCATTGCTATATAGTTTGACTGCAGTCTTCCCTTATATCGTTCCATTGCTACATAGTTTGACTGCAGTCTTCCCTTATATCGTTCCATTGCTACATAGTTTGACTGCAGTCTTCCCTTATATCGTTCCATTGCTACATAGTTTGACTGCAGTCTTTCCTTATATCGTTCCATTGCTACATAGTTTGACTGCAGTCTTTCCTTATATCGTTCCATTGCTACATAGTTTGACTGCAGTCTTTCCTTATATCGTTCCATTGCTACATAGTTTGACTGCAGTCTTCCCTTATATCGTTCCATTGCTACATAGTTTGACTGCAGTCTTCCTTATATCGTTCATTGCTACATAGTTTGACTGCAGTCTTCCCTTATATTATTACATTGCTACATAGTTTGACTGCAGTCTTTCCTTATATCGTTCCATTGCTACATAGTTTGACTGCAGTCTTCCTATATCTTCCATTGCTATAGTTTGACTGCAGTCTTCCTATATCGTTCCATTGCTACATAGTTTGACTGCAGTCTTTCCTTATATCGTTCCATTGCTACATAGTTTGACTGCAGTCTTCCCTTATATCGTTTATAGATAGATATATAGGATGTATGAGAGAATTACATCTTCCAGAAAACAAAGTGAAAGAAACCATGCGCACAGTAAGAAAATGCACTCTTGTTTCTATTTCTTCTATGATCAGTTTCATATGCTCAAATATCTAAACAGCAAGTTAGTGAGTTGTCTCCAAGAATTTAGTTGTCAATAGGAGGTCCTTGGGGGTGCCCCACAATTTCTCTTTCAGAGTAGTATCACAGGGCCATGTTTGGGACCTCATATCATTGAGGAGGGGGCAGGTTTTAAGGTTGTGTTCAGGAGTCTGGGGTCCCTCTTAGCTTGTGTATTGCTCAGTTTGTGCAGCTTTCAGTTTATGTAGATGTGCTTACATTCTGTAGTGTTCTGTGCTGAGCCTAAAGATGGTGGTTTGTTGGTTTCTGTGTAACTTTAAGATGGGGGTCAGTTCTACGACTCCATGCACAATTGAAATAATCGCTTTCTGACAGTTTGATTACATAGTAATTCTAGCTTGCTATCAAAGTCTAAACTTATTGAGATCATGTGCTCAGTTAGCAAGAAATTTATATATATATATATATGGCCTTTTTCGTCTTTACAGACGGTCAATTGGCAAGTGTTTTACTGTGACAACTTCTGAGTTTTCGCTTTTCTCTCTTGTCGTTCAGCTCATACATAAGTCTCTTCTCAAAAGACAGCGCTCTTTCGTAATTTGGCTTTCCACACAACTATGTCATCAGCTAGTCTTTCCCAGGTGCTGGGACCTATAGAAAAGTTTTTCATTGAGGCTTTGCAGACATCTTTATATCTGAGCAGGTGGTCTGCCCTGGTCCTCTCTCCTCCGAAAGTTCACAGAACATTTGTTTTGGTATGCGATAAGTTTCCATTCTTCTCACATGCCCCAACCATCTTAGTCGTCTACTGCTGACTCTGAGCATTCCCAAATATATATACACATACATACATATATTTCTCCCTTAAATAACTAATTGTAAATGAGCGCGGGCTAAACCAATGAATATCTTTGTGTTTCGGTCCAAGTGTGGGGGAAGGGCTTACATGGCTCAGCATCCCAGACCTAGCTTGTTTACTACCAACTTTCTCACTTGAAACACATTGTCGTAGTATATGGCTGAGCTCAACTACGCTGTCTATGAGTTCACGTCTCCGAGGTGCTGTTCTAGGACTGGACTTGGCCGCACACTGCATAAATGTTTCTCTTGGCTGTAATAACTCCATTCTCTGATAAACAAATAGAAACATTAGCTTTCTATATGTGGATCTTTCATTGTTATCTCTGTCTGTCTGTCTCCTCCTTCCAGTGTTATTATTCCAGTCTGTCTCCTCACATCCAGTGTTATTACCACTGTCTGTTGTGCTGCTTTTCAATATGTTTGTCCTTGGCAGCGCATTTTTCTGCTAAACAGTGTTGATATTGTCTTTTTGTGCGCCTCACTCTCTCTCTCTCTTTATATTTCTGCACCTAACAATATGTTCTTTCTCTATCTCTCTCTTTATCTCTCTGCACCTCTCACTATGTTCTTCATCCACTCCCCCTCTTTTATGTCGTGAGTAATGGTGGACATGCCTGTATTCCTAGTCAGCGAAGTGAAAAACACCAAATGTCGAGGTCAGTAGTAATGAGAATACTTACTTAGTGTCTCTGTTTGGTTTGCCCCGCTATGAACTCATGCGTGGTCATGGCGCATAATGTGACACCTCTCACTGATTTGTGCGTGAAGGATAGCTTTGGGTATCATTAGTGTCCCTCGTCATCCAGACGAAACTTACTCCGATTTCAGAGGTACTTGTAGTCTAGATCATCCAGTAAAGGAGCAGGCTCTCATGTAGTCCAACCTCACACCGTGTGCACACATAATTTTTTTGTTGGGCGGTGGAGGGGGAGAGAGCAATCCTGTAGTTTTCACGGCAAAGGGTCACTAGCGAAGCGTGATATCAACTTTGTTATCAGGAACCCTGTGTCTCATCTACTGATAGACGACATCCACTTGACGGCTGTCTGACATGAACATAGACAGACAACTAAACATGGCAGAAGAAGAGGGGTGGGAGGTAGGGCTGGTACCTAGTGACGTTTTAAACATCTAAAATTACGAGCGCCATCATACTTTCGAATAATAGCTTCTCGGAATTTTAAAATTTGGTTTAGTTGCCTATTTGCTCTATGAAGGCTCCCATCCTTTGACCGCTTTCAAGTGCACTTTGATCTTATCCAAAAGGCCGAGAAGCGATAGTGGCTCTGCTGTGTGCTTCACATCAGCAAGTTATAAATGATTTAGTGTTAGTGCGTCCTCATTACAAATTTGATTCTAAATACAAAAATGAATGTTTTAAAAAACATGGTTTTAGTGTGTGTGTGTGTGTATTTTAGGAAGTTAATTAAGGTGTGATTTATGTGATATGAGCGTTGGGGAGGGAGAGAATGAAAAACCGTTCATACCCACACATACACACACACAAGATGTAAAAGAAATAATTTCCAATATGGTTGATATTACTATGTGTATGTTGGACATTATTGAGTTGAAAATGATCACAATCTGAACGTATCAGATATGTTTTCTGCACAGGAAATATTGCATATATTGTACCTTTGATTGCTCCTTAATATGAAATATGAATGAGTTTCTTCAAGCTTGAAATCTAGAGGAAGCTGGACAATGTTTGTGAATATTTTTTTTTTTTTTTTCGTCCGCTTTCAACTCAGACGAAGTTTCATCTCTGAAACTGATTTTTGCGTGAAAATCTGTTTTTCCAATTTCTTACAATGGCAGCAACGCGTACATTGTAAATTACTTTACACTGGCAGCCGTGTGCTCAATGTACTCGTAATTAGTATTCCTCGCCATACAGGCAGATTTTCTCCGACTTCAGAGGTACTCATGTTATCGTCCTGAGTAAGACCAAGGAACTCGAACAAATGCCGGACAGTAGGTTCGAACCCGAGCTATGAGGCGTCTCACAGCTAGCAGGCCGAGCTACTATCAACTACTCTAGGCAGTCCCCCTGAATATTTGTTGACAGATTTACTGTTGCATAGCCACAGACAAAGTTAGGGTTTAATGTTGTAGCTGCTTGCTTGCTTGCTGCCGCTGTTGCTGCTACAGTGACTGTTATCTGCACTTTCATTCACATATACACACTTTCTCCCTTCCCATCAGCGTTTGAGAATAACTTGTCACATAATATATGTATGCCTTGACTGTGCTTATATGTATGTGTGTCGTGAGACAGACAGTTGAGAAAGTTAACAATAATCAAAGTCTAGTTTAAGTCCAGAGAAAAAAGAATAGACAAATAAGATACAGCTGAAAGTGGTTACCTACAACCTGCAGAAGTTGATGGAACTTTGAGAACTCTATGTCCCTGACCACACATTTAGCTATGTCCCTGGTCACACCTCTATCTATATCCCTGATCACACGTCTAGCTATGTCCCTGATCACACGTCTAGCTATGACCCTGACCACACATCTAGCTATGTCCCTGACCACACATCTAGCTATGTCACTGACCACACATCTAGCTATGTCCCTGACCACACATCTAGCTATGTCCCTGACCACACATCTAGCCTATTCCTCTAAGAGTTACCATGCAATTTGAAAAGTGTTTGTCAATGGTACTGCTAACATTCTTCTATGAAAGTACATGTATAAACAGTGCACTTGTATGTAGTTGGTTATTAAACTAACATAGAAATTGAAATATAAAACATAAACTCTATATGATTATATGTTGCATATCTCTCTTTATATGGTGTATCTTATTGATGGCTTCTATATTTTCATTTTTCAGCCTTACCTACAGGAAATCTGCAATTCATTAAGGGGACATATATTTGATGCATTTATAGCAAGGTAGGTATGTGTAACATTTTGGTTAGAATCTGATTGTGAGAAGGGTTAGTAGTGTCATACTTAGGTAGTTGTTACATAACTTGATTTATAGCAAGGTAGGTAAGTAGGTAGGTGTAACATTTTGATTAAAATCTGACTGTGAGAAGGGTTAGTAGTATCATACTTAGGTAGTTGTTACATAACTTGATTCCAATATTGATACTGCTAGTAGTAGTAGTAGTAGTAGTCCATATGTTAGTCTTTCCACTTGTTTGTAATGCTGTCTCTTTCTCCCTGTCTTCCTAGTGATATACTCTGAGATGTTACTATTTGTTCATCTCTAGATGTTCTCCTTCCACTTACATCACTGTCTCTCTCTCTTCTCTGTCTGCATTGTTATAGAGTGTCATGTGTGGTCTTATTTTGTTGTCAGTATCTAGTTGAAATAGGAACATTTTTGTCTGTACTCATTTCCTAACCAGTAATATTATACTGGTATTAGCTTGTAGCAAATTAAATGGTTCTGCCACATAAGCTGATTACCAACAGACAGTGCCCCTCAAAGAGCAATGTTACTCCGATTCAGTGGATACAAAGCAAAAGGCAGGCCCTAAAAGGTGGACATCAGAGATAACAGAGCCGACAAAAAAACACCATTTATGAAGTACACATAAAAGCTTGTTCTAGACATCTCTTCTTATCATGACGCTGTGAAGCAGAACACGATTAGAGAAGAGAATAGGAAGAATTTGAAGCTAAGCTTGTTTCAGTTCTGTATGTGATGTACACATAACTTGCTTGATCACTTAATGCAGAAGAAGAAGTTGAAGCTAAACTTGTTTCAGTTCTATATGTGATGTACACATAACTTGCTTGATCACTTAATGCAGAAGAAGAAGTTGAAGCTAAACTTGTTTCAGTTCTATATGTGATGTACACATAACTTGCTTGATCACTTAATGCAGAAGAAGAAGTTGAAGCTAAACTTGTTTCAGTTCTATATGTGATGTACACATAACTTGCTTGATCACTTAATGCAGAAGAAGTAGTTGAAGCTAAACTTGTTTCAGTTCTATATGTGATGTACACATAACTTGCTTGATCACTTAATGCAGAAGAAGAAGTTGAAGCTAAACTTGTTTCAGTTCTATATGTGATGTACACATAACTTGCTTGATCACTTAATGCAGAAGAAGAAGTTGAAGCTAAACTTGTTTCAGTTCTATATGTGATGTACACATAACTTGCTTGATCACTTAATGCAGAAGAAGAAGTTGAAGCTAAACTTGTTTCAGTTCTATATGTGATGTACACATAACTTGCTTGATCACTTAATGCAGAAGAAGAAGTTGAAGCTAAACTTGTTTCAGTTCTATATGTGATGTACACATAACTTGCTTGATCACTTAATGCAGAAGAAGAAGTTGAAGCTAAACTTGTTTCAGTTCTATATGTGATGTACACATAACTTGCTTGATCACTTAATGCAGAAGAAGAAGTTGAAGCTAAACTTGTTTCAGTTCTATATGTGATGTACACATAACTTGCTTGATCACTTAATGCAGAAGAAGAAGTTGAAGCTAAACTTGTTTCAGTTCTATATGTGATGTACACATAACTTGCTTGATCACTTAATGCAGAAGAAGAAGTTGAAGCTAAACTTGTTTCAGTTCTGTATGTGATGTACACATAACTTGCTTGATCACTTAATGCAGAAGAAGAAGTTGAAGCTAAACTTGTTTCAGTTCTATATGTGATGTACACATAACTTGCTTGATCACTTAATGCAGAAGAAGAAGTTGAAGCTAAACTTGTTTCAGTTCTGTATGTGATGTACACATAACTTGCTTGATCACTTAATGCAGAAGAAGAAGTTGAAGCTAAACTTGTTTCAGTTCTATATGTGATGTACACATAACTTGCTTGATCACTTAATGCAGAAGAAGAAGTAACAAATCAAGTGAATATTAGATTATCTTCAGTTGATATTAATTTAGAAAAATTAATAAATTCAGTTTAAGTATAATACATATTTTGATCACTAATGCAGAAGAAATCTAGCAATTTTGTTCTTATGAGTTTCAATACACAGTTTATTGTCAGTGGAAGAAAATTTAGTAATTGAAATATCATATCTGTCAGAGTTACTACTTCACATATTATTACATAAGTTCATCATAGAAGAATGAATTGACTTGTCTTACTTATACCCGTATTTACTTGTCTCTATTCTACTACACAGTTACTTGTCTCTATTTACACACTTTTACTTGTTCTACTTTCATATCACTAGTATTACTTGTTCTACTTACTACACAGTATTTTGTTCTACTTCTACACACAGTTTTATGTCTCAGCTTTACTACACAGTTTTACTTGTCTCTACTTCTACAAAGTTTACTTGTCTCACTTCTACAGTTTTACTTGTCTATCTACTAAGTTTTACTTGTCTATTCTAAGTTTACTTGTCTTACTTTCTACAAGTTTTATTGTCTCATCTACAGTTACTTGTCCTACTTCACAGTTTTATTGTTTACTTCATAAGTTTTACTTGTCTCTACATTCACAGTTTTAACTTGTCTCTACTTCTACAGTTTACTTGTCTCTACTTTCTATCAAGTTTTACTTGTCTCTACTTCTATACTAGTTTTACTTGTCTCTACTCACAGTTTTACTTGTCTCTACTTTCTACAGTTTTACTTGTTCTACTTCTACAAGTTTTACTTTGTCTCTAGCTTCTACTACATATTTTACTTGTCTCTACTTTCTACTACTATAGTTTTACTTGTCTCTACTTTCTTACAAGTTTTACTTGTCTCTACTCTATACAGTTTACTTGTCTCTACTTCTACAGTTTTACTTGTCTCTACTTCTACTACACAGTTTTACTTGTCTCTACTTCTACTACATAGTTTTACTTGTCTCTACTTCTACAGTTTTACTTGTCTCTACTTTCTACTACACAGTTTTACTTGTCTCTACTTTCTACTACAGTTTACTTGTCTCTACTACTACAGTTTTACTTGTCTCTACTTCTACAACAGTTTTACTTGTCTCTACTTTCTTACTCACAGTTTTACTTGTCTCTACTTCTACAGTTTTACTTGTCTCTACTTCTACAGTTTTACTTGTCTCTACTTCTACTACATAGTTTTACTTGTCTCTACTTTCTACTACACAGTTTTACTTGTCTCTACTTCTACTACATAGTTTTACTTGTCTCTACTTCTACAGTTTTACTTGTCTCTACTTCTACTAGTTTTACTTGTCTCTACTTCATCACAGTTTTACTTGTCTCTACTTCTACAGTTTTACTTGTCTCTACTTCTACAGTTTTACTTGTCTCTACTTCTACAGTTTACGTTTACTCTACTTCTACAGTTTTACTTGTCTCTACTTTCTACTACATAGTTTTACTTGTCTCTACTTCTACTACATAGTTTTACTTGTCTCTACTTCTACTACATAGTTTTACTTGTCTCTACTTCTACTACATAGTTTTACTTGTCTCTACTTCTCTACTAGTTTTACTTGTCTCTACTTCTACTACACAGTTTTACTTGTCTCTACTTCTACAGTTTTACTTGTCTCTACTTCTACAGTTTTACTTGTCTCTACTTTCTACTACATAGTTTTACTTGTCTCTACTTCTACAGTTTTACTTGTCTCTACTTCTACACAGTTTTACTTGTCTCTACTTCTACTACATAGTTTTACTTGTCCCCTTTCTACTTCTTACCTCACTTATAGTTTTACTTGTCTCTACTTCTACTACATAGTTTTACTTGTCTCTACTTCTACTACATAGTTTTACTTGTCTCTACTTCTACTACATAGTTTTACTTGTCTCTACTTCTACTACATAGTTTTACTTGTCTCTACTTCTACTACATAGTTTTACTTGTCTCTACTTCCTACACTAGTTTTACTTGTCTCTACTTCTACTACATAGTTTTACTTGTCTCTACTTCTACTACATGTTTTACTTGTCTCTCACTTCTACTCACATAGTTTTACTTTCTCCTACTTCTACTACATAGTTTTACTTGTCTCTACTTCTACTACATAGTTTTACTTGTCTCTACTTCTACTACATAGTTTTACTTGTCTCTACTTCTACTACATAGTTTTACTTGTCTCTACTTCTACTACATAGTTTTACTTGTCTCTACTTCTTACTCATAGTTTACTTGTCTCATTCTACTCTAGTTTTCTGTCCTACTCTACTCATAGTTTACTTGTCTCTACTTCTACTACATAGTTTTCACTTTGTCTCTACTTCTACTACATAGTTTTACTTGTCTCTACTTCTACTACATAGTTTACTTGTCTACTTCTTATTTCTTGTCCTACTTCTACAGTTTTACTTGTCTCTACTTCTATAGTTTTACTTGTCTCTACTTCTATAGTTTTACTTGTCTCTACCTTCTACTACACAGTTTTACTTGTCTCTACTTCTACTACACAGTTTTACTTGTCTCTACTTTCTACTACACAGTTTTACTTGTCTCTACTTCTATAGTTTTACTTGTCTCTACTTCTACAGTTTTACTTGTCTCTACTTCTACAGTTTTACTTGTCTCTACTTCTACTACACAGTTTTACTTGTCTCTACTTCTACAGTTTTACTTGTCTCTACTTCTACAGTTTTACTTGTCTCTACTTCTACAGTTTTACTTGTCTCTACTTCTACAGTTTTACTTGTCTCTACTTTCTACAGTTTTACTTGTCTCTACTTCTACAGTTTTACTTGTCTCTACTTCTACTACACAGTTTTACTTGTCTCTACTTCTACAGTTTTACTTGTCTCTACTTCTACAGTTTTACTTGTCTCTACTTCTACAGTTTTACTTGTCTCTATTTCTACAGTTTTACTTGTCTCTACTTCTACTACACAGTTTTACTTGTCTCTACTTCTACAGTTTTACTTGTCTCTACTTTCTACTACATAGTTTTACTTGTCTCTACTTCTACACAGTTTTACTTGTCTCTACTTATACTACACAGTTTTACTTGTCTCTACTTCTACTACATAGTTTTACTTGTCTCTACTTCTACTACATAGTTTTACTTGTCTCTACTTTCTACTATATAGTTTTACTTGTCTCTACTTCTACTACACAGTTTTACTTGTCTCTACTTCTACTACATAGTTTTACTTGTCTCTACTTCTATAGTTTTACGTGTCTCTACTTCTACTACATAGTTTTACTTGTCTCTACTTCTATAGTTTTACGTGTCTCTACTTCTACTACATAGTTTTACTTGTCTCTACTTCTACACAGTTTTACTTGTCTCTACTTTCTACTACATAGTTTTACTTGTCTCTACTTTCTACTACATAGTTTTACTTGTCTCTACTTCTACAGTTTTACTTGTCTCTACTTCTACTACACAGTTTTACTTGTCTCTACTTCTATAGTTTTACTTGTCTCTACTTCTACAGTTTTACTTGTCTCTACTTCTACAGTTTTACTTGTCTCTACTTTCTACTACACAGTTTTACTTGTCTCTACTTCTACAGTTTTACTTGTCTCTACTTCTACAGTTTTACTTGTCTCTACTTCTACAGTTTTACTTGTCTCTACTTCTACAGTTTTACTTGTCTCTACTTTCTACAGTTTTACTTGTCTCTACTTCTACAGTTTTACTTGTCTCTACTTCTACAGTTTTACTTGTCTCTACTTCTACAGTTTTACTTGTCTCTACTTCTACAGTTTTACTTGTCTCTACTTCTACAGTTTTACTTGTCTCTATTTCTACAGTTTTACTTGTCTCTACTTCTACTACACAGTTTTACTTGTCTCTACTTCTACAGTTTTACTTGTCTCTACTTTCTACTACATAGTTTTACTTGTCTCTACTTCTACTACACAGTTTTACTTGTCTCTACTTATACTACACAGTTTTACTTGTCTCTACTTCTACTACATAGTTTTACTTGTCTCTACTTCTACTACATAGTTTTACTTGTCTCTACTTCTATAGTTTTACTTGTCTCTACTTCTACTACATAGTTTTACTTGTCTCTACTTCTATAGTTTTACTTGTCTCTACTTCTACTACATAGTTTTACTTGTCTCTACTTCTATAGTTTTACTTGTCTCTACTTCTACTACATAGTTTTACTTGTCTCTACTTCTACAGTTTTACTTGTCTCTACTTCTACACAGTTTTACTTGTCTCTACTTCTACTACATAGTTTTACTTGTCTCTACTTTCTACTACATAGTTTTACTTGTCTCTACTTCTACTACATAGTTTTACTTGTCTCTACTTCTACTACATAGTTTTACTTGTCTCTACTTCTACTACATAGTTTTACTTGTCTCTACTTCTACAGTTTTACTTGTCTCTACTTCTATAGTTTTACTTGTCTCTACTTCTATAGTTTTACTTGTCTCTACCTTCTACTACACAGTTTTACTTGTCTCTACTTCTACTACACAGTTTTACTTGTCTCTACTTTCTACTACACAGTTTTACTTGTCTCTACTTCTATAGTTTTACTTGTCTCTACTTCTACAGTTTTACTTGTCTCTACTTCTACAGTTTTACTTGTCTCTACTTCTACTACACAGTTTTACTTGTCTCTACTTCTACAGTTTTACTTGTCTCTACTTCTACAGTTTTACTTGTCTCTACTTCTACTACACAGTTTTACTTGTCTCTACTTCTACAGTTTTACTTGTCTCTACTTCTATAGTTTTACTTGTCTCTACTTCTACAGTTTTACTTGTCTCTACCTTCTACTACACAGTTTTACTTGTCTCTACTTCTACTACACAGTTTTACTTGTCTCTACTTTCTACTACACAGTTTTACTTGTCTCTACTTCTATAGTTTTACTTGTCTCTACTTCTACAGTTTTACTTGTCTCTACTTCTACAGTTTTACTTGTCTCTACTTCTACAGTTTTACTTGTCTCTACTTCTACAGTTTTACTTGTCTCTACTTCTACAGTTTTACTGTCTCTACTTCTACAGTTTTACTTGTCTCTACTTCTACTACACAGTTTTACTTGTCTATACTTTCTACTACACAGTTTTACTTGTCTCTACTTCTACTACACAGTTTTACTTGTCTCTACTTCTACTACACAGTTTTACTTGTCTCTACTTCTACTACACAGTTTTACTTGTCTCTACTTCTACTACACAGTTTTACTTGTCTCTACCTTCTACTACACAGTTTTACTTGTCTCTACTTCTACTACACAGTTTTACTTGTCTCTACCTTCTACTACACAGTTTTACTTGTCTCTACCTTCTACTACACAGTTTTACTTGTCTCTACCTTCTACTACACAGTTTTACTTGTCTCTACTTCTACAGTTTTACTTGTCTCTACCTTCTACTACACAGTTTTACTTGTCTCTACTTCTACAGTTTTACTTGTCTCTACTTTCTACTACATAGTTTTACTTGTCTCTACTTCTACAGTTTTACTTGTCTCTACTTCTACTACATAGTTTTACTTGTCTCTACTTCTACAGTTTTACTTGTCTCTACTTCTACTACACAGTTTTACTTGTCTCTACTTCTACTACATAGTTTTACTTGTCTCTACTTCTACTACACAGTTTTACTTGTCTCTACTTCTACAGTTTTACTTGTCTCTACTTCTACAGTTTTACTTGTCTCTACTTCTACAGTTTTACTTGTCTCTACTTCTACAGTTTTACTTGTCTCTACTTCTACTACATAGTTTTACTTGTCTCTACTTTCTACTACACAGTTTTACTTGTCTCTACTTCTACAGTTTTACTTGTCTCTACTTCTACAGTTTTACTTGTCTCTACTTCTACTACATAGTTTTACTTGTCTCTATTTCTACAGTTTTACTTGTCTCTACTTCTACTACATAGTTTTACTTGTCTCTACTTCTACAGTTTTACTTGTCTCTACTTCTACAGTTTTACTTGTCTCTACTTCTACAGTTTTACTTGTCTCTACTTCTACTACACAGTTTTACTTGTCTCTACCTTCTACTACACAGTTTTACTTGTCTCTACTTCTACAGTTTTACTTGTCTCTACTTCTACAGTTTTACTTGTCTCTACTTCTACTACATAGTTTTACTTGTCTCTACTTTCTACTACACAGTTTTACTTGTCTCTACTTCTACAGTTTTACTTGTCTCTACTTCTACTACACAGTTTTACTTGTCTCTACTTCTACAGTTTTACTTGTCTCTACTTCTACTACACAGTTTTACTTGTCTCTACTTCTACTACACAGTTTTACTTGTCTCTACTTCTACAGTTTTACTTGTCTCTACCTTCTACTACATAGTTTTACGTGTCTCTACTTCTACTACACAGTTTTTCTTGTCTCTACTTCTACTACACAGTTTTACTTGTCTCTACTTCTACTAGCCATTGTTACTGCCTATTTATATCCTGAACATAAACCAATATAAAGCAGTCAGTGACAGACATACATGCACACAATCTTGTAAGGCAACAACAATATCTCTCTACTGTACTTGGTCCAAGGTTGCACTGTGGGTGCCCCTTGGATTTTACCTTGGTGCTCAATGCTAAGAGTGATTTGTTTGCGTTGCCTACACTCTCTTTTATTCCAGACTAACTTGATATACCGACTCGTGTTCAATCCACTGTAAGGCTAAGGATTTTTGCTGTCAGGGCATAAAAGAAAATCCTAACTTGAACAGTTTTACTGTGACTGCACTAGCCATGCGAACATTAAATTCCCCAGACTCATGTCACCCTGTTCTACACTGCTCTTTTTTTTTTTTTTTTTTCGTCCGCTTTCAACTCAGACGAAGTTTAATCTCTGAAACTGATTTTTGCGTGAAAATCCGTTTTTCTAATTTCTTACAATGGCAGCAGCGTGCTCATTGTAAATTACTTTACACTGGCAGCCGTGTGCTCAATGTACTCGTAATTAGTATTCCCTCGCCATACAGGCAGATTTTCTCCGACTTCAGAGGTACTCACGTTATCGTCCTGAGTAAGACCAGGGACTCGAACAAATGCCGAACAGTAGGTTCGAACCCGAGCTATGAGGCGTCTCACAGCTAGCAGGCCGAGCTACTATCAACTACTCTAGGCAGTCCCCACTACACTGCTCTAAAAGCAGTACTGCAAGCAGTAATGACAGTTTTTTGTTTTTTTAAAGATATAGCAGTTCTAGTTTTTCTGACAATTTTTTATTAATCAATATAGCTTTTTCATTTCTTTCTGTTTGGTACCATGATACACCCCCTCCCACACATGATCTCATGATGCATACCCTTGATCACATTATACTCTTCATTGATTTAATGGATACTATGATGATTAGTGAGTCTCTGTAGCTAAATGGTTACGCTCTTGCCTTGCGTTCTAAAGGTTGTGGTTTCAAATATACACCTCTGCGTTCTGTTCACTAGTGCAATTTTTTTTCCAGAGACTCAAAGGACTGTTACAGAAGCTACAGAGTGTGTGCTTTGTGCAGTAATTTTGGCAGGTGGCATGCCATTTCGGAGGGCATGGGGTTTACCAAGTAACATGGGGTATAACCAGTGCCATGAATTGAATTCTTAGACTTTAGATGCTTTTATGATGCTTTCCCTTGATTTCATGTGGCTCCCCATCTATCTCAATAATAGCTCCTTCTCCCCATACTGTACCTCCCGTATCATATCCCATATTTATTATTGAATATCCCTTCCACCTGATATGATATTTGTATGTGTACAACCAATCAAATGATGCTCATTGAATCACACACCGCCCGAGTGGTTACCGGGGCCTAAATTTGGTGTATAAAGAATAAAATGTTACCTGCCACGCATGTCGTAAGTGGCAACTAAGCAGGTTTGGCGAAATCGGATGGACATTTCCTAAATGTGTAGAAGTCAACCTGCTGCCTTGCAGAATGGTTGGGGACAGCCAAAGGCTAACGGAGAGCGAACCCAGTAAACGCTGGCTGAATCCGGACACATCTCCGAAGGATAAGCACCAGAGCTCTAAATGGCGCTGAAGATGTAACGAAACCCACCCATGCTAAGGCTGCATGAATCAGATTTCCACATGAATGAATTTATGGAGAGATCGGGTACATCAGTCTTTTAGGTGATCCTTGAGAGAGAGAGAAATCGCACACACACACAATGTATATTATCTCTCTCTCTCTCTAAAACAGTTGACAATGAATGACTTCAGTGTACACAGGATCATTGGCAGGGGAGGATTTGGGGAAGTCTATGGTTGCAGGAAGGCAGACACCGGCAAAATGTGAGTAAGACTATTGTTTCTCGTCTCATCTTTTCTCTTTACATTTCTCTTTGTAATCTTTCTATCTCTCTCTCTTTCTGTGTAGTGTTTATTTTCATGTTTTTATTTGTCTCTGTTGGTAGTAGTCTTATTAGTCTGTCTGTATTTGATTGTATCTGTCTCAATATTGATCTTTTTACTAGTTAGTTCTCTCTGTGGTCGATTATAAATGTGAGCTACTGTTTGTGTCAACACATCATGTCTGCATTGAGGTATTGTTATGTTATATGATCGACAGTGCCAGAGTGGTTACCGGGCCCAAATTGGGGTGTAAAGAATAGAACCACTGTTGCCTGCCACGCATGTCGTAAGACTAAGGAGGTTGGGTGGGGCTAGCTACCCCACACCGTAAAAAACACTAGATAGCTACAGAACAGAGAGCGAACCGAGTAAACGCTGGCTGAAACCGGATACATCGTCGAAGGATAAACACCAGAGCTCCAAATGGTGCTGAAGATGTGACGTAAAATACACCCATGCTAAGGCTGCATGAATCAGATTTCCACATGAATAGAATTTATGGTGAGATCTGGTACATCGGTCTGGGCAGTGATCGCAAGGGAGAGAGATATGATCTACACCATGGTACATTGGGCATTCCCATGCGTGCTCAATTCTTCAATGCAGCAGCCATTCCAAAGTCCACTTGCTCACCATTCCTATGAGAAATTGATTAGTATATCTTCTCTCTCTACCACGAAGATGACACTGTCTGGTATATCCAAACTTAAGTCCTAATTATTGCACTAATTCCACTGTCTGAAACTCACCCATATCACTTGAATGAGCTGCATCGCATTGATAACATTAGCTCTGTCCATATTTTTGTCAGTTTTAATACGGACATTATTTGAAAGAAAGTCAAAACATTCCTTGCCCTCCACTTCAGCATGTCCAGGTCTGTACAGCCAAGTCATGCGCTTGAGATATGACTGCCAAATGCTGTCCATCCATTCCGCACACAGATTTCCAGACGTAATCCTTTGAAACATAGTCAAGCTTGATATGTTAAGGGGGGACTCTGGTCTGGAAACTATTTTCGTTGCTTTGGTATTAATGTAGAATTTGTATAACAATTTTGAAAGATTATGACTTAGAATAGTAGAAAAAAAAAAAAAGTCAACGCTTTGCCATGGAAACAATACAAAATGGCCGCCAAGCACAAAATTTCAAATTCCTAAGGCTCTGAAGTTAATGAATATAAATGAATTCTGTTTTCACTCTAAGGCGCGCAATTGTAATATCTACAAAATTACTGATCCTTTTTAGGATATATTAAGGTAGATCTATCCTCACCAAATGACGAAAAAAATGACATTTGCCATTTTTATTTTATTGCATTTTTAGAAACTACATGCATTTGACTACAACTTCAAATTGTTTTTGAACGTCTAAATGCCTTCGTGTTTTCATTACATGCATGTTTATGTGATCACCCTCCTCACAATTTTCCTTAGCAACCATTGTTTACACTTAGTTACTATGTTTCTACACTCCACCCCTTCACATAAAATGCGATTTAATTATGAAAATTGATTTATAACAAGAACGATGACATATCCACTAAGGGACACTACTCTAATAATGTTAGATTCCCGCCAAAGTTCTCATGGAGACTAAATGAAACCACTGGACATTTCTGAATGTAAAAATATTTTTTCAAACTTTTGAGGCATTGCTTTTGTCATTTGAAACGAACGTTGATTCATTATTTGGAAGGTAAATTATAATAGCTAGATATTCATATTTAATTAAAAGTAGAATGGGTAACAAACAGAAGTCTGGTAGATCAAATAAACGAAGATTCTGTGGCAACAAATATTCAAGGAAGAAACGCGAGATTTTCTAAACTTGGGCTTCCCAGTGGATACTATTCTGTGGAAAGCTGTAAAATCAAGGACACTATTCGAATAAAAGCAACACAGAAAAGAAGAAAACACTGAGAGCCATCAGAAAAGGCTTCCTAGATACCACAGAAGCCAGAGAAGGAGATATGTACACAACAGGTGGTCATTAGTAGCACTCTGGTAAGTAAAATAGTGGAAATTTTTTGTTTTTTCAAGTTTCCGTCAATTGTATTTTTGTGTTGTTGTCAAACTTTCAAACATGATATCTCAAACATTTTTTGTCTAATTGACTTGCAATTTGGCACATATATTCTTAGATATGCAATGCTTAATCTGAAGTAAAATAATCTCAAACCAATAAAAATAGCTATATTTTCCTAAATTTAAGCAAGTTTGATCGATGGAAATTTTACCACTTTTGGGAGTGGTATATCATTTAAATTCATTTTTTAAAAAAGTTCTTTATGAAATTCAAATATTTTACTTCACATTAACCAACTGACTGTTGCGAACATGTATGCTAAAATGAAGGCTTTCAAACAATTGGCTCCTGAGTAATCTTGTTTGAAAAAGTATCTATTTTTAGTAACGGCGGCCATATTGTAATCTAATTTGCATATTAAAGAAAAAAAAATTTTCATCAGATAATTTTTTAAACCTTATTAAGTGTAACTGTGTGGTTTAAATTAAGCTGGGAACTATATTAACAATTATAGCCTTCCTGAGGATAGATCTACCTTAAATATTGCATTTTTTATGAATTTTTCTGTAAACACACCCTCCAAAAACAGCTTTTTTAACCATATTTTGAGGGAATTTTTACCAAAAATTTATAAAAATTAAATATTTAATATATCCTAAAAATCATGTGTAATATTTTAGATATTACAATTGCGCAACTTAGAGTGAAAACAGAATTCATTTACATTCATTAGATTCAGAGCCTTAGGATTTGAAATTTTCTTTTGCGGCCATTTTGTATTGTTTCCATGGCAACACTTTGACATATTTTTTTTACTAATTTTTTCTACTATTCTAAGTCATACTCTTTCAAAATGCTTATACAAATTTTATATTAATATGAAAACAACGAAAATAGATTCTTGATTTTCAAGACCCGAATCCCCCCTTAATCGTATGATTTGCCTGTTGCTCAGGCACCAACAAGACAGCTCTGGAGGTAGCAGTGATCTCCAGTCATGCTCAATGTTATTATCTTGTAGGGGCCACAGTCCTCATTAAGTGTGCTCCCGTTTTGTTGGGAAGTCCACGCTGATCTGGTTCTGCATCTGACAAAGCCATCAATGCCAATAATGATAATGTTGTAAGAGACATTGTTATATGCGTCTTGCAGATCAATGGCAGACGCTGCTGTTTCCATCTCCATCTGAAACCCCTCATACACATCATATGCAAAAACCGCTGCATTGCACACGGTGTCCTTTCCTGAACAATAGCCGCCGAGAGTGTAAGGAAAAAACCATTTGTCTCCATTATAAGTGAAACTCTATGGGCTATAAATTTTTCAAGCAGTTTGCCGGCAGTGTTTTGCAAGGTAATAATTCTATATCCATTTGTGCTAGTGAGGTCTTTTCCAGGTTTAGGCAAGGGTCTCAGATATCTGTGAAGCCAATTATCAGGAATAGTGCCAGTATGGATACTTTTATTGAAAAGCTTGCATAATTCAGCAAGTCCTTTGTCCTCCAGACATTTTATGTGACTGTACCGAACACCATCAAGCCCAGGCGCTGTATCCGAGCATGCCTTTAGTATGTATTTGATATTATCAAGTCATGTATTCTATATTGTCATCTATGACAGTTTCATGTGTATGGTGTTATATCTGTTGCAATATTTTTTTTTACTCATCTATGTCTTTTTTTGTCTTGTATACATTGAAGTATTGTCTGTTTGTCTGATATCACAAATCAGGTATGCAATGAAGTGCTTAGACAAGAAGAGAATCAAGATGAAGGGTGGTGAGACATTAGCTCTCAATGAAAGAATCATGTTGTCGTTAGTCAGTACAGGGGTAAGCTTTATCTATATATATGTCTCAGTCATACGCTGTGTATGTATGTATGTATGTATGTATGTATGTATGTGTGTGTGTGTGTACATACACTGTGTTTATATCACTGTCTGTCACCATATGGGCATCTACTGTACACATACACTTACATACATCTCAATGGCGAACTGAGTGGTTAAGCCATTTGCCTGTCGTTCTGTAGGTTGTGGGTTCAAATCCAGACTGAGTCACATGTGCAATTTTTTTATCATGAGATTCATAGAATTGTTGTAGGAGCTACAGAGTTTGTACTTTGTGCAACACTCTTGGTGTGCCATCGTTGCTGACAGGGATGGAACCATATGGGGAAAGCCAGTGCAATGAAGTCAATCTTTCATATTTAGACCATTTGTTTAGAGATACATACAAGAGAGACTGATATTTTGGTAATAAAATGAAAGTATGACTTTGTCTATAACAATGTGTGTAGTCTTTGTCACAGCAAGATGTGGTTGCTGTCGATGTCACAGCAAGATGTGTGGCTGGCTGTCTCTGTCACAGCAAGATGTGTGGCTGCTGTCTCTGTCACAGCATGATGTGGTGACTGCTGTCTTTGTCACAGCAAGATGTGGTGATTGCTGCCGATGTCACAGTAAGATGTGTGGCTGCTGTCTCTGTCACAGCAAGATGTGTGGCTGCTGTCTCTGTCACAGCAAGATGTGGTGACTGCTGTCTTTGTCACAGCAAGATGTGGTGGTTGCTGTCAATGTCACAGCAAGATGTGTGGCTGCTGTCTCTGTCACAGCAAGATGTGTGACTGCTGTCTTTGTCACAGCAAGATGTGGTGACTGCTGTCTTTGTCACAGCAAGATGTGGTGGTTGCTGTCGATGTCACAGCAAGATGTGTGACTGCTGTCTTTGTCACAGCAAGATGTGGTGATTGCTGTTGATGTTTACAGCAAGATGTGTGGCTGCTGTCTCTGTCACAGCAAGATGCGTGACTGCTGTCTCTATCACAGCAAGGTTTTGTGGCTGCTGTCTCTGTCATAGCAAGATGTGACTGCTGTCTTTGTCACAGCAAGATGTGGTGGTTGCTGTCTCTGTCACAGTAAGATATGTAGCTGCTGTCTCTGTCACAGCAAGATGTGTGGCTGCTGTTGATATCAAAGTAAATGTCTGACATGTTACAAGAAAATATATACATGTATCTTGTAGTCATCAATTTCTTCTATCTTCAATCTAGTGTACCCATTTGATCAATCTATCACTCGGCATTTGTGGATATGTCTTTCTCAAGGGAAGCAGACCTGATCTATGCCTAAAGCAGACTGTGCTAGGCCTAAGCAGATGCTAGCCTAAAGTAGATGTTATGCCAACAGTAGACCATCCTATGTCTAAAGCAGGTTGCTCTATGCCAAAAGTAGGGCATGCAATGTCAAAAGTAAGGTATACTATGCCAAAAGTAGGCTGCCCTATGCCTAAAGTAGGCTGTGATGTGTCTAAAGTAGACTTCCCTATGCCTAAAGTAGGCTGTGCTATGCCTAAAGTAGGATGCGCTATGTCTAAAGTAGGCTTCTCTATGCCTAAAGTAGGCTGTGCTATGCCCAAAGTAGGCTGTGCTGTGCCAAAAGTAGACTAGACTGTATCTGCACTTTGACACACCTACTTTTATCTCAATTTCAATTGTGTAATGATTTCTTTGTCTTGTGCGTTTTGAACAACACACCTAATTTTTTGTATCTCTGCTAGGACTAGGAACTTGATCTCAACTACTCTAAGATTAGGAATCACTGACAAATCACCAGAACATTCCAAATTGTTTGTGAATCGAGTTTTTTGTGGAGATTAAGGCGCGCATGGCATGTCGACCAATGTCACAGATACCAAATCCCCCTCCCTGATATATATTAGTCATTGTCATAAATACCTCTGACATAAGATGCATCATAAATACCTCTGACATTCCATAGTCAGCATCACACATACCACTTGACATAGTTTACATTTTGTGTGTATTATGCCATGGAGATCAAGATAAAAGAAGGATGGTGTCACATTCTCTCTCTCTCACCCCTTCTCGTAAGATGTACACTGATATGTATATTGTTCTCTCCTCTCTAGGTGCGCCGTAGCTCAAATATTTATCTTGTAAGAAATAGTTTGATTCTGTAACTTGTAGTTGTCTGCCCATTGTTACGGGAAGATAACTCAAGTTCAGAAAGTTGCATTTTTGTTTTGGATTTCTTTCTGTTTGCTTTTATTAATTAAAGTGAACATTTTGTTTCATATCTTTGATGTTGAGATTTGTCATTCTTATTTGATTGAATATTGAGACTTGATGATATCGATATGAACGATTTCCATGAATGTTGATTATTGCACTGTGACAGAAATGCCGACCAGATGTTTCTAGAATTCAGTATTTCTTCTTTTCTCATTCATTCTCCATCCCTCCCTCCTACATGTCATATAGTCATTATATATTGTCTGTATTGTAATCCAAGAGTCACTGTAGCAGCAGACTGTTTAGTGGACTTGCTTCATAGCCACCTCGTACAAGAATCATATGTCCTAGTTGAAGTGGGATTTTGTCCAGACTGCAACTGCTCACAGATTGACTCAACCTCCATTAGTTGTTAGAGAAATGCTGGGAAGTAAAGACAGTCGAGTGACCTTGAGCGTGTCAGCCACCATCATGTGCCATTTGATCAAATTAAAAATCTAAGACATACACCATATTGCTCCACTATGTCACATTGATGAGAATGCCATGGACTGCTAAAATGAAGAATGTGGAGGTGTTGAATGAGACCAAGACACAGAGTAAGCTTATTATCAATTTTAAAAAGAGGCAGTCATCATTTTTCAGACGTGATGAGAAAGGAAGGTTTAGAACACATTGTAACAACTGGTAAAATTGTGGATAGGCGAGACAGAGAAAGATAGAGAGAAAATTCTGGATAGCCTGACTTCATGGCATGGAAACATCTGAGATGTTAGCAAACACCAAAGACAGAGATTTGTGAAGATCCGTGATCACTACGCACCGACACACACCTGATGATGATGATGTTACATTGTGGTTCGAAAATATATTCATGACTTTCCTTCATATAATGGTGGTTGCGCTGCTTGTAGTAATAGTAGTAGTTGCAACAACATACCAAAATAACATCTAATCACACAGTTAACAGTCAAAGTGATTGCATAGTAGACTGGGCTTAGTTTAGCAACTTGGTCATGCCTTGACAGTTAACAGTCAAAGTGATTGTGCAGTAGACTGGTGGCTTAGTTGTAACAACTTGGTCATGCCTTCGCACAGTTAACAGTCAAAGTGATTGTGCAGTAGACTGGTGGCTTAGTTGTAACAACTTGGTCATGCCTTCGCACAGTTAACAGTCAAAGTGATTGTGCAGTAGACTGGTGGCTTAGTTGTAGCAACTTGGTCATGCCTTCGCACAGTTAACAGTCAAAGTGATTGTGCAGTAGACTGGTGGCTTAGTTGTAGCAACTTGGTCATGCCTTCGCACAGCTAACAGTCAAAGTGATTGTGCAGTAGACTGGTGGCTTAGTTGTAGCAACTTGGTCATGCCTTCGCACAGCTAACAGTCAAAGTGATTGTGTAGTAGACTGGTGGCTTAGTTGTAACAATTTGGTGGTTTCCATTGGCTAATGAGAAATTTATGTTGTGCATTGTCAAACTCATTTCATTGTTGTTGTCTGTTGTTGGGTATTCTGGAGGAGGAAGGGAGGGGAGTTGAATCATTGATGAATAAATTTGTGACAATAATTAAGTCCAGAAGAAATTAGATTGTTGGACTAGAAGAAGATTTATATCATCAACGTTGTTCAATTATCATTCATCTTATCATTCATCTTATCATTTGAAGAGCTTAGTGGAAAAAAGGACTATCCACTCTTCCATGAAAATGAGTTTTTGTTCATAATACGATAGCTGAAACCATGTAGTATGTACACTCAAAAGTTCTTTGTTGTGGAATAGACCCAACATTTTTATTTGTGTTATTGAAGCTAAGATGAAGATTTCATGCACTCAATAAACTTTAAATGATGTTTTCTCAGAACTTTACAAATATGGGATATGTCCTTTTCCCCCTCTAAGCTCTTCATTTGTCATCATTGCAATATTGATGATTCAATTTTCTTCTATTGACAAACAATAAGATATTCTTATAAGATATCTATGATATCAGTTCAAGCTATAAACCATTATGTTTTGTTGAATTTCTAGTTTTCATAGTTACTAACACAGAGAGAGAGAGAGAGAGAGAGAGAGAGAACAGCTGGACAATAATCACTGGTTGTGCAATCAGGGGTCTATTAGTGCTGGCTACTTATCAACATCTAATTTACTGATATATTTTCTACTTATTACTTTGTTTGACTTGTCCTTCTTTAGCGACTTGTTATGTTCAACATTAACTTCTGACTTGTTTTTGTTATTTATCATGATTTCTGTGTTCACAATATGATATTACATACATTGGTATCTTCTTTTATACATTTGATTGATTGATTGATTGATTGATAAGGTGCCATCTCCACCTCACAAGTTGAATGCAGTGTAACTCCAACAGGTAATCACCCTTTGTCAAGTCCCACTGTTTAAAATGTTATTGGGGCTATCATGATAACCAAGGTCACAGAGAACCAAGGTCACCGAGAGCCAAGGTCACCAAAAGCCAAGTTGATAACACACTACACTAGTGAGCACATGCCATGTCAATTCTGGGGTTCGAGGCCAGCTTGAGTAAAAAATTATGGATATGCACTTGGTGCACGGTTGGACTACAGGAAACAGTGATCCTTCACTTGGGGATCTAAACTACAAGTACATTTAAATTTGGAGTACAGCTCGACTGAATGTCGAGGGACACTAGTGATAAGGGAAAGGAATCTTTCAAGCAAAAATCAGGCATGCCATATTAGGCATCATGGTTACTTCTGAATTCACCATAAGGAGTGACAAAAATGTTGTTTGACTAGTACAGCCAGTTGTCTGTCCATGTTCTTCATTTGAGTAAGAGCATAGGTATATCAGTATAGCATGATGTTAGGCAACCTGCTGCAAAGCACTATTGATTGATTTCATTCATTGATTGTCTGTGTATTCTCTCTATATGATTACAGGAAGGTAGTCCTTTCATTGTATGCATGACATACACATTTCATTGATTGATTGTCTCTGTATTCTCTTTATGATTACAGGAAGGTAGTCCTTTCATTGTATGCATGACATATGCATTTCAAACCCCAGAGAAACTGTGTTTTATCCTGGATCTGATGAACGGAGGTGACCTACATTATCATCTGTCACAGCATGGGGTTTTTACCGAGAAGGAAGTCAGGTTTTATGCTTCGGAGATCATCCTTGGCCTAGAACATATGCACAGTCGGTTTGTGGTCTATAGGGATCTCAAGGTATGTCATCTGTTGGGATAGTAGGTATGTGAGCTGTAGGGATCTGAAGGTATGTTGTGTATGGTGTCCTTGTGGTGCTGCAGCCTGCAAGGAAGCAAAGAATAGTACTACTGCAACCTACAAGACATGTCGTAAGAGGCAACTGATGTAGGGACCTAGGGAAGCTACCCTAGTAAATAAAAGTGTCGCATAAATCGAATGTGTTGGCCTACTTGTAGGTGCATAACTGGTACAACGTACGATATCTCTTAGGCTCAGATCACATACACATCACTCAGAGTGGTTAATAAGTGTTCGATGAGGAATGTTCGATGAAGAAGAAGTTGTGTACGGGTGTAGGGATCTGAAGGTATGTTGTGTATGGGCTGTATCGATCTGAAGGTATGTTGTGTATGGGCTGTAGGGATCTGAAGGTATGTGGTAGCTGTAGGGATCTGAAGGTATGTTGTGTACGGGCTGTAGGAATCTGAAGGTATGTGATCTGTTGGGACCTGAAGGTATATGATGTGTGTCATCTGTATGGATCTGAAGGTATGTGATGTATATATGAGTCTGTATATATAGATTATTGGCTGATAAACAACATACTATACAGAAAAATTACATACTTTGGTCACATCAAGCATCACGATGGCCTGGAAAGAACAATACTAGAGGGCAGGGTCCCAGGACGCAGAGGCAGACCAAGAAGAAGATGGCTATAAGATATTAAAGAAACCATGAATATGACCATTGACGAAGTGGAAGAACTGGCTAGAGACAGAGTGAATTTCAGATGCGCTGCAAAGAGAGCAACGTCCTATAAAGATACGCACCTTGATGAAAAGGGTATATAGATCGATTGATTGGACCATCATCATTGCACTTCAATGAACAACCATGTGTGCCCAAATCTCTTCCTTACATAGGAAGATCTCAACTGCAGAGCACAACCTTTATAGCACCAGCGAGGATCCCATATGTAATTTTGAAGATAGTGAGATTTTTGTAGGAATTTGATTTCAATATTTTTAATGAATTTTACATTGACAGTCACTCTGTAGCCTCCTACTCTTATTGATTATCAACCTCCGTGACTTCTTTTATGTTCTCAACTTGAACATAGCATCTATGTTATATTGTCTGTTTATGATAGGACTAGGAACTTGATGTCACTTACATTGAGATTCGGGATCTCTGAAGAAATATACTTATCATTCCACACAGGGGAACGACTCAAGTACCTGTTGAGAGAGAGATGAGCAGCTTATCTTTATGTTACAGAGAACTTGCTACAGATATCTGTAGATATGTGATCTATGTGAATGTTTTAATAACTAAATGTTAAAGAGAATTGGCTGAAAAACAACATACTATACAGAAAAATTACATACTTTGGTCACATCAAGCATCACGATGGCCTGGAAAGAACAATACTAGAGGGCAGGGTTCCAGGACGCAGAGGCAGACCAAGAAGAAGATGGGTACAAGATATTAAAGAAACCATGAACATGACCATCGGCAAGTGGGTGAACTGGCAAGAGACAGAGTGAATTTCAGATGTGCTGCAAAGAGAGCAACGTCCTATAAAGGATACGCACCTTGATGATGATGTGAATGTTTAGTTATTATGAGATTTCAGCATTTCTTCTGTTCAACCACATCTCTCTAACAACTCAGAGATTGCTCTATCTCTTTATTTATTCTTTCTGACTTGTATTCTTATGTAGTTACGGACTTGTTTATCTAGCACTGAACAACTTGAGTTCAATAAACTACAATGATATGTTACTGTATTATGCTCTTCATTATCAGAATTGTTGTCTTTGCCTGGTCTGGTCAATGTCTGGTCTGGTTAATGTCTGGTCTTGTCAATGCCTGGTCTGGTCTGATCAATGCCTGGTCTGGTCAATATCTGGTCTGGTCAATGCCTGGTCTGATCAATGCCTGGTCTGGTCAATATCTGCTCTGGTCCTGGTTTGGTCAATGCCTGGTCTGGTCAATATCTGGTCAATGCCTGGTCTGGTCAATGCCTAGTCTGGTCAATATCTGCTCTGGTCCTGGTCTGGTCAATGCCTGGTCTGGTCAATGCCTAGTCTGGTCTGGTCAATGCCTGGTCTGGTCTGATCCATGCCTGGTCTGGTCAATGCCTGGTCTGGTCAATGCCTCATCTGGTTTGGTCAATGGTCTGGTCAATGACTGGACTGGTCTGGTTTGGTCAATACCTGGTGTGGACACAGCTACCATATTATATACAATGATCTTCTTTCTTCTTCTTTTCTCTAATCCTGTTCTTCCTCACAACATCAGGATAAGAAGAGATTACTACAACCGACAGTTGCATGCACTTCATACATGGTGTCTTTTACTGTCTCTATTATTTCTGGAGTCCAGCTATTGTGTTGATGACTTTTTTTTGCTTTGTATCCACTATATCTGAGTAGCATTGCTCTTTGAGGTTCACTATCTATTGATAATATCTGCTTATGTGGTCGAACCATTTAATTTGTTGGTTCTTGATGAAGTTCATTACTGATGTTGCACCCTCTGTTTTCCTGATGTTTTCATTTCTAAACCTGTCTCTTCTTGATACTCCCAGCATTCTGTATAGACACTTCATCTCTGTCGTGACTCTATCATTTGATGTCAACGTCCAGGTTTGGCACTGATAGCATAATGTGGGGAGAAAGATTGTGTTGTATAATTATAGAGTGTTATTTAGTCCCAGAGTTAGAACCAGAAATGATGATAATATATAGAACTAACTTTGAGTTTCTCTTCTCTCTTGGTTGCAGCCAGCTAACATATTGTTGGATGAGAATGGGCATGTCAGGATCTCTGATTTGGGTTTAGCTTGTGACTTCTCCAAGAAGAAACCTCATGCAAGTGTGTAAGTAACCAATCAGACAAGTCATGTATGGGTGTGTGTGCTTTTAGCTAGTGGGTCCCATAATTTATTGTATAGATTTACTAGTTGTCTTCCTGTCTAGTCAAACTTGCGTGATAATCTCTGTCTTATGTTGATAAGCTTATGAACCAAATACATGGAAAAATAGTGCTTTTGACTGACACATTGTCTACCATCTCAGCACTGAAATCTGAAAGGAACACAGAACCAAGTGATCTCAGGTCAAGTTGTCCCATGATTCTGAGAGGGTAGTAATCCAGTGGATACCCTCAGACTGGAAGATCAATGGAAATGAAGATGCTGACAGACTGGCTAAAGAGGAAACAGGAATGCCCCAATATGACAACCTGGTCAGCTATGAAGAAGCAAAAACCATCACCAAAGGGCACTACATATCAAAGTTGGATAAAGAACACCCAAAATACAACAAGGACGATGTATATTACCAACTGTCCAGAAGGGACCAGATAGCCATACTTACACCAGCGCCCAAGACAAACTGTATTTCGTGGCTGATAATCTGAGGCAGACAGCTGCCTTTATTAGAGAATCCAAATCCCAATCTAGTGAGAATGCAGAAGAAAGAAGAAGATGTTGATAAATCTCATATTGATAAAACTCATATTGATAATAATTTACATGTTGAACACATTGTTACAGTGGAACTCATGGCTACATGGCACCTGAGGTTCTACTGAAAGGAGCAGCATATGATTCCAGTGCAGACTGGTTCTCTTTTGGCTGCATGCTTTACAAGTTGCTCAAAGGGTAAGAGAAGTTGCAAGTGTTGCTCATTGGAGTAAGAGATGTGAGTGTTGCTCATTTGGAGTAAGAGATGTTGCGAGTGTTGCTCAGTGGGGAAGGGAGATGGAAGTGTTGCCCAGTGGAGAAGTGAAGTTGCAAGTGTTGCTCAGCTGGGAGGGCAGATGGAAGTGTTTCTCAGCAGGAGAAAAAAGTGTTAATGTTACTGAAAAAGAATGGAAGGAAAGTGTTACTGAAAGCTTATTTCTATACAACACTACCTACATCTTGTGTGCAATAACCTTCTTGCTTGACTTGATTTATGTGTGTGTGTGTGTGTGTTGTTCATTAGTTTATCCTTTTGACAACTACTATCATGTAGTTGCTTGTAATTCTGTCCTCAGACACAGTCCATTCAGACAACACAAGACTAAAGACAAGCATGAGATAGATCGTATGACTATGACAATGGTAAGTCAGCCACCAACCATCTTGTGGCAGATATGTGTGTGTGTGTGTGATAGATCGTATGACAATGGTAATTTAGCCACCAACCACCTTGTGGCAGATATCTGTGTATGCTCATGTGTGTTAGCAGATATAAATATATGCTTTATAGGAACTATCTTGCAGAGTTGAGAACATTTATTGTTTAGAAAAGGAGCGTCTGTCCAAGTGGATTAGATCGCGGCTCACATGTGGGAGACCCAGGTTTAATCCATGGTAAGGCCAAGGAGTTTTTTTGTCTGTTGAGGGCATTTTAAAAAATCCCAACCTGAACAGTTTTGCGGCAACTGCACTAGCCATACGCCCATTAAATTCCACTAGCACATGTCCACACTGTCCTAGACTGTCCTAAAAAGTAGCATCACAGGCAGTAACAATATTTTAGAAAAAATTGTATAGAATATTGATGTAGTCAAGTGAATAGGGAATGCAATTAATATAAATGTTAGTGATAGGTCTTATGTTCTCATCCTGATAGAACCACCAATAAGACGGTCTTTGGTTAGGTTGCTGTCTTATGTTCTCATCCTGATATAACCACCAATAAGATGGTCTTTGGTTAGGTTGCTGTCTTATGTTCTCATCCTGATATAACCACCAATAAGATGGTCTTTGGTTGGGTTGCTGTCTTATGTTCTCATCCTGATATAACCACCAAAAGATGGTCTTTGGGTCTGGCTGGTTGCTGTCTTATGTTCTCATCCTGATATAACCACCAATAAGATGGTCTTTGGTTAGGTTGCTGTCTTATGTTCTCATCCTGATATAACCACCAATAAGACGGTCTTTGGTTAGGTTGCTGTCTTATGTTCTCATCCTGATCTAACCACCAATAAGACGGTCTTTGGTTGATTGAGCATGCTTGAAAAATGTTCCACCACCATATACATATATGTTCTCACAATGATACATGATATTTCTTGCAGAATGTTGATTTACCTGACTCCATGTCTGTGGAAATGAAGACGTTACTAGAAGGTCTACTACGGAGAGATGTGGAGGACAGGCTCGGATGCCGTGGGCGTGGGTAAGTAGTTGTTAGAGAGTGATGCACAGATAATGGTAGACATGTTTCTCTTGATAACAGGTTTGTTGCCACAGCTGTTAAGGATTCTGTTGTTGTTATATCTTGTATTACCCTGTAACTAAGATGTGGGTGGGGCACAAACCAGCATGATTTATCCTCTAGTCGTATCTGTAAATCTTGTGTATAATAACAGTCTCAATTCCATCGTTTGTTTTGTATCCTTTGTTTGATAAATACATTTTGGTAGAAACATTGCTGCATCTTGTTTTTGTTATCTGTAAAACTACCTTACTTCATGTTTACTTGCTTTGCTAAAACCAGGATGTGAGGGGCATGAATTTCATGTTGATGATGTACATTCTACTTTCTCTTTGTTAGAGGTGAGAAAGTAGTCTGTGAGAGCATGCATCCATGTCGATGATGTCCTCTACTTTCTCTTTGTTAGAGGTGGGAAGTAGTCTGTGAGACATGAGTCCCATGTCGATGATGTACATTCTACTTTCTCTTTGTTAGAGTTGAGAGAGAAAGTAGTCTGTGAGAGGCATGAATCCCATGTCGATGATGTACACTCTACTTTCTCTTGTTAGAGTTGAGAGAAAGTAGTCTGTGAAGGCATGAATCCATGTCGATGATGTACACTCTACTTTCTCTTTGTTAGAGTTGGAGAGAAAGTAGTCTGTGAGAGGCATGAATCCATGTCATGATGTACACTCTACTTTCTCTTTGTTAGAGTTGAGAGAGAAAGTAGTCTGTGAGAGGCATGAATCCCATGTCGATGATGTACACTCTACTTTCTCTTTGTTAGAGTTGAGAGAGAAAGTAGTCTGTGAGAGGCATGAATCCCATGTCGATGATGTACACTCTACTTTCTCTTTGTTAGAGTTGAGGAAAGTAGTCTGTGAGGGGCATGAATCCCATGTCGATGATGTACACTCTACTTTCTCTTTGTTAGAGTTGAGAGAGAAAGTAGTCTGTGAGAGGCATGAATCCCATGTCGATGATGTACACTCTACTTTCTCTTTGTTAGAGGTGAGAGAAAAATAGCCTGAATCCTAGATGGAGTTACTATATAAATCTTCTGATGCTGGCTGGCACTTTAAACAGTCTGGACTGGGCACCTACTAGTATCACAAAGTTTATTGTCTTTCCCCAGGTGAAAGATGGAATTGTTTGTCCACTCTTGCCGTTAAGCGTAGTGGTGGAACATGGAATTGGTTGTCCACTCTTGCCGTTAAGTCTAGGGGTGGGAGCTTTAATTTGCGTTCCAGGTCCAGATGAGTCGCCCTTGTTTATTTAGTGTTGTTTTGATATTGTCTATCTGTCTTTTTCTTGGTCTTCCCTTAGCTCTAGTACCTGATCTCTTTTATTGTATGCTGTTATTGGTGGTTGGTTGTATTCTATTCTCATTAAATATCCAAACCACTGCATTTGTTGTCTTTCAATGTATTCGGTGCATGAAGTTATGCCAACTCTGCTTCTGATGTTCTTGTTTTGTAGTCTATTTTTCCCATCACAAAGTATACAAAAAATGTACAGAGATATTTAGTAATCAAATTGTTTCAACTAATCTGTTGTATGATTTCAGTGCACAAGAAGTGAAAGAGCATTCTTTCTTTAGAGGTTTGGACTGGGTTCAAGTCTATCTACAAAATATTCTCCTCCACTGATCCCGCCAAGGGAGAGTCAATGCAGCGGATGCTTTTGATATTGGTTCTTTTGATGAGGAAGATACGAAAGGAATCAAGGTGATTTAGATGTGTGTTCTTGTATATGTCATTAAAAGTCTATCACTGGCTGTTTGTTGGTTTGTCTGTTTGTCTGTCTGTTTGTTGAGGAAAATACGAAAGGAATCAAGATGATTTAGATGTGTGGTCTTGTATTTGTCATTGAAAGTCTATCACTGGCTGTTTGTTGGTTTGTCTGTCTGTTTGTTGAGGAAAATAAGAAAGGAATCAAGGTGAAGTGATATCACTGATCTCATTGAAAGTCTATCTCACTGTCTGTTTGTTTGTTTGTTGGTTCTCATTAACTAAGTAAACTACTCTGTGTGTGGTTTATGCCAAGAATATGAGTAGGTTGTGAAAGTCTATCACTGGTTGTCTGTTTGTTGGTTCTCATTAACTAAGTAAACTACTCTGTGTGTGGTTTATGCCAAGAATATGAGTAGGTTGTGAAAGTCTATCTCTGGTTGTCTGTTTGTTGGTTCTCATTAACTAAGTAAACTACTCTGTGTGTGGTTTATGCTAAGAATATGAGTAGGTTGTGAAAGTCTATCTCTGGTTGTCTGTTTGTTGGTTCTCATTAACTAAGTAAACTACTCTGTGTGTGGTTTATGCCAAGAATATGAGTAGGTTGTGAAAGTCTATCACTGGTTGTCTGTTTGTTGGTTCTCATTAACTAAGTAAACTACTCTGTGTGTGGTTTATGCTAAGAATATGAGTAGGTTGTGAAAGTCTATCACTGGTTGTCTGTTTGTTGGTTTTCATTAACTAAGTAAACTACTCTGTGTGTGGTTTATGCCAAGAATATGAGTAGGTTGTGAAAGTCTATCTCTGGTTGTCTGTTTGTTGGTTCTCATTAACTAAGTAAACTACTCTGTGTGTGGTTTATGCCAAGAATATGAGTAGGTTGTGAAAGTCTATCACTGGTTGTCTGTTTGTTGGTTTTCATTAACTAAGTAAACTACTCTGTGTGTGGTTTATGCTAAGAATATGAGTAGGTTGTGAAAGTCTATCTCTGGTTGTCTGTTTGTTGGTTTTCATTAACTAAGTAAACTACTCTGTGTGTGGTTTATGCCAAGAATATGAGTAGGTTATGCCCCTGTTAAGCCCCTTCAAAATGTAGGACATGCACATTCAAATTTCAAGCAAAAGTGATGTTTGGGTTTGGCAGGATTGACAGTGTCAGACATGTTTGGGTCTTTTTCTGTGACTAGCTTGTTGATTGTTTATTGATAACTTCTCAGAGAGAAGATTGCAACAAGATCTTTATTTAAATGAGATTACAAAATAGAGAATGCAACCTCACTACGCTGCTGTCTATAGAGCCTTCTAAAAAAAAAGTTAATTGCAAGCAAGAAAATGTATCAAATTTTATAAGAAAGCGCCGCTGGAACTACATCGGCCACACACTTAGAATGGATGAGAGAAGACTCCTTACCAATCCCTCATATGGACACCAGAGGGAAAAAGAAAACGAGGAAGACCAAGAGAGACTCTGCGTAGAACCATCACCAGAGAAGGCTCAACGATGGGCCTAGTAAACATTAAAGACCTAAAACAGATAGCAACGAACCGCGAGACATGGAGAACTATGACCTCTGCCCCGCCCACAGGCCCAAGAGGAAAGACTAACTAATATCCTTTACAGGACTTTACGAATCAACCCCAGCTTTCTAACGCTGTTTGTGATTTTTCTAGGCATTATTACGTTCAGTAGTTTGCCATTGCTTTCTGAATGGGTGGTGCCATCGTCCTTTTGTAAAATCCACGCGAAACAATTTGCAACCAAACTGTCCGCAGCATGATTCGAACTCAAAACGTCAGGGTTAATAGACCGAGTCAGAATATTGTGGCAGTGAAATATGTATAGATGAAGAATATTGACAAAAGATAAGAGAAAACCATCAGTGAAGCCATCCGTGAGAAGCATAAAATAAATACAGAAGACTACACAACACTTTGCTAGAACCTGATGATATCAGTGTGAGGATAACAAGAGAAGACAGAAGGAACAATTCTCTATCACTGTTCATGTTGACAGACTAGAGGATGAACTAGCAAGATATGAACATCATTTGATGATTATGAACACATCCAGGTGTCTGCCATTTGATGATGATGAACACATCCAGGTGTCTGCCATTTGATGATGATGAACATATCCAGGTGTTTTGTCTTGAAACTACAACATGACATCCTTGACATCATGATAATATTATATACAGTACTGGTGACCTTTGACATTTTGTAGTTGCTACTGTAAGTTGACCTTAGTTGTAACTGTTGTCTCATGTTGCAGTTGACGGAGGCTGATCAAGACTTGTACAAGAATTTCCCATTAGTTGTCTCTGAACGCTGGCAACACGAGGTCGCAGACACTGTTTTTGAGACTGCCAACACAGACACAGACAAACTGGAGCTCAAACGCAAGCAGAAGCCAAAGGGGATGAAGTGGATCTAGGTATAGCCTCTCTGTATGTCTTACTCTTGTCTGTCAATGTTTGTCTATGTTTTCTTGTCTATGACCTTTGTATGTGTCTCATTTGTTGCCAATGTCTTGTCTATGTCCACTATTGTATGTGTCTCACTTCCTTGTCTGTCAATGTTTTATCTGTCTATGTCCACTATTGTATGTGTCTCACTTCCTCATCTGTCTATGTTTTGTCTTGTCTATCTGTATATATTGATGACTTTATGTTAGTTTTTCTCTTCCCCATTCTTGTATATTAGACAAAGCTATGTGTTCTCCATCCTCCAATTCAACAGCAATCTCAATGATCCTTCGCTCATTGTGTAAGTGGAGCTGTTATCTCTATCCTTTTTTTTCTTTTTTTCCCGATCCAGAAGCACTTGAGCTGAAAGCTCTTCGGCTCGGTGTTATGGACATTGTAACCCTTCGGCTCGGTGCCATGAACACCGTAAATCTGGGGAACCTGTAGCTTTTCTGCCAGTTCGCGGAGTTGAACCCGCACTTACAGAGGACTAGTCACCCGTGTCCAACGCGCTACGAACACGCTGGGCACGAGGGCTATCTCTATCCTTTCTACTGGTCCACATTTAACCCCCATCTCATTCAATCAAACAGTTGAATGTCTCTAATTTTATTTACACAAGTCAATATGTGGAAACAAATAACATTTATTATGGTGTCCATACTTGTCCCACTTTCTGGAATAAATGCTGCTACAGCTGTTTTATCTATCCTTTCATTTCCCATCACCTTGCATGTCTCATCTCACATGTCTTAATCTCACATGTCCTCACGTCTCATGTCTCCACTTTGCATGTCTCATTTCTTCATCTCGCATGTCATAAGAGACGAATAAGGTACAGTTCAGTGTGGTGCTGGCTACCGCATCCAGTAGAAAGTTGTACTACAAAATCTAACCCGCCACGAATTAGTCAAATACAAGGAAAATAATAACTGTGGGCCAACCAAGAAGAAAGGAAGCTCTTCTAGAAGAGGTACATACGGAAAAGCTGGAAAGAACTGCAAGAGGTAACTAAAGATAGGAAAACTTGGCATACGTTGGTTGACGGCTTGTGGAAAACTTTGCATACGTTGGTTGAGGGCCTATTCCCCAATCTGGTTAAGAAGATATAAGAAAGCTAGTGAATCTGTAGATTTATCCATGTGATTTTGCTTATCATAACTAGACTTCTATATTATATTCCTCATGTTCTTGAAGATATTTGATGTTTGTTCTATTGTTTCATGGTCATACTCCGAGTTGCCCAACCTACACTTTAAACATGTGCGCCTGGTTCTTCAATATATAAGCAAGAAGAGAGCCAGAGATAGCACAGTGATATGTGCACTAGCTTCCTAGCTTGATGATCTCAGTTCAATCCAGTTGTTGTTGTGAGAGTTTCGTCAGACCTCAGATAGAACTTAGATCAAGCCAGACTCAATTTGGTCTCGTTAAGAAATGGTTGTCAAGTAAAGAATGTCTGATGAGATGTTGACCACATGGCACCCATCTTGTTCTAATGATCAAAGATAAATTAGTGTTTAACACCATATTCTCCCATTATACCACACGGTATGACAATAGACTGTTCACTTATACGATTCATAAAACAATATATATATATGTGTGTGTGTGTCTGTTAACTTTAACTTTCCATATAATAATGATTGATTGATTGATAGGACCATCATCATTGCACTTCGGTGAATAACCATGTGTGCTCCGATCTCTTTTCTTACACAAGAAGATCTTAGCGGCAGTGCACCACCAGCAAGGGTTCCCCATGTAATTTAGATGATAACGAAAATATTTGTTGGAAATTTTCTTTTTAAAAATCTTTCTAATGAATTTTGGCTGGTCAGCGGCTTCCCAGTCTGCTCTTTTCATATAACAATATATATATATATGTTTGTGTGTTACCAGCTGAAGTATATTATCAATTGTTTGTTATGTATCCATAAAAGCTGATTCTCAACAAACAAACAGACAGACAAGCTCATAATCTTGTTCTGCTATAACTGATATAACGTACCCATGGCAATGTTTGTTGTCTTGTTTATTTGATGATAAAACTAACATGTGTTTTAGAATTGGTTTATGCTTTACCTATTTGATACTCTCTCTAGTGCATGATTTTCTGGATGTTTTCTTTATTTTTCAGATTTTGGTAGTTTCCCTCAGTACATTTACTTGGATGTAGATTAGCATGTACAAATGTGTGTCTAGTCATTGTTGTTGAGTGTTGTTGTTGTTGAGTGTTGTACTATTTCAGATGATGTTGTGTTGGGGGTTTGTGTAACAAAGCTTTTACTTTGTAGTCCGAAGGTCGTGGGTTCAAATTCTAACCTTGTTGTTTTATTCAAAAGTGCATTTTTCTTGGAGATCTTTTAGGACTGTCGCCGTAGCTGCAACGTTAGTGTTTTGTGTAATACTCTCAGCAGGTGGTGTGCCATGTTTTCAGAGGATCATTACTGCTTGTAATACCGCTTTTTAGTACGGTGTAGAACAGGGGGACATGTGTACTGTAATGGACACATGGCTAGTGCAGTCACCGTGAAACTTTTCAAGTTCAGATTTTTCTTTATACCTCTGACAGAAAAAACTCCTTGGCCTTACCAGGGATTAAATCCAGGTCTCCGCCAGCACTCTAATCTATTCAACTGGACGCTCTGTGGAGAGTAACCAAACGATATAGGGAAACCCCATTGCAATGAAGTCAACCCTTCATCTGAAGATATTCTTTGTTTAAATTTCATGTTGTATATTGTACTGCCATCTTCTAGACTTTTGGGGGCTACTAATTAGTACTGTCCAACTACTAACTACATTACAACTATTAGTTATGTAGCAAGTTTAAATTTTACTAGCATATTTTATCAGTTGGAAGGTTAGTATCGGTTACCTACTTCCGAGAGCCGTATTCTAGCCATTATTTAACTATTTGTTTGACGGCAGATGCTGTTAGTGACTTCAGTCATTTGTTTGTGTGTGTGTGTGTGTGTATGATTTAGACTTGAACTTTCCTACCATTCTGCACTTGTTTATGAACAGTGGATACATTTTATATTTCACTTTATATTTGATCTTATGTTCCAGTTATGTATTCTTGTTTTATTGTTATCATTGTTTGGCTATATTACTTGTCAACTTAGTTCTAAGAACATCTTGTTGAGTATTATCACAAGCTAATAGGCAACTAGTTATCTAAGTAACAATAACAAAGTAACGATTATAACTGTGTGTCAAGTAGCAAGTAATTACAAATGTTTAAAAGGTAAGTGAGTCACTTTATCACTAGTACTTAGATCAACTAATTAATATATCATCTGGGAGTTAACCCTTTGAACCCTGGCCGCCTGTACCTTAAAAATCCCTTCCCCGGAGCTCCTGAGCAAAAACAGCCAATATCAGAGTTATATTAAAACACAATTTTTGAGAACACTTAAGGGGGGATTCTGGTCTTGAAACTTTTTCGTTGCTTTGGTATTAATGTAGAATTTGTATAACAATTTTGAAAGATTATGACTTAGAATAGTAGGAAAAAAATAGTAAAAAAAAAAAATATCAACGCGTTGCCATGGAAACAATGAAAATGGCCGCAAACACAAAATTTCAAATCCCTAAGGCTCTGAAGTTAATGAATATAAATGAATTCTGTTTTCACTCTAAGGTGAGCAATTGTAATATCTAAAAAGTTACACATGATTTTTAGGATATATTAAATATTACATTTTTATGAATTTTGGGTAAACACACCCCCAAAAACAGCCTTTTTTACCGAATTTTGAGGGAATTTTTACCCAAAAATTTATTTAAAAATTAAATATTTTAATACTTCCTAAAAATCATGTGTAATATTTTAGATACTACGAGGGTGCATTGAAAGTAATGCCTCCAAGTCCATAACTTTGTTAATAGTATTCGGAAGCAATTGACATCGATATCAGAATAAAGTATATGTGAGTGTGTTTTTAGGACAGTAAGTGTCAAGTGTCTGGAATGTTGCGCATGCGCACAACATTATTCAAGATGGCGTCATACATGGAAATTCGGTTGAAGCAAAGAGCTGTGATTGAATTCTTGACGTCCGAAGGTTGTGTTCCCATCGACATGCATCGGAGAATGAGAGCGGTATATGGTGACGCCTGTGTGGATGTGAGTACTGTTAGGAGGTGGGCAAGGACTGTTAAAGGCGACAATCCAGCGACGATGACCTTGCATGATCAGGCTCGCAGCGGACGACCAATTACAGCAGTGGATGAACAACACCAAGCTCGCGTGGACGAACTGATTCATGTCAATCGCCGCATCAAGCAAAAAGATGTCGCTACAATGCTTGAAATTTCGACTGAACGAGTACATCACATTATTCATGTATTGCTAGGGTATAGGAAAGTTTGTGCAAGATGGGTCCCTCGCATGCTGACACCGGAAATGAAACATCGCAGACATCAGGCGTGTCAGGAACACCTGATGCAATATGAACGAGAAGGCGATGACTTTATCTGCCGAATAGTCACTGGCGATGAGTCATGGGTGCATCATTACGACCCTGAAAACAAGCGCCAGTCTATGGAATACAGGCACAAAAACTCACCCACCCCCAAAAAATTCAAAACTTTGACCATTTTTTGGGACTGCCAGGGCGTAATCCACACAATTTTTAGAACACGGCAATACTGTCAATTCTGATCGGTATGTGGAAACGATGAAGAAACTACGGGCAAGACTGCTACGTGTTCGTCCTGGAAAACACGCAGTCCTTCAACATGACAATGCTCGTCCACACACCAGTAGACAAACAGCGGCAGCATTAGAGCGTCTCAATTTTGACGACATTTTAGCGCACCCACCATATAGCCCCGATTTGGCACCTTGCGACTTTTTCCTGTTCCTAAAGCTCAAGGAACATCTCAAGGGAAACAGATATGCTTCTGACGAGGATGTGGCAGCAGATGTGCATACCTGGCTTCGTGACAAATCATCAGATTTTTTCTTCGATGGGATGCAACAACTAGTTCGACGTTGGCGTGTGTGTGTCGAACGTGGAGGTGACTGTGTCGAAAAATAATGACTCTATTGTGTAGTGGACATCTCAAGCTTTCTGAAAATGTATGTTTCATTTGTAAATTATGTATATTAACAAAGTTATGGACTTGGAGGCATTACTTTTCAATGCGCTCTCGTATAATTGCGCACCTTAGAGTGAAAACAGAATTCATTTACATTCATTAGATTCAGAGCCTTAGGGATTTGAAATTTTGTTTTTAGTGGCCATTTTGTATTGTTTCCATGGCAACTCTTTGACATTTTTTTTTTTACTCATTTTTTCTACTATTCTAAGTCATAATCTTTCAAAATGGTTATACAAATTTTACATTAATGTGAAAACGAAAATAGCTTCATGATCCCCATACCACCGAATCCCCCCTTAAGTGCTCTATAATTTGTTATTGACTTAACCCATCATCTCCGTTATTCCTGCTTATTATATATTTGCAGAATACTAACTTTCAAATTTATTTGATCTAATATGTGGTGCGCGCAATACTCCGTATATGTAGATTTTTCTCCAGATTGAACATATAGCTTGAATATTAATCAACTAAAACAATTCTTCATCGTCTAGATGATCACCTAACTCACTTTCTATATCCTTATCAGAATAAGCACATTCTAAGCCTAATTCATCTTGAGATTCATTCAAAACAAGTTCAGCTTGCTCTGTTGTTATGCTTTTAAAATGACCATTTCCGAAAAATTTTAGAACATCTTTTCAACATGAAAATACTTAACTAATTACCTTATCAGTACACAAAAATCACACTAAGGCGTCCGCCATCTCACAAAACCATGTAGAACACTTGGGTTGTGTTTAACGTCACATTTGTACTAAATTTTTTTTTTTAAATACCGAAAAATAGTGAATAAAATATGCGCTCCCTGGATCTTTATTAGAATGCATTTAGTTATGATTAAATATGTCTATCTTGGGGTCCCTATCTTGTGAGTGAAGATGTGTAGCATTCAGACTGTACAGTTGTACATGCAACATTATGTGTATTGTACAGTTGTACATGCAAGATTATGTGGTATCGTACAGTTGCACATGCAACATTATGTGGTATCGTACAGTTGTACATGTAAGATTATGTGGTATCATACAGTTGTACATGCAACATTATGTGGTACCGTACAGTTGTACATGTAACATTATGTGTGTTGTACATTTGTACTTGTAACATTATGTGTATCGTACAGCTGTACATGCAACATTATATGTATCATACAGTTGTACACGTAACATTATATGTTTCGTACAGTTGTACATGCAACATTATGTGTGTCGTACATTTGTACATATAACATGTGTATCGTACAAATCTTTGCGGCCCTCTTCCAGCGAAAGATAGTGTTTAAATGTGGCAGTTGGGCATCATCACCAACAACAATCCACCCTGGCTTACCACAGGGGTCACCATTATCTCCTGTGTTGTTCAATGCCTATACTGTGAGCATCACAAAAGAGCAGATCACGGGTAGAGGAAGGACAATGTCATATGCAGATGATGTGTTGGTGTATCGTCAGGGCAAGGATAGAGAACAGCTTGTGGAGGAACTTCAGTCAGAACTCAACCGCGTAGGTAGATGGTGCGTTGAAGCAGGAGCATTGGTCAACCCCACAAAAGCAGCGGTGATATGGTTCTCTTTAAACAACCACATCGTCAACACTCCAACACCATCTGTGGTTTTGTGTTCAGAGGTGGTGGAGCGATCTCAGTCTATGAAATACCTGGGGCTGCGTTTCGATCGTAGTCTAGCTTTTACGGAACACATAGCTCATGTGATAATGAAGGTGAGGAAAGGTTTGCTGGCGATGAGGGTAATGGCTGCGGCGGATTGTGAACAGCGCCATCTTTGTCTTTTATACCAGGGTCTGGTCCTTTCTGTGCTTGAGTATGCGCTGGCGATCCTGACTCTCAGTCATAGTCAGATAGAACGACTGGAAAGAATACACAACGAGGCGATGCGCATTATACTTGGTTGCACTAAAGACACGTCGTGCAGGGTGATGCGCTATCTCCTTGACTATACTACTATGGAGTATAGAATACTGATGAGCCGTGCACGAGCATACCTTTGAGTCAATGCTGACACACAACATCCTCTGCACTTGGAAATAAAGAGACAAAAGGAAATAGGTTAAAAAGAGGAAAATCTTGGATGGGTCAGGCCGAGGACTGTATTGAACAGGTGTGTACACTTGAAGACATTGATCCCGGTGAAGAATGGATACCAGTGCCAACAGGAATCGCTACATCCTTTTCTGTATGCATCGAACTTGATAAAGAATGCAGACAACACAACCCACTTGTTGTGGAGGCAGAAGTTCAGGCATTAATTTCTGAGAACGCATCTGAGCATGATGTAATCATTTATACGGATGGTTCGGTGATTCGACATGTGCGGAGCTCGTGGGCTTTCACTGCTCAGGTCGGAGGTGATGTTGTGAACGAAGACAGTGGTGGTTTTGCCGTGACTACGAGCAGTCTCACTATGGAAATCATGGCGGTTACCAAAGCGATGATTTGGCTAGAATCAGACTTTTATCCATGCATGTTTTCTCAGTGACTCAATGAGTATGCTCAGGAAGATTGAAACAGGATGGGCTAGGAGACATTGGATAGAATCGCTGGGGAGGTCTAAGCTGACAAGGATCAGTTTTATTTTTGTGCCAGGGCATGCAGGTGTAAGGGGAATGAACGTGCGGATAGGCTTGCAGGTATGGCTGCTGTCGAAAACGGACCAGCAATGGACCAGGCTGATATTATAAATTCCTTAAGGGAGAGAGGGCATGTACATGATTCACGTAATAGCGGTGAATCCACAACACTAACCAGACTGCAAGAACTCAAAGTTAAGTGTGGTGTAGCTCGACAAGAACGCTATGCTGGCAGACAAAGAAGAATTGTAAACCAACAAAGAACTGGTGTCGTTAGTCGCCACACGCTGATGGACATACTGAGGGAGAGATCGTAGCACTTATGGACTAATTTGTTCGACGTGCAGTGATGGTGATCCGACGACTAAACTAAACATGTGTATCGTACAACTGATATATCTTCTTCCTCATCATCTTCTGAAATATGGCTATACATGTTCACTATTATTTTTTTTATTGTGACTCGTTTATTTTCTCATGTTTATGATGAAATTTTATGTGTACACATTTGTACGTACACATTATTGTATTTTGTTTCTTGATTTCTATTAAATGTTTCACTTTATTAATTCTTTGTTAGAAATTAGAGAGAAAACTATAGTGCGTTCCAAAATTTGTGAACATCTTTACCGACTGATATAAAATCATCCATTTGACAGAAATGATTGATTTTAATATAGGTAACAGTGGCAACCTTCATAAAGTATTTTTTGCTCTTAAAGATTTTACTTATTTGTTATTATTAAAATAACAGCGATGTAGATTTGGTATACATGTAGAACTTTTAACAGTACGGTAGTCAAGTATTCCTGTAATTACGCATTTGCATGCTAGATATGCACGTTAACACCAGTAAAAATCATGAATCCTGTGGAATTAATCATTTCACACTGTATCCAAATGATTGTCATTGGCGTATGCACACACCATTCATTTTCATTGACAGAGGTGGAAGTTATCATGTGTTCACTATGACACACTGCTTGTTATAATTATGTAATAGGCATACACCTTTTGCAAATATTCACCGTCATTTTGTGTGTTACTGTAAATTCTAAACTTTGATTATCATTTTGTTGTGCTTATGCAAAATTAAATTTTAAAAACGCTCTGTACATCCCCCATGCTATCTACCAATTAGTTAAACATGAATTCATAAGGTCGGGAGTATATAAGATTGCATGCAAAAAATTACTGTTATACATTCGGTAGATTTAGTTCAAATGAAACCTTAGTGTGTTCACGAATTTTAGAACTAACTATAGTCGATTGAATATCATTTGAAAGGAAAGAACAACTAATAAAATTATATTGCAACAATTAGGAGTTATAACACAATAAATATTAGAAGAGAGAAATGTTGGATAAATGTGGTATTTGAGTCACATTCTAAGTATTCTGATACATTGTTGAAGAGAAGTGTCTGGCCGAATGGATTAGAGAACGGACTCCCACTTAAGAGACGCAAGTTCCATCCCCGTTAAGGTCAAGTTGTTTTTTCTGTCATGGACATAAAGAAAAATCCTAACCTGAACAGTTTCACAGCGACTGCACTAGCCATACTGCCATTAGATTCCTCAGGCTCATATCCCTCCCATCCTACACTGCCTTAAAAATCAGTATTACACAAACAGTATAGACAGTTTTTAATACATTGTTGGATATCTTATTGAAAGGGAGAATTGAAGGCACAGGGAAACTATAGATGTATATTGAGAAGGTAACCTAAGAGGTTGACAGAAAGCAGCCTGTCAGAGTATCATCACGACAAGAAACATAATTTGATGGAAAATTATTGCATGAACACTTTGATGTGGAGATGTCACATGATGATGATTCAGTTATTGAAATATTCAAATCATTAAATCTGCAGTAATTGTCAACCTAGATGTACTATTTATATGAAATACAAATGTGAGATATTGAAATACTCAACTTTAATCATTAAATCTGCAGTAATTGTCAGCCTAGATGTACTATTTATATGGAATACAAATGTGAGATATCTGCTAACATGACACAGATCATATAGAAAATGTGCATGTTTCTCAGTTAAACATTGACTATTATTGTGTGACTTATCTTGTATTAGGGTGAAATGCATTTGAAAATTAATGTCTGCGAAAAAAATAAACATAAAATGGAACAAATTCAGAAGTGATGAAATCAGAGACATGTCTGGTCAACCACTAGTGACAACTGTCATAAGAAAGAGAAGATGGAAATATGTTGGACACACCTTGAGAAGAAATGATCAACGAATATCAAAGCAGACATTGAAGTGAGATGCAAAGGGTTCAAGAAAGAGAGGATGACCTAATGAGACCCTGAAACAAACTTTGCTGAGAGAGGCAAGAAATATCGGTCTCAGTTCCATTAAGGAGATTGAGCGAGTTGCCCAGGATAGAGCGATATGGAGAAATTTCTTGCAGGCCCTATGTAACGATAACGTAGAGAGTTATTATTATTTATTATTATCTTGTATTAACACTGAAATGTTTACTTGCTTTGTGATTTGTTGTTCATTATTTCACATGTGTTGTATCTATGTTGATATTCTCATGCATACATGTTAACCTATCAACTCAGGCACAATAGGGTTGATATTCTCATGCATACATGTTAACCTATCAACTCAGGCACAATAGGGTTGATATTCTCATGCATACATGTTAACCTATCAACTCAGGCACAATAGGGTTGATGTTCTCATGCATACATGTTAACCTATCAACTCAGGCACAATAGGGTTGATGTTCTCATGCATACATGTTAACCTATCAACTCAGGCACAATAGGGTTGATATTCTCATGCATACTGTTAACTTATCAACTCAGGCACAATAGGGTTGATATTCTCATGCATACATGTTAACTTATCAACTCAGGCACAATAGGGTTGATATTCTCATGCATACATGTTAACTTATCAACTCAGGCACAATAGGGTTGATATTCTCATGCATACATGTTAACCTATCAACTCAGGCACAATAGGGTTGATATTCTCATGCATACATGTTAACTTATCAACTCAGGCACAATAGGGTTGATATTCTCATGTATACATGTTAACCTATCAACTCAGGCACAATAGGGTTGATATTCTTATGCATACATGTTAACCTATCAACTCAGGCACAATAGGGTTGATATTCTCATGCATACATGTTAACCTATCAACTCAGGCACAATAGGGTTGATATTCTCATGCATACATGTTAACCTATCAACTCAGGCACAATAGGGTTGATATTCTCATGCATACATGTTAACTTATCAACTCAGGCACAATAGGGTTGATATTCTCATGCATACATGTTAACTTATCAACTCAGGCACAATAGGGTTGATATTCTCATGCATACATGTTAACCTATCAACTCAGGCACAATAGGGTTGATATTCTCATGCATACATGTTAACCTATCAACTCAGGCACAATAGGGTTGATATTCTCATGCATACATGTTAACTTATCAACTCAGGCACAATAGGGTTGATATTCTCATGCATACATGTTAACTTATCAACTCAGGCACAATAGGGTTGATGTTCTCATGCATACATGTTAACTTATCAACTCAGGCACAATAGGGTTGATATTCTCATGCATACATGTTAACCTATCAACTCAGGCACAATAGGGTTGTGGGTTCAATCCCACATTCATTGTTCCACTCATGAGAAAGAAATTGACCCTCCTACCTCCAGCACACTAATGCCTAGAAATGTGGAGTGACAGGCACTTTATAACCCCAAGGTCTGAAAAGACTACGGAAAGTTTTGTTTTGTTGACATAAATAATAATAATTCCTCTCGTACCGTTATATGTTACATAGGGCCTGCAAGCAATTTCTCCACACTGCTCTATCCTGAGCAGCTCGCTCAGTCTCCTCCATGAAACTGAGACCGATATTTCATGCCTCTCTCAGCAAAGTTTGTTTCAGGGTCTCCTTAGGTCGACCTCTCTTTCTTGAACCCTTTGCATCCCACTTCAATGCCTGCTTTGATATTCGTTGATCATTTCTTCTCAAGGTGTGTCCAACATATCTCCATCTTCTCTTATAACAGTTGTTACTAGTGGTTGACCAGTTTATTGACATATTGATGTTATTGACATATTGATGTTGTTATTGACATATTGATGTTATTGACATATTGATGTTGTTATTGAGATATTGATATGTAGATGATCTTACATTGTGTATGTAAATGATGATCCATTGGTCATATCATTCAATTGACAATGTTAACCAGTTATACATTGTTCTAACCAAGACATAAACAAGCTCTCAGACAGTTGACAATAATATTCAGTTAGAATACTTCATATTGATAATTGTTTTTGTATGGCATTACTTACTTACTTAATCCCGTCATGCCTAGTGACACATGGGGCTTCAGAAAGGACTTTCCATGCTCTCCTGTCCGTGCAACCTTCAGCGCAGAGCCCCACGTCAGAGATGCGGTGTCCAGTTCCTCTTCCATCATGCGCCTCCATGTTGTCCGTGGTCTGCCTTTCTTTCTCTTTCCCTCTGGTGTCCAAGTGAGGGCTATCCTTGCAGGCATTTCTTGTCTCATTCTCATAACATGTCCGAGCCATTTCCATCTTCTCTTTTGAGTATGTCATTCATTGGCTCTTGTCTTGTGTCTTGGAGTAGTTGGTTATTGGATATTTTTACTGGCCAAAAGATTCCCAAGATTCTGCGAAGACAAGAGTGGTGGAAAACTGACAGCCTGCTAGTATCTCCTTTGGTCATCCTCCAACACTCCGATCCGTAGAGCAAAACTGGCAAAACAATGCTTTTATAGAGTTTAAGCTTTGTGGTCCTATTGTAGATTTTGGACTTCCATACTGGTTTCATTCTGGCAAAAGCGGTTCTGGCCTTACTCAGACGTGATTTTATATCTTCCTCTGTGCCACCATTTAGTGTCAGTACGCTACCAAGATATGTAAACTGCTCAACCCTTTCCAGTGTTTCATCTTCTAACATTACTGGTTGTTGGATTTCACTGTTTGTCATAATTTTTGTTTTTCCTGTGTTTATTTTGAGGCCTACTGTCTTTGCCGTGCTGTGAAGTATTGTACTTTTCTCTTGTATATGTTCATATTTATGTGACACCAGGGCTATATCGTCTGCAAAGTCCAGGTCCTCAAGCATCTCGAAAGGGGTCCATCTTATTCCTCTTGGTGCTTGTTGTTTTATGGCATTTGTTTTATGGCATTTGTATGGCATGGCGCCCCTAAATGATATTTGCATGAAGACTTGCTTTCCTTATCACCAGTGTTCCTCGCCATTTAGACGAACCTTTCTTCGACTTCAGAGGTACATGTAATTTAGATCCCTGAGTAAAAGATTAGATTTTCCTGTAGTCCAATCGCATACTGTGTGCACACCAAGACTTTGTTGTCACCAGACTGACCTTGCGCCCCAGAATTTCCACTACACATGATCACTAGCACAGTGTGTTCTCAACTTTGCTATTTGATAACTCAATATTGATAATGAGATCTATGAGTTTGTTCAATACTCTTGGCATGTGGCATGCCATTACTGCAGAGAGGGGCCAGACCATATGGGGGTCAAACTGTGTAATAAAGTCAATCCTTTGGCTTTAAAACCCTTTTTCAAAATTTGATATAGTCGTATACGTTAGTGGTTTGATATTGAAGATATGCTCCCGAACAATTTGTAACTAGCATTTAAACAAATGTCTCCACATATAGACAAGAAACTATTGAGATTATCTACTTAGTCTTATCTTGTGTGTATGTTACTGCATACTGTGACCACATATTGAAATGTGTGAAGTTACTACACTACATGCATACTGTGACCACATATCATTGAATTGTGTGAAGTTACTGCATAATGTGTGTACAAATATTGAATTGTGTGAAATTAGCCAATACTTGCAAGCTATCCAGATCTTCATTGTCATTGCCAAAACAACAGCCAACTGGATGATGCCATCATTCTTTTACCGTGTTTGATTCCATCAAAGTGCTTCACAGCATTGTTTGATTATTTAAATTATAATTTGCTGTATAGTCTCACAGATTATATATGTATACAACTAAATATGTCTTCTTTCAATGATATTCTCACAGCTGGTCCAACCGATTGCATTGTTGAAGGTGAAGTTCTCAAGTTGGTCGGCTCTTTCAATCAATCCTGGGCAAAGAAACATCTCAAACTATACCCAAACAGACTAGAGTTTTACCAGAAGGCAAGAGATGGTTCCTCCAGGGCAAGTCAGTGGAGGTATATTCTTCTAGTTATTTTCTCTTAGCTGTCAAATTAACTTTTGTCAATATATTGAATGAAAATTGTGGCATATCCTTTACAGGACGTCACCATCAACAACAGTAAATGAGTCTTTGATTTTCTAGGCATCACTTATACGTTCAGTAGTTTGCCATTGCTTTCTGAATGGTGAGGTCTATTTTTACCCTTCATAAAAATTCACTGGAACAAACTTGCTTCCCAAATGCCTGCAGAGTTTGAACCACATAATCTTGGGTTGAGGTCGAGCTCATTACCACTAAGCCACAGACGCCCACAGTCAATATAGTACAGTCATCAAATAGCTGACTGTGGCATGACATCTATAAAAACCTTGTCTTCTATATCCTCATCTTGTCTCGTTTGACACATAATGCTTCCACAAGAGATTTCCATTGTTGTCGTTCTGCTGGCTTTCTACTAATTGTCTCCCATATCAGCCACAATTTTTTCACTCTCTTTCCACAGTTCTCCATTTTTCCTTTGGTCGTCCAGGCCTTCTTCCTCCATCCCCTATAGATGTGGATGTCGTCTAGGTCTTCTTTCCCCATCAGCTATAGATGCGGTTTTTGTGATTAAAGCATTAGCCATAGGGATAGAAACTTCCTTTCAGGTTTGATCGCCCTCCTTCATGAAACCAGTTGCCTGATTGACCTCGCTCCATTCACCCGATGCAACATAGGTATTTCTTACTTCTGTTTCCGTAACACAATATTTTTACAGGAAGGGTTGTCCCCTTCTTGCACAACCACCCCAACCTGGAGAATCAGAAGATCAGACTTTGTCTGCCCTCTGTCTTTCAATCTGTCAGACATGGGTGTCAGCACAGCTTTCTGCATCATGGAGGTATGCAAGCTCCTCACCACTACAAGATAGTGTGGGGTCTCGGAGGTAGGAGCAGAATATGTTTCTTACATGAAGCTAACATCATACTCATGCATATATGTATGTAAACATCAAACAAAGTATGATGATGATACATCCTGTTAGGAGATATATAAATATATATATATATATATAATGTATGTGTAACACCCGTGAGCTTTTATATCTGTTTTCTTCTGGCACGTTTTATGTCAGCAAGTTGTCTTAATCTGGCGTCACCGGTTCTCAGACTTTGTTTTCAGAGCCTGTCTCCAGCTGAACCTGTCCCTGGTGAACTCCCAGTTTTGTGTATTCATGTCAAACACCTTTAAGTCATGCTTGCAAGTATCTTTGTAGTGAAGGAAGGATCACCCCACTGTTTCTTTTGCCAGAAGCCAGCTTCCTGTATAGAATAACATTGGGGATTCAGCCAAAAGTTGATAGCTAAAATTTTGGAGACTATTTCCATTCTCTTGTGCATCTAGTGAGTGGTCATCGCTGATTGCAGAGCCTGAGACAAATCAATTGATTTATGACATAACTGAATGAAATCTATGAAAATTTTTTTTTTATAGCTATTCTCATCTTCATACAGTCTTCTTCATAGTCTTTAAACAGATTGATGACTGACTTGAAGAGCTTTAATAGTCTTTTGTTGTCTTATTACCTTATCTGTTCCTAAATTCTTAACTTTGTTGCTGTCAATGAATCTACATCATGTACAGCTGCTGCTCCCTTTTTCTTCTTCTAGCATCATCTGGTTACTGAAAATATTTGTCTTGTCTTTGTATACCTACTCGATGTTTCCACTCTTTGAATCCAACTATAACATATGTATATATATATGTAATATATATATATTATGTCTTGTTACTCTCTTTGAGCCCAACTATAACATATATATATATAAATCTCACATACATTGTTACAGTTATACTCCATGCTCGACATCAAAGAAATTGTTCCAGACTTTCAGAGACATCAGAAGATGGAAAACTGTATAGTTCTCAACCTCAAGACGGATAAGATTATTATCACATCACCTGTAAGTCTGTCAGCTTCTTCTCTTGTTGTTGTTGCTATTGTTGCTGATATCAATAATAAGTCAGACACTGTCTATGACACAATCATGTATATTTGTTTGTCTCTTACCTTTACTGTCTACTATGTTTTTGTCGTCTATGTTGAACCTGGGATGTAGATGGTTTATTTGCAGGAATTGAACAAACATTCTTGAAGAACTCTGACAGAGGGTGTCTGTGCGTAGCGGTTAGGTGCTTGTCTCTCGGACCAAAGGTACCAGGTTCGCTCCCTTGTGGAGCCATTTGGATATTTTTCCAGAGATCCCTGATCTCAGTGTAGGTGAGATCTAGTTCCCAGTCCTAACGAAGACGGACAATAAAACATAGGTCACGTGTTCAATTTGAGTACATAAAAGAAGTCTTGGCAGTTCAAAATCGAGAAGAGCAGGCTGAAAAGCTGCTGCCTAGGCAAAATTTGCTAGAAAAAATGTAAAATAAAATTCCTACAAAAATATCTTCATCATCTTCAAAGTTACATCGGGGACCCTTTCCGGTGCTACTGAGTTTGTGCACTGCAGCTGAGTTCTTCCTGTGTAAGAAAGATATCAAAGCACACATATGGTTACTCACCAAAGTGTAATAATGATGGTCCTATCAATCAATCAAGTCTGACAGAGTAACAGTATGTCTGGTACATTTCTCTGTGGATTCTTGATGACCAAATACAGAACAGAGCTATTAGAATTTGTGCTTGCCATGGAAGCACACAATATTTAATATTGATTGGAGTGGAAGATCAGGGAGTCAGATAAAAGGTGAGCAATAAATTTCCTTAAACATTAGCACATATGAACAAAAAAGTCAAAGATTGGCACAAAATAAACAATGAAGTTACAAATAAATAACACAAATAATAAGAGCCTGTGTTATTCCACTCATCATCCACTTTTATTATGTTAAACAGAGTCACACACACACAGATATATTATTATTATATTCTTCTGGTGCCAATGTTACGTATGGCCTGCAAACAATCTCCATATCCTGGGCAACTCGCTCAATCTCTTCTATGGAATTGAGTCCGATATTTCTCACCTCTCTCAGTAAAGTTTGTTTCAGGGTTTCTCTAGCGCATTCTTTCTTTCTTGAACCCTTTGCCTCCAGCTTCAAATACACAGAGATGGTGTGTTGTTGATAAGATATCTCCAGTAAAACTAGAACAGGACATGTTCAAACTTGTTATCTTCCATACAACATGTCTGTTAAAGATCTTACTTGTGTTCTAGCCATATACTATCTCTAACCAAGAACTACTTGCACTGTGTCAACAAGAGAATATGAGCACCATCATCTTAAAGAGACACTGGAGATGGATAGAGCATGATATGCATTGAGACTAATTCTGTCACAGAAACTGCACTGAGACGGACACCAAAATGTGGAAAATACAAAACAACTCGGAGGAGAACAGTAGAACAGAAACTGAAAGAAATGAATCACAGTTGGAACATAAAACAGATGACTTCCAGAAATAGAGAAGAATGTTGTGCATTTGTTGCTGCCCTATGTGCCGCAGGCTTCACAGACTAGGGACATCTCCAGTCAAATTGACCAAATGCCTCCAGTAAATATGATAACCACAAACTAGGGACATCTCCAGTCAAATTGACCAAATGCCTCCAGTAAATATGATAACCACAAACTAGGACATCTCAGTCAAATTGACCAAATGCCTCCAGTAAATATGATAACCACAAACTAGGGACATCTCCAGTCAAATTGACCAAATGCCTCCAGTAAATATGATAACCACAAACTAGGGACATCTCCAGTCAAATTGACCAAATGCCTCCAGTAAATATGATAACATTGATCACATAAGGATTATTTCTAATATTTAGTTGTTACATGTTCCCTTACATAAACAATATTTGATCATTAATTCTTAGATCTCTTCTTCTTATTATCTTGAGAAATCTTCTAGTTCATACAAGTTATTCTTCTTCTTCTCATTCCTTTGACATTTTATCATCATATTCATTTCTAACAAACAGGTGTATGAGTGGATGTGTAGATGGATGCGTGTGGATGGATAGATAATTTCTCAAGCCATGTGTATTATACATTGTATCCACTTTCTGACTGCTATTTTAGACGTTGCTAGAAGTGATGAGATCAAGTACTATCTCCTCATCGAAGGCTGGTTGATGTGAATCTTCAACATTGTATATCTCTTTCCATAGTGATACATTTTGACAACTGTTATTTGCTCATCTCTTGATGTTTCCTTCCATCTGATACTGACATCTTCCTCTTGCCTGCTTGAACTGCATTTCTCTGTCTCTTATATTCTTATTCTAGCATTGCTTCATCTCATCCGCACACAGTTCAATGCTCCATCTCATCTGCATACATTTCAATGTTCCATCTCATCCTTAGTCACACAGTTCAATGCTCCATCTCATCTGCAACATTTCAATGTTCCATCTCATCTCATCATACATTTCAATGTTCCATCTCATCCACACACATTTCAATGTTCCATCTCATCCACACAATTTCAATGTCCATCACTGCACTTCAATGTCCATCTCATCTGCATACATTTCAATGCTCCATCTCATCTGCATACATTTCAATGCTCCATCTCATCTGCATACATTTCAATGTTTCATCTCATCTATACGCATATTTCAATGCTCCATCTCATCTGCACACATTTCAATGCTCCATCTCATCTGCACACAATTTCCAATGCTCCATCTCATCTGCACACATTTCAATGCTCCATCTCAGCTGCACACATTTCAATGCTCCATCTCATCTGCGCACATTTCAATGACGTAATACTGTTGATTATTTCAGGACAAAGTTTTAATAAATCAGTGGAGAGATGAAATTATACATGGATTTAACATGTCCACACAAATTGTGGCAGCCATGAACAAAAAAGCCAGCAAGCTATACGGTTCAGAGATCTCAGGATCACCCAGTTCAGAGAGTCTACGCAACCCCTTGGAACATCGCAATAGTAATGGCAATGGCAGTAGTTAGCTTGTTGATCTGTTTCACATTTTATTTTACTGTTTGTTTATTTTCTCACATTTATTCTGCTTGATTTGATGACATTTTATATTATTATTTGATGGTGCATTTTTTCTGTTTGATGGATACAATTATATATACATATATCCATGATGGATACACTTTATATATATATATATATCCATCATGGATACAATTATATATATATATATATATATCCATCATGGATACAATTATATATATATATATACATCATGGATACAATTATTTATATTTATATATATAAATATATATATATATATATATATATATATATATATATATAAATTATATATATATATATTCATGATGGATACAATTATATTTATCCATGATGGATACACGGATGGACATAGAGTGTTGGTGTTGTTGTTGGTGTTGAGATATTGCATCTACAGAAACTATAGATGACACACACACACTAGTTTTTATTTGTAAATGACACACTGAGAATTTGACTGGCTCATTCTCAAACTATTCTATATATATACATATACATATATATATACGTGTGTCTCTAATGCTCAGCTCTTACATGTTTGATACATGTTTGAAATAGATCAAGGACATCTATAAATAAGTTTGTAATCAAATTGTAATATTTAATATGTGAATATATTTATGAGGGATTTGGGGGAGGAGAATATACATCATTTGTAACTTGTTCAGTTTGGAGACTACAGGCTCTTATTATTTGTGTTATTTATTTGTTACTTCATTGTTTATTTTGTGCCAATCTTTGACTTTTTTGTTCATATGTGCTAATGTTTAAGGAAATTTTGCTCACCTTTTGTCTGACTCCCTCATGTTAAGGACAGACGGCAACCCTAAACAGAAATATTGATCATTGAGGTTGCGTTTATGATTCTAAATGATGAACTTGATGTTAAAACTCGGGAAAAAATTTCAAAAAATCCAAGCATGTATATTCTATGAAAAAATTTAATATAGAGGGGTTTTTAAGGGAAAAATGCCCAAAAAGTAACCTTGCAAAATACAGGATGATTTATGTTCTATTCAGATTAGCACTATAGAACTTTCAGATGTTATTGTAAATCGACATATCTTGAACTGGTAGCAAAATATTTATAAAGTATAATAAAATGAGTTTTTCGAATTTTTAATGCAAATCCAGATTTTTGACTAAAAAATATGGGGTAGGAGATATTCTTTTGCATGAGACACAAAAACTGTTCAATGAATTCTTTTTTAAAGTGGTAGGGGATGATCAAATATGCATAAGAAAGAAGTATGCACATTTATACAACAATCCTTTGAGTAGTTTTTGAAAAACGTGTATTTAGTGACATACATTTATGGAAAATAACAATTTTGAGAAAAAGCCAAAAACTAACATATTTTCAATTATTGACCAAATTCATTTACTTTAAGATCTCCCAGGAGCATACAAACTTGCCTCATCACATGCTTTAGATGCCATGCTAGTTGTTTTACATCTTTCTATCTTTTTGTGCCTAAATTCTGTATTAGCAAAGAAATGTGGTTTTTATAGATGACAGCAAAATACTGAAAATAATGTTTTCCAAAGGAAAACTAAAACAAAAGTTTTATATCGGCACAATTTCATATTATTAACTACAATATTGGCATCATTGACAGTTATTTTTAAGCTCCTCCTCAAAGTAAATGAGATCTTAGGACACCAAGTCCATATAAGATTATGGAAAGATTCATTAGCATTGTGAGAACCACCATGAATATATTTTGTCAACGAAGTCGCAAGATAGCTTGACAAATACTTGCATTATGTTGCCAAAAATAAAATTAGGCAGTTTGTTCTCAATCAACTAAAACTTTATCTTTAGGGCACAAGCTACTCAGCCTATTGCAGTTCTCATGGTTATCTTTGTGATGTTTAAATATGGCTCAAATACTATTTATCCAACCAATGTTCTCTAATTTTCCAGAATTTTTCATACAAGTTACATCATAATCATGCTGCATAAGTTTAATGATGCTATTAGTTAATCTATCTGCACTACCATATTACTATAAACACTTTGCTACTATCTGTTGAAGCAAAGTTATGATATTTCCTATATAATTAGCTAAAAAAAAACATATACATGCCTAGTTAAAAAAATTAATTAAAATACAAAACTACATTTTTTTTCAAACTAAAGATAGATTCTTGTTCGAAATTGGATGTATTACCTAAAATTTTAAAAAACTCAAATTTCATTTTTTTAAAAGAAAAATTGTTAAATATAGGGGTGCGGTCTGTCCTTAAGTATAACAGTAAAACTGTTTTGTCTTTATAAATCATTTGAGGGAGGGGAAGTAGGAAGGAGAGTTAGCCACCCGATCTTCAAATGTTGATATCAAATTCTAATGATGTGAGATCTCTTAACACTTCACACCAAGATAACTGGTCACTTCACCTCAAACACTAAGATCTAGTACTGTGAGATCTATAACACTTCACAGACCTGTGGTATTATACAAGTTTACCTTCAATATTTCAATTTGCAGACTATGTATGCTCATGGCAGATAACACTAGCTTTATCAATGTTTTCGTATAGATCATAGATTCCCAAACTTTTTCAGTCGACCGCCCACTTTGCACAAAATAAACTCTGTAACGCCCCCTTCCACATTATAACAGTTTACCAACGCCCCCCCTCCTTCCCACCCACATACATACATGCTCTATTTTCTCTTTAACATAGAAATTTGATATATATTTCTGTAATACATGGTCAATTTTCAAATGATTATATACATGAAATAGAAAATTGATTAAAAATGGATCGTGCAAGATGGGCATAAGATGAATTAAAATGCAGAATTCAAATTTTAAATGATTATTCAATCGTAAAATCACAAAAATAATTTATTTTAAAATATATATTATTAATTTCTTCTTTAATGATCCACTGACCCCTAATCGCATGAACAACCACACCCCAATTCTTCTGAACCCACTATCGTTTCTCCTTTCCCCCAAATGCTTTAGCGCCACTGGGGCGGTACCCCACTTTGGGAAACGCTGGTATAGATGGTTAAAAATTATCAGCTATATCCCTTTGAATGTTTTTTCCCCATCAAATGCACAGCTGAGCGCCGCCCCCCTTCCCCCAATCACTATAACAGAGTTTTGAATTGCTAATTAGTTTAAGTAGAATAAATATTGGTTGTCATGAATCTGTGAATTGTCGATCATTATCAACATCTTCAAATAGCTTGTTCTGAGCAGAACTTTACCACTCTAACAGTCCTTCAGAACTTCTCTCTCTCTCTCTCATAGTCCAGATATCCAACATCTGCTAAGATCAAAGTGCAGTGCCCACTTGATTGTGGCCAAAGGGTGGATGATTCATGGAATCAGTAGTCAACTTAATACATTCAAACAAATTCTGAGCAGCTCTAATTCGAAAGAATTATGACGCTCTGAGTTTTCAAATGTTTAACACCGTAACTGAGTTCACTCGCTGCTGTAACACTTATATTCAAAAGCACATATATGTTTTTCCGCCGTCTTGTTAAATGTCCATGCTTCACATCCATATGTTGCCGCTGGGAATGTGCATAACTCTTAGTATTCTGATTTTTGTTTTTGTATAAGTTCCATTCGTACTATTTTTAGTTGTTTCATTTTTTGTAATGCCATGTTTGTTCTACTTTTATTTTCTTTCATCCCATTTCCATCTGTTGTTAGCAGTGAACCGAGACATTCAAAGCTGTTCACATCTTCTATTTTTCATGACACAGCCTATCTCATATAACGATAGGCTGTGTCATGGAAGTAAGGTGCTCACCTCTCACTTCTAAGGTACTCAGCTCATTCCCTTGTAGAGCAATCTGGATATTTTATTAGAGATCCCTCATCTCAATGTAGATGAGATCAAGTTCCTAGTCCTACCAGAGACAGACAATAAAGCACTGGTCCCATGTTCAAGTTGAGCAAGTAAATGAATTCTCCACAGTTTAAAATAGAAAATAGCAGGCTGGAAAATTGCTTCCCTGCAAAATTCATTTAAATAAAAGATTTAAAATAAAATTCTGACAAAAATGTTTCCCATCTTCAAAATTACATTGGGGAGTCTTGGCGGTTCTACAGAGTTAGTGCACTGTTGCTGAGATCTTCCGTGTAAGAAAGATATCTGAGTACACATGGCTATTCATCAAAGTTCAATGATGATGTTCCCTATTAATCAATCATTATTATCAATGTGATATTTATTTATTTATTCATGTTTGGTTGACAATATTTTTGTGAATATTTTCACATGGGTTTATTTCTCTTCTTATTTTTTTCATCAGAAATAGATTTAGATAGGAATAAAATGTGATACAAATATACTATATAATCTATTTGGAATCTGCTTCCCTGCCTTGAGGACTGAGTTTAATCCTCGATAAAGTTCATATTTTGTTTACTCTTTCAGTTCAGTTGTAATATTCAAATCCAACATGCAGACTGTTTAAGGGGTCTCAATGGTGAAGTTGTCTACCTGTCTCACTGGAGGTTGTGTGTTTTGATCCAGACCGAGCCACATGTGCAATTTTGTTATGAGTCCAGTCTTTGTGCAATGCTCTCAGCAGATGGCATGCCATATCTGCCAACAGGAACGAGCCATATGGGAAAACCTGGTTCAGTGAAGTCAGTCCTTCACTTTGGACCCTATGGATGATGCAGACTGTGTGATGACAACATGGACAATCAGCCGTTATTAGTTCAAACGGCGAAGTCAGTCCTTCACTTTGGACCCTATGGATGCAGACTGTGTGATGACAACATGGACAATCAGCCGTTATTAGTTCAAACTACACAACAGAAACTCAAGCACTATTACAGGCCGCAATCACGATCAACAACACCAACTCTGACTGCCAACAAGTGGTATTTCTCACAGATGCACTATCCGTTCTGCAAGGTCTCCAGAGTAAACTCCCAACCCTGACAAAGGAACTCAGCAAGATTTCTGCTGACAAGAGAGTTACACTCCAATGGGCACCTTCACACTGTGGTGTGCCAGGTAATGAGAAGGCAGACAAACTAACAAAAAAAGGGAGCAGAATGTAAACAAGTAGAAAATTAAATCACCTACTTTAAAATAAAAGAACTATCGTGGACTTCAGAAAAAAACCTAAACTACCCAATGATGACTACCACATACTTGATAGACAAGGATAGAAAGGATAGACTATAATCTTCCGACTCAGGATAGGACATAACAGACTGAACAAATACCTATACAGGCTATGATTGTCCCCATCCCCTCTGTGTTCCTGTGGCACCGCTAAGCAAACCACAAAACATGTCCTGCAAGACTGTCCCCTGTATGTCCTCCCTAGAAAGGAATGCTGGCCCTACAACCCAACACTACATTCAAAACTACATGGCACTAGAGATGAGCTCTAGACAACAGTCAATTTCATCATAAGAATGTGTCTAACGGTATAATCATTAATATAATGATCGCAAAGAAGAAGAAGAAGAAGCCTTTTTTAGTTAATGAAAAACTCACCCAACAATTTCCATGACAAAAATTCTGTAACAACCACCAATGAAATCTCTGGATATTATTTCTAACATGGAAATACATTACAAATATTACTGTTGTTGTTGACAATCCTTGAGAGTTATGGATTGTAACCCCTATGACCAGAGTAGCACTTTGTCATCCTAGGGGAAGAGAGAGAGAGAGGGAGGGAGGGGAAAGGGAAGTACAAGTTTGTATTCATTAGTTCCTGTGCCTAGGCTCCATGCAAAAATTCTTTTCCATGAACAAGTTGTTTATCTCATGTTGTCACCTTGTACTGTTGTTTGTTTGTGTTTGTTCTTATCAACCAAGTTAATCACACTTTGTGATCTGTGTGGTTTGTTCTTATCAACCAAGTTAACCACACTTTGTGATCTGTGTGGTTTGTTCTTATCAACCAAGTTAACCACACTTTGTGATCTGTAACCACACTTTGTGATCTGTGTGGTTTGTTCTTATCAACCAAGTTAACCACACTTTGTGATCTGTGTGGTTTGTGCTGAGAATATGAGTACATTGTGCCCCTATTAAGCTCATGTCACACGTAGGACAGGCGTATGCAAATTTTGACCACAGTGTATGCATATTTACTCAATAGTATACACATTTCTACAGATAGATGGTTAACTGTCAGATTTTACAAACAGAAAAAACCCCACTTTTAAGTACCACATCTGGAGTTATACTGTAACATGATATCAGATCTGATTGGTCATAGTGAGGCCACCAGAGTTGACTCCTGCCAACACACTTGCTTATACGAGATAGTCTTCTACAGCTTCTGGACATATCTCAGAGATGTTCTTGACTCTATGCCAACACATTTGCTTATACGAGATGGTCTTCTACAGCTTCCATCAACAGCATCGATTGTTGGGAAGTTGAAGATGGATAAGGGGATATTCTTCGGTCTCTTCGCGACTCTCTGTTGGATGAGGACACTAATATCGATGTTGAATCGATCAAGCGATTTTTAAGCAGTTTGGAGTTACCCGTTGTTCAAGTCGAACTGGATGCCTGAGAGGCAGAGTAAGAGGTGTGTTTAATCAGCGAGCCACAGGAACCATCAGTATGCATACTCTTTGATATCTGTTGGGGAGACTGAGCACCTATGGGTCTGCCCGGAGTGCAATGACGCCAGTTTAGTAACCAATATCCAATAACTTCTACAGCTTTCTTATATATCCCAGATTTGTTCTTGGACTCAATGCTTACACAGGGAACAATGCCACAAGCTGGACAGTCTCGGTGTGAGATGAAATATTGCCATGATTTTATTGTCACAGAATAGACTCTATGACAGCAGATTTAGTCACAGCATAGATAATCTTCATCCTTCATTTGTTAGTCAGAATAGTGAGAATCATCATCATTGCACTCTAGACCTGTCCATAAGTGCTCACATCTCCTCCTTAACATTTCCATCAATGTAAGGTGACTGATCACTCCAGTTCTATGTTGGCTACTCAAACATCTTGTACCACTAGCAAAGCGTTCATGTCTGACAGAAGTTCCCAGTTTCAGTCTCACCTCCTTCACTTGAAATAAAGAATATGGATTCATACATGTCTGTAAAATAAATCCTCATGTTAACCAGCAGATGAATCTCTCCAAACTCAGACTCCATGAGAAGATGATGCAAACTCTTGTTTAATATGTTTGTCTAACACAAGAGTGCTCTCATACTTCATATAAGCTCTCTCTCTCTCAATACCTCCACTATTATAATTATAACAAAAATGTATTAGTTTGAGGAAAGAAGAATGTTTGGAATGTTTGTCTGCATCCACACAAGCTATTATAATCAAGACACGTATACAGTACAAATATATGTTGTTGTATGAGTGATAGTAAAAAGTAAAGGAACCCTTTCTATACCACATGGTATATAGGGTAATACAGTGTTAGGCCGTATTTTCGTTGACCATCAGCACATTATGGGTGTTGTGGTCAACTTCACGCCAGCTGCCTTTACTTCCCAGTGCGTTTTCTGGTACCCAATTAACCCTTTCGCTGCTACATACTTTCTGAAGGCTGAGTTAAAAATAGCTACTCTTTGTTTCTAGGTCACAAACGTGAATGTACGCCTATAGCAATGACAGTAGCAACGTATCCCACAGAGGAGAGATAATAACAGACGTGTTAATGCTTCTTTAGAAGTGAATGGGAAAAACGTATATATACGTCCTTAGAAGCTAAAGGGTTACGGCTGGGTCAACCTGAGAGCCGTTACGCCTGGACAAATTCCATACCTGCTTGTGAAATTGAATCGACCACTAGCCTAGAAGCGAGTTCACTAACAACTACGCTACTGTAGCTCTCTTGTATGAGTGATAGGCTGCTATCTAACAGCTGTAAAAATAGACAGACTAGTCTACTCTATAAAATGATTTGTTATCTTGTATTTGTGCATGTTGCCAAGTAAATCTCACAATTTCTTCTAAGAATCTCATCATCTAATGATGACTAGTCTCGCACATGAAATAATATTTTCATTGTCTCAATAATATATCCATAACTCACTGTTTCTCATCATCTTTATTTCATTGTTGATGTTTATTTTGGGAGGGAGAAATATCTCAGTTTGTTTATATTTTGCCAGTTTGTTGCTGGGCTTGCAAGGGAGTCAAGAATAGTAATACTGCGACCTACAAGGCATGTTGTAAGAGGCGACTGAGGTAGGGGCCTAGGAAGCTACCCTAGTAAACAAAAAGCGTCGCAGGAATTGGATGTGCTAGCCTACCTGTAGGCGCATAACTGGCACAATGTACAATTGCCCTTGGGCTCAGATAACATACAGATCACAAAGAGTGGTTTAACAATTGGACAATATGGAGTGTTTGAAGAAGAAGACGTTTATTTTTGAGTCAACTGTTTGAGGCGGGACAAGATATCGTTTTTTTAGTCATACCATTTAAAAAATTTTAATTGTTTTTGTTGTATTTGATTTGAGTCAATAGATGATGCATCTTCTTTACTGTATTCTCTTTATAATGAAGCTGTGTGGCTGGGGTGGGAGGAGGATATATATATATATATATATGTAAATCTATGCTTGCAAAACAAAATGAAGTTGTGTGGGAGGAGGGAGGGAGGGAGGGGTAAGGGATGTTTGAATGGCACATACAAGAGAAATGATGTATATTGTAAAAAAAAAAAAATGAAGAAAATCTCACACAAGAAAATGTATAGCTACCTCTGACATTCTGCGTCCATTTACTGTTATGTTTTATTGTTGTTCTTTTATCACAGAGTTGTTGTTATTAAACTTGATATGTTGCTACACACACACACACACATATATATATATATCATACCCTATGTTGGTAAGCATAGATATGATATGACAGTGGTTCTCAAACTTTATGAAGTCGTGGCAAACTTGAAGTCCTACAAAAAATCGTAGGTGCACAAAAACTTCATAAATACGATTCAAAAAGCAAAGATATACAGAAATAATTGGAACATGCTACATACCTTTATTCATTATTTAATTTCTGTCTATGAGTCTTAAGCTTGATGCTCTATGATTATCGGAAGTCTTCTGGGTTCCCTTGATAGGTCACGCAATTGTGCACCTGGGCACACCTTGAGAACCACTGCCATACCATATGTTGAGATATATATATATATATATATATATATATATATATATATAACTCTCTCTCTCTATATATATATATATATATATTATATATATATATATATATATATATATATATATATATATATATATATATATATATATATATATATATATATATATATATATATATATACACACGATACTATACTATGTGTTAAGTACAGATCTTCAATGAGTGATGTACCTACCAGTTGTGTTCATATTCAAGTTGTAGAGAATATATTTGTGAAGAGAGAAAGCAAACCTGGAAATAATACAAAATTCACACAAGTGAAGTTGCAAGAAGAATGTTTAGAATGCCACATACAACTGAAAGTGAAATGTTACCATAGGAAGTGGCTTCAATATACAACTGGGAGAGGGGCGGGTGGGACTCTCTGTGGCTAAGTGGTTACACCATTTGCCTTGCATTTTAAAAGTTGTGGGTTTGAATCCAGACTATACCAATCTGCTCACAGATGCTTTTTGTCAGTGAACCCTAAGATTATTGCTGTATCTACAGAGTTTGTGATTTGTGTAAAACTCTCAACAAGGAACATACCATTTCTACAGAGAGGGACAGAGTCATATATTTGAAGACATGCCGCAGTCATGTCAATTCTTTGTCTTGAGATCATTTTTTTTAAGTCTAATATTCAACGTGAAAGTTGTCCACACACAGAACAACTAGAGGCAATCATCATGCTGGGGTGTTATTGTTTTTTAAGTCTAATATCCAACGTAAAAGTTGTCCACACACAGACAGAGCAGCTAGAGGCAATCATCATGCTGGAGTGGTTTTAAAAAAAAATTTTTTTAATGTAATTGAAAGATTATGGTTGTAGTTGATGGCAGTGTCAGGTTGCATATGAAAGTTGCAATAGAAGATGAAGGTTGCAACACAAGATGTAGGTTGCAACACAAGATAAAGGTTGCAATACAAGATGGAGGTTGCAATACAAAATAAAGTTTCAGTTTCAATATGGAATATCTTCATTGCACTTCGGACATGTCTATAGATGCTCCGATCTCCTTTGCAATATCTCCAACAGCGTCCAGCGACTGACCGTACCAGTTCGATTTTGATTGATTATATGAGCCTACTCATATACCTATTATACTGTTCTTTTCTGGCCACTTCAAATCAAGTTCTTGCAATCTAGTAGTTGAGATGGATTGGTTTAAATAAAAATCTTCTTTGCGGCCACACTCTGAGGGCATTCAAAATTGGCTGGCCCCTGCGGTGAGGACAGAGCCAGCCAGCCTTTCTGCTCTTTCATTGCCATCAACACCCATGTGTCCTGGAATGAAGATAAGTGTAATTTTGCAAATTGTTGATGCTTGTAGTGATTCAGTCCATTGCCTGCACACCGAACCAGCATCCACCTTACGGATCATACTCAATGAATCATCCAGGATGCCTGCATGAGTGTAGTAAGATGAAAGTTACATTAGTTGAAGTTGTGTAAGTGGCTTACTTGATGATTTCACCATAGAAGGCAGGAAACATCAAGATGATAGAGAACATAATCTGCAGGACACATCAAGGTGATAGAGAACATAGTCTGCAGGACACATCAAGGTGATAGAGAACATAGTCTGCAGGACACATCAAGGTGATAGAGAACATAGTCTGCAGGACACATCAAGGTGATAGAGAACATAATCTGCAGGACACATCAAGGTGATAGAGAACAGTCTGCATGAAACATCTAGGTGATAGAGAACATAGTCTGCAGGACACATCAAGGTGATAGAGAACAGTCTGCATGAAACATCTAGGGGATAGAGAACATAGTCTGCAGTACACATCAAGGTGATAGAGAACATAGTCTGCATGAAACATCAAGGTGATAGAGAACATAGTCTGCAGGACACATCAAGGTGATAGAGAACATAATCTGCAGGACACATCAAGGGGATAGAGAACATAATCTGCAGGACACATCAAGGTGATAGAGAACATAGTCTGCAGGACACATCAAGGTGATAGTGAACATAGTCTGCATGAAACATCTAGGTGATAGAGAACATAGTCTGCAGGACACATCAAGGTGATAGAGAACATAATCTGCAGGACACATCAAGGTGATAGAGAACATAGTCTGCAGGACACATCAAGGTGATAGAGAACATAATCTGCAGTACACATCAAGGTGATAGAGAACATAATCTGCAGGACACATCAAGGTGATAGAGAACATAATCTGCAGTACACATCAAGGTGATAGAGAACATAATCTGCAGGACACATCAAGGTGATAGAGAACATAATCTGCAGTCACATCAAGTGATAGAGAACATAATCTGCAGGACACATCAAGGTGATAGAGAACATAATCTGCAGGACACATCAAGGTGATAGAGAACATAGTCTGCAGGACACATCAAGGTGATAGAGAACATAGTCTGCAGGACACATCAAGGTGATAGAGAACATAATCTGCAGGAACATCAAGGTGATAGAGAACATAGTCTGCAGGACACATCAAGGTGATAGAGAACATAGTCTGCAGGACACATCAAGGTGATAGAGAACATAGTCTGCAGTACACATCAAGGTGATAGAGAACATAGTCTGCAGAACATCAAGGTGATAGAGAACATAGTCTGCAGGACACATCAAGGTGATAGAGAACATAGTCTGCAGGACACATCAAGGTGATAGAGAACATAGTCTGCAGGACACATCAAGGTGATAGAGAACATAGTCTGCAGGACACATCAAGGTGATAGAGAACATAGTCTGCAGGACACATCAAGGTGATAGAGAACATATCTCAGAACATCAAGGTGATAGAGAACATAGTCTGCAGTACACATCTAGGTGATAGAGAACATAATCTGCAGGGCACATCAAGGTGATAGAGAACAAGATTGAAATAGTTGACATCAGGGTGAATTATTATATTAGTTGAATGATTTGAATTTCTGAAATATATAAACAGGTAGTGAGAAGTGAATTCAATATTTCCAAACATTTCCTCACACACTTTTTCTTCGTCTTCAAACGCTCCATATTGACCATTTGTTGAATAACACTTTGTAATTTGTATGTGACCTGAGCCTAATAGCGATTGTACGTTGTGCCAGTTATGCGCCTACAAGTAGGCCAGCACATCCAATTTCTGCTACGCCTTTTATTTACTAGTGTAGCTTCCCTAGACCCCTACCTCAGTTGGGTCTTACAACAAGTTTTGTAGGTCGCAGTGTTACTATTCTTTTCTCCCCTTGAGGGCCCCGGCATTACAGCCTCGTAGACTGAGTTTACTCAAATGAATATGTCTTCAAAGTATATCTCACAACTGATGTCATATACACAGTCAGATAGTAGACGGGAGGGGGAGTCATCTTTCTTTACTCCAATACTTCCTCACAGCGTCAGTATAAGAAGAGATTTCTAGAACGAGCCCTTGTGTGCGTTTCATAAATAGTGTCTTTCGTCATCTCTGAGGTCCACCTTTGGCGTAGCCATTGTATCGGAGTAACATTTCTCTTTGAGGTGCACTGTCCGTTGGTAATCTGCTTATGTTGCCGAACCATTTAATGTTTTGTTTCTTGATGAAGTTCCAGGCTCTTCTTGTTGGGGGAAGTCATAGATGTGTATAAGAGTGACTGAATCGTGCATGTGATATTTGTACAGGATCTGTGTTCTATGACTTGCATCACCTGAACAATAAATGATACAACACAAAACAGGAATGACAAATGCTTTTCAAATATTGCTCAAGTTTTATCAAAATATTAACAATAAGCCAATATTGTAGTCATGACAATTTAGTGACAAGATCAACATTTGCAAACACAAGAAGAAGAAACACAGAGGTTTGCGAACACATGAAGAAACACAGAGGTTTATGAACACAAGAAGAAGAAGAAACACAGAGGTTTGTAAACACAAAAAGAAGAAGAAACACAGAGGTTTGTGAACACAAGAAGAAACACAGAGGTTTGCGAACACAAAAAGAAGAAGAAACACAGAGGTTTGTGAACACAAGAAGAAACACAAAGGTTTGCGAACACAAAAAGAAGAAGAGACACAGAGGTTTGTGAACACAAAAAGAAGAAGAAACACAGAGGTTTGCAAACACAAGAAAAAACAGAGGTTTGCAAACACAAGAAGAAGAAGAAACACAGAGGTTTGCAATCTGAAAAAAGAACACTGTTTTTAAACCCTAAGCTGCAATTTCTATGAGAAAAAAAATACTGTTTTTCAAAACTATATAAGAATTTCTGTGAGCAAGTTAAGTTTGTTAGTAATTTAACTGAACATGATCAAGTTGTTAGCACTAGATAAATACTCACAAAATAGATGAGACTGCAGTAAAACTATTTGATTGGCAAAACAAATTCAAGTGCCACTGGAGAACTATCAACAAATTTTAGAGCCGAACAGGCAATTGTAGATGCCTCAAAAATACTGCAGCAAAGAAACATCCAAAACAACAAACTTGTCTTCCTTTGCGACTGCTTGTCAGTCCTGCAGGCCACACAAAGGGAACCACAAGATAACATGGAAAGAGAGCTAACACTACAGCTAAACAAACTCTCAGAACACAACAAAATTATTATCCAGTGGATACCAGCCCACTGTGGCGTTCCAGGAAATGAGAGAGCAGACATGCTGGCTAAGGATGGAACAAAACTTACACAACAGAAACACCCAGTATCACTACCAGAAATCAAGACACATATCAAAAGAAGGTACAAAGAGGTATGGAGGCAACAAACCCCAGCAAACACCCACAAGATCCCATCAGCAGACTAAACAGAAAACAGCACACAACAATCTTTCGCCTAAGAACAGGTCACTGCAGGCTCAACCGCCACATGCACAGAATAAAGCCTACTCAGACTGCACAGTGTGCATGCCAGACAGAAACACAGACTCCAGAGCACATCCTGCAGTCATGTCCATCATACATACACCAACGAAATGAAACATGGCCTCATGAACAAAGCTTACAGACCAAGCTATGGGGAACTCTCGAAGAACTCCAACTGACATGCAGCTTCATAGAGGCAACCCATCTCATGATTTAGACGAGCATACGAAACCGAACGAAAAGAAGAAGAAGAAGATTGCAAAACACGTAATCACAAAGTACTGTAGTTTTATAAATTACAAAAACAATGACAAAACACAGCAATGTTTCGACCAACAAGGCCTTTATCAAGCAAACGAACAACAGGAGTGACAAATTTTAAAAACAAATGGACGACCAAAAACAAACGTTTCTGTGTTTTGTCATTGTTTTTGTAATTTGTAAACTACAGTATTTTGTGATTACGTGTTTAGCACTAGATAAAAACCCCAGTGGAAGCAGCTAAAGCAATGAATATGATCAACAATAGACAGTGTACAAGTATTAGGAGCTTCAAAAAAACAAATTACCAAACACAGGATTCGAATCACTTACCCTTATTTCTTACGGCACCCATTTCCTAGCCTAGCAATACGAGAGTTCTTACGAACACAACCAGCGAGCCATTTTTTTAAATAGCTTTACTTAGGAGTGTCTTTTACAAACACTTTGTTTTAGCTAGACACCGAATAATCAGGTAAGGTTCGATCGAACAGTGTTTGCACAAATACATGCTATAAGCTTATTGTGCTTGTATGTTTGAAACTAGATAGCACTAGATAACAATTTCAGTGAAGAAAAACAAGTTGCTTAGTCTTACATATATACAACCATGGACATACAACTTCTCTAAGATATATCTATATTTTCTCTTAGAATCATTGATAACAGTTATACCTATAGGCTTGCCTTCCAGATGAGAATCCTTATAGGGAACACGTGTTTTATTGGGTTGAAGGAATACAACCAAACAATATTAAAGTCTCAAATATCATGTTACCTCCCCTCACTAAAATATTCAATTGTTAATGATATGGGAAATCTCAGAATATCCTCCCCTGCCACCACATTTAATCAACAATTGTTTGACTGATTAAATGTTAGCAACTACAAATATTATTCTTATTCATTAATTTCAGATGGCTGACACAAGTTATTATAGTCGCCATTACCAATACGGACCAGGCTACCATAATCGGACATGCTCTGAGAATATTTTATATCACGTAAATCATGAAGCTGGTGGTGGTCTTACTCACCCTTTTTTTTCCAGACATTTTAATCTTTTCTTTGAATAATTCATTCCAGTTTTGTAGTTGTTAATCATGAATTAATCAGTCAAGCAATCGTTATTTATGAATAGTTTATTTGAATTATTAATATTGTTAATTATTATAATGACGGTAGCTCATCAGTTGTTGAATTGTTTTATGTATAAATGTTGGAGATGAAACAACAGAAGACAGTCTATCAACGAACAGAGACACAAGAAGACAGTCTATCAACGAACAGAGATACCAGAAGACAGTCTTATCAACGAACAGAGATACCAGAAGACAGTCTATTAACGAACAGAGACACCAGAAGACAGTCTATCAACGAACAGAGATATCAGAAGACAGTCTATCAACGAACAGAGATACCAGAAGACAGTCTATTAACGAACAGAGATACCAGAAGACAGTCTATCAACGAACAGAGACACCAGAAGACAGTCTATCAACGAACAGAGACACCAGAAGACAGTCTATCAACGAACAGAGACACCAGAAGACAGTCTATTAACGAACAGAGACACCAGAAGACAGTCTATCAACGAACAGAGATACCAGAAGACAGTCTATCAACGAACAGAGACACCAGAAGACAGTCTATCAACGAACAGAGATACCAGAAGACAGTCTATCAACGAACAGAGACACCATCTATCAATTTCCTTCATGTTGGTTAAGATCAAAGTGTAGTGCCCACTTGATCACGGCCAAAGTGTGGGAGCATTTCTATAGCCAATAGACAACTAAAACAAACTTCGAGCAGCTCTTGTTCAAACTAATGACGATGCTCAAAGTTTTATACATTTCAAACGTACCTGGGTCCACTCATTGTGGCACTACTGGGTAGGAGACCAATAAAAAATAATATTTTGACAACAGACTGAGACACCATCTATACCACATATATAAGATTGGTACCGCAGACTGAGACACCATCTATACCACAGATACAAGATTGATACAACAGACTGAGACACCATCTATACCACAGATACAAATTGGTACAACAGACTTCAGACACCATCTATACCACAGATACAAGATTGGTACCGCAGACTGAGACAACATCTATACCACAGATACAAGATTGATACAACAGACTGAGACACCATCTATACCACAGATACAAGATTTATACAACAGACTTAGACAACATCTATACCACAGATACAAGATTGATACAACAGACTGAGACACCATCTATACCACAGATACAAGATTGATACAACAGACTGAGACACCATCTATACCACAGATACAAGATTGATACAACAGACTGAGACACCATCTATATCACAGATACAAGATTGATACAACAGACTGAGACACCATCTATACCACAGATACAAGATTGATACAACAGACTGAGACACCATCTATATCACAGATACAAGATTGATACAACAGACTGAGACACCATCTATACCACAGATACAAGATTGATACAACAGACTGAGACACCATCTATATCACAGATACAAGATTGATACAACAGACTGAGACACCATCTATACCACAGATACAAGATTGATACAACAGACTGAGACACCATCTATATCACAGATACAAGATTGATACAACAGACTGAGACACCATCTATTCATGGGGGCATCTTTGCTCATCTTAGCTGCATCCTATCCAGATCAGCAAAATAGATTCTGATGTCAACAATAGAATTGTATATTAGTTATTCATAATGATGTTGTTCTTGTTAGTTCTTCATGCTGACATTGTTCTTGTTAGTTCTTCGTGCTGACATTGTTCTTGTTAGTTCTTCATGTTGGTGTCGGTCTGGTTAGTTCTTCATATTGACACTTACTCAAGTAACTAGACACACATAGATTCGATAGTTAAAGTGTCAATGTTGTAGCGATATTTGGTTGAGAAATATGAAGATCTGTTATTGTGAGGTATTTATTTGATTGTTTTCTTTCAGAGTTCTATTGTCCACTGTCTGCTTGCATGCATGACTGAAGAAGATATAGATGAGCTCTTATTATTCAACTAACATAATAGCAATCAATCAATCAATCTTTGCTAGAGATTAGTCTCTCATTGACAGAAGATAACTGCAGACAAGTAACACAGTCTCACACCCCCTGCCACCACCTCCTCCTCCTCCTCTCAATGTTACCAGCTCCAGCTGCCACAATATGACCACAGATAATTGTAAAACTAGTCAACATAATAAAGATAACAACTTTATTCAATAAGAAAATCAGTGAGAGTTTTAGTTGTATTTTCTTATTTTTAAAATAATCTTTTTATTTCACTTTGTTGTTGTTGTTTTATGTTATATATTTTATTACTTTCAAACTAAATTTTATTTCTTTTAGTTGGAATTATTCAGTGGCGGCTCGTCATTAAGGGCCAGTGGTGCCGGGCCCCACCAACAATAATGTATAACGTGTATTTAATATTTTATAAATGAAAACATAGCAACCAAAAACCATGATTTATCAGGAAAAAAATGTCTGGCCCGATCAACAAAAATGATCACGAGCCGCCACTGAAATTATTCCTTTTTTTCCTGCGTTTTCCCACTATGAATTCAGACGTAGTCATGGCACCAGAGTTGGCGTTTCTGACTGATTTTTGCGTGAAATCCTTCCTACCGTTTTATTAGTATCACTTCTCCGACTTCAGAGATATTTGAAGTTTAGATCATCAAATGTGATCTGTGGTCAGGGAACCTATAGTCCCTACCACTTGCTGGGATCTTACCGGAAGTTTCTGGTTCACGCCTCGTACACTCGGAACTTCTACGACAAATGACAACTAGTGAAGGTTCGACTTCTCTATCGGATTTCCCGCCGCTTTCTTACTGTTGTGAGGTCGTTACGGATTAGGAACATTCTCAACCCTTCTAGGACATGTGGGCATCATCCTACACGTGTAGCACAAGTGCGTCCGTAAAGTGTCGGCCTTTGCCAGTGTTGGGGATTGTACGATAAAACAAAATCTTTACATTTTCGGCCTTGCTTTTCTAGCTGCGGTGAGGTTGTTCCGGATTATGGACATTCTCAGCCGTTTCGAGACGCCTGTCGGCACTTGGCAATTTGTGGTTTTTACTTTGCATTTTCCTTTAAGTCAGGAAACACTGGACTGGGGCTGCACACAAATAATCAAGAAGGCCGTTTCATTAGACGCTAACAGAGCAACTATAGGTTTTCCGCTCGCCAACATTACCCACCCCAGTTCTTCCGGAATGGAAGTTTTTTTTTCCAACACAAAAGCACAACTTTACAGTTTGTGCTCCCGGTTGTTCCTGGGAGGGCAGGCTTAGTCTTAGCACCTAATATAGCACAACTGACCGATTATTGCATGAAGGCTTTCTTTCCGTAGAACCAATTTCGCTCGCCATAGAGGCGAGTTGTACTTCGACTTCAGACGGGAGTATATGTTTAGAACTAACTTATTTCATTCATATATCTCTGTTTGAATCATCTCAAACTTTCATTTCTTTGATGTCAACAGCATTGTTTATTTGAGGATCATCTTCATCACACATCGGACATGTCTATAATTGCTCCGATCTCGTCCCAAGCATGTATCTCAGTGTATTTAGACAAACAACTCCCGTTCTGTGTTAATTGATGTATTTACTGAGTTTTCCTTCGTGGTTTTCCGTCTTGCCGCACCTATCGGTATACACAACTTGCGCAGCCGAGATAGAGAATACCCTTTATCTTCTTCGTTGAAATCTTCAGTGCGTATGTTTTCTCTTAGAGCGTTGATGATGTCGCTTCTGTCCATAGAAGACCCATTCTCAATCGTAGCATTGCCCGCCAGTGTATCTGCTCTTTCATTGCCCTTCACCCCAGCATGACCTGGGACAAAGATGAAGGTAAGTATCTGCATTGTCGAGCTTTGTATTAATTGCATCCACTGCCTTCGTAAATAACCGGCCTTGATCTTCTGTATCATGCTCATAGAGACGCTGAGCATGCATGCGTGAGTCAGCAACATGAGCACTCTATCTTCCGTTTCTTTGATGTCAGCAAACATGAGCACTTGAAACTTTCAAGTTGTATTGTTCCCCTGTCGACATCTGAAATTCATGGGACATATTCAGTTTCTAGAAGTCACTTCCTTCCTATATATACACACACACACATACACACACCTCCAACATTCTATCTCTGAACCAGTTCACAGACTAACAGTATGTTGTTTTTATACAAGTTCATGTATGTCTGTCTACTTCTCTCTCTCTCTCTCTCTCTCTACACTTCTCTCTCTCAGTACATGTCATACTCTCACATGTCCTTCATCCTCCCATAGACAAGTACATCCACGTTAACAAACATGTAGATATCTATTTGTTGTATGTAAATACTTGAAAAGGGCAAACTATTATATGACAATGTGTACACGGCTGAAGTGGGATGCAAAGGGTTCAAGAAAGAGAGGACGACCTAAGAAGACCCTGAAACGAACTCTGCTGAGAGAGGCAAGAAATATCGGTCTCAGTTCCGTGGAGGAGATTGAGCGAGTTGCCCAGGATAGAGCGGTATGGAGAAATTACTTGCAGGCCTTATTAACGTACAACGGTGCGAGAGGAATTATGGCTATTAATGATGATGGTTAAATCAAGTAATTGACTATGTGTATTTAAAGGAAGAATCCTTATGGAGAAGAGTTCTCTGTATATCATGGACTGAGAAGAGAACAAATAGATCTATCCAGAAAGAAATCAAAGAAAACTTGCTGGTGCTACAATTATGAAAGAGAAAATTGAGATATTTTGGACATATAAAAGACATGAAGGGCTGGAGAAGAGCATCATGGAAGGAGGCATACTGGCAAAGAGAAGAAAAGGAAGACCAAGGAGAAGATGGATTCATGATGTAACTGATGGCTTGAACATGACGGCTGCAAAGGCAGAACATCTGGGCAATGGGGAGAGAAATTTCGGAGGACTGTTGGGGTGGCAACGTTCTGCTCAGGACAAGCTATTTGATGATGATGTCTTAAATAACAGAAGAAAACTAGTCACAACAGAGATGAAGTGTCTACGAAGAATGATGGGAGTAACAAGAAGAGATTGGCTTAGAAATGAAGACATCCGGAAAAAAGTGTGTACAACATCAGTACTGAACTTTATCAAGAAGCAACAGATTACCAACAGGCAGTGCACCACAGAGAGCAATGTTGCTCTGATACAGTGGCAAAACACGTAATTACAAAGTACTGTAGTTTTACAAATTACAAAAACAATGACAAAATACAGCAACGTTTCGACCAACAAGGCCTTTATCAAGCAAACGAACAAACAGGAGTGACAAATTAAAATGAAACACAAATGGACGACCAAATACAAACGTATCTAAGGAAAATCTGGAATAAAAACGAATAACGAAATAAATGTAACACAAAAACACACATAAAAACTAGAAATAGAAAGGAAAAGAAACAATGAAACATCTAGTAAATATATACTTGAATACATGCAACATATACCCATATAGATTACAAAGCAGGGAAGAGAAAGTACTAAGAAGCATAAGAATGGAATATAACATGAATACATGCAACATATACCCCTATAGATTACAAAGCATGGGAAGAGAAAGTACTAAGAAGCAATTGGCTCAACGTATTACATTCTTATGCTTCTTAGTACTTTCTCTTCCCATGCTTTGTAATCTATATATGTATATGTTGCATGTATTCATGTTATATTCCATTCTTATGCTTCTTAGTACTTTCTTTTCCCCTGCTTTGTAATCTATATGGGTATATGTTGCATGTATTCAAGTTAAATATTTACTAGATGTTTCATTGTTTCTTTTCCTTTCTATTTCTAGTTTTTATGTGTGTTTTTGTGTTACATTTATTTCGTTATTCGTTTTTATTCCAGATTTTCCTTAGATACGTTTGTATTTGGTCGTCCATTTGTGTTTCATTTTAATTTGTCACTCCTGTTTGTTCGTTTGCTTGATAAAGGCCTTGTTGGTCGAAACGTTGCTGTATTTTGTCATTGTTTTTGTAATTTGTAAAACTACAGTACTTTGTAATTACGTGTTTTGCCAATCAAATAGTTTTACTGCAGTTCCATATATATACTCTGATACAGTGGATACAAAACAAAAGGCCGGAAACGCAAAGGTGAACCTCAAAGATAACAGAGGCGACGAAAGACAATATTTATGAAACACACACAAAAGCCAGTGCTAGATCGAAAACTCTTCTTACCCCGAAGCTGTGAGGCAAACAGGATTCGAGAAAGAAAAGACAACATATCTAAAAATAGCCACAATTGCTTCCAAATTTGTAACTGGTTTACCTATCCTAAAATGGACCAACGACTCCCTCCCACTAGTCACGACATATCTAAAAATAGCCACAGCCGCTTGTTTGTGGTAAATTATTACACTATGTCATGCGCACAGATAAAAATTTGTATCTTTATAACCATTTGATGAAATAACTTGAAAACATGCATGTGAACTACACATGTTCCCGACGCTACAAAATATTTTTTACCATTCAAACAATCATACCATCTAGAAGTTTCCTTCTTTGTGATATATATTTAACGTGTCCATTGACATGGTTGAAGAAAACTAATGTTTACAGCCATTTAATACATTGATGTGAAGTGGATGTCTCTTATCCGAAGTAACCCGCATATATGCCTTGGTTTGGGCGATTGCATGACGGAGCGTAGTGACAGAAGGCCAAGCATATATCTCATCTTCACAATGGGGGTATCTCTAGTGATGTTAAGGGCACTAGTGATGTTAGAACACTAATGATGTTAAGGGCACGAGAATCAAGCGTGGCATGTCGTGGATGACTCAGGCTGAGAGAACAATTGGCCAGGTGACCACGGTTGCGACTCTACCAAAAGGGAAGAATGGATCCCAACAGATGGTAGCATGATGAACTATCTCAACGTTATCATTACTCTTGGAAGAGAATGTAGAGATCGGGGCAACATGAAGGCTGATCTCACAGTTAAGCAGCTGATAGAAGATAATGCAAGGGATGATGATGTTGTATATACCGATGGGTCGGTTCAACGTGGTGAGAAATCCGGCTGGGGTTTCTTGGCTAATGCGCATGGTAGGGTTGTTGCAGAGCGAAGTGGGGCATACAGGACAACTACTTCTAGTATGAGGATGGAGGTTGAGGCCGTTACTGCTGCCCTCCATTGGATTTCTGGGACTTCATTTACTGGGGCAGTTGTTGTATCTGACTCTCAGTCGATGCTTCACAAGATCCAGAAGGGCAGGTTTGGGTATGAGTGGATGTCGTCTATAGAAGTTTCTAACCTCCAGCGGCTTACGTGGATATACTGTCCTGGGCATGCGGGTGTTTACGGTAATGAGAGAGCGGACAGGCTTGCATCAAGAGCATCGATTGTTGGGGAGTTGAAGATGGATAAGGGGATATTCTTCGGTCTCTTCGAGACTCTCTGTTGGATGAGGACACTAATATCGATGTTGAATCGATCAAGCGATTTAAGCAGTTTGGAGTTACCCGTTGTTCAAGTCGAACTGGATGCCTGAGAGGCAGAGTGAGAGGTGTGTTTAATCAGCAAGCCACAGGAACCATCAGTATGCATACTCTTCGATATCTGTTGGGGAGACTGAGCACCTATGGGTCTGCCCGGAGTGCAATGACGTCAGTTTAGTAACCAATAACCAATAACTAATACATTGATGACAAAATAGCAACATTCAGGACGAAATCCATGGTTTTTTAAAACAATTCTTGCATTTTCCTCGCACCAAATAGACTCGGGCTTGAATATGGTAAACAAATGATGAAATAGGGGAAGACTGCAGTAAAACTTGGTAAATAGTGAAACACGTACAAACAAAGTACTATAGTTTTACAAAAACAGAAACAGTGACGATAAACAGCAACGTTTCGACCAACAAGGCCTTTATCAAGCAAACGAACAAACAGGAGTGACAAATTAAAATGAAACACAAATGGACGACCAAATACAAACGTATCTAAGGAAAAGCTGGAATAAAAACGAATAACGAAATAAATGTAACACAAAAACACACATAAAAACTAGAAATAGAACGGAAAAGAAACAATGAAACATCTAGTAAATATATAACTTGAATACATGCAACATATACCCATATAGAGTACAAAGCATAGGAAGAGAAAGTACTAAGAAGCATAAGAATGTAATACGTTGAGCCGCGTGGTCGCAAGGTACCATACAAAGAAATCAACCGATTCTCCAGAACAAATCGACTACGATCATCAGAGGAACATGATCGGATGGCTGTGACCTGGACATCGCAAGCTCCTGAATGGCCAGTATCATTGAAATGGGTAGCTACAGGGTCACAGAGCATTGGCGTATATCGCGCAAGTGTTGGGCGAATCGGTCACTGAGTCTCCTGCCGGTTTCCCCAATACAGGCCTTGTTGCACCGCTTGCAGATAATGGCATAGATAATATTACGGGACTCGCATGTGAAACTGTCTTCAACAACGAACGTGGCTTTTGGAAAAGACACCGTGCGGGTCTGTATGACATAAGCACAAGTGTTGCAGCGCCGACGGCCACACTGGATGGTGCCAAAATGACTCTGGATATTAGGCTTGAGGCGACTGTGAACCAACATATCCTTAAGGCTTCTGTCCCGTCTGTACGCCACCAAAGGATAGTTTTGGAAGATTGAACGTGTCTCAGGATCAGACTGAAGAATGGAGAGATGACGGAATAAGACTTTCTTCACAAGGGAACTATGAGGGTGGAAAGTTAAGACAAGTTTCACCCTGTCAGAATTGGAAGTTCTATGCTGGTTAGAGAGAGCCTCCTGGCGAGAAATTTGCTGAACGCGCTGCATAGCAGAAGCAAGCACCTTATCCGGGTATAAGCGCTTACGACAGAAATCCAGCATCTCGTCAGCTCTATCGAGAAAATCGTCGTCCTCGCTACAGAGGCGACGAAGGCGCAAGGGTTGAGAGAATGGTAAAGAATCACGACAAGCCTGGGAATGGGAAGAGGTATAAAGAAGACAACTATGTGCATCAGTAGGCTTGTAGTAAACTGATGTAGTGATGGTGGATAGGCTGATAGTGGAAAGGTCTGATCAGGTCTCGATGGCGATGGTGTTTTCATCTGGCGTTCTACGGCACTTAGAAGCGCCTTGGACATTAAAATGACTGATGATCAAGGTATAGCTTGCCATCATGCTGTCCCCTGGCGCTGCAACACTTGTGCTTATGTCATACAGACCCGCACGGTGTCTTTTCCAAAAGCCACGTTCGTTGTTGAAGACAGTTTCACATGCGAGTCCCGTAATATTATCTATGCCATTATCTGCAAGCGGTGCAACAAGGCCTATATTGGGGAAACCGGCAGGAGACTCAGTGACCGATTCGCCCAACACTTGCGCGATATACGCCAATGCTCTGTGACCCTGTAGCTACCCATTTCAATGATACTGGCCATTCAGGAGCTTGCGATGTCCAGGTCACAGCCATCCGATCATGTTCCTCTGATGATCGTAGTCGATTTGCTCTGGAGAATCGGTTGATTTCTTTGTATGGTACCTTGCGACCACGCGGGCTCAACGTATTACATTCTTATGCTTCTTAGTACTTTCTCTTCCTATGCTTTGTACTCTATATGGGTATATGTTGCATGTATTCAAGTTATATATTTACTAGATGTTTCATTGTTTCTTTTCCGTTCTATTTCTAGTTTTTATGTGTGTTTTTGTGTTACATTTATTTCGTTATTCGTTTTATTCCAGCTTTTCCTTAGATACGTTTGTATTTGGTCGTCCATTTGTGTTTCATTTTAATTTGTCACTCCTGTTTGTTCGTTTGCTTGATAAAGGCCTTGTTGGTCGAAACGTTGCTGTTTATCGTCACTGTTTCTGTTTTTTGTAAAACTATAGTACTTTGTTTGTACGTGTTTCACTAGTAAACAAATGACGTCATTAGTGGGAGATGGACTTTTAGTTAAAGGCGTATATCGAAAATAGTGTGAGGCTATTGGGTCATATTGTTGACTTCTCAAAACAGACATTGATATAACATTTCTAATGAGTTTGAAGTTACAATGCAAAAAGTATCATTAATGCTATACGGGCATTTCCGCAGAGGCACATATGGGTCATCTGTACTACAGTATACAAGAACCAGAGGAAAGAGCTATTTTATTATAGTGATACCTCCCTATCACATATGTTAACACACGCACATTGTAACGAAGAAGTAGCAATTTGAAAATAATGTCTCCAGTAGCTCCACAATAACACGGTGCTATAGAAAAGTTCTTATACGGTCACCACGAGGTGGTGGGGCAGGGTCTTGATTAGTGCCAGCTCACTAATCCTGGCGCGACGATGTCCTCATGCTCCTGTGACTCCCTGAAAAGGACTGATCATCCAGGTTAGCTGTCGTCGGGGTGGTCGTCTGGCGTGTTCGGGCGCTGGGAAGCACCTTAGTCCTGAAAAGTACTGATCCAGGTCTCGCTGGCGACGGTGCTGTCGTCTGGCGTGATCCTGTGCTTAGAAGCACCTTGGTCCTGAAAAGGACTGATCATCCAGGTCTCGATGGTAATGCTGCTATCGTCTGTCCTAATCCGGGGCTTAGAAGCACCTTGGTCCTGAAAAGGTCTGATCAGGTCTCGATGGCGACGGTGTTTTCATCTGGCGTTCTACGGCACTTAGAAGCGCCTTGGACATTAAAATGACTGATGATCAAGGTATCGCTTGCCATCATGCTGTCCCCTGACGTGATCCGGTGTTAAGAAGCACATTAGTCTTGAAAATGACTAATTATCCAGGTCTCGCTGGCGTTGATGCTGTCGTCTGGTGTGATCCGGTGCCAAGCATCATGAAAAGGACTCATCACCCAGCTCTCGCTGGCGTTGATGCTGTCGTCTGGTGTGATCCGGTGCCAAGATCCTGAAAAGGACTCATCACCCAGCTCTCGCTGGCGTTGATGCTGTCATCTGGTGTGATCCGGTGCCAAGCATGAGCTTGATCCTGAAAAGGACTCATCACCCAGCTCTCGCTGGCGTTGATGCTGTCATCTGGTGTGATCCGGTGCCAAGCATGAGCTTGATCCTGAAAAGGACTCATCGCCCAGCTCTCGCGGCGTTGAGCTGTCGTCTGGTGTGATCCGGTGCCAAGCATGAGCTTGATCCTGAAAAGGACTCATCGCCCAGCTCTCACTGGCGTTGATGCTGTCATCTGGTGTGATCCGGTGCCAAGCATGAGCTTGATCCGGAAAAGGACTCATCGCCCAGCTCTCACTAGCGTTGATGCTGTCGTCTGGTGTGATCCATGGTCAAGCATGAGCTTGGTCCTGAAAAGGACTCATCACTCAGCTCTCGCTGGCGTTGATTCTGTCGACTGTCGTAATCCGGTGTCAAGTAGAAGCTTGATCCTGAAAAAGACTCATCACCCATGTCTCGCTGACGTTGATGCTGTCGACTGAAGTGATCCGGTGTTAAGAAGCACCTTGGTCCAGAAAAGGACTGATAACCAGTCTCACTCTGGTGAAGCTGCATGCATCTGTCGTGATCTGACACTGCGAGGCACCTTAGTCCTTAAAAAGGACTAATCATCCAGATGTCGCTGCCTATGGTATAGTCGTCTGTCTCGATTCGGCGCTGAGATTTTGTAGTGCCGTACGACTTTTATATCAACAATCGAACGTCCGAGAAAGCGACATAATATACAAAGAAGAAAGTTAGAAATATTCACAAACGGGCAAACATTTTCGCTGATAGACATGAGAAACATCGTATTTTACGAACATCCATTCTTCATCATCATCATTAGTCTCTTTGTTTCAGGAACACTAGGTTTTGCGTCCCTAGTTTGTTCTGTGCTGAATCACATCGTCTATTGTAACATCAGCCATTCTTCAAACAAAAAGTAAAAGACGGCACAATTATGATACCATTTTTCCAGAGATCCCTATAATTATTGCTGGAGCTCCGGAGTTCGTGCTTTGTGCAATGATTTCTGCAGGTGGCGTGCCATATGGGGTAAAACTTGGTGCAATGAAGTCAATCCTTAGGCTTTAAAACCATTTTTTTTTGGTGGTAATTATGAGTTGTCTTGTGTCTGTTGTCTTTCCCCAGGTTGATAATGGAATTGGTTGTCCACTCTTGCCGTTAAGCGTATGGGTTGGAGCTTTAATCTGTGTTCCAGGGCCAGATGAATCGCCCTTGTTGTGTTATATCCATGTGTATTCAGTGTGGTCTTCAGTGGCGGCTCGTGGTCATTTTTCGTGGTTGGGCCTGGGAAAAATGTAGGAAAAATTGTGGTTTCTGTAGTATTGACTATTATTTGCGTATTACGGGAAGTTATTACCCCTTTCAGGAAAAGAAAAAATGCTTCTGTTCTGCAACAACTTGATACTAAAGAGAGTTGGCTATTAAATAATATAAAATCAAGGACAATTAAATATTTCAAACGTCAGGAGCGCATAGAGAGGATATTTTAAAAAAAAAATTATGGACCGCAAATTGGACATGCGTGGTTACTAAGATTGACAATAAACCTTCCCTCCAGACCTTCCCTTATCGGACAGCGAGAGATGTGTTTTAAGTAAGGGTCTCAAGTTTGTTCTTCTCCGACCCACTATTGACCACTACTCTATATTCTTCAAGATGTGCACCGTTTTCACCGTGGCTTACGGCTAAAATTTCATTTTCAGAACCAGGTTGACACTGACCAATGTCACGACACGAGTATGTTCGCTAAATATTCTACTCGCAAACATGATTGGGTACCCAAACCTGGTGTCTCCAACCACAGCCAACTCTAGATAACTAGGCCAGACAACTGGCTGTGGGTTCCTGACCTAAATCAGAAAGGGGCCGGAAAATATAGATGTTTGATAGAACACTGCAAGCTTTTTGCAATTTTACTCAACTCTGTGAGTCTTTGGTTATTTATTGGTGAAAAATATTCATAATATTGATATTCCTTATTGTTAAACTTAACTTGTTACATAATATAACTTCGAGTTAGCATTTTGTTTTGATTTTAAAATGAATTCGTCTATATACATCAATACTGGAATGCGAGGTCACGTGGTGTAGTTGGGGTCTGATTTCCCATAATTCTTACCGAGTCCGAAGGCCCATACGTTTATAGTTGGCTCTGCTCCAACGCTCTTGATCTCTACATCACGAATACTTTACACGACATTGGACTGCTCCACCCCAAACGCATAGGGCATTCTAACATGTCACCGTCCGAGTTTCGTGCTCTATCACACCTCCGTCGACGTGATGACATTGTTATCATTGTTACATTGTTATCACCGCCGACAAAGGCGGTGCAATAGTGGTATGGAGCAAATACCTTCAGGAAGGCCGCAACCAACTACTTGACACCCAGTTCTACAAAACGAGTTCTTCTGATGTCACACTATCTAACAATTGTAAAGTCCGTACAGTAATTAAGAACTTAATTGCCTCTAATGACCTTCCTACCGGCGCATCATCACTTTGTGTCATCGATAGCTGTTTGGGCAAACCGCGTTTTATATGCTCCCCAACATTCATAAACTGAACAATCCTGGTAGGCCCATCGTTTCTGCTTGCTCTTGTCCTACGGAACATATCTCCGAATTTCTTGATAGTATCTTCAATCCTATAGTCACCACACTACCTTCATTCTTGAAAGATACGAACCACATCTTGTCTGTTTTTTCTTCCATTGAGTTGTTACTTGGCAGGACTTACCGTCTCTTCCTCCTTGATGTGTGCTCATTGTACACCTTCATACCTCATTCCGACGGACTTCAAGCTCTCCAGTTCTTTCTCGACTGGAGAACTAACCACTTGTCTCCACCTCGGCTCTCCTTCGTCTTGCAGAACTAGTTCTCACTCTCAACTCCTTTCAGTTCAATGACCAGTTCTTTGAGCAGATCAGTGGGGTCGCTATGGGTACTAAAATGGGACCCAGTTATGCTTGTCTATTCATGGGTCATCTTGAACACCTAGTATGGAATTCCTATGATGGTCCTCTTCCGTCCATGTATCATAGATTCATTGATGATTGTATTGGCATTATCGATATGCCTGAAGCCGATTTGTCACGCTTCATTCATTTCATTAATGTCTTCTATCCTGCTATTCGGTTTACATCTCACATCTCTACCTCTTGTGTCAACTTTCTTAACATCACAATCACCTTCAGGCCTATCCACCATCACTACATCAGTATACTACAAGCCTACTGATGCACATAGTTTTCTCCTTTATACCTCTTCCCATTCCCAGGCTTGTCGTGACTCTTTACCATTCTCTCAACTCTTGCGCCTTCGTCGCCTCTGTAGCGAGGACGATGATTTTCTCGATAGAGCTCACGAGATGCTTGATTTCTTCCGTAGCGCCTATACCCGGAGAATGTGCTTGCATCTGCTATGCAGCGCGTTCAGCTAATTTCTCGCCAGGAGGCCCTCTCTAACCAGCATATAACTTCCAATTCTTACATGGTGAAACTTATCTTAACTTTCCACCTTCATAGTTCCCTTGTGAAGAAAGTCTTATTCCGTCATCTCTCCATTCTTCAGTCTGATCCTGATACACGTTCAATCTTCCAACACTATCCTTTGGTGGCGTACAGACGGGACAGAAGTCTTAAGGACATGTTGGTTCACAGTCGCCTCAAGCCTAATATCTAGTCATTTTGGCACCATCCAGTGTGGCCGTCGGCGCTGCAACACGTGTGCTTATGTAATACAGACCCGCACTGTGTCTTTTCCAAAAGCCACGTTTGTTATTGAAGACAGCTTCACGTGCGAGTCCCGGAATATTATCTATGCCATTACCTGCAAGCGGTGCAACAAGGCCTATATTGGGGAAACCGGCAAGAGACTCAGTGACCGATTCGCCCAATACTTGAGCGATATACGCCAATGCTTCGTGACCCCTGTAGCTACTCATTTCAATAATACTGGCCATTCAGGAGCTTGCAATGTCCAGGTCAAAGTAATCCGATCATGTTCCTCTGATGATCGTAGTCGAGTTGCTCTAGAGAACCGTTTTATTTCGTTATATAGTACCTTGTGGCCTCTTGGACTCAACGCATTACATTCCTATGCTTCTTAGTACTTTCTCATCTCACGCCTTGTAATCTATATGTGTATTTGCTTCATATATATACGTTATATTTTCACTTGATTGTATATTGTTTCTCTTCTTTTCCACTTCTAGTTTTGTGTTGCATTCATTTCGTTATTCGTTTTTATTCCCAGATTTTCATTAGATACGTTTGAATGTTTCCGTTATCGTCCATTTGTAAGTGTTCTGTGAAATTCGTCACTCCTGTTGTATCGTTTGCTTGATAAAGACCTTTTGATCGAAACGTTGGTGTTTATCGTCACTGTTTCTGTATTTTGTAAAACTATAGTACTTTGTTTGTACGTGTTTCGCTATTATGACAACAAACCACGAACTTGTGAATGAGACCATATACATATTAGGTGATTATGTAATATATAATCTCTGCGGTAAACGTAGAAAATGACTCCTTTGCTGTGGTTGATGACTACGTTCTATAAAGGATATGCCACGAATTTCATTCTATATGTAGTGTACTGTGAAAGAAGTGAAATTCTTCCCTTCTGTTGTATTCTTGGCTTGATAAAGGCAATTTGGTCGAAACGTTTCTGTGTATTGTCATTATTTTTTTGTATTTTGTAAATCTCTAGTATTTTGTAACTTTGTTATTGTTAAAAATTGTTTTTGCGTGTTTCGCTGAGCTCAATTCAGTTTGCAACTGTCTATTTATTCTCTAAACCTGTTTGCCTTTCAGAGTCAGGTCGAAAAAGAGACTGCTGGAGCGAGTCTCTATGCACTTTGTCTTTCTTTGTCTTCTCAATCCTGGTTTGCCTCACAGCTTCAGGGTAAGAAGAGTTTTCTAGCACGGGATTTTGTGTGTGCTTTATAAATATTGTATTTCGTCGCCTCTGTTATCTCTGTGGTCCACCTTTTGCGTTTCCGGCCTTTTGCTTTATATCCACTGTATCGGAGCAACATTGCTCTCTGTGGTGCACTGCCTGTTGGTAATCTGCTTATGTAGCCGAACCATTTAATTTGTTGCGTCTTGATACGGTTCAGTATTGATGTTGTACCCACTTTTTTTCGGATGTCTTAATTTCTAAAGCAGGTTTCTTCTTGTTACTCCCAGCATTCTTCGTAGACACTTCATCTCTGTTGTGACTAGTTTTCTTCTGGCATGTAATGTCAGTGTCCAGATTTGGCACTGGTAGCAGAATGTGGGGAGAAATATTGTGTTGAACAACACTCTTTTTTATGTTCATGGTAACCTGTTTGCATTTTAAAATTAACGCCATTTGTCCTAATGTTCGATTTGCTTTGTTGCATCTATGTTGGATTTCGTTAGTTATTCTTCCGTTTGCTGAAAAAATGCTCCTAGGGACGCAAAGTCTTTGGCTTGTTTTAATGGGCGTTTGTCGATGGAGATATTGGTGGTGTTTTCCTCTCTAGCAAATGTCATTACGTCAGTTTTGTCGATGTTTATTCTCATAGTGTATTCGTTGCATGCTAACGGGAGTCTGTTAATGTGTTATTGTAGCTGTTTCTCTGTTGTTGATACGATTGCTTGGTCGTCTGCAAAACGAAATTCGTTTAAGAGTTCCCCAATGTTGTTCTCTTCAATAGTGTTAGCACTTTTACAGATTTGATCTATATATGTGATGAACAGCAGTGGTGATAGTACGCATTCGTGTCTTACTCCTGACCCAACGTGGAACTTTTCTGAAAGACCTGTATTTGTTCTAACTGTGCACTGGCTGTTTGTATAGATGCTCTTGCATAGGTTAATTGGGTGGTCATTAACCACAGTTTTACAATACTTTTCACAACTTGTTTCTGTCTACGCGGTCGAACGTTTTCCGGGGATCGCGAGAGAGAGGAGAACGCTTTTCCTGGTCTACAAACGTAACGTGCAGGTGTTTGTCAGATTCGACTGTCTTTTCCACTAACTGTCTGAGAGCGAATATTGTGTCTGTGCAGCTCCTACGAAACTTGTTGACAACTATTGACAATTGACGAAAGAAAATTGCCGAAGACAAGATGTATTACAGCAAAGGACAATTCCCTAAAACTAATCTTAATATATGATAGTTTGTTATTTATTGCTATTATTTTCTATAATTTTATGCTATTTTAATATAAAATTGGAGATTCAATCGATAATTAAACGGACTATTTAATCTAGAGTCTTCGTTTATCTGAGAAGTAGTTTGACCACGTAAGAATGAATATATATCTTCCGGCTGAATTAAATTTACATAATTGTTTTGGCAATTATCATTGCAATAGCGATCAAAGATCAGAGGTGGCAATGTTACATCTTAGATAGAAATATTTTACACTGGCGCCAGAAATAGTGCACGGCACAATGCGGGAAGCATTATAGCGAAAATGATGAGTTTCAGTCTATATAATATTTTATAATACTATAATGTTATTTTATAATGTTATATATATTTTATTTTATATTTATTAACGTTATTTATATTTATAATACTATAATATAATTTTATAATGTTATATATATAATAGGACTTATATTATTCTGATATAATATTTATATTTTAGTTTTATATATCCAACTTTCAAAGCTAATCAGTGTCAAGTTAAAAGTAATAATTACAAAAAAATAATTTCTAAAATAATAGGTACACGTTAATTATTTTTGATTTGATAGGGCCGGTTCTTACTGGTCCTTAATGACCAGGGCGTATACTAATTAGGGAGGAAAGATGTTGAATTTCAAACTGTGTGTGATATTTTAACGTTATATATCAACTTTCAAAGCTAATCAGTATCCCGTTGAAAGTAATAATTTTGAACAAATAACGTCTAAAGTTCTTCTTCTTCTTCAGCGATCTCTAGTCATGTGCTTAATTTATTGTGGACACAAACTGAGCTGTCAGCTTCAGGTCGGTCAGGTTTCTCCAAATCAACTTTTTTCAGATTGACTGGGTGTGGCCACATGTTGCTTCTCAGCTCACCCAGGAGAGGACAGTCTTGTAGGATATGCTCCAGTGTCTGTTCCGTCTGCTGACACTGGCAGAAAGCTTTTTGACTTATTCCTAGTCTATATAAGTGTTTGTTGAGTCTGCAGTGTCCGGTACGTAGTCGAAATATAATGACCTGGTCTGTTCCATAATCATATCCAGTGTTTGTCTTTCAATCTACTGCAGATTTTCTCTGTATGAGGGTTTTGACCCTTGAAAAGACAGGGGTTGGTAAATTTTGCCTTTGGCACTGCTCTCCTTATGTAACAGTTTCACTGTTATGCTAACTAAGGGTAAGGACGGGGGTCAACAGAGAAAAAGAAAACCCCCTTATTGTACTTGGCGTCCTTGACCAAGTTAGCAGGAAAGAAATTTGTTTACCAGTCCCAACTTGCTGACAAGTAGAGTGTTAAAATCATGCAAAAGGTTCTAACCCGAGGTATGCGAGAACTCCCGTTAAATCGAGGATCTCGAACCAGAGAAGGGACAGTTGTGAGCTTTTGGTTTGGACAGTAGAACAGTTACTCTTGAGAAGTTGAGGGAGACGGACATATTTTCTTAGTGAGCGTAAGAAAACAGTTACTCTTGAGAAGTTGAGGGAGATGGACGTAATTTTGATCCCAATGAGCGTAAGGGATAGAGAGAGTGTGAAGTCAGGAGGACGGAACTTAGAGAAATGGAGCGAAGAAACAGTGTCATTCTTTATTAACTTTGTGTGAGTAGCGAACTCTGTGAGTAGCGGACAACGTTGTGATTTGTAGTGAACACCCACAACGTAGGATTTTGACATTCTTTATTAACTTTGTGTGAGTAGCGTACGGCGTTGTGATTTGTAGTGAACACCCACAACGTAGGATTTTGTCATTCTTTATTAACTCTGTGTGAGTAGCGAACAGCGTTGTGATTTGTAGTGAATACCCACAACGTAGGATTTTGTCATTCTTTATTAACTTTGTGAGTAGCGAACAGCGTTGTGATTTGTAGTGAACACCCACAACGTAGGATTTTGTCATTCTTTATTAACTTTGTGTGAGTAGCGTACGGCGTTGTGATTTGTAGTGAACACCCACAACGTAGGATTTTGTCATTCTTTATTAACTTTGTGTGAGTAGCGTACGGCGTTGTGATTTGTAGTGAACACCCACAACGTAGGATTTTGTCATTCTTTAATAACTCTGTGTGAGTAGTGAACAGCGTTGTGATTTGTAGTGAATACCCACAACGTAGGATTTTGTCATTCTTTATTAACTTTTTGTAGAGTAGAGCCGAACTTTGAGCAGCGTTGTGATTTGTAGTGAACACCCACAACGTAGGATTTTGACATTCTTTAATAACTTGTGTGTGAGTAGATAAACTAACGTGTGACACTTTCAAGAATATCCACCACAGGGAAGTCGGACGTCTCTTATTAACGCGCGTTGTCAAAACTAGGGGTGAATAGATAAGGCTTAATTGAGTAGATCGTGACCTATAAAAGTAGGAGGGAAATCCTTTTTTCCCTTGTTAATCGTTGACCTATTAGTCAGCCATTGAGTACTTCTAGTGCAGTAAAGGTTTAAAGCACGGTCAATGTATGTTCTTTTGTTGACACAGATCACATAGAAAGTCGGTACATGCATTTATTTTCCTTATTCAGATATGCAAGCAATAAACTTTGTATAAGTTCTTATAGGAGGCTTTGGTGTTGAAATTTAATGTTGACGTATGTAAGGATTAAGATTTAGCGGTAGCTACTACCTTACCAGGATTCATCATTCGACCCTTCTTGATTTATTTATTTCTCGATACTTTCGTATCCTATTTTTTCTCTCTACTTTCATGGGACCTTGTACCAGTGAACGAAAGTGAACTGCTACACTTAGTTAAGACATCGGCATTCTCATTGCCTGCAATGCCACAGTGAGATGGAATCCACTGCTAGTGATTTTCTGCATTGTCTGAAAGCTGAGCAAGTTCTCCTTTTAGGTTTTGTACTGTGCTATCAGCGGATTTAGCCTCCAGGGCTTGTATAGCTGACAGTGAGTTTGTAAGAGATACCATCTTGCCTGCAGGTGCTTGCAGCTTATTCATGTGCTGTGCTGTCATCAGAAGGGCTAAGAGTTCTGCTTTGTAGTTGAAACATATTCTTCCAGTAGGGCCGCTAGAGACACAGTAGTAGCATCTGGGTGCCAAATGTGCACTCCTGCTCCACCATTCATTGTTGCTTCCATTGCCGATCTATCTGTGTAAATTCTTATCCAGCTGTCTTCTGGAAACATGTAATGGAGATGCTCCATTGTAGCTGCTTTCTTCACTAGATTAGGCTCGGCATCTTTGCTTAACAATTTCGGGATGGCGGCTGTGCAGTTTAGTGGAGTCTGGTTCCCAGTGATCAAAAAGTTATTCTTATGGTATGAAGTTATGATTTAGTTGTTCCAAGTAGGACTTTCCTTTTTCATATCTAAAATAATAAGTAGACGTTACTCAATATTTTGGTGGGCCCAGGCCCCATTAGCCTTTAATGACGAGCCGCCCCTGAGAGTAAGGCAAATATAAATATACCGTACGGCCCTTGTAGAATGCAGTAAAGCAAGGCAAAGACAACTATACTGCACGGCACAAGTAGAAGGCAGGGGAGCAAGGCAAAGACAACTATACTGCACGGCACAAGTAGAAGGCAGGGAGCAAGGCAAAGACAACTATACTGCAGGCACAATGGAGGCAGAAAGCAGGCAAAGACAACTATACTGCAGGACAAGTAGAGCAGGACAAGTAAGAACTATTGGAGAGCGTTCAGGCCACAACTGTTGAGTAAAGGCATGCGAAGACATATTGATTGACATAGAGGTGATGAATTACATTGATTGATTTATGCACAAATGTCGAATACATTTCCTAGAGTTGCAAGTTGAAATCTTGACAACAAGTTTTGAATCTGTTTAGCCAATGTTGATGTAAATCAAGTCTTTGAATATGTTTGATTGTTCTTATTAATCAAGTCTTTGTAATTTACTAGGTTGTGTTTGTTCTTATCAATCAAGTCTTTGTAATCTGTTTGCGTTTGTTCTTATCAATCAAGTCTTTGTAATATGTTTGCGTTTGTTCTTATCAATCAAGTCTTTGTAATATGTTTGCGTTTGTTCTTATCAATCAAGTCTTTGTAATATGTTTGCGTTTGTTCTTATCAATCAAGTCTTTGTAATATGTTTGCGTTTGTTCTTATCAATCAAGTCTTTGTAATATGTTTGCGTTTGTTCTTATCAATCAAGTCTTTGTAATCTGTTTGCGTTTGTTCTTATCAATCAAGTCTTTGTAATCTGTTTGCGTTTGTTCTTATCAATCAAGTCTTTGTAATTGTTTCGTTTGTTCTTATCAATCAAGTCTTTGAATAGTTTGGTTGTTCTTCAATCAAGTCTTTGTAATATGTTTGCGTTTGTTCTTACAAATCAAGTCTTTGTAATATGTTTGCGTTTGTTCTTATCAATCAAGTCTTTGTAATATGTTTGCGTTTGTTCTTACAAATCAAGTCTTTGTAATATGTTTGCGTTTGTTCTTATCAATCAAGTCTTTGTAATATGTTTGCGTTTGTTCTTATCAATCAAGTCTTTGTAATCTGTTTGCGTTTGTTCTTATCAATCAAGTCTTTGTAATATGTTTGCGTTTGTTCTTACAAATCAAGTCTTTGTAATATGTTTGCGTTTGTTCTTATCAATCAAGTCTTTGTAATCTGTTTGCGTTTGTTCTTATCAATCAAGTCTTTGTAATATGTTTGCGTTTGTTCTTATCAATCAAGTCTTTGTAATATGTTTGCGTTTGTTCTTATCAATCAAGTCTTTGTAATCTGTTTGCGTTTGTTCTTATCAATCAAGTCTTTGTAATATGTTTGCGTTTGTTCTTATCAATCAAGTCTTTGTAATCTGTTTGCGTTTGTTCTTATCAATCAAGTCTTTGTAATATGTTTGCGTTTGTTCTTATCAATCAAGTCTTTGTAATATGTTTGCGTTTGTTCTTATCAATCAAGCCTTTGTAATCTGTTTGCGTTTGTTCTTATCAATCAAGTCTTTGTAATCTGTTTACGTTTGTTCTTATCAATCAAGTCTTTGCAATCCAAAGATACACCACGAGTGTCAATGAGATTCCTTCTTGACCTCCCCACTATTGCTAACAGAATTGAAACTTGGAAGGTTCGATCATATCTAAAAATCAACGCAAACAATGAACATCCTCTCCATGAAGAACTCATTAAGGTGAAAGGGTTTAGATTCAAGAGAGGCAGATCATGGCTGAGTCAGGCGGAAGATACTCTTAGGAAAATATGTGATCCTTCTGGAATTGAAACAGGTTAGGAATGGAGTGTTGTGCTACCTCACTTTCAGGCTGCTTTCACAGTTACTACATCTATTAACGAATTAACGAATATCTGGCAATCTCAAGACCTTAGTATATGCACAAAAGTTAAATTATTTAGGTCATGTGTGATTCCTGTACTAACCTACGGTTGTGAAAGTTGGAAATCAACAAAGAAAATTGACAAGAAACTGGACAGCTTTGAGAATAAATGTCTACGAAAATTATTAAAAGTAAAATGGAGTGATTTCGTTTCTAACAACACAGTGAGAGATAGAACACACCAACAACCCGTATCAAATATTATAAGGAAACGAAGGTGGAAATATTTAGGTCATGTTCTTAGAGCAGACGAAAAGAGACCAAATCGACAAGTCCTTATGTAGTCACCAATTGGGAAAAGAAAACGTGGAAGACCAAAGACCACTCTTCGAAGAACCATCCAACAAGAAAGTAAACTATTGGGATGTAAAACCATACAAGATCTCCAACTGCTAGCAAAGAACCGTATCACATGGAGATCTAAAACCTCTGCCCTATGTGCCGCCTTTGACTCGAAAGGAATAAACTAACTAACTAACATCTATTAAGATAAACTGTGAACAAAATAATATATCACTGATTAACGTTGAGGTGGAGGCCCTCTTGAATGACATCATCAATGATACAGATGTGGTTATTTACACCGATGGTTCAGTCATTCGCCAACAACGCTGTGCGTGGGTTTTTTCGGCACGCTCATGAGAAAAAATAATAAGAGATTCCATTGGGGTCTACGCAACAACCACAAGTAGTTTGGCAGTGGAGGTTCCGGAGGCGGTGAAATGGTTGGTATCTCACAACTACTCTCGTGTTTTCATTCTCAGTGACTCCATGAGCATGATTCGTAAAGTCGAGTCAGGAATGATGAGACGCAACTGGCTGCAGGTACTGGTACAAACAATGATCAGAGAAATCACCTTCATTTTTGCCCCTGGACACGTAGGAGTCAGTATTAATGAACGAGCTGAAGGATTGGCTGGCTACAATATCAGAGGGAGCTGCCATGGATAGAAATGACATTCTTCACGCATTGAGAGAGTCTTTCCGAACAGAGGAGTTTCAGGGCTGTGAATCCCACTCGCTGACCAGATTGAGAGAAATGGGTGTCAATATTAGTGCAGCCCGAAAAGAACGACATACTAAATATGCAAAGTTATTGATTAATCAACATCGAACTGGCGTGTTGGGCCGCTGGACGCTGCTGGATTTGCTCAGGCGGAGCACCTATGGACGTGTCCGGAGTGCTATGATGTTAATCCTCATATAACTGATAACTGATTTGTAATCAGTTTGCGTTTGTTCTTATCAATCAAGTCTGTGTAATCTATTTGGTTTGTTCTTATCAATCAAGTCTTTGTAATCTATTTGGTTTGTTCTTATCAATCAAGTCTTTGTAATCAGTTTGCGTTTGTTCTTATCAATCAAGTCTTTGTAATCTATTTGGTTTGTTGCGAGAACATGAGTTCATTGTGTTTCTGTATGCCCACGGCATGTAGGATAAGCGAATCCGAATGTTGATCACATTATATGCATACTATCTTAAAGGACACAGATTGGTACAAACGGGTGACTCATTTATAACCAGAAATACACTATGTTTTATAGTGCAACATCTGGTGTTATGCTGAAGTATGCTATTAGATCAGATTTGTTATAGGGAGGCGGCCGTCATGCAAAGTTGACTCATTGCATTGGGGTTTTTCTCGGTACTTTCAGATTTATTTAAGGTAGATCTATCCTCGCCAAATGACGAAAAATAATGACACTTGCCATTTTTAGTTTATTGCATTTTTAGAAACTACATGCATTTGACTACAACTTCAAATTGCTTTTGAACGTCTAAATGCCTTCGTGTTTTCATTACATGCATGTTTATGTGATCACCCTCCTCACAATTTTCCTTAGCAACCATTGTTTACACTTAGTTACTATGTTTCTACACTCCACCCCCCTCACATAAAATGCGATTTAATTATGAAAATTGATTTATAACAAGAACGATGACATATCCACTAAGGGACACTACTCTAATAATGTTAGATTCCCGCCAAAGTTCTCATGGAGACTAAATGAAACCACTGGACATTTCTGAATGTAAAAATATTTTTTCAAACTTTTGAGGCATTGCTTTTGTCATTTGAAACGAACGTTGATTCATTGTTTGGAAGGTAAATTATACTAGCTAGATATTCATATTTAATTAAAAGTAGAATGGGTAACAAACAGAAATCTGGTAGATCAAATAAACGAAGATTCTGTGGCAACAAATATTCAAGGAAGAAACACAAGATTTTCTAAACTTAGGCTTCCCAGTGGATACTATTCTGTGGAAAGCTATAAAATCAAGGACACCATTCGAATAAATTCGAATAAAAGCAACACAGAAAAGAAGAAATACACTGAGAGCCATCAGAAAAGGCTTCCTAGATACCACAGAAGCCAGAGAAAGAGATATGTACACAACAGGTGGTCATTAGCAGCACTCTGGCAAGTAAAATAGTGGAAAGTTTTTGTTTTTTCAAGTTTCCTGTCAATTGTATTTTTTGTGTTGTCAAACTTTCAAACATGATATCTCAAACATTTTTTGTCTAATTGACTTGCAATTTGGCACATGTATTCTTAGATATGCAATGCTTAATCTGAAGTAATATAATCTCAAACCAATAAGAATAGCTATATTTTCTTCAATTTAAGCAAGTTTGATCAATGGAAATTTTACCACTTTTGGGAGTGGTATATCATTTAAATTAATTTTTAAAAAAAGTTCTTTATGAAATTCAAATATTTTACTTCACATTAACCGACTGTTGCGAACATGTATGCTGAAAATGAAGGCTTTCAAACAATTGGCTCCTGAGTAATCTTGTTTGAAAAAAGTATATATTTTTAGAAACGGCGGCCATATTGGAATCTAATTTGCATATTAAAAACATTTTTTAAATCAGATCATTTTGTAAACCATATTAAGTGTAACTGTGTGGTTTAAATTAAGCTGGGAACTATATTAACGATTATAGCCTTCCTGAGGGTAGATCTACCTTAATAATAGATATTCGAGAAACGAATTGTTACTATTCGCACATGGCTAAATATACAATTCTGTACCCGAATCGTGATCGCGTTCTGTTGCGTGACAGCTGGGCGGTGGAAACCCAGTTAACATATTATGTATCTACTTGAGTATAAAAACAACAAACACATGACCGTTTCGCATACTTGAACATTATATAAAAAGTTAATGAATTTCTGAGGAAATATCTCACGTGATCAGGATATCATGTGTTAGAATTCAGTTATAAACTCGTTACTACTCGCCTCATCTTGTTTATCTGGCTACCGATACTAGTCAAGTTAGCAGTCTGGCTATCAGTACTAGTCAAGTTACTTAGTCAGTAAAGTGTGAACAATTTGTTACTAGCAAGATAACATCTTAGATATCAATTTGTTACTATCAAGATAACATCTTAGCTAACAATTTGTTACTATCAAGATAACATCTTGGATATCAGTTTGTCGTCTGGTCAACTATAGAATGGACACAGTTGTTCTAGCACGACAAGACCGTCAACAACAAGGTATGTATATTGATTATGGGGGTGGTGAGGGAACATGTGCTATTCTTATCAAATATTAGTGGGTGTTTGGTAGAGAAATGTAGAGTGTAGATTTATCAAAGAGAATTTCGATGATAGTGCATATTTGTCAGCGAATGGAAGAATAACAAACGACGCTCAACATAGATGTAATAAAGTCTAATGTAGAGACCAATATCTCTAACAACAAACATCAATTAAAGCAAGTTAAAACTTGACAAACCTAGGCAGAATTTTTTCAGCAATGGAAGAATAACTAACAAAATTCAGAATAGATTCTCTCACGATCACCGCTTAGACTGATGTACCAGATTTTCACATAAATTCTGCTGTTGTTTGTAAGGACTCCGTCCCTCCGTACAGCTGAATAGATTCAATAAAACAAATCATAGGACAAATGGCCCCAATTTTGAAATGCAAAGATGTCACCATAAACACTAGAAGGGCATTGTTCAACACAATCTTTCTCCCAACATTATGATATCAGTGCCAAACCTGTACTCTGACATTAAATGATATAAGAAAACTAGTCAGGACAGAGATGAATTGTCTACGCAGAATGCTGGGATTAACAAGAAGAGACTGGTTTAGAAATGAAGACATTCTGGGGAAAAAAGTGAGTACAACATTAGAAAGTTACTGAACTTCATCAAGAAACAACAAATTAATGGCTCGGTCACATAAACAGATTACCAACAGACAGTGCGTCTCAAAGAGCAATGCTTTTCTGGTACGGTGGATACAAGGAAAAAGGTGGACCAAAGAAATAACAGAGGCAGTTAAAGACACCATGCACACAACGCACAGAAGTGCCCGTTCTATAAATTTATTATTCGGACGCAGTGAAACACAACAGGATTAGAGAGAGAGAGAATTTCTTGTATGGAAAAGATAGAGATATTTTCTTGAGTAGAATAAATGGAGAGATTTAGATGAGAGAATGTTCTTCTTCAGCTTTCTGGGTCTTTGAGGTTTATTGCTGCAGATATCACATGCCTCCATTCTCATCTCTGTTCTTAGCCTTCTCTTTGCAAATGTTGAATCTTAGTGTTTCTGAGTCTATTTTAGTCTTATCTCTCCTTCGTTTTCGTGGTCTGCCTCACGATCTTCTAACCTTCAGGTAAATTCGCCCGCATATTACCTGGACTCACAAGGGGAGCAAAGAATAGTAGCACTGCGACCTACAAAGCAAAGGTAGGGGCCTAGAGAAACTACCCTAGTAAATAAAAAGCATAGCAGAAATCGGATGTGCTGACCTACTTGTACACGCATAACTGGCACAACGTACAATCGTTCTTAGGCTCAGATCACATACAAATCACAAAGAGTGGTTAACAGGTGGTCGATGTGGAACGTTCCAAGAAGAAGTATAGGCAATTGTCTGCTAACTTTTTTCTATCATTCTTTCAATATGTACTAGTCATCGTTTTCTGCTAACTTTTTTCTATCATTCTTTCAATATATACTAGTCATCGTTTTCTGCTAACTTTTTTCTATCATTCTTTCAATATATACTAGTCATCGTTTTCTGCTAACTTTTTTCTATCATTCTTTCAATATATACTAGTCATCGTTTTCTGCTAACTTTTTTCTATCATTCTTTCAATATGTACTAGTCATCGTTTTCTGCTAACTTTTTTTCTATCATTCTTTCAATATGTACTAGTCATCGTTTTCTGCTAACTTTTTTTCTATCATTCTTTCAATATGTACTAGTCATCGTTTTCTGCTAACTTTTTTTCTATCATTCTTTCAATATGTACTAGTCATCGTTTTCTGCTAACTTTTTTTCTATCATTCTTTCAATATGTACTAGTCATCGTTTTCTGCTAACTTTTTTTCTATCATTCTTTCAATATGTACTAGTCATCGTTTTCTGCTAACTTTTTTTCTATCATTCTTTCAATATGTACTAGTCATCGTTTTCTGCTAACTTTTTTCTATCATTCTTTCAATATATACTAGTCATCGTTTTCTGCTAACTTTTTTCTATCATTCTTTCAATATGTACTAGTCATCGTTTTCTGCTAACTTTTTTTCTATCATTCTTTCAATATGTACTAGTCATCGTTTTCTGCTAACTTTTTTTCTATCATTCTTTCAATATGTACTAGTCATCGTTTTCGCTAACTTTTTCTATCATTCTTTCAATATGTACTAGTCATCGTTTTTCTGCTAACCTTCATGCTGTTGGAAGTTAATGAGATTTCAACAAGTGATAAATATCCTCGTTGTTTCTCATTATCTTACTTTTATCCTCATTGTTTCTATTACTATCATCTTGTTATCCTCATTGTTTATCATTATCTATTACTTGTTATCCTCATTGTTTCTCATTATCTATTACTTGTTATCCTCATTGTTTATCATTATCTATTACTTGTTATCCTCATTGTTTCTCATTATCTATTACTTGTTATCCTCGTTGTTTCTCATTATCTATTACTTGTTATCTTCATTGTTTCTCATTATCTATTACTTGTTATCCTCTTGTTTTCATTATCTATTACTTGTTATCCTCATTGTTTCTCATTATCTATTACTTGTTATCCTCATTGTTTCTCATTATCTATTACTTGTTATCCTCATTGTTTCTCATTATCTATTACTTGTTATCCTCGTTGTTTCTCATTATCTATTACTTGTTATCCTTGTGTTACTATCTATAAATCATATCTCAATCACAGAATAAATCATATCTCAATCACAGAATAAATCAGGTCTCAATCACAGAATAAAGCAAGTTTCAATCACAGGATAAATCATAAGCCAGTGATGAAATCATAAATGTAGTTTCTACAGTTCTAGCAAATTGACGTATCAATCAAAAGCTCATTATTCAGATCAGAAACTTCATTAACAAACACAGACAAACTGATAAATAGACATGCAGACACACGGACATACAAGTGCTGGCGGATCTGACGGTGGGCGTCTGTAGCTTCAGCGGTAGTGAGCTCAATCACAACCCATGCGTATCTGGTTCAAACTCCGGGGAGGGCAAACTTGGAAGCAAATTCGCTCCCGTGGATGTTAACGAACGGTAGAAATAGACCTCACCGTTCAGAAAGCAATGGCAAACTACTGAACGTATAAGTGGTGCCTAGAAAATCAACGATTCGTTTAATGTTGTTGATGGCAACGTCCTGGAATATGCCACGATTTTCATTTCACAGATAAGAAAAAGAGAAGAATAAACAGAAACAGATAAGAAAAAGAGAAGAATAAACAGAAACAGATAAGAAAAAGAGAAGAATAAACAGAAACAGATAAGAAAAAGAGAAGAATAAACAGAAACAGATAAGGAAAAGAGAAGAATAAACAGAAACAGATAAGGAAAAGAGAAGAATAAACAGAAACAGATAATGAAAAGAGAAGAATAAACAGAAACAGATAAGGAAAAGAGAAGAATAAAAAGAAACAGATAAGGAAAAGAGAAGAATAAACAGAAACAGATAAGGAAAAGAGAAGAATAAAAAGAAACAGATAAGGAAAACAGAAGAATAAAAAGAAACAGATAAGGAAAACAGAAGAATAAAAAGAAACAGATAAGGAAAACAGAAGAATAAACAGAAACAGATAATGAAAAGAGAAGAATAAACAGAAACAGATAAGGAAAAGAGAAGAATAAACAGAAACAGATAAGAAAAAGAGAAGAATAAATAGAAACAGATAAGGAAAAGAGAAGAATAAACAGAAACAGATAAGAAAAGAAAGAATAAACAGAAACAGATAAGAAAAGAGAAGAATAAACAGAAACAGATAGAAAGAAGAATAAAGAAACAGATAAGGAAAGAGAATAAATAGAAACAGATAAGGAAAAGAGAAGAATAAACAGAAACAGATAAGAAAAAGAGAAGAATAAACAGAAACAGATAAGGAAAAGAGAAGAATAAAAAGAAACAGATAAGAAAAAGAGAAGAATAAACAGAAACAGATAATGAAAAGAGAAGAATAAACAGAAACAGATAAGGAAAACAGAAGAATAAAAAGAAACAGATAAGGAAAACAGAAGAATAAAAAGAAACAGATAAGGAAAACAGAAGAATAAACAGAAACAGATAAGAAAAAGAGAAGAATAAAAAGAAATAAAGAGAAAAGTTTTCATAGAATGGGGTATATTAGGTAATACGATGTTAGGTCGGTACCTTTCTCTGACCATCAACACGCGAGGGGGTCATGTGGTCATCATCACGCCGGCCGTCTTTACTTTCCACAGCTTCTCTAGTAACACAATTGAGGTTGGGTAGAAGGGGGTCATGTGGTCATCATCACGCCGGCCGTCTTTACTTTCCACAGCTTCTCTAGTAACACAATTGAGGTTGGGTAGAAGGGGGTCATGTGGTCATCATCACGCCGGCCATCTTTACTTTCCAGAGCTTCTCTAGTAACACAATTGAGCTTGGGTAGAATTGTGAGCCGTTACGCTAAAAACAAAATGTTGACCACACTACATAATTAACACATACAGCTACCAAGCAAGTGTGCTAACTACTACACTACATAATTAACACATACAGCTACCAAGCAAGTGTGCTAACTACTACACTACATAATTAACACATACAGCTACCAAGCAAGTGTTCTAACTACTACACTATCGCTATCAAAATAAACAGATCACCCTTAAACAAAACAATACATCATATACACTGATGGAAGAGAAGATGTACTCATACTACACTATGGAAAAATGTAATCAATCACTCTATGAAGAGAAAAATACATCATACTACACTGATGGAAGAGAAAGATGTACATCATACTACACTGATGGAAGAGAAAGATGTACATCATACTACACTGATGGAAGAGAAAGATGTACATCATACTACACTGATGGAAGAGAAAGATGTACATCATACTACACTGATGGAAGAGAAAGATGTACATCATACTACACTGATGGAAGAGAAAGATGTACATCATACTACACTGATGGAAGAGAAAGATGTACATCATACTACACTGATGGAAGAGAAAGATTTACATCATACTACACTGATGGAAGAGAAAGATTTACATCATACTACACTGATGGAAGAGAAAGATTTACATCATACTACACTGATGGAAGAGAAAGATGTACATCATACTACACTGATGGAAGAGAAAGATGTAGATAAATAGAAGATTGATGATATCGACAATCTAGAATAATAACGTAGATTTCTATTTCTTCCTTCAGGTCCGTGTGAAGTTGAGAGATAATGTTGATTTCTATTTCTTCCTCCAGGTCCGTGTGAAGTTGAGGTATGTTACGGAGATGAGGTTGACCTTCATCAACACTTTGTGGCTTGTGACAAGAATCCAGGACATCAACAATTTATATCTATGGATAAATTTACTATGGATAACTTACCGACTACATACCGTAGTGACACCCTTGTTGATCTGATCCACATCCTTGCAGGTGTGACTGTACGTGTGTCGACCAAGCGTGTTAGTGCCGCCAGACCTACGTATTACCCAGGCACTGAGAAGCCTTATCCGTACTCTAACACCAAAGTTAAGGATAATATGAAGATGATGACGAGAGTAGGAACTGGTTGGATATTTAATGTGCACATGTGCCCTGACGAGTATGGCACTGAAAAGACTTGTTCCTGTACGGAGTGTCGGAACTCTCCTACACCTAAAACCAAATTTGCTCACATTTTTATTTACACGGCCGCTCATGTTGTTTACGACGACATCGAAGCTGAGCATGCCACGTGTGATCTTTTCTATGATAGCGGTGCTACGCCAGAATCATGTAGCGGCGTCATCACATTGACAGGCTTTACGCGGTCTCGCTGTCACGCCGTGAAAGACCAGACAAGAATGACATACGTGACACATGACCTAGATCTAGCTAACAGACTCGGAAACCTGCTTGATCGTTGGATAGACCTTCATTGCAAGTTGAAGGACACGCTTCTCCTTCCTGTGCCATGTGTAGAGAAGTCAGAGTGTTGTAGTGTGGAGCATGTTCCTGAGACCAAGAACAAGCTAACTGTTATAGTGTCTCACCCTCACGGATGCAGCAAAAAAGTCAGTCTTGGTTATTGTACCAATATTGCTGAGATGGAAGATGGGTATACGCAGTACACATATACCACAGATACTTGCCCAGGATCCAGTGGTGCTCCTGTCTTTCTTGTTGGAAGATCATGGAGATATTTTTGGGCGTTTGTCCACATCCATTGTGGAAGTTGTGAAGACAATAAAAAATTGAATTTCAGTACTTATTGTCTTGATGAGATACCACCATGATTTTGTGAGGTCACGTCACCAATGGGAGATTGCAACGTCACCAATAGGAGGGTACAGCGTCACCAACAGATGGGTACATAATCACCAACATATGGGTACATTGTCACCAACAGATGGGTACATCCTCACCAACAGATGGGTTCATTGTCACTAACGGATGGGTACAACGTCACCAACAGATAGATACAACGTCACCAACAGATGTGTACATCGTCACTAACATATTGGTACATCGTCACCAACAGATGGGTAATCGTCACCACAGATGTGTACATCGTCACCAACAGATGTGTACATCGTCACCAACAGATGGGTTCATCGTCACTGTATTTTTAAGGGATACAAAACCTAGTACATCCTTATCACTTTTATATTTCGGCATAATTAACCTGACATACCCAGAATGTGGATGAATCCAAACCTGCACTACATTGTTACCAGATTTACATATTTCCTTTAAGATGGGACATACAATCTGTAACTACATTGGATGGGAAACACCCCGTTGAATAAGTTCTTGCCCAAATGACGTCCAGAAGATGAACAAACAATACTTCATTGTGGTAACAATACAAACATGTTAATGGTACAATGTTTACAACTACTGCTGGTGTAAGCCGTAGGTGGCAAATCTAGTCATTACGGCTGCACATTACCGGTCGCACATTACCAGCCGACATTACTCTACTTTATTGTATGTGGGTTTGGTGGGTTTTTTGGTCGCTCCACTCAACGGAAATTTATTTTTTGTTTAAAATGGGTTTAAATTTCCATTTTGAGATATGATGTGTATGCAATTACTTTTATGACATGCTCATTGTAAGAACTGTGTTGATATTCTTGTATTGATGCTACTTTCTCAACGTATGACATGCTCATTGTAAGAACTGTGTTGATATTCTTGTATTGATGCCACTTTCTCAACGTATGACATTCTCATTGTAAGAACTGTGTTGATATTCTTGTATTGATGCCACTTTCTCAACGTATGACATGCTCATTGTAAGAACTGTGTTGATATTCTTGTATTGATGCTACTTTCTCAACGTATGACATGCTCATTGTAAGAACTGTGTTGATATTCTTGTATTGATGCTACTTTCTCAACGTATGACATGCTCATTGTAAGAACTGTGTTGATATTCTTGTATTGATGCTACTTTCTCAACGTATGACATTCTCATTGTAAGAACTGTGTTGATATTCTTGTATTGATGCCACTTTCTCAACGTATGACATTCTCATTGTAAGAACTGTGTTGATATTCTTGTATTGATGCTACTTTCTCAACGTATGACATTCTCATTGTAAGAACTGTGTTGATATTCTTGTATTGATGCCACTTTCTCAACGTATGACATGCTCATTGTAAGAACTGTGTTGATATTCTTGTATTGATGCTACTTTCTCAATGTATTGTTGTCTAAATAAAAGTGTATTGTATGGTTTTTTTTTTTTATGTGAGATTTGTTCTGTATTGCTTCATACACAAAAACTAAATTTCTGTATTCTGCTATTAGCGACATTCGTAATATTGTCTAGTCTAACTCCTGAAGAGGATTTGTATAGTTTGTTGTGAGCATTAGGACTCTGTTGACTTTGTGTTTTTTCACTTGCTATCAGTTCTGGCGTAGACATGGCAACTAAGATGTCACATCTGACATGTTTTTGCGTGAAGGTTTGCTTTACTTATTTGTATCCTCATATCACCATAAACACTAAAAGCGCAATGTACAAGACAATGCAATGTGTCTCCCAGCATTATGCTACCAGTGCCAAACCTGGACGCTGACATCAAATGATAGAAGAAAACTAATAACGACAGAGATAAAGTGTCTACGCAAAATTCTGGGTATATCAAGACGAGACTGGTTTAGAAATGAAGACATCAGGAAAAAAGTGTATACAACAGCAGTACTGAACTACCTCTGAAGTTTTCAGCTCTTCGGTTCGGTGCCACGAACACCGTAAATCTGGAGAAACTGTGGCTTTTTCTGCCAGCCCGCGGAATTAAGCCCGCACTCAAAGAGGGTTTGTTACCCGTCATCCAACACGTTACGAACACGCTGGGTAGGCGGGCACACTGATGATATGGAAAGCAAGCCATCACGCAAAACTCAGTCAGAAGCATTATACTGGACGCCCTGATTACGCCTGAATACATAGCGCGTAACAAGAAAAAGAAGAGATACTGACCTTCATCAAGAAACAACAAATGAAATGTTTCGGCCACATAAGCAGATTACCAACAGACAAAACGCATCAGAGAGCAATGCTGAGCGTTCCCCGAACAAAGATTTATGAAAACATTCAAACAGGACCGTGCCGTGATGTAGAGAGGCGGCCGAATCAGGCGGAACCGTAAGGAGGGCGGCATAAGCAGCGAAATCAAAATTGAAGGTTATTTTAAAGAAAAAACATTTAAGGGTGGCATTTCGAAGACTTGCATCATACTGAGAAAATATACCGCACGGCCCTGCATTCAAAGCAAACAGATATTAATGAGACACCGTGATTAATCGCTTCGGTCATGAAATAAAGAAGAATGCAATTCTGATGTCAAGATCATGAATAAAGGTTACTTTACTTCTTCTTCTTCTTGTTAGCACCAGTATTTGACATGATAGTTGCAACTATGTGATTGACTGGTTATTAGGTAGCTGTGATAGTTGCAACTATGTGATTGACTGGTTATTAGGTAGATGTGATAGTTGCAACTATGTGATTGACTGGTTATTAGGTAGCTGTGATAGTTGCAACTATGTGATTGACTGGTGTTACTAACTAGCTGCGACTGACTGGTTACTAACTAGCTGTGACTGACTGGTTACTAACTAGCTGTGACTGACTGGTTACTAACTAGCTGTGTCTGACTGGTTACTAACTAGCTGTGACTGACTGGTTACTAACTAGCTGTGACTGACTGGTTACTAACTAGCTGTGATTGACTGGTTACTAACTAGCTGTGACTGACTGGTTACTAACTAGCTGTGATAGTTAGAAATATATGATTGACTGATGTTACTAACTAGCTGTGATAGTTGGAAATATGTGATTGACTGATGTTACTAACTAGCTGTGATAGTTGGAAATATGTGATTGACTGATGTTACTAACTAGCTGTGATAGTTAGAAATATGTGATTGACTGATGTTACTAACTAGCTATGATAGTTGGAAATATGTGATTGACTGGTGTTACTAACTAGCTGTGATTGACTGGTGTTACTAACTAGCTGTGATTGACTGGTTACTAACTAGCTGTGACTGACTGGTTACTAACTAGCTGTGATAGTTGGAAATATGTGATTGACTGATGTTACTAACTAGCTGTGATAGTTAGAAATATATGATTGACTGGTGTTACTAACTAGTTGTGATAGTTGGAAATATATGATTGACTGATGTTACTAACTAGCTGTGATAGTTAGAAATATATGATTGACTGATGTTACTAACTAGCTATGATAGTTGGAAATATATGATTGACTGGTGTTACTAACTAGCTATGATAGTTGGAAATATATGATTGACTGATGTTACTAACTAGCTGTGATAGTTAGAAATATATGATTGACTAGTGTTACTAACTAGCTGTGATAGTTAGAAATATATGATTGACTGGTGTTACTAACTAGCTATGATAGTTGGAAATATATGATTGACTGGTGTTACTAACTAGCTGTGATAGTTGGAAATATATGATTGACTAGTGTTACTAACTAGCTGTGATAGTTGGAAATATATGATTGACTAGTGTTACTAACTAGCTATGATAGTTAGAAATATATGATTGACTGATGTTACTAACTAGCTATGATAGTTAGAAATATATGATTGACTGATGTTACTAACTAGCTGTGATAGTTAGAAATATATGATTGACTAGTGTTACTAACTAGCTGTGATAGTTGGAAATATGTGATTGACTGATGTTACTAACTAGCTGTGATAGTTAGAAATATATGATTGACTAGTGTTACTAACTAGCTATGATAGTTGGAAATATATGATTGACTAGTGTTACTAACTAGCTATGATAGTTAGAAATATATGATTGACTGATGTTACTAACTAGCTATGATAGTTAGAAATATATGATTGACTGATGTTACTAACTAGCTGTGATAGTTGGAAATATGTGATTGACTGATGTTACTAACTAGCTGTGATAGTTGGAAATATATGATTGACTAGTGTTACTAACTAGCTATGATAGTTAGAAATATATGATTGACTGATGTTACTAACTAGCTGTGATAGTTGGAAATATGTGATTGACTAGTGTTACTAACTAGCTGTGACTGACTGGTTACTAACTAGCTGTGATAGTTGGAAATATATGATTGACTGATGTTACTAACTAGCTATGATAGTTAGAAATATGTGATTGACTGATGTTACTAACTAGCTATGATAGTTAGAAATATGTGATTGACTGATGTTACTAACTAGTTATGATAGTTGGAAATATGTGATTGACTGATGTTACTAACTAGCTATGATAGTTGGAAATATGTGATTGACTGATGTTACTAACTAGCTATGATAGTTAGAAATATATGATTGACTGATGTTACTAACTAGCTATGATAGTTGGAAATATGTGATTGACTGATGTTACTAACTAGCTATGATAGTTGGAAATATGTGATTGACTGATGTTACTAACTAGCTATGATAGTTGGAAATATATGATTGACTGATGTTACTAACTAGCTATGATAGTTGGAAATATGTGATTGACTGATGTTACTAACTAGCTATGATAGTTGGAAATATATGATTGACTGATGTTACTAACTAGCTATGATAGTTGGAAATATGTGATTGACTGATGTTACTAACTAGCTATGATAGTTGGAAATATATGATTGACTGATGTTACTAACTAGCTATGATAGTTGGAAATATGTGATTGACTGATGTTACTAACTAGCTATGATAGTTGGAAATATATGATTGACTGATGTTACTAACTAGCTATGATAGTTAGAAATATGTGATTGACTGATGTTACTAACTAGCTATGATAGTTAGAAATATGTGATTGACTGATGTTACTAACTAGCTATGATAGTTGGAAATATGTGATTGACTGATGTTACTAACTAGCTATGATAGTTGGAAATATGTGATTGACTGATGTTACTAACTAGCTATGATAGTTGGAAATATATGATTGACTGATGTTACTAACTAGCTATGATAGTTGGAAATATGTGATTGACTGATGTTACTAACTAGCTATGATAGTTGGAAATATGTGATTGACTGATGTTACTAACTAGCTATGATAGTTGGAAATATATGATTGACTGGTGTTACTAACTAGCTATGATAGTTGGAAATATATGATTGACTAGTGTTACTAACTAGCTGTGATAGTTGGAAATATATGATTGACTGGTTCCTAGGTAGCTGTGGTTTAAACATGTATAAGACGTTAATATTTCTAGACATGGAGCCCGCATTCCAAATCTGATTCTGATCTTCATTTTGAAATTGTATCTCTCTTCACTCTGAAAACAAAATGTATGTAGAGACCAATGTATGGATGGATATAGATTCGGTGGCTGCATGACTGTGTAACTGCATGACTGCGTGGCTGCATGACTGTGTAACTGCATGACTGTGTAACTGCATGACTGTGTAACTGCATGACTGCGTGGCTGCGATTGGTGATAAACCACGCACAAGACAGACGAGGTTGGGTACATGGATAGATAAGTAGACATACAGGTAGGTAGACAGGTAGGTAGGTAGGTAAATAGGTTGGTACACAACTAGGTAGACAGGTCAATATATAGCTATGCAGGCAAATAGATAGACGGATAGATATATAAGTAGGTAGATAACTATGATGCGATGAAGGAAATTAAAAGAACAAACATGGCTTTACAAAAAATTGAACAACTAAAACATTATGGAACGGAACTGATAAGAAAACAAAGATCAGAACACTAAGAGCATGCATATTCCCAGTGGCAATGTATGGATGTGAAGCAAGGACATTTAATAAGGCAGTGGAAAAACATATATGTATTTTTGAGTATAAGTGTTATGGAAGAGTCATTCGTATATCATGGACAGAAAAGAGAACAAATAGATATATACAGAAAGAACTCAAAATCAAAGAGAACTGGCTGATGCTACAAATACGAATGAGAAAATTGAGATATTGTGGACATATAAAAAGACATGAAGGGCTGGAGAAGACCATCAGGGAAGGAGGTATACCGGCAAAGAGAAGAAGATGAAGACCACGGAGAAGATGGATTCAGGATGTAACTGATGGTTTGAACATGACGGCTGCAGAGACAGGACTTCTGGCCTATGAGAGAGAGACATTCCGGAGGACTGTTGGGGTGGCAAAGCTCTGCTCAGGACAAGCTATTTGATGATGAGATAACTATGCAGACAGATAGGTAGACAGATATGCAGACACCTTGGTATACAAGCAGGTATGTAGACGTATATGCAGACAGGTAGGTAGACATATGTGCACGCAGGCAGGTAAGTAGATATGTTGATTCTTACAATCTCAGTTGCTATCAGACATCAATTGTTACCATCTTGTAAGCCTCACCACTTTCTTCATTTATTACAGAAATATATATATATATGTTCGGGGTCGTACCGTTTATATAAACATTGTATTCAAGTCACGCCCACAACAAACACAACACTCATATATTTATGAAATCATATCTTATTTCCAGTAATCTTTGTTTATATCAATTATTTTAAGAAGAAAAAAAACACTATCAAATGAATAGTTGTAAAAGTTGTCACACGCAGACACACAGTCGTAATCAACAGTTGTAAATGAAAATCACTGTCTTGTATATGTATATATATCTATCTCTTTCTATAGTGTGACTCCATTAACGTGTTGGCATTCAGCACTGCTTCACTTTACGTCAATATTCCTGGTGTTTACAAATACTGCTTCACTTATCGTCGTTATTAGCGTTAGCCAAAAACTGCCCCATTTTAATGTCATTATTTGTATTGATACATTTTGCTTCACTTAACGTTGCTATTGACGTTAATAAACATTGCTCTAATATAGCGACATTAGTAATGTTATTAAATTGTTCTAATATTAGTTCATGTTATTCAAGTTACTCTTGCTATGGAAATTGTTTGGACAAATGTTGTCTGTAATAACAATATTTTCTACAAGTTTCTGTGACATATTACCTTCATTGAAATTATTATCTATTCACCTCTATTAAAATTCTTATCTGTTTAACTCTATTCAACTTTTTATCTGTTTAACTCTATTCAACTTTTTATCTGTTTAACTCTATTCAACTTTTTATCTGTTTAACTCTATTCAACTTTTTATCTGTTTAACTCTATTCAACTTTTTATCTGTTTAACTCTATTCAACTTTTTATCTGTTTACCTCTATTCAACTTTTTATCTGTTTAACTCTATTCAAATTATAATCTTCTTTTCTTCTATCTAACTCCCTTGAAGTATAAGTATCAATAAATTTCCTCTAATCAGATCCGTCTTGAGCAAGCCAGCTTACTTCATTCAAGGTCTTTCCTGCATCTTCTCTTTCTCTGTCTACAGTTCGTCTCTTACATATCTCTAGGTCGTCCCCTACCTCTCTTGTCTCCTGGATTTCATTTCAATGCTCACAGTAAGAGTTGTCTGGTCTTCTGAATTCTGAATGTATGTCTCAACCACTTTCATCTCCTACGTTTCAATGCCACATGTGGGGTGTCTGGTCTTCTGAATTCTGAATGTTGTCTCAACCACTTTCATCTCCTACGTTTATTTCCTTGTTGATAGCCTGTGGGTGTCGTCCGAATTTGAGTGATCTCAGTATGATGATTCTCTGATCCCAGTGAAATCTGAGAATTCTTCTGAGACATCTTCCCTCAAAGCCTCTTATGCGACTATCTGTCCTTGTACTTGTTTTATATGTCAATGTTTTCTTTGAATATAATCTTCAAGGTGATGGTGCCCTGAGACTTAAACCAAAGAAGAAGAACAGTAGACGAACAAATGGATCAGAATCGTTTGAGAATATCTACAAATGGCATACTTCTGGATGAAATAAATACTTTACTGTGTGAAGGTATGCCAGTAGTAGCTGGTCTTAGACAGTCATTGTACTTTGTAGATTTATATTTTCTTAAAAGTTTACTCCCAAACTTTTCTGTTTCGTTATTGACATCTAAGTGATATGTACCAGTCTCAGGTATCGGAGATGATAGCAATCGATATTTTGTTGTTCGATAATCGATACCATCGTTCTGATTGGTTTTATTCTCAAATGATTTCCGTTCATTGCCGTCCTGTTTATATTTCTCTTGTTCAAGGTCATCTTCGTCCGAGGATGTTGGTGGGAGTGTTATACATTGCGGGAGCACGTCTTCAATAATGTCGGAAGTAGCTAATAAAATCTGAGTGTTCCTATCGCCATTTGTATTTAATTTACCCCACCTCTTGTGTTTGAATTGCCCCACCCCTGTGTTTACTTGGAATCCATCCCTTGTCTTTAACTGGCCCCTACCACTTTTGTTGGAAAAGCACCCACCACTTGTGTTGGAAATTTCCTTAAAAGGAGATGAAAAATACGAAGTATGTTCTTGAATGGTCGATTCCAATTGTTGACAGCGTAACTGATTGGACATATCTTCCCGATTAGATGTATCCGATTGGAGGGAGTATGTAGAATGTATGTTGCTTGCTTTCAACGATGTGTTTAGTCTAGTGGACATACACGTATCTTTGGATTGTTTTGGAAGGAACGTCTTCGAAGACTTTAACCGTTTATTTCTTGTTCCTAACCAATACTTCTTAATGTATTTCTTAGTTTTAATGGAAACCGTAGAATTTGAACTGTTTGTTGGGTGTTGGTGTATTGAATGAAACAAGTTCATTGATTTTGCTACTGCGAATGTGCTCTCTATGTCACTCAGTCTCATCGACTCAGTGCTAGCATCAACACTCCTTGACTTTGCTGCTGTGAACGTGCTCTCTATATCACTAAGTCTCATCGACGCAGTGCTAGAATCAACAGTATTACATGTATTTGTTTGTGAGACTGTTGTGTGTAATGGCGACCTTGTCCATGAGTCTGTATGATTGTCATCTATGCTAGACGACCCAAGAACAAGAGCTGTACTGCACTCATCAGCTCGTGTAACTGTACTGCACTCATCAGCTCGTGTAACTGTACTGCACTCATCAGCTCGTGTAACTGTACTGCACTCATCAGCTCGTGTAACTGTGCTGCACTCATCAGCTCGTACTTGCTGCACCATCAGCTCGTAACTGTGCTGCACTCATCAGCTCGTGTTACTGTGTTGCACTCATCAGCTCGTGTTACTGTGTGCACCATCAGCTCGTGTTACTGTGCGCACTCATCAGCTCGTGGACGTACTACTCTCAGCTGTGTAACTGTGCTGCACTCATCAGCTCGTGTTACTGTGTTGTCTATATTCATGAATATAAATTTGATTTGATCAGAGACAGCATGTTGTATCTTTGTGTTATTGTCTAACATTTCGTGACTGTTGTCATTGTGTAGTTTCTTGTTTCTGCATGCTTCATTTGTCTGGTTATTCTCCTGAAGTCTGCACAGAACTAAGTCAGACATTTTGCTCGTTGTTGACGATATTTCTCGCTGTGAAGTTTCCAAACTCTCATATCTTGCATGATCCCTCAATAAAGGGCTTGAGTGGACACTGGGGTCAGCATCTAGTGACATGTTTGGTGACACATTTAATATCATGTTCATGTTATTTGACATGTGACACGCGTCGTCAGAAAGAGATGGTAAAGTGTCTTGCTCTGAATCCCATTCCGTGGAGATTCTGCTTCTGTGTGCCAGATCGGAGCTGAAGGATGCATCAGAACATGGTGATGTTGACCTACATTTCATGTCATTCTGTTGGTTATTCAGTCCATCTTCGTCCACTCTAGACTAACTCCAGTCTCAGATGTTACATCAAATGTGGCACAAACAGAAGGCTGCATACTGCAGTCCAGATAAGCTCTTTCTGATAGCGACTCGTCATATCCTGAATCAGGGTTGGAGCTATTCCTAACAGCCGATGTTGCAACAGGAGCTGACATATTCAACTCACAGATACCAAGTGATGTACTTACTGGGCATAAACTTGAACTTTCTTGTACACATTTGGTATCCTCTACATTGTCATGATAAATGTTGTCATGTAGAGAATTATCTTGTAGGCCTAGCGGAGATGCCATCATCATCGTTGATGTGTCACATACATTGTCATGATATTTGTTGTCTTGTTGGCCTAGCGGAGACGCCATCGGCATCCTTGATGTGTCACATACATTGGAGATATCACATTGTACTTGAAGAGTATGACCCATCGACTTGTACATCAAATCATTTTCTTGAGTTTTGGAACCATCAAATATAAATATCCCATCTGTCAAATGCGCACTATCTTTACCCTGTTTGCATTTAGGATGGGCATCAACTTCGAAACAGTTAACAATATCTCCTGGACAATCACCAACGACGTCTTCGCAATCAGCAGTAACATTAGGACAGTCAGCAACGACGTCTTCGCAATCAGCAGTAACATTAGGACAGTCAACAGTGTTATCGTAACAGTGACGAACAAATTCCGAACGATCGTCAAGCTTATCAGGACGTTCAATAATATAGTTGGATCGGTCGCCAAATATTTGTTGACAGCCATCATCATCATCCTCGTCAAAACGAGCATCAACATCATCAAGACAATTACCCTCAGCATCAACGTTACCATGGTTACCATCGACGTCGTTCTGACAATCAACAACTCCAAGAGGAACATGACAATCTGATTTCTTATTTAAACTTGTCAAACAGAAATCACTCACGAAACCTACTTTGGTTTTCTGCTTGTACTGTCGTATGTAGTTTGGCGTATCTGTTGGGCAGACACTGTTTAAAACCAGAGTTCCCTTCTCTCTTGAAATCAGCGTTGACCACAGATAAATCAGGTACGGTTGAGCATGATTTGAATGGAAGTATTAATATTTGAGAGTTTGCAAACATGTCAATTTGACTATTTTTAGTAATACCGACTGACAACTGACATTTCTCATTTTCGGAACAGACTTGTTCAGTATTCATCTTTGCTTGAGTCATAAAATAAAACTCATTTGTCTTTGTTGATTGATTCTGCTTTCCAGAATATTCTGATTTGTCACTGCTGTAAGATAAATTGCTAGCTGAATTATTGGTTGATCCACTGAGCAGCAGTTTCGTGGATGATTCACCTTCGTTTCTGCAATGTGATAGGGTGGATTGTGCAGCCTGGGAGTGTGATAGGGGGGATTGTGCAGCCTGGGAGTGTGATAGGGTGGACTGTGCAGCCTGGGAGTGTGATAGAGTGGACGGTGCAGCCTGGGAGTGTGATAGGGTGGACTGTGCAGCCTGGGAGTGTGATAGGGTGGACTGTGCAGCCTGAGAGGAGATAGGTGGATTGTGCGATCTGGGAGTTAGATAGGGTGGATTGTGCAGCATGAGAGTGAGAAAGGGTGTAATGTGTAGTCTGAGAGCGAGATAACGTGGACGGTGCAGCCTGAGATTGAGATAAGGTGGACTGTGCAGTCTGAGTTGAGATAGGTGACTGTACTGAGAGTGAGATAGGTGGACTGTGCAGCCTGGGAGTGAGATAGAGTGGAGGGGCAGTTTGAGAATGAGATAGGGTGGACAGTGCAGCCTGAGAGTGAGATAAGGTGGAATGTGCAGCCCTATTCTTTCTACCAGGAGGTACCGTGATAGCCGCTAGACTGCCACACAATATTGGTCTATCGTTTTGAGAACATGATTTTCTAATTCGCGACTTTTTTGAAAATGTATCTGAATTAAAAAACGTATTAAATTTTGTCGGAAGATGGCACTTTGATTTGATCACCATCTTCTATCTGTGGTATACGAAGATTGATATTTACATGTTTCGATCAGGCCAGTTGATATCACTTGCTTGATTTCGTTCATTTGAGTTGACTGTTATCACCGGTCTAAAGAGATTGTGCTGATGTTGTGTTGGACATTCCAATGTGTTATTACGTTCTATATTTGAATGTCTCAATTGTGGAGATTGCCAACAAGTGAGTGACATTGACTTGAGACAATGTTGGCTATTCGATGCTTCTCGTGTTGTTTTATTAGCTTGTTTCGTTCCAGAGATTTGCATCTATTTTGTGACGAACAATTTTCCCAACGGGCTACATTTAGACTGTATTAAATTATTATTTTTACATTGTGAGACATTTAATTTATTTTTCGATTCCTGTTGCCTCCTCATTGCCACTCGTTTTCCCAAATAATAATCGAGAATATGTTAGTGTACTTGTGTGATGTCTTCCGTCCACTGCTGTGTGAGTCGGTTTGAGATAGTTAATAGTGTAGGCTGTAGGGAACGTCCAGCTTCCTTGTCACTATCACATTCTTGGCTATCACAATGGACGTCTGTGACAAAATCGTTAAATGTGAGTTTGGGTACAATTTGGTCCCTAAACGAAGAACTTTATTACTTGTGAGGAAGCATGTTTGTATTCTCTCCCGATCTTTGGGACGATATTCTCCTCTATTACAATTCATTTCTAACCGGAATTTTCGTTACTAGATCGACTAGAGAAGATGAACTCTTTCTGTATCAAATAACAATCTCTGACAGCTGTGTTACTTTACTAAAAACATTGTCTGAACTAGAATCAAACCCAGACTTATCCTTGTATACAGAATCAGATTCCATCTCCGTGGACAATGCTAATTGTGGACTTTTCTTCAAAGCTTTCATACCATCGTATCGATTTTCAGAGCATTGGTTGAATTGCCTGCAGGAAGATCGAAACATCGACGTACTTGGAGAGTGTATTCTAACGATGCTGACGATCGAAACGGTAGAATACTTATTTTGATCCTCCCTGGCTACACGATAGGAATCTGATAAATCTCTGTGGCGTCTTGCTTGATCGGGGGGTTCCTGACAACCCTGTTTAGAATTTTTTTTTGTTTGGGAGATGTTTCCCTTTGGATTGCGACTTGAAAGCTGGTTCGTGATGTATGTTAATTGCCCCTGAAGATTGTACAAGATTAATAAATGTACTTGAACCAGTGTCAACGTTTTGTTTACCAGTAATGCCATTTCTTTCTTTGCTGGTATCACTTACTTCTGTTGTGGTAGAATGATACTTCGTTGCTGTTACTAACTTTAGAGTTTCTTGAAATTCGATTCCAAAGAAGATGCGAACATTGTCTGCGGGGTATTAATGTTGTATTATCGCACATAAATGAATAGGATGTGATGGTTGTTCTTGGATTTCTGATGATTGTCGCGCTGGGAATTGTACCAATATGTCGGAGGGGAGACAAGTTCTCACCAGCGGATTTTGGTCGTGATGCCGTGTTTGGAATGTTCAGATAAAGTTTAAAATAGTCATCCCAGCTCATTACAATTTGGTTCATGGTTTCTACGTTTGACCTGTTGGTTGACATTTATCTGGCCAGTTTGTCAAACGTTTCTGGAATGTTGTTGCCAAATTGTGTTCTGTTCCGTCTTCATTCTCTGAGCATGTCCTCCTACCTTGAGTTGACAACCTTGGAGCAGGAGATATTTTCTCAATTGAAATGTCATCGCTAGATTCTGTTCTATTATTATTATCATGGCAGTCAGTAACGAAACAGATGGCCGGTGTCATTGAACTTGCAACCGATATTTGGTCCGGAATATTAGATGAGGCAATCTAGATTTTCTTCTAACTTTTTTTCTTAACGACGTCACAACTTCTTTTCTTGTTGCCTGTCTTACAGATAGCTCTCACAGAAGCTTCTTGATGTTTACCCATGGATGAGGACGAGCTGTCAATCAGAGACTCGGCTGCTCTTTCAATGTCTCTGTTCATCTTTTCTTGTCGACTGTTGAATGGAAGAAAAATAGTGTCATATTGATGTCTCATGTATCAACATTGATGTCTCGTGTCACATTGATGTCTCATGTGTCAACATTGATGTCTCATGTGTCATTGATGTATCATGGCCTGTGTTACATTGATGTCTCATGTGTCATGTCCATGTGTCTACATTGATGTCTCATGTGTCTGTCTCATTTTCTCATTGATGTCGCATGTGTCAACATTGATGTCTCATGTCTTATGTCTCATGTCTTATGTCTCTACATTGATGTCTCATGTCTCTACATTGATGTATCATGTCTATGTGTGTTACATTGATGTCTCATTTGTCAACATTGATGTCTCATGTGTCATGTCTTATGTCTTTACATTGATGTCTCATGTGTCATGTCTCTACACTGGTGTCTCAGTGTCAACAATAAAAGTCTAGTGTTTAATTATTTGTTTTCCTTTAATCATAAACTAGCAAACACGTGTGTTGTCATACTCTTTCTCCTTTTCTCTCTCTCTCTCTTTCCCTCTCTCTTTTTCGTGTCTATTTCTCTCTCTTTTTCTCTCTCTTTTTCTCTCTCTACCTCTCTCTCTCTCTCTTCATCAGCAGCTAAAATACTGCTTTTAAAAAAAAGATACAACATTCTCTTTTCCCCCACAATTATACCTTTACTATGGCATACCTTATCTCCAGAGTTATACTTAGTCTATCGTATACCCATCTCCAGAGTTATACCTAGTCTATGCATACCTCATCTCCAGAGTTATACCTAGTTTTATCACATACCTTATCTCCAGAGTTATACCTAGTCTATCGCATACCTCATCTCCAGAGTTATACTTAGTCTATCGTATACCTCATCTCCAGAGTTATACCTAGTCTATCGCATACCTCTCTCCAGAGTTATACCTAGTCTATCGCATCCTTATCTCCAGGTTATACCTAGTCTATGCTACTCATTCCAGAGTTATACCTAGTCTATCGCATACCTTATCTCCAGAGTTATACCTAGTCTATCGCATACCTTATCTCCAGAGTTATACTTATCTTTACGGTTATACTTCATCTTCCCAGCTGCGCTTTGTATCTAGCATACCTTATCTAATGGTATATCTTATTTAATGACATACCCCTTTTTTCCTGCATACTGCATATGGGACATGCCTCATCCCTGCATGCCCATCCCCCTGCATGCCTCATCTCCTGCATGCCTCATCTCCTGCATACCTCATCTCCTGCATACCTTATCTCCTGCACACCGTTTTATGACATACCCATCTCCTGCATGCCTCATCTCCTGCATGCCTCATCTCCCGCATGCCTCATCCCCCTGATACCTCATCTCCTGCATACCTCATCTCCCGTACCTATCTCCTGCACACCTGAATATGACATACCATCTCCTGCATACTCATCTTTCCCACATGCCTCATCTCCTGCACACTCATCTCCTCATACCCATCTCCTATACCTTATCTCCTACACACCGTATATAGACATACCTTATCTCCTGATTACCATGTATAGGACATACCTTATCTCCTGCATACCTTATCTCCTGCATACCTTATCTCCTGCATACCTCATCTCCTGCATACCTTATCTCCTGCACACCGTATAGACATACCTATCTCCTGCATACCATGCATATGACATACCTCACCTCCTGCATACCGTATATTGTACATACCATCTCCATGCTAACTCAGCAACTCTTGATTTTCCCCGGGTTTTAAATTTCTGTTGCAGCAAAAGTTTCACGCTGGGTCGCATCTCGGGAGAACCGATCCAACGTCCTCTTACAGACCAGACTTGACTCGGGTGCGATTGCCCTTGAACTGTTGGTCTGACCCACCCATTTCTGGGTCACATTGTTCGTTTGAGTTTTGACTTTCGCCTCCTGAGTGTTCCCTGTCTGCACATTTAAACATTTGTATGTTGGCTGTCTGTACATTTATAACATAGTGTTGTTTGGGTTTTCTGCACATTTATAACATAGTGTATGTTGGCTGTCTGTACATTTATAACATAGTGTATGTTGGCTGTCTGTACATTTATAACATAGTGTATGTTGGCTGTCTGCACATTTATAACATAGTGTATGTTGGTTGTCTGCACATTTATAACATAGTGTATGTTGGCTGTCTGTACATTTATAACATAGTGTATGTTGTGTCTGTACATTTATAACATAGTTATGTTGGTTTCTATACATTTATAACATAGTGTATGTTGGCTGTGTGTACATTTATAACATAGTGTATGTTGGCTGTCTGCACATTTATAACATAGTGTATGTTGGCTGTCTGACATTTATAACATAGTGTATGTTGGCTGTCTACATTTATAACGGAATTTAAAATACATAATACTAACTATCCAGATGTACGATTGTTTAGCTTCACAAACATCTCAGGCAACACCCCTTTCATTCAAAGTTGAACAATTATAAATTGAACAAGATAAAATCGAATATACAATAATCCGAACAGGCCAGTGAGAGACAAGACTGGACAACTTTTGATTAAAATAGAGGACCAACTGGGTCGTTGTAAAGAGCATTTCCCAGAAGTGTTAAATAGACCCTTCCCATAAAACCTGCCAGACCTGGTGCAAGGAGATCCGCTTAACATAAATGTAGGAAAGATCACAAAACGGAAATCCACAATGCCTTGAAAACCTGAAAATGGCATTGCGCAGGGTAGATAATATTCCAGCGGAAGCACTGAGGGAGGGAGGAGAATAGATGGTAAACCAGCTCCACATATTATTTAATTTGGTGTGGAACAGAGAAGAGATCCCAGCAGACTGGAAGAAAGCACTGAGGGAGGGAGGAGAATAGATGGTAAACCAGCTCCACATATTATTTAATTTGGTGTGGAACAGAGAAGAGATCCCAGCAGACTGGAAGAAAGCACTGAGGGAGGGAGGAGAATAGATGGTAAACCAGCTCCACATATTATTTAATTTGGTGTGGAACAGAGAGGAGATCCCAGCAGACTGGAAGAAAGACCTCCTTGTAAAACTGCCCACAAAAATGGAGATTTATCAAATGTGACAAGTTTCGAGGATCATGCTGCTTCCATTCCCAGCAATGTCCTCACTAGGGTTATCCTGGACAGGATGAAAGAGGCCATTGATCAGAGGCTTAGAGATGAACAGGCTGGATTCCAGAAAGACAGATCTTGCAATGACCATATAGCCACACTGAGAACCATTGTAGAACAAACAATGGAGTGGCAGACTCCACTCTATGTGTGCTTTATTGAGTTTGAGACGATATTTGACAGCATAGATAGGAAATCAATGTGGAATATCCTGAGAAACTATGGGGTGCCGGGAAGACTGTTGACATCATCCGGCAACTGTATGAGGGGTTTACCTGCCTGGTTATCCCCGATGGAAGACTGTCCGAAGAGTTCCAGGTCACTACTGGTGTTAGACAAGGATGCCTGCTGCCCCCCTCCCTTCTCTTCTTGGCGCTACTTGATTAGGTTACACACACAGCAAATGCCTGGTCCAGAAAAGGCATTCAGTGGACACTTTTGTCAAAATTAGAAGAAGTGGACTTTGGGGATGATCTTGTCTTGCCCTCGAACAGACTACAAGACATGAAGGAAAAAGTGGATGCTCTGACGCAACGGTACAACGGGTCGGTCTTAAAATCAGTCAAGAGTAGACAAAAATACTGCAAAGCAACAACATACAGCAAGATCCACTATTGATTGAGGAAAGGAATATGGAAGATGTTGGGGAATTTATCTACCTTGGAAGCAAGATCAGCAAATCAGGAGGTTCAGATGAAGACATTAATGTCAGGATTATGAAAGCTCAACAAGCCTTATCTATCCTGCACACAGTATGGAAGTCGACTGCCATCTTCACGAAAACAACGCTCAAGATATTCAGCTCAAATGTGAAATCTGTGTTGTTGTATTGCTCGGAAACGTGGCGAGTCACCAAATATAATACAAAAAAGATTCAGACCTTTGTCAACGGATGTATTCGTAGTATTCTCAGACTGAGATGGTATGATAGAGTTATAAACATAGACCGGGAGATAAGAACTGGACAGGAACTCATCATACCCAGGTCAAGAGGAGAAAATGGCAATGTGTCAGCACCCTTCGGAAAAACACAGTCAGTGTCACTAGACAAGCAATTGAGTAAACTCGCAAGGAAAACAAAAGAGGACCTTAAACAGACCTGGAACGAAGCTCTTGTGGAACTGAAGAGTGTTCAATTGTCCTGGAGACCAAAAAAAGAACAGTGAGAGACAGAGAAAGTGGTGAACAACTGTTTGAAAATGTTCCACGAGAAGTGGAGGGAGAGGAATAAGTCACGTCAAGTAAGTCAGTAAAGTCGAATATATTTATAAGTTGAACAAGTGTAAGATAGATATTTAGGGTTAAACGAAACAAGTGCAATCTCAGTGATGGATAAAAGGGGTTGCCTCCAAAGTTGGGCTTGAGCAGCTCTCTACAGACTGGCTCTAATTAGGAAATGTATCGGCAGTAGCAGCAGCTAGAAAAATTTACCATGTTCAACATACAATAAACATCAAGTAAGAAGCGGTGTATGTGCGTGCGTGCGTGCGTGTACGTCTGTGTGTATATCAGACGAACAATACATTATCATATTTCAACAAAAGTGAAAGAAAAACAACATAGATAACATTTTGGCTGTTTTTCTGGAGTGGAAATGTTTAAATGTAATGAGACAACTTTTCCCTATTGGTTGGGAGAGATACTGAAGGGGAGGAAGAGGGAGGGAGGAGGTAGAAGATGGTGATAGACTTGAATACCATAAGTGACATTTATCAAAATAACATACCTCTGAAAACCATAAGGACATTTATCAAAATAACATACCTCTGCTGGCAAGGAGACAGAACAATTTTTCTTGTCCTTTAAACAATGTCGGTATGGAGCTACCCTATCCTCAGCAACAACAGCGACTTCTGAAGGACTCATTTCAAATTTGTCTCTTTGAATGGAATACATCTTCATGCTCTGTAGCTCCACCTTCATTTTTAGTTTGTTATATCTCTGCTCTGTGTGGGTTTATCTCGAGAAACGCATTTCTTTTTTACTTTCCCCTGGAACTCTCCTCAACTTGGCGGTACCAATTTGCTTACGGGAAGACGTGTCTACAATGATGTCCTTTTCTTTGTCTTGTTGTCGAATAGTCGCCATATCACTGTCGCTCTCTTTCTTTTATTCGACATTTATCTTCCATTTGTTTCAGATGTAGCATTTTTGTTGTATTTTTCTTCGCGGGTTACTACATTGTTCTTGTTTTGTTAAACGGGAACTATTTACACCATCGTCCAAGTTTGCAGGGTTGTAGACATCGTTACGTTTACATTGTTTAATATCCTCCGTGTTCAACAGGGATGACTGCGAGTCATCACATCCCCACGTAATCTCATCCAGGGTTTCATCACAAGATGGCTGTTTCTTCTTGTTAGTAACTGGCTGGAACTCTGCAGCCGGGGATGCACAGTTGTTGGGATATATTACGCTGACGTTCTCAAGTTTTGGTGACTCGAGACACTGTCTCACCGACTTGTTATCTGCAGTAAGAGTTAGATAACTTTTAATTAGATAACATTTTTAAATAACTTTCCTATTTGATAAAGTTTAGATAATTTTCATATTAGATAACATTTTAGATAACTTTCATATTAGATAACTTCTAGATAACTTTAATATTAGATAACATTTTAGATAACTTTCATATTAGATAACAGTTTAGATACCTTTCATATTAGATAACAGTTTAGATAACTTTCATATTAGATAATGGTTTAGATAATCATATTAGATAACAGTTTAGATAACTTTCATATTAGATAACATTTTAGATAACTTCAATTAGATACAGTTTAGATAACTTTCATATTAGATAACAGTTTAGATAACTTTCATATATTAGATAACATTAGATAAAAATGAAGATAATATATTAGATAACGTTATACTGACATCATCTGGGAAAAAGGGGGATAAAATTAAATAAAAGGAAGCAGCGACACAAGTGTTGGTGAATTTAAATGATATAAAAGTAATTTAAAGTTAATTGTAATATTATTTAACAATTGTAATAACAAACAGCTTTAATTAAGGAATATTCATAACTACTCAGGGTGTAACCCTTAGGGTAAAGCTTGTTCATCTCTATTTACTATTTTCTAATGTCCCTACTGTGGATGCGGACTGATGCTTCGTCAACATGACTTACCCAAATTCTAGACCGGTCAAGATCTTCAATATACAGTTGCTAAGCTGATCTAATTCCTTTTAGGGTGTTTCCATGTTTCTAACACAATTTACTCAACTTGAAAAATAGGATAAGTCATGTTGCAAAGTTTCAAACACGTATCAAGTGAATAAGGGGTTGTAAGAACACCAGTTGAAGCATCGGAGCCAATAAACAACTGTTATCAGCGATGTTCGATATTTAGGTCGTCGATTAGAATAAATATATTACAGTTATCAAATGTTCGGTTTGAGATGAAGTAATCATTTCTTGCGCTAAGCAAGTTTCTTCAGTTCAACAGTATTCTAGAAGATAATAATAATACTATTGCAAACTAGTGAGATACATGAAATTGATTATCTGCCTGCAAAACATGGATGTACTACTAGAGAGAAAATCTCATTTGTCATAAATGTCAAACAATTCTGACTATCCAAACCACAGATTTAGCACAAACGAAACAATCTTTTTCTTCATTTGTCATCACTCTGTTACCGAGCTGTTGCCCAGTGTCTTTGTTTTCTGTTTTTGTCTTGCGCTGCTCAAGTGGCGTGTATGATAGTCATGTTTTTAGGGGGACAGGATTCTGCTATGGGCTCAAACCCCGGAATGTTCTCTACACGTTGCTACTAGCGCAGCGCGTTATCGACTGCGCTATTTGCGAGCTCTATCAAATTAATTAAAAAACGTACAAGATTTTACACACAAAATGAACTAAATAAACAACAGATACATTAAACAACAGATTAATTTAAAACAACGGACAAGATTTGGAGCAATTAAAAAATGCAAACAACAACATGAATACTAAATGTGGTTTCTCAAACATTCAACATCCAACATCTAACAGCAACAATAGAATATGATTAGAATAGAAGGAATTGGTTGTAGTTGGATGGATATCTTACTCTTGTTGTTACCGAACAAACTTGTTGACTTTTGTCTCTGTCAGGAGATTAAACATATTAATATTTAGTTATTGACAGGATCATGTTGCTATAACAATCTGTGTAGGACGGATACATGATGGGAACAAATATGGTGGACAGTTAGATAGTGTTGCTATGGTAATCTGTGTAGGACGGATGTATAATGGGAACAAATATGGTGGACAGTTAGATAGTTTTCCTATGGTAATCTGTGTAGGACGGATGTATGATGGGAACAAATATGGTGGACAGTTAGATAGTGTTGCTATGGTAATCTGTGTAAAACTGATGTATGATGGGAACAAATATGGTAGATAGATAGTGTGGCTATGGTAATCTGTGTAGAACTGATGTATGATGGGAACAAATATGGTAGATAGATAGTGTGGCTATGGTAATCTGTGTAGAACTGATGTATGATGGAAACAAATATGGTGGACAGTTAGATAGTGTGGCTATGGTAATCTGTGTAGAACTGATGTATGATGGAAACAAATATGGTGGACAGTTAGATAGTGTTGCTATGGTAATCTGTGTAGAACTGATGTATGATGGGAACAAATATGGTGGACAGTTAGAAAGTTACAGGAGCGAAGAGGAATAAGTTACATAAATACTTACTTATATGTTGTACACATTTATGTGAACACATTGTACATGTCTTGATGTATGTGAACACATTGTACATGTCTTGATGTATGTGAACACATTGTACATGTCTTGATGTATGTGAACACATTGTACATGTCTTGATGTATGTGAACACATTGTACATGTCTTGATGTATGTGAACACATTGTACATGTCTTGATGTATGTGAACACATTGTACATGTCTTGATGTATGTGAACACATTATAGCGTGTCTTGATGTATGTGAACACATTGTACATGTCTTGATGTATGTGAACACATTGTAGCGTGTCTTGATGTATGTGAACACATTGCACATGTCTTGATGTATGTGAACACATTGCACATGTCTTAATGTATGTGAACACATTGCACATGTCTTGATGTATGTGAGCACATTGCACATATCTGGATGTATGTGAACACATTGTACATGTCTGGATGTATGTGAACACATTGTACATGTCTGGATGTATGTGAACACATTGTACATGTCTGGATGTATGTGAACACATTGTACATGTCTGAATGTGTGTGAACACATTGTACACGTCTGAATGTATGTGAACACATTGTACATGTCATGATATATGTGAACACACTGTACATGTCGTGATGTGTGTGAACATACTGTACATAATGTGTTGTATATGAACACACTGTACATGTCGTGATGTATATGAACACACTGTACATGTCGTGATGTATATGAACACACTGTACATGTCGTGATGTATGTGAACACACTGTACATGTTGTGATGTATGTGAACACACTGTACATGTTGTGATGTATATGAACTATCCAACTTACCACAATATTCGAGGAATATCCAGCATACACCAGATATCTCTTATCATTTTTGACATGTTTCGTTTCAAATTTTCTTCCAACTTTTGACTTGAACATTCTCAGACTGTCATGGCGTCGGATTCGTTTTTTATACATGTAATGTTGTACTGTTCTTAGTAAAATCAAGTTCATGGCAATTATTCTGTGAATAGAATTTGTAAATATGACTGCTACAGATGTGGGTGCTACAGATGTATTACAGATGTGAGTATTACAGATGTGAGTGCTACATTCATGGCTACAACAGATGTGAGTGCTACATTCATGACTACAACAGATGTGAGTGCTCCATTCATGGCTACAACAGATGTGAGTGCTACATTCACGGCTACAACAGATGTGAGTGCTACATTCATGGCTACAACAGATGTGAGTGCTACATTAATGGCTACAACAGATGTGAGTGCTCCATTCATGGCTACAACAGATGTGAGTGCTACATTCACGGCTACAACAGATGTGAGTGCTACATTCATGGCTACAACAGATGTGCGTGCAACATTCATGGCTACAACAGATGTAAGTGCTACATTCATGGCTACAACAGATGTGGGTACTACATTCATGGCTACAACAGATGTACATGCAACATTCATGGCTACAACAGATAGGAGTGCTACATTCATGGCTACAACAGATGTGGGTACTACATTCATGGCTACAACAGATGTGCGTGCAACATTCATGGCTACAACAGATGTAAGTGCTACATTCATGGCTACAACAGATGTGGGTACTACATTCATGGCTACAACAGATGTACATGCAACATTCATGGCTACAACAGATAGGAGTGCTACATTCATGGCTACAACAGATGTGGGTACTACATTCATGGCTACAACAGATGTGCATGCAACATTCATGGCTACAACAGATAGGAGTGCTACATTCATGGGTACAACAGATGTGAGTGCTACATTAATGGCTACAACAGATGTGAGTGCTACATTCATGGCTATAAATATGTGCGTGCAACATTCATGGCTACAACAGATGTGGGTGCTACATTCATGGCTACAACAGATGTGAGTGCTACATTCATGGCTACAACAGATGTGAGTACTACATTCATGGCTACAACAGATGTGAGTGCTACATTCATGGCTGCAACAGATGTGCGTGCAGCATTTATGGCTACAACAGATGTGAGTGCTACATTCGTGGATACAACAGATGTGCGTGCAACATTCATGGCTACAACAGATGTCAGTGCAACATTCATGGCTACAACAGATGTGGGTACTACATTCATGGCTACAACAGATGTGAGTGCTACATTCATGGCTACAACAGATGTAAGTGCTACATTCATGGCTACAACAGATGTGGGTACTACATTCATGGCTACAACAGATGTGCATGCAACATTCATGGCTACAACAGATAGGAGTGCTGCATTCATGGCTACAACAGATGTGAGTGCTACATTCATGGGTACAACAGATGTGAGTGCTACATTAATGGCTACAACAGATGTGAGTGCTACATTCATGGCTATAAATATGTGCGTGCAACATTCATGGCTACAACAGATGTGGGTGCTACATTCATGGCTACAACAGATGTGAGTGCTACATTCATGGCTACAACAGATGTGAGTGCTACATTCATGGCTACAACAGATGTGAGTACTACATTCATGGCTACAACAGATGTGAGTGCTACATTCATGGCTGCAACAGATGTGCGTGCAGCATTCCTGGCTACAACAGATGTGAGTGCTACATTCGTGGCTACAACAGATGTGCGTGCAACATTCATGGCTACAACAGATGTAAGTGCTACATTCATGGCTACAACAGATGTGGGTACTACATTCATGGCTACAACAGATGTGAGTGCTACATTCATGGCTACAACAGATGTGAGTGCTACATTCATTGATATAACAATGTGAGTGCTACATTCATGGCTATAACAATGTGCGTGCAACATTCATGGCTACAACAGATGTGGGTGCTACATTCATGGCTACAACAGATATGAGTGCTACATTCATGGCTACAACAGATGTGAGTGCTACATTCATGGCTACAACAGATGTGAGTGCTACATTCATGGCTACAACAGATGTGAGTGCTACATTCATGGCTACAACAGATGTGAGGGCTACATTCATGGCTATAACAATGTGCGTGCAACATTCATGGCTACAACAGATGTGGGTGCTACATTCATGGCTACAACAGATGTGAGTGCTACATTCATGGCTACAACAGATTTGAGTGCTACATTCATGGCTACAACAGATGTGAGTGCTACATTCATAACTACAACAGATGTGAGTGCTACATTCATGGCTACAACAGATGTGAGTGCTACATTCATGGCTACAACAGATGTGGGTGCTACATTCATGGCTACAATAGATGTGAGTGCTACATTCATGGCTACAATAGATGTGGGTACTACATTCATGGCTACAACAGATGTGAGTGCTACATTCATGGCTACAACTGATTTGAGTTCTACATTCATGGCTACAACAGATGTGAGTGATACATTTATGGCTACAACAGATGTGAGTGCTACATTCATAACTACAACAGATGTGAGTGCTACATTCATGGCTACAACAGATGTGAGTGCTACATTCATGGCTACAACAGATGTGGGTGCTACATTCATGGCTACAATAGATGTGAGTGCTACATTCATGGCTACAATAGATGTGGGTACTACATTCATGGCTACAATAGATGTGAGTGCTACATTCATGGCTACAACTGATTTGAGTTCTACATTCATGGCTACAACAGATGTGAGTGATACATTTATGGCTACAACAGATGTGAGTGCTACATTCATGGCTACAACAGATGTGAGTGCTACATTCATGGCTACAACAGATGTGAGTGCTACATTCATGGCTACAACAGATGTGGGTGCTACATTCATGGCTACAACAGATGTGAGTGCTACATTCATGGCTACAATAGATTTGGGTACTACATTCATGGCTACAACAGATGTGAGTGCTACATTCATGGCTACAACAGATGTGAGTGCTACATTCATGGCTACAACAGATGTGAGTGCTACATTCATGGCTACAACAGATGTGCGTGCAACATGCATGGCTATAACAGATGTGAGTGCTGCATTCATGGCTACAACAGATGTGAGTGCTACATTCATGGCTACAACAGATGTGAGTGCTATATTCATGGCTACAACAGATGTGAGTGCTACATTCATAGCTACAACAGATGTGAGTGCTACATTCATGTCTACAACAGATGTGAGTGCTACATTCATGGCTACAACAGATGTAAGTGCTACATTCATAGCTACAGCAGATGTGAGTGCTACATTCATGGCTACAACAGATGTGAGTGCTACATTCATGGCTACAACAGATGTGAGTGCTACATTCATGGCTTCAACAGATGTGAGTGCTACATTCATGGCTACAATAGATGTGGGTACTACATTCATGGCTACAATAGATTTGGGTACTACATTCATGGCTACAACAGATGTGAGTGCTACATTCATGGCTACAACAGATGTGAGTGCTACATTCATGGCTTCAACAGATGTGAGTGCTACATTCATGGCTTCAACAGATGTGCGTGCAACATGCATGGCTATAACAGATGTGAGTGCTACATTCATGGCTACAACAGATGTGAGTGCTACATTCATGGCTACAACAGATGTGAGTGCTACATTCATGGCTACAATAGATGTGAGTGCTACATTCATAGCTACAACAGATGTGAGAGCTACATTCATAGCTACAACAGATGTGAGTGCTACATTCATGGCTACAACAGATGTAAGTGATACATTCATAGCTACAACAGATGTGAGTGCTACATTCATGGCTACAACAGTTTTGGAGTGCTACATTCATGGCTACAACAGATGTGAGTGCTACATTTATGGCTACAACAGATGTGAGTGCTACATTCATAGCTACAACAGATGTGAGTGCTACATTCATGGCTACAACAGATGTGAGTGCTACATTCATGGCTACAACAGATGTGGGTGCTACATTCATGGTTACAATAGATGTGAGTGCTACATTCATGGCTACAATAGATGGGGGTACTACATTCATGGCTACAACAGATGTGAGTGCTACATTCATGGCTACAACAGATGTGAGTGCTACATTCATGGCTACAACAGATTTGAGTGCTACATTCATGGCTACAACAGATGTGAGTGCTACATTTATGGCTACAACAGATGTGAGTGCTACATTCATGGCTACAACAGATGTGAGTGCTACATTCATGGCTACAACAGATGTGAGTGCTACATTCATGGCTACAACAGATGTGGGTGCTACATTCATGGCTACAACAGATGTGAGTGCTACATTCATGGCTACAATAGATGTGGGTACTACACTCATGGCTACAATAGATTTGGGTACTACATTCATGGCTACAACAGATGTGCGTGCAACATTCATGGCTACAGCAGATGTGAGTGCTACATTCATGGCTACAACAGATGTGAGTGCTACATTCATGGCTACAACAGATGTGCGTGCAACATGCATGGCTATAACAGATGTGAGTGCTACATTCATGGCTACAACAGATGTGAGTGCTACATTCATAGCTACAACAGATGTGAGTGCTCCATTCATGGCTACAACAGATGTGAGTGCTACATTCATAGCTACAACAGATGTGAGTGCTACATTCATGGCTACAACAGATGTGAGTGCTACATGCATGGCTACAACAGATGTGAGTGCTACATTCATGGCTACAACAGATGTAGTGCTGCATTCATAGCTACAACATATGTGAGTGCTACATTCATGGCTACAACAGATGTGAGTGCTACATTCATGGCTACAACAGATGTAAGTGCTACATTCATAGCTACAACAGATGTGAGTGCTACATTCATGGCTACAACAGATGTGAGTGCTACATTCATGGCTACAACAGATGTGAGTGCTACATTCATGGCTACAATAGATGTGGGTACTACATTCATGGCTACAATAGATTTCGGTACTACATTCATGGCTACAACAGATGTGCGTGCAACATTCATGGCTAAAACAGATGTGAGTGCTACATTCATGGCTGCAACAGATGTGAGTGCTACATTCATGGCTAAAACAGATGTGCGTGCAACATGCATGGCTATAACAGATGTGAGTGCTACATTCATGGTTACATCAGATGTGAGTGCTACATTCATGGCTACAACAGATGTGAGTGCTACATTCATGGCTACAATAGATGTGAGTGCTACATTCATAGCTACAACAGATGTGAGAGCTACATTCATAGCTACAACAGATGTGAGTGCTACATTCATGGCTACAACAGATGTAAGTGATACATTCATAGCTACAACAGATGTGAGTGCTACATTCATGGCTACAACAGTTTTGGAGTGCTACATTCATGGCTACAACAGATGTGAGTGCTACATTTATGGCTACAACAGATGTGAGTGCTACATTCATGGCTACAACAGATGTGAGTGCTACATTCATAGCTACAACAGATGTGAGTGCTCCATTCATGGCTACAACAGATGTGAGTGCTACATTCATAGCTACAACAGATGTGAGTGCTACATTCATGGCTACAACAGATGTGAGTGCTACATGCATGGCTACAACAGATGTGAGTGCTACATTCATGGCTACAACAGATGTGAGTGCTACATTCATAGCTACAACATATGTGAGTGCTACATTCATGGCTACAACAGATGTGAGTGCTACATTCATGGCTACAACAGATGTAAGTGCTACATTCATAGCTACAACAGATGTGAGTGCTACATTCATGGCTACAACAGATGTGAGTGCTACATTCATGGCTACAACAGATGTGAGTGCTACATTCATGGCTACAACAGATGTGAGTGCTACATTCATAGCTACAACATATGTGAGTGCTACATTCATGGCTACAACAGATGTGAGTGCTACATTCATGGCTACAACAGATGTAAGTGCTACATTCATAGCTACAACAGATGTGAGTGCTACATTCATGGCTACAACAGATGTGAGTGCTACATTCATGGCTACAACAGATGTGAGTGCTACATTCATGGCTACAATAGATGTGGGTACTACATTCATGGCTACAATAGATTTCGGTACTACATTCATGGCTACAACAGATGTGCGTGCAACATTCATGGCTAAAACAGATGTGAGTGCTACATTCATGGCTACAACAGATGTGAGTGCTACATTCATGGCTAAAACAGATGTGCGTGCAACATGCATGGCTATAACAGATGTGAGTGCTACATTCATGGTTACATCAGATGTGAGTGCTACATTCATGGCTACAACAGATGTGAGTGCTACATTCATGGCTACAATAGATGTGAGTGCTACATTCATAGCTACAACAGATGTGAGAGCTACATTCATAGCTACAACAGATGTGAGTGCTACATTCATGGCTACAACAGATGTAAGTGATACATTCATGGCTACAACAGATGTGAGTGCTACATTCATGGCTACAATAGATGTGGGTACTACATTCATGGCTACAATAGATTTCGGTACTACATTCATGGCTACAACAGATGTGCGTGCAACATTCATGGCTAAAACAGATGTGAGTGCTACATTCATGGCTACAACAGATGTGAGTGCTACATTCATGGCTAAAACAGATGTGCGTGCAACATGCATGGCTATAACAGATGTGAGTGCTACATTCATGGTTACATCAGATGTGAGTGCTACATTCATGGCTACAACAGATGTGAGTGCTACATTCATGGCTACAATAGATGTGAGTGCTACATTCATAGCTACAACAGATGTGAGAGCTACATTCATAGCTACAACAGATGTGAGTGCTACATTCATGGCTACAACAGATGTAAGTGATACATTCATAGCTACAACAGATGTGAGTGCTACATTCATGGCTACAACAGTTTTGGAGTGCTACATTCATGGCTACAACAGATGTGAGAGCTACATTCATAGCTACAACAGATGTGAGTGCTACATTCATGGCTACAACAGATGTAAGTGATACATTCATAGCTACAACAGATGTGAGTGCTACATTCATGGCTACAACAGTTTTGGAGTGCTACATTCATGGCTACAACAGATGTGAGTGCTACATTTATGGCTACAACAGATGTGAGTGCTACATTCATAGCTACAACAGATGTGAGTGCTACATTCATGGCTACAACAGATGTGAGTGCTACATTCATGGCTACAACAGATGTGGGTGCTACATTCATGGTTACAATAGATGTGAGTGCTACATTCATGGCTACAATAGATGGGGGTACTACATTCATGGCTACAACAGATGTGAGTGCTACATTCATGGCTACAACAGATGTGAGTGCTACATTCATGGCTACAACAGATTTGAGTGCTACATTCATGGCTACAACAGATGTGAGTGCTACATTTATGGCTACAACAGATGTGAGTGCTACATTTATGGCTACAACAGATGTGAGTGCTACATTCATGGCTACAACAGATGTGAGTGCTACATTCATGGCTACAACAGATGTGGGTGCTACATTCATGGCTACAACAGATGTGAGTGCTACATTCATGGCTACAATAGATGTGGGTACTACACTCATGGCTACAATAGATTTGGGTACTACATTCATGGCTACAACAGATGTGCGTGCAACATTCATGGCTACAGCAGATGTGAGTGCTACATTCATGGCTACAACAGATGTGAGTGCTACATTCATGGCTACAACAGATGTGCGTGCAACATGCATGGCTATAACAGATGTGAGTGCTACATTCATGGCTACAACAGATGTGAGTGCTACATTCATAGCTACAACAGATGTGAGTGCTCCATTCATGGCTACAACAGATGTGAGTGCTACATTCATAGCTACAACAGATGTGAGTGCTACATTCATGGCTACAACAGATGTGAGTGCTACATGCATGGCTACAACAGATGTGAGTGCTACATTCATGGCTACAACAGATGTGAGTGCTACATTCATAGCTACAACATATGTGAGTGCTACATTCATGGCTACAACAGATGTGAGTGCTACATTCATGGCTACAACAGATGTAAGTGCTACATTCATAGCTACAACAGATGTGAGTGCTACATTCATGGCTACAACAGATGTGAGTGCTACATTCATGGCTACAACAGATGTGAGTGCTACATTCATGGCTACAATAGATGTGGGTACTACATTCATGGCTACAATAGATTTCGGTACTACATTCATGGCTACAACAGATGTGCGTGCAACATTCATGGCTAAAACAGATGTAGTGCTACATTCATGGCTACAACAGATGTGAGTGCTACATTCATGGCTAAAACAGATGTGCGTGCAACATGCATGGCTATAACAGATGTGAGTGCTACATTCATGGTTACATCAGATGTGAGTGCTACATTCATGGCTACAACAGATGTGAGTGCTACATTCATGGCTACAATAGATGTGAGTGCTACATTCATAGCTACAACAGATGTGAGAGCTACATTCATAGCTACAACAGATGTGAGTGCTACATTCATGGCTACAACAGATGTAAGTGATACATTCATAGCTACAACAGATGTGAGTGCTACATTCATGGCTACAACAGTTTTGGAGTGCTACATTCATGGCTACAACAGATGTGAGTGCTACATTTATGGCTACAACAGATGTGAGTGCTACATTCATAGCTACAACAGATGTGAGTGCTACATTCATGGCTACAACAGATGTGAGTGCTACATTCATGGCTACAACAGATGTGGGTGCTACATTCATGGTTACAATAGATGTGAGTGCTACATTCATGGCTACAATAGATGGGGGTACTACATTCATGGCTACAACAGATGTGAGTGCTACATTCATGGCTACAACAGATGTGAGTGCTACATTCATGGCTACAACAGATTTGAGTGCTACATTCATGGCTACAACAGATGTGAGTGCTACATTTATGGCTACAACAGATGTGAGTGCTACATTCATGGCTACAACAGATGTGAGTGCTACATTCATGGCTACAACAGATGTGAGTGCTACATTCATGGCTACAACAGATGTGGGTGCTACATTCATGGCTACAACAGATGTGAGTGCTACATTCATGGCTACAATAGATGTGGGTACTACACTCATGGCTACAATAGATTTGGGTACTACATTCATGGCTACAACAGATGTGCGTGCAACATTCATGGCTACAACAGATGTGAGTGCTACATTCATAGCTACAACAGATGTGAGTGCTACATTCATGGCTACAACAGATGTGAGTGCTACATTCATGGCTACAACAGATGTAAGTGCTACATTCATAGCTACAACAGATGTGAGTGCTACATTCATGGCTACAACAGATGTGGGTGCTACATTCATGGCTACAACAGATGTGAGTGCTACATTCATGGCTACAATAGATGTGGGTACTACACTCATGGCTACAATAGATTTGGGTACTACATTCATGGCTACAACAGATGTACGTGCAACATTCATGGCTACAGCAGATGTGAGTGCTACATTCATGGCTACAACAGATGTGAGTGCTACATTCATGGCTACAACAGATGTGCGTGCAACATGCATGGCTATAACAGATGTAGTGCTACATTCATGGCTACAACAGATGTGAGTGCTACATTCATAGCTACAACAGATGCGAGTGCTCCATTCATGGCTACAACAGATGTGAGTGCTACATTCATAGCTACAACAGATGTGAGTGCTACATTCATGGCTACAACAGATGTGAGTGCTACATTCATGGCTACAACAGATGTAAGTGCTACATTCATAGCTACAACAGATGTGAGTGCTACATTCATGGCTACAACAGATGTGAGTGCTACATTCATGGCTACAACAGATGTGAGTGCTACATTCATGGCTACAATAGATGTGGGTACTACATTCATGGCTACAATAGATTTGGGTACTACATTCATGGCTACAACAGATGTGCGTGCAACATTCATGGCTACAGCAGATGTGAGTGCTACATTCATGGCTACAACAGATGTGAGTGCTACATTCATGGCTTCAACAGATGTGCGTGCAACATGCATGGCTATAACAGATGTGAGTGCTACATTCATGGCTACAACAGATGTGAGTGCTACATTCATGGCTACAACAGATGTGAGTGCTACATTCATGGCTACAATAGATGTGAGTGCTACATTCATAGCTACAACAGATGTGAGTGCTACATTCATGGCTACAACAGATGTGAGTGCTACATTCATGGCTACAACAGATGTAAGTGATACATTCATAGCTACAACAGATGTGAGTGCTACATTCATGGCTACAACAGATGTGAGTGCTACATTCATGGCTACAACAGATGTGAGTGCTACATTCATGGCTATAACAGATGTGAGTGCTACATTCATGGCTACAACAGATGTGAGTGCTACATTCATGACTACAACAGATGTGAGTGCTACATTCATGGCTACAACATATGTGAGTGATACATTCATGGCTATAACAGATGTGAGTGCTACATTCATGACTACAACAGATGTGAGTGCTACATTCATGGCTACAACAGATGTGAGTACTACATTCATGGCTACAACAGATGTGTGTGCTACATTCATGGCTACAACAGAACTAGGTACTACAAGTGTTACTACAAGGATAAGAATCTCGAATTATTAACTTTTAGAATCATCATCATCAGGTGCCGGCTGGCGTAGGCGATCACGGATCTCCACAAATCTCCGTCGTTGGTGTTTGCTATCAGCTCAGATGTTGACGCTCTACCGTGCCATGAAGTCAGGCTATCCAAAATTGTCTCTCTCTCTGTTTTTCTCTCTCTCGTCTACCCTCGATTTTACCGGTTGTTACAATGTGTTCTAAACCTCCCTCCTCATCACATGCCCGAAAAATGATGACTGCCTCTTTCTTATATTGATGTGAATGCTATAATACAAACACTAAAACCACTTTTTATGTTCTGTTTTGTTAGAATAAAATTTGGGGCCCTAAGAAAATATATTACAATTTTCTTATGTTAAGCACTAGAACGATATTTCATGAATCAGAATGTACAGAGATAAAAACTATATTTTATAAATCTATTTTCTATATTGTACATAGAATTATGCACAACAAATATCAAATGAGATCAAATAACATCGAATGATATCAAATGAGATCTTGAGAATAATTGGTTTGAAATAAAACAGTCTAGCACGGGAGTTGGCTCGTCAGAAAATTGGTACTGCCCAAAGGGTTTTTTCCAAATGGTTTGTTGTCTTATATGAGTTAATGTAATAATTAATATGCAGAGTTTACACACAACGGTCGACATACTTCCATAATGTTGCTACTTATTTTCTTATATCATCTGATTATAAATATTTATATACTCACACAACCTTTATGTACACTAACTATAAATATGAATATACTCGCGTGATCTTTATATCTTCTTCATTCTTCTTTTGTCGTCATACTGCTACTGGGTTGTTGCCCAGTCTCGTCACACTGCTACCGGGTTGTTGCCCAGTCTCGTCACACTGCTGCCTGGTTGTTGCCCAGTCTCGTGGTTTTCTGTTTTTGTCTTGCGCTGTTCTGGTGGCTTGGGTGATTGTTATTTTTGCTCTTTGACAAGATTCTGCTATGCCATCTAACCATCTTTTTCGTGGTCTTCCTCTTGCTTTCTTTCCCGATTTTCTGCTGTAGAAGACAATGTATACTGTGGTGTTTGGATGCATTCTTATTAAGTGGCCAAACCACTTCATTCTTTGTTTCTGAATGTAATTCAAGCAAGGTGATGTGCCAACTTTCTTTCTTATGCTGATGTTGGTGACTGTCTTTTCTGGTGTTGTTGGTAACTTTTCGCAGGCAGTGCATTTCACATGTAGTTATTTTTGTGACTGTGCTTTGCTCATTGTCCATGTTTGGCACTGGTAACACAAAGTAGGTAAAAAAATGCTACCAGAGCCAAACATGGACAATGAGCAAAGCGCAGTCACAGAAAATAACTACATGTGATCTTTATAACTACTAACTATAAATATGAAAATAATCACACAATATTTATATCTACTGACAATAAATTGTATACAATCAAGTAATCCACTGACTATAAATACTTATATGCTCACGTAATCCACTGACTATAAATACTTATATGCTCACGTAATCCACTGACTATAATACTTATATGCTCACGTAATCCACTGACTATAAATACTTATATGCTCACGTAATCCACTGACTATAAATATTTATATGCTCACGTAATCCACTGACTATAAATAGCTTATATGCTGACGTAATCCTTGCTAACTAAAAATTTTTCAGTTATATGCTCCAGTAATTCCAAAAAAACAGACTTTAAACTGCAGTTCTCATTTTCACACAATTTTGAAGTGACGTTTTAGACACCTGTGTTACAGACTCATCTGAATAGTTGTTTCCTAACTTGTACAACTACATTGTTGATAAGTAGAAGTTAGACATAACAGTCAATGTGAGCTCAGTAAGAAATGGTAACAGAAAGACAAGACAGATCAGATGTAATGCATTTCAACAACAAAATGGCAGCTGTACAGTAGATCGTTTTCACTTGTTGCAAGTACATCTGTAGATGATGAAGTAGACAGAGTGTTAGACAACTTAACAGTAGAAATGTGTACAAGGACTGTAGAAATTTCACTAGTAGAGTGATTGAAGGGTAAGACAGAGTGTTAGACAACTTAACAGTAGAAATGTGTACAAGACTGTACATCTGTAGATGATGAAGTAGACAGAGTGTTAGACAACTTAACAGTAGAAATGTGTACATGACGGTACATCTGTAGATGATGAAGCTAGACAAAAGAATGTTAGACACTTTAACGTTAACACAACGTAGAAATGGCGGTACTTTATCTTACAGCCGTCACCAGTTACTATACAACGAATACTGTCGCGTGTTCTCTTCTCATTACTACAAATTTTCTTGATCTAAATCTACCGTACATTCACATACAAATATTCACAATCTTAACCGAGGCTTCCCAAAATCTCATTCTTTCTTGAATGGATCTTTCGTTAACCTCTAGACCAGCGTTTTCCAAACTGGATCCGTGGACCCCGGGGTACGGAAGGTACCCACAGTGGTTCCTCAAGCGCATAAAGAAATATTATAATCTTTGATATTTCAAAAAATATATTTTTAAAATATGTATAAAAACAGTGCTAAATTGGTTCCGCTGCGAAATCAAAGGATCCGAACCAGACCGGAGTCTAAATGTCTGACAAGACAAATTGAAAGATCATTTGAAGTTTCCCCGCAGTCTGCGAAATTGGAGAAAGCTTGACTATTGGTGTGGTGTAATAATAACTCCATCAATAGAAGAATGAAATTTAAGTTAGGAATTGGCTTAAATGATCTTGGGAAAGATAAGAGAAATAACGTTGGCGTGCATTGGATTTTGCTTTAAGCTGCCCTTCCGGAGTTTGAACCAGGTATGCTTGGGTTGTGATCGAGCTCACTAGCGCTAAGCCACATGCCCCCACAGATTGAGCATACTCTTGTCAAATAGTCTAGTAATGTTACCAAGTTATGGTTGAACACTGTTAGAGATTTTTTCTCAAAGTAAATATAACCTAGCTGTAAAAAACAATATGATCCAAGTATGAGGTGGGAGGAGACCAAAGCAACTAAAGTCTCATGGGAGGAGACCAAAGCAACTAAAGTCTCATGGGAGGAGACCAAAGCAACTAAAGTCTCATGGGAGGAGACCAAAGCAACTAAAGTCTCATGGGTGGAGCTCGATGACAACTAAAGTCTCATGGGCGGAGCTCGATGACAACTAAAGTCTCGTGGGCGGAGCTCGATGACAACTAAAGTCTCATGGGCGGAGCTCGATGACAACTAAAGTCTCGTGGGCGGAGCTCGATGACAACTAAAGTCTCATGGGCGGAGCTCGATGACAACTAAAGTCTCGTGGGCGGAGCTCGATGACAACTAAAGTCTCGTGGGCGGAGCTCGATGACAACTAAAGTCTCGTGGGCGGAGCTCGATGACAACTAAAGTCTCGTGGGTGCAGCTCGATGACAACTAAAGTCTCGTGGGCGGAGCTCGATGACAACTAAAGTCTCGTGGGTGGAGCTCGATGACAACTAAAGTCTCGTGGGTGGAGCTCGATGACAACTAAAGTCTCATAGGTGGAGCTCGATGACAACTAAAGTCTCATAGGTGGAGCTCTTGAAATAAAGTCTCGTGGGTGCAGCTCGATGACAACAAGTCTCTGTGGGCGGAGCTCGATGACAACTAAAGTCTCGTGGGTGGAGCTCATGACAACTAAAGTCGTGAGTGTGCAGCTATGACAACTAAAGTCTCATAGGTAACTCGATGACAACTAAAGTCTCAGTGAGGTGCAGCCGATGACAACTAAAGTCTCATAGGTGGAGCCATGACAACTAAAGTCTCGTGGGTGGAGCTCGATGACAACTAAAGTCTCATAGGTGGAGCTCGATGACAACTAAAGTCTCATAGGTGGAGCTCGATGACAACTAAAGTCTCGTGGGTGCAGCTCGATGACAACTAAAGTCTCATAGGTGGAGCTCGATGACAACTAAAGTCTCGTGGGTGCAGCTCTGTGACTTCTTCTTCTTCTTCTTTTCGTTCATTCTTTACGACCAATTTTAATCACTCTTTGTGATATGTTTGATCTTTGCCAACATTGCACATTGGTTTGGTAGGCCCCTAAATGAATAGACTTCTACACGTTTAGGGCACATGCATCCGATTTCAGCCAAACCTCCTTAGTCACCTCTTACGACATGCATGGCAGGAAACAGTGGTTTTATTCTTTACACCCCAAATTTGGGCCCCATTATCCACTTGGGCAGAGCTCTGTGACAAATGAAGCCTCGTGGTTGAAGATGTGTGACAACTGAAGCTTCGTCTGTGGGTTTACAACCATTATTAACATTACCACAACTACCACTGACAATTCAATAATAGTAGTACATCCCAACCAACAACATCAATATCCGCCTCTACCTGTCTCACCTGTCATGTATAATCTCCTTCCGCCAGGTAAGCGATGTAGAGATCTCCAGGACAGAAAGTCAAGTGTATACTTCGCTTATGCAACTGTTGCTTGTCATGATACTGTTCACATATTAAAACAGTCGATAATATTATATGTGTGTGTATAAATAACTTATGAAAAGTTATTATAGTTAACATATATAGATGAAAATATGATAGTCATAACTATAAATGAAAATATTAGTTAAATCAATATGTCGAGTGTATGTGGGTGTGTTTTGGTTGGTGTGCATACGTGTCATTAGACAAGAAAGTTAGTTAGTTAAAATCAAAGAGTTGTCCCAAGAATGGCGACAGGAAAGAACAATGTTAACTAAAACACAGTAAATCCCCCCCCTACCACCACCAATGAGTAGAAATTAATCATAGATCACATTGCTTGAAAAGGTATACAAACAGCTTGGATAAAGCGGAGCACGGCTACATGCTAAAGTTGACGGTGTCTAGGGCTACCTTTTGCAAAGATAAAAGTCAACTGGCGTATATACAGCAAAAACATGGCAATGGGTCTAGAATACCCTGCGGTAGGCACAGTCGTATGTCACTAGACAAGTATTTGGGTGGAACCCGCAAGGAAAACGGATAATAATACATCCTAAACAGATCTGGAAACGGAGTCTTCTTGTGGAACTGAAGGATGCTGAACGCATCCTGTGTAGTCATGAGGAAAAACAGAGACTGAGAATAGTGACAGGAACGGGGACTGCCTAGAGTAGTTGATAGTAGCTCGGCCTGCTAGCTGTGAGACGCCTCATAGCTCGGGTTCGAACCTACTGTCCGGCATTTGTTCGAGTCCCTGGTCTTACTCAGGACGATAACGTGAGTACCTCTGAAGTCGGAGAAAATCTGCCTGTATGGCGAGGGAATACTAATTACGAGTACATTGAGCACACGGCTGCCAGTGTAAAGTAATTTACAATGTTCACGCTGCTGCCATTGTAAGAAATTGGAAAAACGGATTTTCACGCAAAAATCAGTTTCAGAGATGAAACTTCGTCTGAGTTGAAAGCGGACGAAGAAAAAAAAAAAAAAAAAAAAAAGTGACAGGAACAACTGTTGAGGCGCTATGCTCCACGGGGAGCAGAGAGGAATAAGTCAGTAAGCCATATACAACCAGAAAACCAAGTTCAGATTATACTGAAACATTATCTGATCAATTCTACTATCTATACCAATCAGAATGACGGAGAATAAACAAGAAAGATGTACACAGACTGTCCACATTTGGTCACTTATGTCTACGTAGAATTACAAATAATGTACTAGTAAAATAACGTATCTAACAGTAGATTTCTCTTCATCATCTTCATCAGGTGCCGTGCCGGCTGGCGTGGGTGATCATGGATCTCCACAAATAACGTATCTGACAGTAGATTTCTCTTAGATAGTTTATTTAGAAAACGTGGAAAATATTCGTTAAATAAATGAGACGAGTTGAAATGTGTCCTCAAATGTGGCATGACTATAGGCAGTGACCCCTGCGAGAACAGAAGAGACGTGCAGACAACCAGGAACTATAAGCAAGCGTGATATTCATCATTTGTTGAAAGAGACTAGGCATGTACTAGACCAGTACTGTCCAACGCTGTGCCCGCGGCGCCATGGCGCCCGTGTCAGACATTCTTGGCGCCATATTTTGCTCTGTCAAGTTTAAAGTTAATAATATTTTAAGAAAACTAACTTTATTTTTGTCGCACTAATCAGGTGAACACGATATTCCCGCTTTTCCAATTAACCATTCTACTGCCCCCTAACCCAGCCTTTTGCTTTTTCACTCACTGGACAAAATGCCAGCGTGTACACTATATTAATAGTACTATTGTAATTAGTAGCTGCAATAGCAATCAAGAAGTTAAACACAATGAAGAACATTTGGCAAAGCACAAGCAAAATATTTAAATTAAAAATATTGAGAGCATGCATTTTCCCAGTGGCAACTTCTGGTTGTGAATCATGGACTATTACACAAAAACAAGAACGAAAATCCAGTCCTTCGAAACTAAATGCTACAGAAAGATCATACGAATATCATGGACAGACAAAAGAAAGAACTAAATGTTAAAGAGAATTGGATGATAAACAACAAACTATACAGAAAAATTAGAAACTTTGGTTACATCAAACGTCACGATGGCCTGAAAAACAATATTAGAGGGCAGGGTCCCAGGACGCAGAGGCAGACCAAGAAGAAGATGGCTACAAGATATTATAGAAACTATGAATCGACTTTATCGACGAAGTGGGCGAACTGGCTATTCACAAAATATATGAGAATGCAGTAGAACTATTTGATTGGCAAAGCACGTAATCACAAAGTACTGTAGTTTTACAAATTACAAAAACAATGACAAAATACAGCAACGTTTCGACCAACAAGGCCTTTATCAAGCAAACGAACAACAGGAGTGACACATTTTTTAAAAAACATATGGACGACTACATACACACGTTTCTAATGAAAATCTGGGAATAAATGCGAATAACGAAATAAATGTAACACAAAAACACACATAAAAACTAGAAATAGAAAGGAAGAGAAACAATGAAAAATCTAGTAAATATATAACTTGAATACATGCAACATATGCCCATATAGATTACAAGGCATGGGAAGAGAAAGTACTAAGAAACATAGGAATGTAATACGTTGAGCCCAGGTGGTCGCAAGGTACCATACAAGGAAATCAATCGATTGTCCAGAGCAAATCGACTGCGATCATCCGAGGAACATGATCGGATGGCTGTGACCTGGACATCGTGAGCTCCTAAATGGCCAGTATCATTGAAGTGAACTGGCTAGAGACAGAGTGAATTTCAGATGTGCTGCAAAGAGAGCAACGTCCTATAAAGGATAAGCACATTGATGATGATGAATTAGTAGCTATATGGCCTTTTTCGTCTTTACAGACGGTCAATTGTCAAGGGTTTTACTGTGACAACCTTTGAGTTTTCGCTTCTCTCTTTTCTTTCAGCTCATACTTTCCACACAACTCTGTCAGCAGCTGGTTTTTTCCATCCCACTGGGACATATATATGTCTGGTTTCTATGTAATCAGTAGTAGATGTACTGTAATGATCACACGGCGCCCGCGCTTCCATAACCATCAGTCAGATGCGCCCCAACATATAGAAACGTTGTATAGCTCTGTACTAGACTGACGTGTGATCATCTCAGAATATAGAACAATATAGAATTATTCTTTAATCTATACGTACCCAATAAATTGTATTAACCGTTCGGAATACAACGCATGTCCTTTCCATTCATGGCGGCCTTGATGCCACATAGGACTATCCGATTCCAAAATATCGGATGTGACGTCAAAGCTTCATTTATTTGAGAGTTTCCAGGAATGATCGATGGCGTCATCGGTTATAAGACGATGTGAATAATACCCCGCTATTATCTGATTAGATTAAGTGCCATCATCGCATCAAATGATTAACCTAATAAAAGTCCACACATTTATATGCCCTTTGTCTCTGTTGTCATCGGCCTCTTCTCCAGCGCACATCTTGCAGTACTGTCCATCATGCATACGCCAACGAAAGGAAACATGGTTCTTGAACAAAGCTTACAGAGTAAGCTATGGAAAACTCACGAGGAACTCCAACTTTATAAAGACAACCCATCTCATGGTTGAGACGAGCGTACGAAACCGAACGCAAAGAAGCAGAAATATCAATTGTAGTTCCCTCATCCAGCAGTAGGCCGCCGAGAGGCCATATTCATATTAACTCTTTCCACGCCCATTTATTCCTCAATTTTTAAGCAATTAATTCAAGGAAGTAAAAAAAAAAACATTTTCATTACGATCGCAACTACTCGTCAATAAATAAACATATATAAATATTATTATATACTAAATTGAAAAAACTGGACAACCCAATAGAATAACAAGGTTAAAAAGTCGTATAAGTAAAATAGTAGAAGTAAAACTAGAAAGACTTCTTATAAGGAAGCAACTCTATGGCGCAGTGTGCGGCTTAAAGCGTGCAACGGACTTCCGCTGTGGTGCAGTGTGCGGCTTAAAGCGTGGAAAGCGTGGAAAGAGAACTCCCCGACAATCGATGTTTTCGATCCAAGTCTGGCCACTCTCTCATTACCGTAAACACCTGCTTGCTAGGACAGCAGATCCACGTGAGCCTATGAAGGTTATAAATCTCAATAGACAACATCAAATCATAACGCATTCTCCCATTTTTTATTTTCCGAATCATCGACCTAAGTCAGATACAACAGCAGCCCCAGTAAACGGTGTCACAGAGAGTCACAGTGAGGGCAGTAGTAACGTCTTCAACCTCCATCCTCATACTGGACATAGTTGTCCTGTATGCTCCTCTTTGTGCTGCAATGACCATACCATGCACGCTAGCCAGGAAACCTCTGCCTGACTTCTAACCACGATGCACAGACCCGTCGGTATAAACAACAATATCATCTCACTTGCATTGCATTATCTGCTATCAGCTGCTTAATATCGAGTTCAGCCTTCATACTATTCCAATCCCTACACTCTCCCCCCACCTTCTCTCTCTCTATCTCTAGTGTGTGACGCCGCTGTCTCTTAGGGCAACAACAAATGCACACCATTCTCTATTCTTGGTCGTCATCTGTATTGTGTTCCATCTGGGATTAATTTCTTTCAGCTCCTGCTCTACTGTTCTCCTCCAGACCGTTTTGGATCTTCCACATTTCCATTTACCCTCTGGTGTCCATCTCATTACAATTTCCGTGACAGAGTTAGTCTCCATGCGTATCACATGTCCTATCCATCTTCAGCATCTCTTTTGAATGGTGGTGCTTATATTCTCTTGTTGACACTGTGCAATCCGTTCTTGGTTAGAAATAGCATTTGGCCAGAACACGCATAAGATCTTTTGCAGACAAGTTGTATGGAAGGAGGAAAGTTTGGACATATCTTCTGTCATTCTCCAGCATTCTGATCCGTATAATAAAGTTGATAACACGCAGCTGTGGTATATACTAATCTTGTTTCTTATGCTGTATTGGGCTAGTTTTCAAGCCTTCTGGGGTAGGAGGGGGTGGTCATGAATGCACTTCGTGCCTTACACAGTCGGCTTTTGATGTCAGATCCAGCTCCTTCTTCGTTGCTGACGCAGCTGTATTTGGAAGGATTTTATCTTCTAGTTTGACTGGCGATATTCAGTCATTACTTCTGTTTTCTTCTGATTGATATTCAACCCAACCATCTGGCTGTACTGGTCAATGTGACAAGATTTTTCCTGACTATATTCTCTGCATTCCCTTTCAAGAGTAATGATAACATTGCGAAAGTTGGCCATGCTACAATTTAATGGGATCCATTCTTCCCCTCTCGGTAGAGCCGCACCTGTGGTCATCTGGCTAACTGTTCTCTCAGTTTGGGCCATCCCCGACATGCCACGCTTGATTCTCGTACGCTTAACATCATTAGTATTCTTGTGAAGACCAAGAATTAGCAATTGCATGACGGGAGATTAATGTCAAAATATCAAGTATATATCTCATCATCACAATGAGAGTATCGCTATTGCAGCAGAGGGCTATAGACATGCCTTTATTCTGTATTCTGAATAAGTTCGAGTCGTTCACACATTGTGATCTTGATATCGTGAGGATGCCAAATCCGTAATCTACCATGGACATGCTCTTTGTCTACAGGTTTATATTATTTTGTCATTTGTAAAATTTCCAATGAGCTGCATTGCGTTCTACCGAGTTCGTGCATTGCTGACAGCTCCTCCAGCAGATCAAGCAAGGAACTATGCATATAGAAGAAGTAGAGAAGAGAAGTGGACTAAGAGGCGGCTGGAAAGAGACGGTTTAGAAGTAATAGAAGGAATACGGTGAGATGTGTCCTCAACTATCTACGCATTGGCTCAGTGCCGGATTAGGCTAGCGCGGGGCCCGAAGCAAATTTTAGCGCGGGGCCCTAGGTTTTGTATGATAATAAAATAAAACACAACTTTTACAAACAAACTTGTCTCGATTTAACGTGAGCAAATTTAGAGATAACACTAGACAAATCAATTTCTCTAAGTTAATTACATTCAATGTGCATTAAGGTGAGGTTATTTAGACGATCTTGTCCCATCGTGTTTCTTAACTCATTTTTTATACTCTTAATGTCGAAAAAGAACGTTCTCCGCTGCAGTTAGTAATCATTAAAAACAAGTAAATTCGTAAGACTATTTCTACATTTGGGAAACACAACTCTAATGAATTTTCCATTATAAGTTTATAAAATTGCAGTTCAAGAGCCTCATGCTTTTCGTTGCTAATAGCAGCAGCTACATTAGTTTTACAGCAGTAGACGATTAAGATGGTTGGGACATGTGAGAAGAATGGAAACTTGCCGCATACCAAAACAAATATTGTTCTGTGAACTTTCGGAGGGGAAGAGGCACCAGGGCAGACCACTGCTCAGATACAAAGAAGCCTCAATGAAAAATTTTTCTATAGATCCCAGCAAATGGGAGGGACTAGCTGATGACAGAGTTGTGTGGAAAGCCAAATTACGAAAGGGTGCAGAGTCTTTTGAGAAGAGACTTATATACGAGCTGAATGACAAGAGAGAAAAGCGAAAACTCAGAAGTTGTCACAGTAAAACACTTGCCAATTGACCGTCTGTAAAGATGAAAAAGGCCATATAAATTAGTTTTAAGAGTTCAGTGAACTGCATAAGTTCGTCGCCTAGGCTTTCTTCAAATCCTCTTGGTAAGAGCTGACAATATTTGGAGTTCTTTTCAAGATCTCTTCCTCTGTAATAGATTTTAACTGCCAGAGTATTCCAAATACACCAGTCACTCTATGGTACAGCATAAATCAATAACTTTGCAAACAAAACAGAACAGTTGTCCTTTAGTTTCTGTATAACACAACCAATCTCTCACGTGAGTTTTGTTTGTTGGTGTATGTGTGTATGTGAAAAACGACTTTCGACAAAATCGTAGATTGTTTGAAGTTGTTTGGCCATTCACCAATATCATTGAGTACATTTTACTTTCGTTGTGTTTTTGGCTTGTAGATGATGTTGCTACATTAGAAGCATGTGCTGTGCTTTCTGCCTCTCTTTGGCTTGAAGATGATATGGCTAAATTGGGATGACTTGCTGTACATTCGATTTCAGTTTGTCTTGTGAAAAATGTGGCTAAATCGTGAAGAGTTGCTGATCTTAATGATAGTATTGGTAATGATGATTCTTCTAAGGCACTGCTTTCATCTACTACACAGTGGAACACGTCTTCTGTATTTTCTGCTTCGATTTCGTTGGATTCAGCACCATCACAAACGACATCTAAAAATTCAGACAGCTTGCGTGTTTTTATATAACATCTGGTTATTTTTCCATTTTCATCTGTCACATAGGCGCAGGGCCCCCTAGAAGCGCGGGGCCCGTAGCATTTGCTACTTCTGCTACTAGGTTAATCCGGCGCTGCATTGGCTATTGGAATTGTCGAAGTGTCAAACAATGAGCCCATATCTGTTAACGTTAATTTGCTAACTACTTCCCCAATACGAAATTGTTCTGCAAGGGAAGATACTCTAATCAACTTCTGCATTGTATTTCCGTTTCGTACATAGTCTAGATTACCTTGATATGTTGGTCACAGATGACAAATGGCGATGAATTTGATTCGAAAGATTGTTATTCGGCCCTTATTATCAGTGTCACTGCAGAAAGCTTGTGTTAGATGTTTGTCTACAAGGTAAAACTACAATACATTTGCAGTCTGAAGTAACTAGTTAGCAAAAGTAGATGTGCGCATTTGCAATGGCGACAGTAAAGTCTAAACTAGTACTATACTATAACTATAATACTATACTATAATACTATTATTATTAATACTTACTATACTTATAAAGTTATACGTCTAATCTAACTCTTAAGTCTAAGGACACTGGTGGGTCATGCGTAACGACAAATCAAATTCATAAATATATCTTGAGAAAACTCAATTTGAGAGTCGGGGCTGTCTCTGTCATAGGCATCTGAATCTGCGATCAAGAATATAGATACCATGTACGTACTAAAACGGTACTTACTACTTAGTGTGCACAACTTACTAAACTTACTTGACATGCTATTGTTGTGTGACTTGATTTACACTTGCGATAGGATAGACAATCTCTGACTGTCGCTCAGATCAAGAGATTGAAGGTTGTATGAAACAGTTTATATCAATTATATTTGAATATTAATTTACAGCAAGAGTAGGAAAATAACTAAAGATATAGTAAGTAAGTTGAACGCATTTAACAATAGATGCCCAGCGAAAAATAATGAACATAAAATGGGACGAGTTCAGGAGCTTGATGAAATCAGAGAAATGTCTGGACAACCGCTAGTAACTTAGTAAGTAACAACTGTTATAAGAAGGAGTAGATGAGATATGTTGGGCATACTCTGAGAAGAAATGATCAATAAATCATAAAGCAGGCATTGAAGGGGGAGACAAATGCTTCAAGAAAGAAAGGATGCCGTAGTGAATCCCTGAAATGAACTTGGATGAGAGAGACGTGAATTATTAGACGCAATTCCATAGAAGAGATTGGATGAGATGCGCAGGATAGAACGGTATGGAGAAATTGCTTGTAGGCTCTATGTAACATAGAATGGTATGAGAGAAATGTATATATATGTGTTAAGATAATATTTGTATGAATTGTAAGACCAATAGTTTTGCAATTTTTAGTAAAAAATGTTAAAGACTATTTGTTGGTGATATTGTTTGAAATAACTGATATGTTATTGTTGATCTTTCTTGTCTTTAATCCTTGGTTGCCTCACAGTGTCAGGATAAGTAGAGATTTCTAGAACGGCCTATTGTGTGTGCTTCATACATGGTGACTTCCACTGCCTGTTATTTCTGTGGTCATCTTTTGCGTGGACTGTCTTTTACTGTGACTATATCTTGAGTGGCATTGCCCTTTGGGACACGCTGTCTGGTAGTAATCTGTTTCTGGGACCAAACCATTTAATTTGTTGTTTCTTGATAAAGTTCAGTACTGATGTTGCACCCTCTGTTTTCCTGATGTCTTCATTCCTAAACAGGTCTCCACTTGATACCCCTAGCATTCTGTGTAGACACTTCATCTCTGTCGTGACTAGTTTTCTTCTATCATTTGATGTTAGCGCACTGATTTGGCACTGATAGCATAATGTCAAACGAAAGATTGTGTTGTACAATGCTTTTTTACTGTTCATGGTGACATGCTTTTGAACATGGCAACCGTTTAGTTTGCTTTTTGTATATTTGCTGGACATTGACAAAAACCAAAGTAATGACATTAAAGAGGAAAATGCTACCAATATCTCTAACGACAAACATCAATTAAAGCAAGTTAAAGACTTGACACACCTAGGCAGCATTTTTTCAGCAATGGAAGAATAACTAACAAAATTCAAAATAGATTCTCTCACGATCACCGATTAGACTGATGTACCAGGTTTCCACATAAATTCTGCTGTTGTTTGTAGGACTCCGTCCTCCGTCAGCTGATAGATTCAATAAAACAAATCATAGGACAAATAGTCCCAATTTTGAAATGCAAACATATCACCAAGAACACTAAAAGAGCAGTTTACAACACAATCTTTCTCCAACATGCTATCAGTGCCAAACCTGAATGCTGACATAATGCAATAGAGAAAACTAGTCACGACAGAGATGAAGTGTCTACGCAGAATGCTGGGGGTAACAAGAAGATACCGATTTAGAATTGAAGACATCAGAAAAAAAGTAGGTACAACATCAGTACTGAGCTTCGTCAAGAAATAACAAATTAAATGATTTGGCCACATATGCAGATTAACAACTGACAGTCTCGTCAAAGAGCAATGTAACTCCGATACAGTGGATGCAAAGCAAAAGGCCATCCACGCAAAAGGTGGACCTCAGAAATAACACTTCATAAATGCACACAGAAGCCCAATCTAGAAATCTCATCTTTTCCTGAAGCTGTGAGACAAAACATGATTAGAGAAGAAGAAGAAATTTGCTGTTAGATACTTGACTGTATCTTCCTCTATTGAAACTTTACTTGTAAAATAGACAAGAAACTAATGAACTTCTTCTACAGGGTGTTCAACTTAAAAGCAGCCCATGAATGGAGCTAATCTGGCATATATGTATGGAAATGGGAAGGTTCAGTTATGACGTAGTATAGGTCAAGGTTGTGTGACGGTGTGTAATTGTAGTGCAGGAAGGGGCGATGAACAAATGTGACGTAGGACAGCTAGTCAGAACCGGTTTAAATAGTAAATAAACACAACTCAATTTGTACCTGGCAACTTTCGAATTGCCAATGGGGCTGCAATTATCTTGAACACCCTGTACTACTGCTTCCTTACTATTCTTTATTTGAATTTGAAATAATTTTTTAGTACGTAAATTTCTTGCTGTTTGTTGCTAACTTCAAATTATGTGTTCTAATATATTGACAATTTGTAATATTCTGTTAGACTTGCTGAAGTTGGCATTCTTGAACCACCAAGAGAACATGGAAAAGCTTATGATACTGGACAGGTGAGTTCTGTCTGACAAATAGCTTTCACGTGGTCATGGTTAACATTTATCATGAAATAATAAACTTACATATTGTTCTCCTCCTTGTTTCATGTTCTCCTTTTCATGTTCTCCTCCTGTTTCATGTTCTCTCTGTTTACATGTTCTTCTCATTGTTTCACATGTTCTCCTTGTTTCACATGTTTTCCTCACTGTTTAACATGTTTTCCTCACTGTTTCATGTGTTTTCCTCACTGTTTCACGTTTTCCTCACTGTTTCACATGTTCTCATTGTTTCACATGTTCTCCTTGTTTCACATGTTCTCCTTGTTTCACATGTTCTTCTCATCATTGTTTCACATGTTCTCCTCCTTGTTTTCCATGTTCTCCTCCTTGTTCTATATGTTATTTTCCTTGTTCCATATGTTCTCCTACTTGTTTTCCATGCTTCACATGTTCTTCTCATTGTTTCACATATTGTTCTTGTTTCACATGTTTTATTCCTTGTTTTCCATGTTTCACATTGTCTTCTCCTTGTCTTCTCCTTGTTCCACATTCTACTCCATGTTCCATATGTTCTCCTCCTTGTTGCACATGTTCTCCTCCATGTATTTACTCATCTCCAGGCTAGAATCTCTCAAATGTCTCTCAAAGAAATGAAACAATCATGAATTAAGTATTATGAATTGTCTTGTCTATCACATACACTAATAATCTTGTCTATGTTAAAGTCAACAGAAAAACTCAACATTGACTGCTTACTTCTCTTACAGCTCTTCCTACACAAAGTGTTTGGTTACCGAGGCATTGTTCTATTTCCCTGGCTAGCTCATGTTTATGATCGGGATTCTACAATCAAAATTGATGATAGGTAGGAGACTTTACTTCAATATTCTTTTTTGTCATGTAGACATTCTATATTTTACTGTTCAAATTGTTTTTGTTTGAAGATTTGAAGAAGATGGGATCCTGCGGCAATACAAGTCATATTCTTTTCTATAAATATGCATCGAGTATCAGTGTCGGTCACTGAGATATGGACTTTCAATATCAGCCTTTCAGACTGGCTTTCAATTTCATCCATTTTATATGGACTTTCAATATCAGCCATTTTAGATGGACTTTTAATATCAGCCATTCAGATGGGCTTTCAATATCAGCCATTCAGGTAGGATTTCAATATCAGTCATTCTTTCTTCTTTGGGTTCGTTCTTATCAACAATGTAATTACTTTATGTAATTTGTTTGGTTTGTACATCTCAGATATTTACTTTATCTTTCTTGTATCTGAATTGTAACCTCCCTGTTCGAAGGGAAGTAACTGCAGTAAACAACTAGTGTGTGTGTGAGCGCACTAAATTTATTGTTGATGATGATGATATAGTATATGCAGAGTTGTGTTCCTTGTTTGTAATGTTAATTTCTCTTGTAGGCCATTTGATGATCAGACTTCTGCTGTAGGTAGAGAGGTCAAGGCCAAGAAGCATATGTACTACCAGGTGTTAATTGATGCTAGAGACTGCCCACATATTGTGAGTACTTGTGTGTTTGTGTTTTAAAAAAATTCTCATAGCACTTTGCTCTCATTATCTGAGCATATAGCATACTCTCAGAGAAGGGGTGTTCTATACAGTAGAGGAATTAAGGTCACCACGCTTGTGCAGGTCATAAGATGTATTTTCTCTCCAACATAACAAACTTTTGGTTATTGATTAATGAACTGATGTCACAGGGGCAGACTCATGTGCTCTATGCATACTGATGGTTCCTGTTGCTTGCTGGTTAAACACACTTATCTCTTTGCCCCTCAAGCATCTAGCTCTACTTGTACTGCATGTAATTCCAAACTCCCTAAATTGCCCTAATGATTCAACGACAATTTTAGTGTCCTCATCCAACAGTAGGTCGCCAAGATATCAAAGAACTACTGTATCCATCCTAAACTCCCCGACAGTCGATGCTTTTGATGCAAGCATGTCTGCTCTCTCGTTGCTACAAACACCCGCATGACCAGGACAGTAGAACCACCTGAGTCTCTGGGGGTTTGAAACCTCTAGAGACAACATCCATTCATACCACAACCTGCCATTCTGGTTTTTCTGAAGCATCAACTTTACTGAAGTGTTTAACCATTTTGCTACTCGCTATCCTTGTACCTATATGTGTGTTTGTGGCAATCATGAAAGATGAATTCGTCACTGCAATCAAGCCGGATTGATCTGATCTTTCTCACGTTCTTGTCTACACACGGTCAGCGATCAATAGAAGATCAAACATTTAGTCTTGCTGGCAATGTTACAAAATACAAGCACATGGACAGAAAGACTGCATAAGTTTTCTTCATCAAAGATGGAGGAAACATGTCGACCCTAACAAGCATGGATACCATCAGTAATAGCATGAGAAACTGATCTCTCTATTTAGATATGTAGACATGAGAAGTTGATCTCTGTGTGTGCCAGTCAGGTTGCATCAACATTTATGTACAAGTTGTAGATGTTGACCTAACATTTCATAGAGACAACATATTTCTTCTTTCTTTGACAGAGAGCTCAGACAGAAGCAGTTACTTTTCTAGGCAATCAAGATAATAGTCGGGCATTGTATGCTATCCCAGGTAAATATAGACACAATCTCAGATAAATATAGACACTATCTCAGGTAAATATAGACACTATCCCAGGTAAATATACACTATCTCAGGTAAATAACACAATCTCAGGTAAATAACACAATCTCAGGTAAATATACACTTCCTCAGGTAAATATACACAATCTCAGGTTACTTCACATACACAATCTCAGGTAACTTCCCATACACACACTAACCAAGGTAATTTTTATTTTTCCTTATTTCACAGGTCTAGACTATGTGGCTCATGAAGATATTCTTCCGTCACCAGCCTGACCTATTCCTATTCAACATGAACTGTTTGATAAATTCTTGATGCATGAGCCAAACAGCAGTGAGTTTTATCTGACATATCTAATACATAAATCAGACAGCAGTGAGTTTTATCTGACATATCTAATACATAAGTCAGACAGCAGTGAGTTTTATCTGACATATCTAATACATAAGTCAGACAGCAGTGAGTTTTATCTGACATATCTAATACATAAGTCAGACAGCAGTGAGTTTTATCTGACATATCTAATACATAAGTCAGACACATGAGTTTTATCTGACATATCTAATACATAAATCAGACAGCAGTGAGTTTTATCTGACATATCTAATACATAAATCAGACAGCAGTGAGTTTTATCTGACATATCTAATACATAAGTCAGACAGCAGTGAGTTTTATCTGACATATCTAATACATAAGTCAGACAGCAGTGAGTTTTATCTGACATATCTAATACATAAGTCAGACAGCAGTGAGTTTTATCTGACATATCTAATACATAAGTCAGACAGCAGTGAGTTTTATCTGACATATCTAATACATAAATCAGACAGCAGTGAGTTTTATCTGACATATCTAATACATAAATCAGACAGCAGTGAGTTTTATCTGACATATCTAATACATAAGTCAGACAGCAGTGAGTTTTATCTGACATATCTAATACATAAGTCAGACAGCAGTGAGTTTTATCTGACATATCTAATACATAAGTCAGACAGCAGTGAGTTTTATCTGACATATCTAATACATAAGTCAGCATCATACCTTTTACTGCCTCTGCTATATCTGTGGTCCACAGTTTGCGTTAATGAACTTTTGCTTTGCATCCACTGTATCAGAGTAACACTGCTCTTTGAGACTGTTGGTAATCTGCTTATGTGGCGGAACCATTGAATTTGTTGTTTCTTGATGAAGTTTAGTACTTCTTCAAATGCTCTGACCACCTGTCAACCACTCTGTGTGATTTGTATGTGATCTGAGCCTAAGAGTGATTGTCGTTGTGCCAGTTATGCGCCTACAAGTAGGCCAGCACATCCGATTTCTGCACTGCTTTTTATTTACTAGGGTAGCATCCTAGTGCCTACATTAGTCGCTCTTACGACATGCATTGTAGGTCGCAGTGGTACTATTCTTCACGGACCCCGGCACCACACGGGCGAATTCAGTACTGATGTTGACAAGAACACTATGCTTGTAGCCAAAGAAAAGTAGTAAACCAACAAAGTACCGAGGTTGTTAGTCGTCACACGCAGAGAGACATACTGAGTGGAAGATTGGAATACTTATGTACTAATTGGTCCGACATACATTGATGATGGTCCGACAACTAAAGTACTGATGTACACACACTTTTTTCCTGATGTCTTAATTTCTAAACTGCTCTTTTCTTGATACTCCCAGCATTCAGCATAGACACTTATCTCTGTCGTGACTAGTTTTCTTCAAACATTTGATATCCGCGTCTATGTTCGGCATTGATCGCATAAAGTGGATAGAAAGTTTGTGTTATACATTGCTCTTTTAGTGTTATGGTGACATGTTTGCATTTTCAAATTGGCGTAATTTGTAATATGATTTGATTTATTGCATCTATGTTGAATTTCGTTAGTTATTCTTCTGTTTACTGAAAAAAAGCTCCCTAGGTATATAATGTCTTTGACTTGTTTTAATTCATGTTTGTCGATGGAGATATTGGTAGCGTTTTGCTCTCTAGTGAATATCGTTACTTCTGTTTTGTCAATGTTTATTCTCATGTTGTATTCAGTGTATGTTAACTGGAGTCTGTTAATGTGTTGCTGTAGCTGTTCTTCTGTTGATGATAGAAGTACCTGATATTATGCAATTTGTTAAAGAGTTCCCCTTTACTGATGTTAGCTATTTTACATATTTGATGGAATATATGATGAAAAAGTTTTAATACCTGGGTTTGTCCTGAACATGTCAGTTTCATCTAAGCATTGCAGATTGTCAATGATGTCCTAAACATGTCATTGATTGATCTAAGCATTGCAGATTGTCAATGATGTCCTAAACATGTCATTGATTGATCTAAGCATTGCAGATTGTCAATGATGTCCTAAACATGTCATTGATTGATCTAAGCATTGCAGATTGTCAATGATGTCCTAAACATGTCATTGATTGATCTAAGCATTGCAGATTGTCAATGATGCCCTAAACATGTCATTGTTTCATCTAAGCATTGCAGATTGTCAATGTAGATATATTTATTTTCTATTATTCTTATGTATTAACTTCAGATCCATCATTTGTTGCCCGGGAAACATTGGGTGCATGGCAAGAAAAGAACCATCCATGGTTGCAGCTGTCCGATGTTCACAGAGAAACAACAGAAGGTATTCGAGTCACTGTCACTCCATTCTACATGGGATGTCGGGTATGTCTTATCATTTGTCTTCTTATGTTCTAGATAATTATTGCTCTTATTTTTTTTATTGGGCCCTTTTCCGGTAGTGCTGCGGCGGTGAACCCAGGTACGCTGGAAACGTGTAAAAACTCATAACATCGTCAGATTTTCAATGAGATTTGCTCAGAATTTAGTTAAATATGGCTCTTGTTTTGTTCTGTCATTATTGGCCTCTTTTGGTGTTATAGATATATAATTATTGCCCTTGTGTTTTATACAATTATTGCCCTTGTATTGTTTTATACAATTATTGCCCTTGTGTTGTTCTATATAATTATTGCCCTTGTGTTCAATATATAATTATTCTTATTATCTTATCATTGACAGGAAGCACAACAGACTCATGTTTATTGGGTAAGTAGATTATTGAAACCTGATAACATGATTGCTTGTAGGATGCCATTGTTTGATTGTGAGAATGAAGGATTGATCAACTTTAGTGAATACCAACTGGAAGGTAATCAACAAATATTGGTGCTGAACTGTGTGTGTGATAGAAGTTTAACCCTTCAAGCCCCATCACTTCAGAGAAATGTGTTCACTAATTCCCAGAGCAAGGAAATAACTGCCAACAATAAGAAGTTTTTGTTAAATATAATTCATAACAAATACAATTTCTAATCAATATTTGTAATTTAACCCTTTGGACCCCACACCATTTTACACCAAATCACTTCCCAAATCCCAGCAAAGGAAATAACCCACTGACATTCCACAGCATGTTTTTTAAAAATTAATAACAAAAAACTATTGACCCTAGGACACTCAAATTTGTGTCAGTGAACAAGAAAATGGACATAGTTTAAAAGGAAACTAAATTAAAATGAATACATAAAAAGAATGATTGAAAAATGGTAGAAGTTGGTGGAAAAAAATTTGAAAAAAAAAATTTGACTCGACAGTTCAAGACAGTGTACTCACCAAATGTCATATATCCAGGCTGGAATGGTACTTGGAGTAACATTCGCCTTTGCAGAGATGTATCTGGCAAATGTTACACCCGACACGCTTTCCTGGGGCGTTTCTTGCTGCCATCAGGTGCTTTTCTGTTGCGGCACCAGAAACAGGATTTGCATTTACCTGGCATGCGAATAAGGCGGTGCGCCGTCTGATTCCCAGTGACTGCTACATTTGAAGGCAAAAGGGTTAGCTCTCTCGTGACAATGTTGCCCTTCACGAGTGATGCACAGAGAGCAAGCCTGAAATCTATGTGGTCAATATCCGTAGCCTTTGGGTGTGGGCGATGCGAAATGGAATAGATTATCCAGCTATTGACGATGGAAGTCTGTAAGAGAAAATTAGATATCTCCACCACTTAACAGACTTCCTTCCCACAGTGTAATATGAGCAAAGCTGGTCAAACTTATCCACGCCACCCATAGACTTATTATAGGATGCCACGGTTGATGGTACCTGCAACTCCGTCTACCACCAGGGGCACGACGTGATACTGTTGTCTCTCCTGGCGTAGTATTGGTGCTCAGCAAATTGACAATTCTCTTGTCCTCCAGACAGTAGCACAATATTCCCTGCTGCCTGTACAACACCGAACCTTTCTGCATTCTCTTTGTAGCGGTTGCTTTACAGTCAGCTGGCCAGCCCTTGCGATTTGGTCGTATTGTGGAGCACAAGTAGGTCTTCTTGTTGAGGAGATCCACCGCCAGCTGCAGAGAAGCGAAGTAATTATCATAATAAAAATGATGATATTTATGAAGGTAAGGTTCTCCTACTTTGCAGACAACATAATGGCCTGATCCATATGGCATTGGATCATGAACCGCACCAACATAGACGTCGAAGTTTAGAAGGTAACCTGTAACCGAGTCCGCTGCACACCAGACCTTGATTCCCCCAAGGGTTGGGCTTACCCTTGATATACTGTTTGAAGTTAAGACGACCAGTGTAGGGAATCATAGCTTCATCAACACTAATATCTCTGCCAGGGCGATAACATGAAGCTATGTTCCTTTTCACCATGTCGAGGAAAGGTCTTACTTTGTACAGCGGGTTGTAGTTCCTATGGCCTTTAGGGAACTGATTCTCGAATCATTCAGGTGAAAGTACTGAGAAATTTTAGCAAATCTGTTTCTCGACATACATTTCGAAACCCCTACTTGATTCAATCGATCATCTGTGCTCCAGTACATTTTGTACTGTGGCAAAACAACAATGCCCATCAAGATATTGATGTGCATATACAGACGAATCTCAGAAGGCGTTACAGGTACCCAGTACTTATCAGCATTGCCGGTGATTTCCTGACGTTGAACGGCATACAAGTTGGTCTGATCAACAGCTAACTGATAGAAGTCCTCATTAACTATCAGGCTAAAATAATCAAATGGATCAGCATTCACATCTAAGAGCGTGCACAGGCTCACAGTCTTCTACAAATGGCTCGACTTCAACTGGGAGGTGCATCACACCAACGATCACAGTTAAAAACCGGCAAATTAACGGTCTCTTCATCAGAACTTGAAGCCTCGTGGTCTGAATCAGAGAAAGGGACATCTATGTCACTTTCCACATCAATAACACGAGTATCCTTTTCTAATTCGATGAAATGTCCGTGAAAAGATATATCAGAGCTGTCACTATCATCGCATAATTAGCAGCCATTTTCAGAAAATTTTGAAATTTTTACCAGACGATTAAAAATTGAAGATAAAATACAGAACCTTTCAGTAGCTGCGTCAGAGACTAAAAGAAAGTAGTTCCGTTAGTAAATGCCCGGATGCGAAAGTCCGTTATAAAATTGGTTGATTAGTTGTAACGTAAAGCGAAGTTACAAACTGACAGTAAAAAAAGTCGTGTATTTCGTGTTTGGGAGGGACTACTATATAACAAAAACCGGAGATTTTCGTTTCCGGGATCGATCCGGTTAAGGTGCAACTGAAGTTAAACGGATGAGATACAAATATGTGAACATGTATGTTGTTACTGCTATGTTATATTTATTGTGTGTAATCTATCTTGCTAGTGGCGTTACTGTGTCCGACTGGAGAATAGAGGAGAAGAGACTGTACAGCTTCGAGAAAGACACTGGAGGATATTCAGCCTGTCTGGTACACTAGAGACTGTCAGAGGCAGGGGTGTGGTTGGTCAGGTCTGTCTCACACAATGTTGTACTTATCATTCTGAATGTATGTTACAAAAATTATATGTTGTTGTCAGTGTCATAATGATCTGTAACAGTTACAACAATCAAGAAGAGAAATCATGAAAATACATTCAGTAATAAGATATTAGTGTCTACATAACTATGTATCCTTCTTTTTCTTCTTCAAACGCTCCATATCGACCACTTGTTAACCACTCTTTGTGATTTGTATGTAATCTGAACCTAAGAATGATTGTACATTGTGCCAGTTATGCACCTACAAGTATATCAGCACATCCTATTTCCGCTACACTTTTTATTCACTAGGGCAGCTTCCTAGGCCCCTACCTCAGTCACCTCTTACAACATGTCTTGTAGGTCGAGTGTTACTATTCTTGCTCCTTACGAACCCGGCAACACACTGGCATTTAATGGCACTGCACTTTGTTAATCACTTTTCTGCTACTCGTTTTATATATATGCGGAAGGGGGCATGGTCTAAATGTGAAGGATTGACTTCATTGCACCAGGCTGCCCCAAATGTGCTCACCATCTACAGATTTTTGCACAAACTCCATAGCTCCACCCACAATCCTAGGGATCTCGTGAAATAATTGCACGTGACTTGGGTCGAATTTGAACCTACAACCTTCAGAATGCATGTCGTAACCACTTTGCCATAGAGACATCACATTTGTATATGATGTGAGCCAAAGAGCATCAGTTTGCTGTTCCATTATTTATAATGCTGCAAGGCCATTCCCAGTCCATTTTATAGTCAATTCTTCAGTCCCCTACTGAAATTGAATACTTTGAGTTGGAGGGAACATTTTGTATAGTTTACCAAATCCACTATATAAGTGCACTGATACTTTCAACTAGCTCGACTGAGATATGCATCTATGTGTGTTTGCACTGTAGATGTAAAATTCTATCCGAGAAAAAATACTTGTTTACTAAAGTGCAGTGATGATGTGCCTGATATCAGAATCTATCTAGTATTCCGAGAATAGATATGAACATCCAAACAAATATTGTTATAGGCATTCCAAGGTATACTGGACTTGATATGGAAGTCGAACTTGGACAGTCAACAAACAAACAAGAAAGATAATACAAATCTGGAAGCCATGAAGATGTGGTTTTACAGAAGAATATTAAGAATCCCATAAACTACTAGAATGTTTAATATGGATAAGTTGAGAGATGCCAGCTGTTAAAAAAAAAAAGGAATGTTCAAACAAACGTCCAAAGAAATCAGTCATTGTTTATTTATTTTATTATTTGACAAATAAAGCAAAGATATGTGAAGAAATAACATTGATGCCGAATGCAGGACACACATTAAGAGAGATTAAACAATAAGGGCTCTTTCCTGGAACCTGCAGGGAATACCTCGAACTACACAGAGAAAAATTGTAATGTTGAGGTCAATCATGTATGGAAAAACTGGAAGGAGCTATAAGAGCTAGAAAAACTTTGCATGAGTTGGTTGAGGGCATATGCCTCAATCCCGGTTAAAAAGGCACAAAAGGTAGAATAATGCAAAGACAATGTTAGAACATTTGACAGCAGGACAAACTACAGGGAAGAGAGATAGAGGATGATAGAAGATACTGACAACTTATCAATGATGTGTGTACACAGTTGTAGAGACCCATGACCACCAGCAGACATAGCACATGATGATGATGAATTACATGTCTACGTCTACAAACTGAATATTGTTATTATTATAATCTTGAAATAAATATAACAATGTCATATGACAATGGTCTATGTTGAAATTAATGATTATTAATTGTTCTCATCCACCTCAGGAACCCATGTTATCTCCTGAGCAACCAGCCTTCCAGTACAGCAGCCATGTCTCTCTACAAGCATCCAGTGGTCATATGTGGTTAGTATATTTCATTCCTAACAGAAATGTTGAATTGTTTCTTCCAATCCATGTTTTATTTGTCCTCGGATGGGTAACTCCTTTCCAGGTTAGATTCTTCTGTTCTATTAATCGCTAGTGGATAAAAATGGCGAAATACAAGCATGGCAGAAAATATAATCGAAAAAAAAACTCTTTATTCTCTTCTTGCAGTAAACTTGTAGCAATCTATGAATGATGTGTGAATATTTATGTGTATACTTATGTGTGTATGTATGCTCTTGTTTTGTCTCAACTATACAAGCTTATCAAATGTGTTTGTGCAAACATTGTTTGATAGAATCTGACCTGATTATTCTGTGTTCAACAGACAGCACTGTTTATAAAAGACATGACATATGAAACTTTTTTGTTGAGAGCTTGTGTACTTAAAAACACTTGTCTGTATCGCTAGTCAATGGGTTTTGTAATTCTTCTTCTTCTTCCAACGTTTTCAGACATCGATTTGTATACTTTTAAAGTAGTTAGTGGTCAACCGAGTCCATGTACATCTCCAGTATAGCTTGTCTTGGACTGATATGGGGATTGCCATGTGTTTTTCTCTGTTCCATGTACATTGGACATTCTTGCAGTATGTGTGTCTCTGTCATCTTGCTGGTGCCACATGTACATATGTCAGATGGGCCTATTTTATACTTGTTAAACAGATGGTACCTCAGTCTATTGTGCCCTGTTCGGAGACGAAAAATGACAACCTGTTCCTCTCTACTTAGTTGGTGGTAAGCATCGTCCTTTTCATGCCCTGGGTGATCTCTCAGCCATTTGTTCTTGTAGGCCATTTTATCCGTACTTTTGCTTCCTCATATGTCATACTGGTGTCTGTCTGTGGTAGCCTGCTTTTGCCAATATGTCTGCAGTCTCATTTCCAGGTATTCCGCAGTGAGATGGTATCCACTGTATTACCACTCTAGAGAAGATGTTGCATACTTGGTGTAGTGATGCTTGCAGTTCCTTCAAGTTATCGTCTTCATTTTTTAGAGCAGTAATTACTGACAGGGCATCAGTAAGAAATACCAGGTTTTCATTTACATGTTCCTCTGACACTATGGCTCTCTGCCGCTTTAGGGCCTCTGCTCTGTAATTGCTGGAGAACCTTCCTGTCGCTAATTTTAGCTTCCTGAGTTTCATGTCACTGAGCACTATGAGGGCTCCTCCTCCATTTTCCGTTGCATTTGCTGCAGACCCATCTGTGTATACATGGGTCCACCTGCTGTTAGGAAAGTGTTCCTTTAGGTACTCGGTGGCCAGGAGTTTTCTTTCTTCACTTGTTTGTTGGGTTTTTCCTACTATCCCTGTGATGTTCTCATTCAGCTCTGGAATTTTGTATCTTTCCATATCTGTCTTGTGTTGGTGTATTTTAGTGGTTTGGGGGTAACTTCAGCACATGATGGTTGTTTGCTCATCATCATCTTGGTTGTCGCTGCAAAGTTGGTTCGTTTTAGTCTGCCCCTTCCTAGCCCATTCATTCTGTGGTACATTGGGTGATCTTCTAGTCTCTTGAACTTTTCTGCTTGTTTTTGTGCTCTGCTGGCTCTTATATCCTCCATTGGTTGTAGGCCGGTGGTCTTCTCCATTTCCTGTATTGGAGTAGATCTCATTCCCCTGTAATAATTCTCATAGCTTGGTTCTGAACACGGTTGATTTTATTGAAGTTGGATTGGGCTACAGTTGCCCATGCAGAGATTCCATAGTCAGTGTCGGCGAACATATCCATATAAAGCTTCTTTAAAACATTGTTATCTGCACCCCAGGTTGTGCCAGCTAGTTTTTTCATGATTGCCATCCTGGATTTTGCTCGGTTTTGTTTTTTTCAATCTGAGCATGCCATGTCATGCGCTGGTAGAAGGTGATTCCAAGGTATGTGGGGGTTTTCTCTGGGAGCAATATATGGTTATTTAGTAGGAGCTTTGGACTTTGGGGCTTTGTTGATAAGGAGAAAATCGTATATGTCGTTTTCTTTTCATTGGCTTTGATCAGCCATGTATTTGACCATTGGTCTAGGGATGTGAGGGCCTGTTGTATTCTGCTTGTTGCAGCGGTAATGCGCTCCTCTGATGTCCACAGGGCCAGGTCATCCGCATACAGGGCGTGGTGGATCCTTCTGGGTATGTTCTCGGTTATGTCATTGATGTATATGAGGAACAGTGTTGGCGACAGTACTCCACCCTGAGGAACTCCTTGTTCTAGTGTTGTTTTCCTGCTGGTGAACTCTTGCACTTGCACTTTAGCAGTTCTTTTTCTAGATACTGTGATATCCATTTGTACATTCGTCCTGCTACTAGGTTTCTGCGCAACTTCACTTTAGGCCAGCCTTCCACACTTTATCAAAAGCCTTCTCCAGATCTACCCATACTGCTGCGTTGTTTTCCTCTTGAAAAGCATCCTCTATCTCCTGGGCGATGTATGTCACTTGATCTTCTGTAGATCTGTGTTTTCGAAAGCCTGCTTGTTGGGGGGAGTAGCAAGCCCTTTTCTTCCAAATGCCACATTAGTCTGGTGTTGATCATGCGCTCTAGCAATTTTCCTACGCAGCTCAGTAGGCTAATTGGTCTATAACTGCTAGGGTCTGTGGATCCTTCCCGTCTTTTTATCGGTATCAGTATAGCTTCCTTCCATTCTTTGGGTATAAGCCACTTTTCCAGCTACAGTTAAATATTTCTAGTAGCTTCTTTTTTGCTTGTCGTCCCATTTCTATTATCATTTCGTTAGTTATCCCATCATTGCCTGGTGATTTTCTTTTCTTTAGAGAGCGTAATGCTTTTTCTAATTCATGTATTGCAATTTAGTTGTCATGTGCTCCTCCGGGGGACCTTGAATGAGGTCGTGAGCCATTAGTTCTTTTATGGTTTCCTCCCTTTCTTCAGGAACATCTATATGATTTACTTGTGTAAAGTGCTCACTAAGGATATTGGCAGCTTGTTTCTCGCTTAGCTGTTCATCATTCTGTTTGATGGTGATTGTGTGCTTGTATTTATTTTCTTGGTTTAGTGCCCTGGCTAGTTTCCACAACTTATTTCCATCTCTGTCTAGGTTAAGGCTTTGTGTTTTTCTATCCAGCTGTTTCTAGCATTTTCGTTTAGTGTTCGTTTGTATCTTGCCGAGGTGGCTTTAAGTTTAATGTTTGCTTCTGTTGTTCTTTCTATTTCTGCAATGTTTCTTGCTTTCGTTAGTTCTACTTCTAGTTGTTCTAATTCGTCCGTCCAGAATGGGCTGTAGTTTGGTCTTGCACCTCGAGGGATGGACTCGGTGGCTGCTTTTTGGAGGGCTTTGTTGAAGTCTGCAACCCCAGCTTTTAGCATACTCTTGCGTATGTTTAATGGGTTCACAGTATAGGTCTGTCAGGAGTGCAAATTTCCCCCAGTCTGCTCGTTTGTAGTTCCATCTTGGTAGCAGCTTTGGTTGCTGTGGGAGTATGCAACATTTACGGCCAGCTTTACCGGTCTGTGATCACTTCCTGCGAGTTGGTCCAGCACCATTCTGTCAATTTTGTGGTGGATGTCACCTGTGGTAAAGGCCAGGTCTGGTGTGAGGTGGTTTTCCAGGTTCTGGAGTAGTAACTAGGTTTATCCTCAGCATTGTTGATTAAGTGTAGGTTGCTGTCTATCTCCCAGTCCTCCACCTCATCACCTCTGTTATTTGTATCCTGGTAGCCCCATCGCTTGGAGTGACTATTAAAGTCTCCTACTACTATGCAGTTTGTTGGTATTATGTTCATGTTCTCCAGTACTAAGTCTTTGTTTGGAGGGCAGTAGATGTTATAGATCCGGGTGCTCCCAATTGGGGTTGTTGCGTCTATCCCTACAATTTCTGACTGTCTACTAGCACATACTGTTATTTCTTGACATGCAATCTCATTTGGGAGGATCAGGACTCCACCTTTGCGTCCTTCCCTGTCTAATCGGAAGGTCTGATATCCTCTAATGGAAAATCTGTGGCTAGAGTTTAGGTGCGTCTCTTGTATGCATGCTATGTCTATCTGCTCCTGTTGTAGATATTTTGTTAATGGGACCTTCTTTAGTATTCCCTCTGCATTCCACTGCATAATGTTGAATGTTCTATGATTTGCTTCACTAGTGTTTGTCCCTGCTAACTGTCCCTGGCTCGGCGGCGTGGATCGATCATTCCTGCCGTCTGTCGAGACTCCGGTTGACCACTACTCTTTTTTGTATACTAGTCGATGTCGCTCGAAACGAATTGCGCTGCACATTGTGCACCCGTCTTCTGTGGCGTTTCTGTCAGGCTGCCCACCTTTAGCCTTAATTTATTAACCTACAAGGCAGCAGGTTGGACTCGCACTTAGCCCATCGCCATCGATAATAGGTTACGCTATTCTCCGATACGGCGCCGGCACGCTCAGGGCCACAATGTACGGTCAGGCGTTTGCTCTGACCATACATACACAAACACGGACACTAATCAACACGTTTTATCCGCTTATAGTAGCCAGAAACCGCGTAAATCACACCGCAATCACAAGAAATCGCGCACAGTTTATCCATTAGGAATTTTCACACCCGACATGTTGGCGACCGGAAATCGAGTCCATGGTTTTGTAATAAATAAAAGGTATGTGGTTTGAATCCTGTGTTTGGTAATGTTTTTTCTGGAAGACTCTAATACTTGTTCACTATCTATTTATTTATCATATTCATTGGCTTCAGTGCTTCCCCTGGGGTTCTCATTCTCTTCAAAGTATAGTAGACTAACTATATTTGGTCGTCTCAACTTCAAGAAACTAAGGGACTTCTTGCTTTCGCCCACTATGAATTCAGATGTAGTCAGGGCACGTGGTATGATGCTCCTGACTGAATTTTACGTAAAGGCCTGCTTTCCTATTTTATCAGTGTCCCCTGACGTACAGGCGGGCCTTCTCCGACTTCAGAGGTAAACTAAGGGACTGTAACACTTCTCTTGAGTACAGAATGTTCTCCCAATGATTTGATTATCTCCCATTTACAATGCTTTCTGTAGTATGTGAAAGCTACAGAAACTGGAAAAAGCTACAATACTGTGGTTTCAGTACTGCTGCTCATAGTGAGATTATAGTGAGACATGGAGCTCATGCTATGCTGTGCATAGTTGCATACCAGATGAGCAGCATATCAGACTGATTGTGTGTACACTTTGTTTCTAGCCGACATCTAGAGATTTGAGTTCCAACACAGCTACATTGTCAGTAACATTTGTTGTCTGTCAGTTGAAGCAACATGACACTGTCATTTCCCTCTCTTCATGTAGCATGTCCTTTGTAGAACATTACTCTCCTCACAGCTCACCTGACAGACTCAGATTTATAGCAGTTTTCAGCCTTCTACATTTTTTGTAATGCCATGTTGCCACCATTGTCTTGGTCACCCATGCCTCATCTTCCAAGAACCATGCAGTCCATTATTGCTCTCTCTCACTAAACCACTTGAAGTTTAATGCGACCAAAATATTTGTTTCGAGATGTGTATTTGCCAATGTTTTTTGTCATTCAGGTCTTGTAGTAGGATGTTTATATTTTTCCCACATCTTTACTAGGATGTAGAAAATTTTCTCCTTTAATATTTGTTACAAGTTAATAGAGTGGACACAAGGCAAAAGGTTGTCCTCACAAATTGTGGAACACAGAAATAATAGAAGCAGCTAAAGACATCATGTATGAAGTGTACACAATGCGGTTCTTGAGATCTATTGTTACCCTGACACTTTGAGATAGAACAGAATAAGAGAAAAGTAAGAAATCTATTTGTGCAATGGTCCACCATGATTAACAAAATTGTTTCCTCTGTGTATGTACCTACGTACAATATGAGTTTATCTTCTATATTCTGTTGATGTTATCCACAGGGGCACATATAAAATGGAACGCCGTGACGGAACTAGCTTTGACTGCAAAATTCCACCATTCTTATTGGAGAGTAAATCTGATGACAACAGTAACAACCCAAATCAGTTCTTAGGAAGCTAGCAGATGATAGATGACCAGTAATGCTGTCTGGATGTGTTATATGTCAATTCCATGTGATTTCAAATTTAATAATTTGCTGGCTGGCATTCTAAAAAAAAAAAAAAAAAAATACAAGACATGGTCTGAGATTTCAGCATTACAGTGTTTGTGTTTACCTTAGAACCAATAAAAAATGGATTTGTGTGTGTTTTGTACGTATGTTGTCGAGCGAGGAAGCATCATGATGGCAAACATGGGTCTAGTAGCTATCATTTATAAATTTGATTTGTTTAGATATAACAGTTTAAAGATATAAATCATTTATAGTATGATTTATTGATTGGATATCATCATTACACTTTGGTGAATAACCATGTAGAGTTCCTATCTTTTTTCTTACACAGAAAAATCTTTATAGCTCTAACGAGGGTCCCCTATCAAATATTTTCATGATGTTATTTTGTTGCAATTAAATTTTATTACATTATTTTTATTTGCTCAGAGAACAACTGTCCAGCCTATTTTATTGATTTTCGACTCATGGATTTTTAAAATGTACTTAACCTACGTTTTATCACCCCTCTACGATAGTGCTACCTCTCATACATTTTAGACCAGAGATCATTGGAAAAATCGCCTGACTTTGACATGAAACAAAGCACTTTCATAAAGATGGGCACGGTACACCTATGACAGTTTATTGGACATAGCACATACATTTAGTTTCATTAGATGCTATCCTATGTGTAGGACAGAGAGTAAACCAACCATTAACTCAATAATAAATAAATGTGTTATCAGATTATTGTTATCCACGCGCAAGTTGAATAATATAACTCCCTGTGATATGACGATACATAACTCCACACAATGCAATCTATGAATGTTGGTGTAAAGTCTGTGAAATCACATGTTGACAGAAAGGTCTGGTCTGTCTGTGTTCATGCAGAAATAAACAGATAAACTCTTGTTGTTGTATTCAAATTTGTTGTTTATTTCTCCACAAATATTCTATCATATAACACAGAAATGTGAGCACACCCCACACAGGTGAGCATTACAAAAAATCACCTACTTTGTGTTGTGAATATATTCTATTATATCTGTCCTTATACACAACTGTTATACCACATATTTACAACCAAATCACTGAATTATGTTTCTTTTTTAAAAACACTTGATCCTAACCCTACCTGAAAGAATTTATGTGCAGTGAATAAGATGAAATATTTAGCATTCTAGCAGTGAACTAGTGTTGACCAAGATTCTCCTCACCCAGATGTAGTGGCCCTGGACACAAAGCTGTTGCTCCATTGCAAAATGAGTAAGGATCAAATAGGAAAGTTACCACTGAAGAGGTAACTTATCTACACACTAGATGTACACCCTGAAAGCAAATCAGGGATCGTCAAGTAATGTATCCCTGCCAGCAGGGTCAATGTGGATATGCCCTGACAGTGACAAAGTAGACCACCAATCATTAGATGTGTTTTGTCATCAGATTACTATGACTGAACATCAGAACCAATTAGGCCATAAGTGCTCCAATCTCTTCCTCAGTATGTCTCTTAGCATGTGGCAACTAACGACATCAGTTCTATATTGGTTTACTACTATTCTTTTCCTTCCAGTATAGTGCTCTTGTCTAACTACACCACATTTAAACAGACTAATACAGTCACTCTATTACTTCTCCAACCAATGCTCAAACTGACAAAACCATTTCAAGTTAGTAAGACTGTAATTCTATTGAAACAAGATCTCACTCAACACATTCAACATACAGTGGTAGCAAAATACACAAACATATTCATAGTCAGTGGAATCAATGGTTCATACATCTCTCTCTCTCTCTGACATACACAAGGAAGGAATGAGCGTGATAAGAATTTATGTGCTAGATTTAGTCTTCTTTGGTACAGGTTCATCTGATGAGGATTCCCGTTCCAGTTCTGGAGGGCTCGAATCTGGAGATGTTTAAGTAAATATTATGGAGGAAAGAAAACAATTTCATAAAATATTCCAAAAATACAAATTAAATACAGATGAACAACTTCATAAAACAGAATTAACATTAGTGATGTGTGTTTCAGTTACTTTTAATTATTACTTAGTGACTGTCTGCTATCAGTATGCAACTCCGACTTGCATATAACAAGTATTGTAAGTAGTAGACATATATTTACAGCTTGATAAGAAGACGTGACTGCTAATATTTTTTTTTCAATCCAGAAGTACTTGAGCTTTCAGCTCTTCGGCTCGGTGCCATGGACATCGTAACCCTTCGGTTCGGTGCCACGAACACCATAAATCTGGAGAACCTGTGGCTTTTCTGCCAGCACGCAGAATTGAACTGGACTCACAGAGGGCTTGTCGTCCAACGGGCTACAAAAACGCTGCGCAATTGCTATTATAAAAACAAGATATTCAACAAGGACACACTTCTAACATTGTCAAAAACAGTATAGCAAGAATGACAAATAATATTAGAAAATAATAATTAAAACGCAAAGTTATTTGATATTATACTAATACCATATTTTCAATAATATAGTCACAATATGTTCAATAATGTATTTAATTATGATATAATTACATATAATAAGCAAATGTATATCAGGTATTGGAACGAAATGTCATCAATTATTCATTGAAACACTGCAAGGTAAATAACTATATTGGCTAACTGTGTGGTTAATTGACATCAATCAAATCTGCTTAAATTATAAATTTGCAAGAAACTATTTATCCATATTGGTGAGCCTAATATTTCTACCCGAGTGAATTATAACTGAAAAGTGAACATCAAGAGGTTTGTTAGTCACTCTAAGATAGAATATCAAGATGATATGCCTCGGACATTGCATGTGGAATACATCGATCTTTATTCTCCTGTGATGCTTACAGGGTCCGCGGTTTACTGACACACAGCAAACATTTTATTGATTCTTCTTCTGCATTCTCACTAGATTGGGATTTTGGATTCTCTAATAAAGGCAGCCGTCTGCCACAGATTATCAGCCACGCCATACAGTTTGTACTGGACGCTGGTGTGAGTGGGCCACCTCTTTCTTCTCAAGTCTGCATACTGGGGGCAGTTCTGTAGGATATAATTCCTATGGTTTCTGCCGACCTCTTCCCGCAGTAAGTTTTGGTCACCCTCCTGATGGTAGGTCTGACATTCTTACTGTGCGGCTAAATCTCCGAGGCAGACTGGCGACCGTAGAATCCGTTATCCCATTCCTCATTGTGAGGGTTGTTGCACCATGTTATGCGCCTTATGGCCTGGTGCATCTGTTTTCTACAAGCATTTGTTTCGGGTTAGCATTCCTAGCGGACACATGCATCCGATTTCAGCCAAACCTCCTTAGTCGCCTCTTACAACATGTGTGGCAGGTAACAGTGGTTCTATTCTTTACACCCCAAATTTGGACCCCGGTAAGCACTCAGGCGATTTGATTGATTCTAAGCACGATATTTCTCCATTCCTTCTCTAGCTCTGGTTGTTGAGGCTCTGTTGATCTTGTGCAGCTCCATATCCAATGAGAGAGATAGTGTACATACTAATCTATAAAGTCAGACACATGTAACACACACAGATAGATACTGACAATTTTGTTAGATGTCACATCAGATGTGACAGTACATTCAGACAAGCAACAAGTAGATGGCATATCAAACATACTTCTATTTCTTACTCGAACGCTCCATATCGACCACTTGTTAACCATCTTTGTGTGATTTGTATGTGATCTGAGCCTAAGAGCGACTGTACATTGGGGCAGTTGTACGCCTACAGGTAGGCCAGTACATCCAATTTCTGCGATGCTTTTTATTTACTAGGGTAGCTTTCCTAGGAGCCTACATCAGTCATCTTATGACATGTCTTGTAGGTCCCAGTGGTACTATTCTTTGCTTCCCTTGCGGGCCCTGGCACCACATTGTCGATCAAATATACAAGTGAAATTATCAGGAAATATTGGTTCAACAAACTGAATATCTTACCATTGGTTTCATCTCCTTTACCATTACTAGCTTTAGCTGCTTGCTCCTCTTCATGCACCATACTCAACGCTAGGAATAACAACACAATAAATGCTGATTATAATCATTATCAACTTCCAAGACATCTGGAATAAATGGTCATCAGAAGGAGTGGGAACGTGGAACACCACAATAACAGAAGCTTCTCAGATAAGAACTTAGTACATGTCTATTCAGACCTACCATCAACAATTGTAAACATATGTTCATCATTTTATCATCAAATGTAAACATAATAGTTTATCATATAATATGATAACAGTTTCTTCTTAGTTTGCCCGCTATCATTCAGGCTTAGTCATGGCACCTGGTATGCTGCTTCTGACTGATTTTTGCATGAAGGCCCACTTTCCTTTTTATCGGTGTCCCTCACCATACAGGCGAGCCTTCTCCAACTTCAAAGTTACCTGAAGGTAGATCCCCAATTGTGATCAAGTGATAACAGTTTGAAGTGTTGGATAACTCAAGCCACAAAAATAACAAGATGTGGTGTAGATAGTATCTGTCAAGTTCAGCAGTTTGCATATGAACAGATGAAATAGACATCAAATCAGATATAACTCCTCCCACTCTCATCTGTGGATGAGCAGATTATTGATGAAAGAAATAACTCACCAACTCTCATTTGTGGATCAGCATCATTACTATCATGAGAGAACTCTGTTGTGTGCTCACTATGTTCACTGATCTCAGGAAAGGACAGATTGGAATCTTCATTCAGATTCTCTGAACCAAATGATCCTGTCGACTGTTGGGTATTTTCTTCTGTATAAACAACTGTTCCTGATAAATAATCAAACAAGATAAGATTCAATAAACAACACGAGGGGGATGGATGTATAAAGATAGAATCAATAGACGTGACTTCTTACCGATGATAGTCGCTCAGTTAAACCTTAAGTAAATGCTCAAATATCACCTCATACAACAAGAGGATTTATTCCACCCCTACCACAACATTCTCTCCAAATACCAAACAGACACAGTCATTCATTCCCCTCCACAAATGTCATCTCATACAACAGGTCATTCACTCTCCACCTCATACAACAACAAGTCATTCACTCTCCACAAATGTCATCTCATACAACAAGAGGACATTCACTTTCCCCAAATATCTCATACAACAACAGGCCATTCACTCTCCACCTCATACAACAACAGGTCATTCACTCTCCACAAATGTCATCTCATAAGACAGGTCATTCACTTTCCATGAATATCATCTCATACAAGAGGTCATTCAGTCTCCACAAATATCTCATTCAACAACAGGTCATTTACTTTCCACAAATGTAATCTCATTCAACAATCACCCGTGTGTCGCAGGGGCTTGCAAGGGAGCAAAGAATAGTAACACTGCGACCTACAAGGCATGTCAAAAGAGGTGACTGAGGTAGGAAGCTACCTAGTAAATAAAAGCATAGCAGAAATCAGATGTGCTGGCCTACTTGCAGGTGCATAACTGGCACAACATATAATCGTTCTTAGGCTCAGATCACAGAGTGGTTTAACAAGTGATTGATATAGAGCGTTCGAAGAAGCAGATTCTACAACAGGTTCACTCTCCACAAATGTGATCTTATTCAACAGCATGTCATCCTCAATTGTGAACATTTCTGCCACATTGAAAAACTATTTGTCATTACAGTGATATTTTTCCATTTCTGAGAGTACATTGGAGGGATTGTCTAAGGTAGAGGAAATAAGGTTGTTTGCTCAACAAAACTGCTGTCCCAGGTGTATACAGTTAATTGGTTTTATTTTCTGTCCAACAGAAACAAACTTTTGACCTTACTGAGGTGAAGGGGTTTGGAGAATGATAGACAAGACATGGAAAGAATTGGAAGGGATGGCAAGAGACAGGAAGAAGTTTGTTGAAGACCTGTGCTCCGTTGGGAGTTAAAAGGTGAAGAAGAATAAGAGGTCAAAAATGGAATGTTTCTGTCAGGAATAAACTACTGTATTTAGCCATTCAGCCACACTTTCTCCCCCTTCTGTCACCTACACATATGAACTATTCAATGCACATCAAGTAACTTACCCTGACTGTTAGTGATGACACCAGACTTGGTTCTCTTGTTGCCAGAGCTTGAATGATGGTGACTGTGGTGTTGGTTCTTGGACGAGGGACTATTTGCTGAGGAGATGTTTGTATTATTGTTGGAAGGTGACATGGATCTCAGATGAATATCACCTTCCGCTGTGAATAAACAGTTAAATAGCACAACTGATTGTGCAAGTACAAACATCCAAGAGATGTAAAGAGTAGAATGTGCAGAAAGGTTGGGGACAGACTCACAGAAAGCATTATGAAGGTGCATCAGATAGTTCTTAGACTGAAATACACCAGTGTGGTGCCAGGGCCAACAAGGGAAGCAAAGAATATGATCACTGCAACCTACAAGGCATATCGTAAGAGGTGAATGATCACTGCAACCTACAAGGCATATCGTAAGAGGTGAATGATCACTGCAACCTACAAGGCATATGTAAGAGGTGAATGATCACTGCAACCTACAAGGCATAGCTAAGAGTAATGATCACTGCAACCTACAAGGCATATCGTAAGAGGTGAATAATGTAAGACTTAGGTTAGCTACTCTAGTAACTAAAAATCATCGCAGACATCGGATGTGCTGGCCTATTTGTAGGCACATAACTGGCACATCGTACAATTGCTCTTAGGCTCAGATAATATACAAATCACAGAGTGGTCGATATGGAGCATTAAAAAAAAGAAAGAAGACTGAAATAAGCAGGAAGACAAAGAGGGGAAGGCCTAGAAATACCAGGAGAAGAAAGCTGGAGACTGATATTAAAAGTATAGGCAAGACATGGAAAGAATTGAAAGGGATGACAAGAGAGAGGAAGGACTTAAAGACGTTTGAAGATCTGTGCTCAATTTGGGAGTTGAAAGGTGAAGAAGAAGGATGGGTACATCTAGGACTACATGAACAAAAGAAAATGACAACAGATGAAAAGACAGAATGTTGCAGGGTGTCTCTCTATGCTTAAGCAGATATCACTTATGTAAATAGTTAGTTTAGATATAGAACATTGATATCACCACATCATTTATACAGATTGTCATTCTGCAACTTAGGACACAATCACTCTGCAGCCACATGTATACAAAATTCAAGATTGGCAATTCACATGCACATCAGACCGCAGAGCACATACTTCAAGATTGCCCCGAATATGATATACTGAGGCAAACTCACTGGCCTAACAAAACAACACTGGACAGAAAACTACACGGCCCTCTGTGTGAGCTACAAAAGACTGAAGTTTATACAAGAGACAACATTGAATGTATAGAAAATATTTCAAGCGAACAAAAGGAATGATTTATACAGATATTGGCAGACTGGTACAAGTTGTCAACAAGAATGTACATGTATTCTCAAGTGCTACCTACCATCTTAATTAATATCTTACAAACACAAGCAGCAGCCACTGTTTACATAGTATGGGAAGCATTGTTACCCATGAGTTTGATAAAAGTGTCATTTGAACATTTCCTCTGCAAATATCACTAACTTTAAGATAAAAATGTTGCGGCGGCCATGAATGTAATATATTTATCCTGCCAGTGCTGGATTCAAATAACAAATGTACAGGGTTTCAAATCTCAACACAGTCAACCCAATAGAGATCTAAGTTTACGGTAAACTGTCAACAGAACCACGGTGTAAGTGCTTGGTTGCAAGTGGCTGACCACCTATTGGGTACTTAGGAGCACAGAGACATGGAACCAGTTTATAGCTACCACACAATTCTGTGCAGACAAAGTAGTCAGTTTTGTCATGTTGATCAATTCCATCAGTATATTACTAGTTAAATTATGCAGTCAAAGCATCTTGTATCTATTGGGACCAGTGTATGTTGTTCAGATCTGAGTTACTTTGTGGGCCCATGTGTAGTTATTGGGACCAGGATAGGTACTGAGACCAGGGTCAGAGTTGTGATATGAAGTTTGATCAGGTTGTTCAACATATAGAAAATATTGAAGATTATTCTAATAATATGTGCATGTTGTTGCATGGGAATAAGAAGGCACTTGATCTGATCTAGACTAGAAATGTTGGGGGATCTATTACAGTCCACATTTGATGGAGAGATGTTAATTGGTCTCAAAGATCAGTAATATAAACAATTGGTGACTATAACTTTCCCAAACATTATATTTCTGTTTGCATGGCCATTTGAGTTGTTCGTATGTGTCGATTCCTCCCGCCAATAATGGCTGACACATTCCGTTTCTGAGGACATCTTTTTTTGAGGTTGTTCTCTAGACAGTTGCAGTCCCTGCTGACGAGATCTGTCTTCCCGGGTTTGTCTGGAGTCGTCCTACTCTAGATGACTTCAGCCTTCTGTTGCCGGGCTCACCAACCCAGGCTTTTTGCAGGGTGTGCTTCCTGGACACTGTAGTTTAATCCCTTATGCTTAAGGGAAAGTGTCATAGAAGTAGAAGACAAGACAAGAAAAGGATGTCCTCCTCAAGAGAGAGAGAGAGGACAAGTGCTATTTGTCCCATAGCTGGGGATGGGTTGGTTGCAGCCAGAGCATTTACCACTCGCCGGTGGGTTCTGCACTGTCACCTTATGAGGCCCCATCCTGCTCCCCGCCTTTTGGTCTGGCCTTTCACCTTCAGTCTGTTCGGCTTGATTAGACCTGCCAGGAGTTAGACTCCCGACATAGCCTGAAGGATCCTAAAGGCACACAAACCCTCCAACCACGATAAGGTAGGCTAATATGGAGGGATATTTCTGTTTGACTTGTTTCAATGATTCTATTATTAATGGTTCTTCCATTCAGTACAAATTGATTATGATGTATGACACTTGTATGCTATGTACATACATCATAAAAATTGTGGCATCTCCTTTACAGAACGTAGCCATCAATCACATTAGATGAGTTGTTGATTTTCTAGGCACCACTTATACGTTCAGTAGTGTGTCAATGTTTTCTGAATGGCGAGGTCTATGTTTACTTTTCGTTAAAATTTCACCCGAATAAATTTACTTCCAAACTGCCGACAGCGGAGTTTGAACCAGGTACACCTGGTTTGTGATCGAGTTCACTGCTGATTAAGCTAACGACACCCATGTACATCATATAGAGAATCTAATCTGAATTATAAAGTGATTATAATACCTGTATAAAGTTCTCTTTCACGTTCAACCCTTGCCTTGGAATAGGTTTTTGTTTTGACACCTGGTATTTTCCGTAAAGCCTAGCAAGTATACACAAAGTATCAATATTAAAATATTGAGATATACATGAGACATACAATATCAGAATATACTATTACAAACAGATACTATATTGAGATATACATGAGATATACAACATCAGAATTTACTATTGCAAACAGATACTATATTGAGATATACATGAGATATACAACATCAGAATATACTATTGCAAACCTATATTGAGATATACATGAGACACACAACATCAGAATATACTATTACAAACAGATACTATATTGAGATATACATGAGACACACAACATCAGAATATACTATTGCAAACCTATATTGAGATATACATGAGATATACAACATCAGAATATACTATTGCAAACAGATACTATATTGAGATATACAAGAGATATACAACATCAGAATATACTATTGCAAACCCTACTGTATGTGAGATATACAAAATTTAATCTTACTTTTATTTTTTAGTAAAATGGTTTATAGTAGGGACAAAATATATCAATCTTAAAACACACAATTGTGTGTTGCCAGGGTATGTAAGGGAAGCAAAGGTAAGTGACACTGCAACATACAAGGATTGTTGTAAGAGGTTACTATGGTAGGGTTTGGATATGCCGGTAGAAAAACTTTAGCTATAAAATCCAACCAACCATCAACAAAGGTCAAATACAAGGAAAATAATAACTATGCCAATCAAGAGAAAAGGAAGCTCTTCTAGAAGAGGTATGATGCGATACAGAGAAGGCTGCACCTAAGATTATTTTCCTTCTACCTAGGAAAAATTCAAGACTTGGCACCTGAAAAATTAGAACTACATGGAAGGAGTTTCAAGAGATAAGCTTTTTTTCTTCTTTTGTCCGCTTTCAACTCAGACGAAGTTTCATCTCTGAAACTGATTTTTTACGTGAAAATCTGTTTTTCCAATTTCTTACAATGGCAGCAACTGACATTGTAAATTACTTACACTGGCAGCCGTGTGCCCCAATGTACTCAGTAATAGTATTCCCTCGCCATACAGGCAGATTTTCTCCGACTTCAGAGGTACTCATGTTATCGTCCTGAGTAAGACCAGGGGACTCGAACAAATGCCGGACAGTAGGTTCGAACCCGAGCTATGAGGCGTCTCACAGCTAGCAGGCCGAGCTACTATCAACTACTCTAGGCAGTCCCCCAAGAGATAGCTAAAGATAGAAAGACTTGGTAGAGTGCCATGTCCCAGCTGGGATTAAAAGGTACAAAAGAGAAAGAGAGAGAAATATCTACTAACAAATTTAATGTAGAACAATTTCTTTTTTGAACGCTCCATATCGATCACTTGTTAACCATATATATGATTTGTATGTGATCTGAGCCTATGAGTGATTGTACGCAGTGGCAGTTGTGCGTCCACAACTAGGCCAGCACATCCGATTTCTGTGATGTTTTTATTTACTAGGTAGCTTCCTAGTCCTACATCAGTCGCCTTACGACATGTCTTGTAGGTTGCAGTGGTACTATTCTTTGCTTCCTTGTCGCCCGGCATCACATGGGTGGAACAATTTCTAAATCTGAACATTTTGTCATTTGTATAACTTATTCTACCCTTATTTATTTCAACTGTTCAATAACTAAATCACAAAATAGGTCTGGCAGTCTTAATGCTCTGTAACATTTAATTATAATAGCAATTAGACTTGAAGCACGCCGAGTGGTTACAGGGGTCCAGATTGGGGGTGTAAAGAATAGAACCACTGTTACCAGCCACACATGTCGTGAGAGGCGACTAAGGAGGTTTGGCTGAAATCGGATGCACATGTCCTAAACGTATAGGAGTCTATGAGTTTAGGGGCCTACCAAACCAATGTGCAATGTATACACGTTCTTGGCGAAGATCAAACATATCACAAAGAGTGATTAAAATTGGTGTAAAGAGTGAAGCAAAGAAGAAGACTTGAAGCATTAAATTTTCAATTTGTCTTAGAATGTTCTGGATGAAAATGTGTTAGCAGATCTGATATACAATTGTGCTCTTGTGCTGCATCAAATAGAAGGGATTTAGCTTAAGGATATATTCATTTCATACTATATCCACTAACAGATTAGATACACACTCCCAATAGTAAATAAACTGGTATGTACAATTCTTTCAATACAAAAATAAAGTTCACATGTTGAATAATCTAGCTAAACTACTGCTACAGTACGAATGACAATATTTTGTCAGTGTCTTGGTTATATCTATGGCATCACTGCCTCTGTCTCTCTCGAAGAATGGAATTAAATCTAGGAATGTGTGCTCAATTCTCACAGCACACAAATTAAGTCCTGTAATATTTTTAATTCTGTAAGCTCTATGCTAAATTTCTCATGTTTATTAATAACAAAAAAAAGTTATTTAAACAATGTAATCAACGTTGCTATTAGTTAAACAATACGACCAACGTTGTCTTTGAAATTGTATACAATCTGCAAAATAGTTGATATTTTAATGTGTTAAAATACTCAATATTTACTATTATTTTTTTTTATTTTGAGAGTTTCACCTGGGCATATGTATGTATGTACTATCTCTTCTAATATCATCATTTCTCTTACTGTTTCACCTAATATCCATTTTGTTGGTCTCATCTAATATCATTATTTCTCAATTATCTTTCCTTTTATCATTTCTCATTCTCGCCTAATATCATTTCTCTTTTTTATCGCTCCTAATATCATCATTTTTAAAATCATTTCTCATTATGTCCTGACAAACAGATATGATGTATTATACAATCATATGGCAGGAATATGTTATATTTTTTAAATGGTCTATCATAAAGTTGATGAATGAAGAACTGGATATGAAATGACAAGGTACACTCCTACTTACGCCTGGGTTCTCTTGAACTGTCACAGGTACCCACTTGAGGACAGTCACAGAAGTATCCCCTATAGTCACCCATTTCTTTTCCCTGTCAAGACGGGTTTCAAATGACAAGATATATGGTCAAGTAAACATCACAATGATGTGTTTATGAATACAACTAACTTCACAAGACACCTTAGGTACACATATGTGCTCAGTCTTCCCCAGCAGATGGGGTTGAAGGATGTTATTGTGTCTCGCTGGTTACACACACGATCTCGCATCTAGTTCCATAAGCAGTCATTGTCAATCTCTACATATTGTCAAACAATTATATTTATCTATCTTCTTGGTTGCAACTGCCAATACAACAATAATTATGTATACGAAATGTTGCCCTCCTGCTTGGTATTTGAGAAAAATGTCAACTTGAGTAAAAATCAATGATGTTTTTGATTATTTTTTAAAGAAATTTGTAACTTGCAGTTGTAATTTAAAAAACAAAAACATTTGAACTGAAACTTATTAACTGATTCAGTACCAGGTTTTTCACCTCTGACGGAATTATTTTTTTAGCTTAAAATATTGCACACATACTTTAGTTAAATTAAAATATTGTTTCTAAATATGATTTAAAGTTGAACTTATTATATATCAAATTAAAGATAAATGATTGTACTTTCATAAAATATTTATTGTATGCGAAAATATAATGTTGTGTTGACTGTGCATGACAAATATTAGCATGTAATAAAAAATTAATTGAAATTGTGAGAACAAAATCCAACTTACCAAGGGCCTTGAGGAACAATATGGTGAATAAGTCAGTGTAACTGCTCTCTTTATATAAGTAATCCATTTATGAATACACAAAAATTAAGAAAATATTGATGGAATATATGGTTTACTAACTGTTATGAAATTAGCAACACGACCATCTTTGAAGAAATTTCCATTAAAAATTGTCAAATTGAAGATTTCACATACTAAACATTCATGTTTCATAATATATAATCACATACAGTGGAAATTATAGCAATATTTACAGGAATAAAGAACTAAAGTATATGAATAATAGTCCTAACATAGCAACTATATAACTTCTCTCCAAGTAGACTGTGTAGGTTCTGTCTGAATCCTTCTTCTTTTTGTTGCAATCCTACTGGAACCTGACTGGGGCAACGCCCTCTCGCACTGGTTGGGAAACACTACTAGTATTATTTAAATTATTAATAATCGACGTATTTAAATCACAAACTTCTGTGTCATCAGAAGCTTCACTATCAGTATCTACATCTTCATGCAACCAATCTCGCTTCTGCAGCTGTAAAACGTGCAGAACGAGCTGATAACAAACAATTTCTAGACTCTGAATTGTTAGACATTATTTTTAATCACAGGGTAACTTGAAAACGAAAATTAAACTTGGTTTCACTTCTGATTCTAGTCAAAACCACGATGTTGTGATTTGGTTATCGTTAGTACTTCCTTTCTACTTAGTTTTCGGTTGATATAAAACTACAATCGGAGTGAAAATTAATAAAACTCAACGCAATAGTAGCCGTCTTTTAAAAGACGCTTGGGACACGCAGATAAGAAATATGTGCACTACAGTGTTCCACGGGACCGAATCAGTTAAAACACAAAATCCACTAAACTTTCATGCTTCACACCTCACAGGTTGAGAACCACTGCCCTATAAGATATCATGGACCAAGCTAGACAGAGATATTTGATGGTTGCCTACAAAACGTGCATAACGCCGACTGCTTAGTCAGCCAAGGAAAAGATGACTGCTGTTTTAAGACCCAAGAGTGTTCAACTAACTTAATGTAGATAATTAAGCAAACTAATACTGCAGATGTATCAAACCCACTCTTATTTCTCTTTGTATAACTGGATGCAGTAACATACCTAGATGTGACAACTTGCGTGACTGCAGCAACAAATGTAAATGAGAGGAAAAAGGATATGGGTTTGACTTTTTGTGTTATTTGTGTCCTCTGAATAAGTCTCATATACAAGCCCTGTATTAATTAGGGTATATATGCTCCTAGCTAGCACAACGAATTCATGCTCTACTGCAAAAATCACAAACAGACCACAAAGAGTGCTTTAACAAGTGGTTGATGTAGGGTAAATTGGCACATCTTTGTAATTTAACATTTACAAATTTCCTACTAAAAAATTAACAATCGTTTTAGATCTATCTTAGAGAAAACTCAATTGCCTATAAAATGGTATATTACTCATCTGTTAATAATTAACACTTTCGCTGCTACATACTTTCCAAAGACGGAGTTAAAAATAGCTACTCTTTGTTTCTAGGTCACAAACGTGAATGTATGCCTAAGCAGTGACAGTAGAAATGTATAACGTGTTAACACATCTTTAGCCCAGAGATAATAACAGACGTGTGAATGCGTCTTTAGCAGTGAATGGGAAAAATGTCTATATGCGTCCTTAGCAACTAAAGGGTTAAGAAAACTCCAGCTAAATTTGTACATACATCTGCAAATTGGAAAATGGAACCTAAATTTTATTCAGCCACAACCTGTTTTTCAATCCAGTAGAGAATCAGTAAATCGCCATGTTTGCTGGTCTTAGTATATCCGCTTGAGTTCTGAGAGCTCTCAACTTTTTAGCCTAAGAAGCACTGATCAATTCATCTTGGATGTTGAAGTAAAACTGGTGGCTAATTTCTAGCCAATACTAATATTTGAGACTGAATAAATCTAAAAAGAAGTATTGATCAATTCATCTTGGATGTTGAAGTAAAACTGGTGGCTAATTTCTAGCCAATACTAATATTTGAGACTGAATAAATCTAAAAAGAAGCATTGATCAATTCTCCTTGGATGTTAAAGTAAAACTGGTGGCTAATTTCTAGCCAATACTAATATTTGAGACAATAAATCTAAAGTTGATCAACCAGCAGAAAGTGACTGACTCAAGCGTGGTTTCCGAGGCAATGAAGGATAAAACTACTGTCTCTTCTTGCATGTTACTGCAACTAACAGTGATTGTATCTGCCTTATGTGCCCTTCCATGTTACGAGGGTTGACACAAGAATAGGGTTGCATTGAGTGAGCTGACATTGATTCTATCTATTTTTGTAATGAGAAAAAAAACTGGCCAAACATCTTGATTTGTGTCAAAACATAATAAAATACCAGATTTGGATGCAGAGTACAGGACACTGATATTGTCCATAACTTATTAGATATGGCAATTACTGTCTAACATAAAGTTAATATAAAAATATAACACCATCATATCTGTCCCATTCAATATATTGCAATTATGTGTTATATTAGCAATGATATCAGTTACATAAATATGGCAATTATGTGTTATATTAGAAATGATATCAGTTACATAAATATGCAATTATGTGTTATATTAGCAATGATATCAGTTACATAAATATGGCAATTATGTGTTATATTAGAAATGATATCAGTTACATAAATATGGCAATTATGTGTTATATTAGAAATGATATCAGTTCATAGATATGGCAATTATGTGTTATATTACTAATGATATCAGTTACATAAATATGGCAACTATGTGTTATATTAGCAATGATATCTGTTATATAAATATTGCAATTATGTGTTATATTAGCAATGATATCAGTTACATAAATATGGCAATGTGTTATATTAGCAATGATATCTGTTACATAAATATTGCAATTATGTGTTATATTAGCAATGATATCAGTTACAATAAATATGAAGCAACTATGTTATAAAATGCTAATATATAGTTACATAAATATGGCAATTATGTGTTATATTAGCAATGATGTCAGTTGCATATGGCAATTTTGTGTTATATTACAATATATCGATTATCAGTTGCATAAATATGGCAATTATGTGTTATATTAGCAATTATATTATATCAGTTACATAAATATGGCAATGTGTTGCATTAGCAATGATATCAGTTACAAAAATATTGCAATTATGTGTTATATTAGCAATATCAGTTATATAAATATGGTAATTATGAAGATTTTTTTAATCATCACTATATCAGTAGTATAGTATGACAATTATATATTATGTGACAGTGTCACTTATGTCAATGTCATAATGAATGTGACTGACAAGTACATATATAATATTATCTAGAGCACATGACTTAAATTTGTGTGTCCAAGAGAAATCACATAAATCTCAAACAAACACTCAGTGCCACCAAAAACTAACTGTTTAAATTCAGAACCATTCTATCTTACAAGTTACAGCACCAGGTTACAATCATTCAGTGATTCACAATGTAAATTATTTTGTAAATTATTAAATTGGGGGATGATGGTATGAAGGTTTGCCCAATCATGTTAAATTCAATGGTGATGTCCAATGACTTAAGATTAATAAATTGAACATTACAATCATGATGGCCTGACAATTGTATGCAAAATAAAAAAATTCAGTGACCACAGTTAAAAATAATACTTAATTGTGCAATAACTTCTGATAGCTACAGGCTACAGCGCTCAAGTAGTTTTAAAACTACTGAATGTAAATTCAATCACATCAAGTAAGATTAGAGATACTTATATAGTTAAAGTTATACATATACTTATACTACAGCAAGTTACAACACTCATATTGTCATAGAACAGGCTCTCAGCTGTAGCATCAGTTTTAGTTTAGCGGCAAACCACGAACAAATCAGTGACAATGATAGATTAGATATAATTAATAAATTAATGTTAATTTGATTCTATTAAATGTAGAATTATTTCTTGACTAGATACACGCGACAAGAAGACCAAATTCTTTTTTATCATTTTCCAGTTCAGTATCATATGGCAAATCAAGATTTAAATGTGATAGAACACTAATACTATGATATTCTTGCAAAAATGGAGGTATGTTAGTAATGTTACTCTTCTATAACCGACACATGATATCCGAACTTGTTTGACCTCAGCTGCTACGAGCTAAGTAATTAATATGTCCCAGTCCGTAAGGCAAGGCCGTAGACTAAGTAACCTCAATGTAAACATTAGCACGTGGTATTATGAAACACTTACCTGTTGGGATGAAAACACACGCAGTGTAATCAATGAAATAACTATAGAGGGGGAAAAATCCTATGAAAACAATGGAAGGACGTCACCGCTAACAACAAAGAGACCCGAACTACCATCTTACCATTTTCTGACTCTATCGATCGCATTTATCACACGTTTGATATCCTCCTTGGCCCGGCTGCGGGTTTCTGCTCTCCCTGACCGAGACAGCATGGGGGGAAAAGTGGATTTTTCTAATCGTAATGAACATACAGTGGTGCCTTGCAGAATTCTATGTGCAGACGCTCAACAGATCTCAACAGGGATAAAAATAGATTTTTAGCCGGATTATGGCTCGGCAGATGCCCGGATGAGTCATATAGTCACAGTTCTGGTTTGACGAGGAGGGTCACATGGTCTGTGGTTGTGAAGCCACACATCGCGCGCAACGAGAGAGTGGAGAGGGTTTGTATGTGCGAGAGCTTCTAGATTGTTTATTTGCTATCCCTTCCCCCACTCCCCTAGGGAGTAGACATTGGCACTTATTTTTCTCTTCACTCTGCATTGGGTGTTTTATTTTACTGGCAGCAAGTTTGAACGGGGTAGTTTTCCATATCCTGCTTGGCAAACTTAGGCTAAAGGCGCAGTCATTCTACTCTATAGGGGACATTACCGAATTTCATTCTCAACCTTGAAAACATGCTGAAGATTAAAGGGTTGATTCCCTTCTCGTAGATTTCTTTTGTCGTTACACCGCTACCCGTTTATTGCCCAGTGTCGCGGTTTTCTATTTTTGTCTTTCGCTGTTCTGGTGGATTGTTAGTTTTGCTCTTTGACAGAATTCTGCTATGCCATCTAACCATCTTTTCGTGGTCTTCCTCGCGCCTTCTTTCTGATGTTCTGTTGTAGAAGACTGTTTTTTTTCCGCTTTCAACTCAGACGAAGTTTCATCTCTGAAACTGATTTTTGCGTGAAAATCCGTTTTTCCAATTTCTTACAATGGCAGCAGCGTGCATATTGTAAATTACTTTACACTGTGCAGCCGTGTGCTCAATGTACTCGTAATTAGTATTCCCTCGCCATACAGGCAGATTTTCTCCGACTTCAGAAGTACTCACGTTATCGTCCTGAGTAAGACCAGGGACTCGAACAAATGCCGGACATTAGGTTCGAACTCGAGCTATGAGTCGTCTCACAGCTAGCAGCCGAGCTACTATCAACTACTCTAGGCAGTCCCCCGTAGAAGACTGTATACTGTGGAGTTTGGATGCATTCTTATTAAGTGGCCAAACCACTTCATTCTTTGTTTCTCAATGTAACTCAAGCAAGGTTCTGTGCCAACTTTCTTTCTTATGCTGATGTTGGTGACTCTTTTCTGGTGTTGTTGGTAACTTTTCGCAGGCAGCGTATTTCACATGTAGTTATTTTTTTTACCGCCTTGCTCATTGTCCATGTTTGGTTCTGGTAACACAAAGTAGGTATAACAATGCTGTTGATCATCTGTTGCTTATCTGTCAGCGACATTTTAGGGTGCCTTAACAATGGGGCTAGCTGGTAGGTTACAGCATTTGCTTTTGCACTCTAGCCTCTATCTCTTTATCTAGTCTTCCGTCTTCTGTGAATATGTTTCCTAAGTATTTGAATTCTTTCACTTGGTTTATTGTAGTGTCATTGACATGGATGTCTAGATTATTATGTTTTCTTCCCATATTCATTATTTCTGTTTTAGTGTTGTTGATTTTCATGTCATGAGTTTTACAATTTTGGTCAGGGCGTCAATTGTTGTAGATCTTGTTCATTTTGGTGTATCAGGCACTGATCATCTGCAAAAAGCAGTTCATTTATTTCATAATTATCTGACTGAGTTATTTTATCCATATATGCAATAAAGAGTAGTGGTGAGAGAGGACACAACCTTGTCTGACACCTGATGTAATGGAGAACCAGTCGGTCATTCCTTCTGTTGTTCTTACTGTACTCTGGCTATCTTGATATAAGTCCATGATATTACCTAATAGTTGTCCCTGGACGCCATATTCTTCAAGAATCTTCCATAATTTGCATCTGTTTACTCTATCAAATGCCTTTTCTTGCTCTATAAATATAAGCTGTTTACTATGATTGTATTAAATCTTGTAGACTGATATGGGTTTTTAAGTACCTTTACCACGACGGAATGCATGCAGATCTTAGCCTCGTTAGCCATACCAGTATGTACAGAATGGTAACCTTCACACTGTTCTTAGCAGCCATTGTTTACACTTGGTTACCATGTTCAACTAAATCATAACTAGAAATCTTACAATATATATATAATAATTATACACATTATATATCAGGCAATAAGAAATCAATAGACTGTGGGATCTCTTTCTCTATACTGTGCCTTTTTAAACCTTGGTCGGGGCATAGGCGCTCAACCAAGGCGTCATGTCTTTAGCTATATCTTGCAGTTCTTTCAATGCCTTCCGTGTTAGAAGAGACTCCATCGCTCTTGGTTGACATATCTTATTTTACTTGTTCCTGGTTGGTTAGATTTTGCAGCTTAAGTTTTCTGCCGTAGCCAGCATCAACCTAACCATATTCGTCTCTTACATCATTCCTTGTAGGTCGCAGTTTTACTATTCTTTTCTTATCGTAGGGCTCTGGCGACAAATAGGCATGTTCCTCCTTAGTCGTTTCTTACATGTATGGTAGGATACAGTATTACCATTCTTTGCTGTGCCGATAACAAACTGCGAGACTATGGGTTATAGATCTGAGTTAGATTATCAAAAGTTGATTGACTATTCCATTTTTTCAAAACTTTGTCATTTTCATCTTCTGCTTCTTGGAACGTTCCATATCAACCACTTGTTAAATTACTCTTTGTGATTTGTATGTGATCTGATCCTAAGAGCAATTTATGTTGTGCCAGATGTGTGCCTACAATCCATAGGCCAGCACATCCGATTTCTGCTACGCTTTTTATTTGCAAGGTTGCTTCCTAGGCCCCTACCTCAGTCGCATCTTACGACATGCCTTGTAGGTTGCACTGCTACTATTCTTTGATTCCCTTGTGAGCCCGACAATCATCATTGCACTTCGGTGAGTAACCATGTGTGCTCCTATATCTTTCTTAAAACAGGAATATCCCCTTTTAGCTGCAGTGCACGAACTCTGGAGCACCGGCAGGGTCCCAGTGTAATTTTTAAGATGGTTAAGATATTTTTGAAGGAATTTTATTTTTAAACGTTTCTAATGAATTTTGTCCAGGCATAGGCTTTCCAGCCTGCTCTTCTTGATTTTGAACTGCCAATGGTTCTGCCAGTGGCGGCTCATGGTCATTATTCTTGGTGGGGCCCGACAAAACTTTGAAAATCATGGTTTTGGAGCATTTACTATTATTTGTATATTCCAGGAAGTTATTCCATCTTTCCGCCCAAGTGGTTACCGGGACCCAAATTTGGGGTGTAAAGAATAGAACCACTGTTACCTGCCACGCATGTCGTAAGAGACAACTAAGGAGGTTTGGCTGAAATCGGATGCACATGTCCTAAACATGTAGAAGTCGTATGTGTTTAGGGGCCTACCAAACCAATGTGCAACGTATACATGTTCTTGGCAAAGATCAAACATATCGCAAAGAGTGATTAAAATTGGTCGTAAAGAACGAACGCAAAGAAGAAGAAGATTCCATCTTTCGAGAAATGAACAAATGCTTCTGTTCTGCAACAGCTTGAGATTAAATAGAGTTGGCTATTAAATAACATAAAATCAAGAACAATTAAATATTTCGGACACAACAAACGACATGAGCGCCTAGAGAAGATTTTAATAAACAAAATTAGCTGGAACGGGAATTATCATCCTTCAAGGCATGAGTCACCCACATGACAAACCATGAACTTACGAGTGAGACCACGCGACTATATACATATTAGGTGATTTTTTAATGTATAATCTGCTAGGTAAACTTGTGAACTGTACGAGATCTCTCCGATCGTTCTTTTCGCCATTTTGATCATTCTTATTTGATATATAACAACCTTTGCCAAGAACGTTTATACGCCACATCATTCAGCGCCATTTGGAGTTTATCCTTCGGTGACGTGTCCGGTTTCAGCCAGTGTTTCAACTGGGTTTGCTCTCGTCAGCTTGGCTGTCCCCAGACGACCTGCAAGGTAGCAGGTTGCTATTTTCTTTTAGGGTAGCAACCCTTAGACGACCTACCCTCCCGGGTTGCTGAGCATTATCTACCCAGGTTACTGGTCTTTATTTGAACTACTTGGTTTGCCTGCCGTCCAGTTTTGTGTACAGTTTACTCCGCTAGCCTTTGATTGTCCCCAATCTAACTACAAGGCAGTAGTAGTTCCCTGCGAGCGGAAACACGCACTGGATTCATTCCGCTGTTGGGCTTTCCAGATTTTCTGCACATTTGGGTGGTCCGCTCACCCCTACGCTTGCCATGTACATAAATCTAATCAATATCATGTTAACATTTAAAAAAAATTTTAATATGGAACAAATAATTTATAAAATAATTACACGTTACTCATTATTATTGGTGGGGCTGGCCCTTAATGATAGTGGGGCCTCTGGGTTCTGCTATGTGCTCAAATTGAACACGAGACATAGAAAAACAAAAGCATGACCATGTAGATCCAACTGTTTAACCACTATGCCACAGAGACTCCTTACACATACCCACACACACATATCAACACAAACATACAAAAGACTTTGAAAGGGGAAAAAAGTTATGTATCTTTATTAGTTATCTGCATCCAAATAGAAAAAATCAGCCAATCACTGGTTCTATCCTAGTTATGCCAGATTTCACAACAAAGCAAAGTTAAAATAACAGTGATCAAAGAGTAGAAAAATATGTTGTTATATGTACACAATAAATTATGTGGAATATGTTCTGTTTTGTATGTGAATTAACTCACTGTGAGCACGTAGGTAAAACAAAATGTGAGAAAAACAAACAGCAAGTTATAAAACAATGACAAGTTTGATGTGTTATGTAACAGATGATTGTTTGCTGTACACTTCCCCACCCCCAAAATATGTACAAAATAATTTTGCAAGCAAATGCAACAAATTTATGTAGGATTATGCAACAATGTTATAGTTGTATCGCTTCAGCAGAAGGGAGAAAACAAATAAATTGAGGATTATGTAACAATTTTATAGTTGTACCGCTCTCGCATAAGGGGGCAAACAAATAAATTGAGGATTATGCAACAATTGTGTAGTTATATCACTTCGGCAGAAGGCGGCAAACATATAAATTGAGAATTATGCAACAATTTTATAGTTGTATTGCTCTCGCCTAAGGGGGAAAACAAATAAATTGAGGATTATGCAACAATTTTATAGCTGTATCGCTTTAGCAGTAGGAGACAAGCCATATATTTAACAAGTAGTTTTGCTGTATTCGTCAGAAACATGGAAAACAACTAGAACAATAATGCATAAACTGCAAAATTTCATCAACTGGTGTCTGCGCAGAGTAGATGGACTGAGATGGTATGATAAGCTTCACAGATGGAGAGCTTATGGAGAGAATGAGACAGATCCCAGTAAACCAAGAGGTGAAGGGAAGATGATGACACTGAATAGGACACACCCTAAGAAAATCAGAGGGGAAAAAACAAGATGGGTCCTTTCCTGAAAGTCGCAGGAAAAGAGATTGAGAGAAAACTTAGAAATACATTTGGTGATTACAAGAAGTGATTTGGAGACAAGAGATTAATGTTATAATGAAGAGCTCAAAGAAGCTGCAAGAGACAGCTAAAGATAGGAAGAGTTGGTTGAGGGTCTATGCTGCAATCGGGGTTTAAGATACATAAGGCAGAGGAAGAGAAAGATGGCTTTAATTTTTTTTTAAATGTGTTGATCCACTTCAGTAATCATTTCAAAATGAGAATTTCACTCGATCGACATTAAGCAAATGTATGTATGCTGGCTACATCTTCCAATGCAGTAGCCAACTCAAGTGTTCCTACCAGGTGTTGGTAGCTCAGTTCACTCGATCGACATTAAGCAAATGTATGTATGCTGGCTACATCTTCCAATGCAGTAGCCAACTCAAGTGTTCCTACCAGGTGTTGCTATCTCCTTTCTCTATCCTGCTAACAGTATCTATATGCTTGTCCATGTTTATCTCCCTTTATTTCAACCAGCATGTTCAATGTATCTGATTCAACAATTTCACCCATGTTTGTAGCAGAGGACATTTATGATACACTCTTTATCTCCTCCTATACTGTTCTCCACCAGGATGTTTTTCTTTACTTTCCCTTCAGAGTTCACTGCATGGCAGTTCCTTGAGGTATATGGAGGGTATATTGAAGTTAGTTACCATACATTACACTAAGATCAGGAGTCAACCAGTACATTGAAGTTAACTACCATACATTACGTTAAGATCAGGAGTTAACGACTACATTGAAGTTAGCCACCATACATTACACTTAGATCAGGAGTCAACAACTACATTGAAGTTAATCCACTATCAGTCACATTGAGTTGTTACATACATACAAGATCAGGAGTCAACAACTACATTGAAGTTAGTTACCATACATTACACTAAGATCAGGAGTCAACAGCTACATTGAAGTTAGCCACCATACATTACACTAAGATCAGGAGTCAACAACTACATTGAAGTTAGTTACCATACAGCGCCCGAGTGGTTACCGGGCCCAAATTTGGGGTGTAAAGAATAGAACCACTGTTACCTGCCACCATGTCGTAAGAGGCGACTAAGGAGGTTTGGCTGAAATCGGATGCACTTGTCCTAAACGTGTAGAAGTCTATGCGTTTAGGGGCCTACCAAACCAATGTGCAACGTATACACGTTCTTGGCAAAGATCAAACATATCACAAAGAGTGATTAAAATTGGTCAAAGAGCACAAGAAGAAGAGTTACCATACATTACGCTAAGGTCAGGAGTCAACAACTACATTGAAGTTAGTTACCATACATTACACTAAGATCAGGAGTCAACAACTACATTGAAGTTAGTTACCATACATTACGCTAAGATCAGGAGTCAACACTACATTGAAGTTAGCACCATACATTACACTAAGATCAGGAGTCAACAACATTAGCAATTGAAGGTTAGTATACCATACATTATGCTAAGATCAGGAGTCAACAACTACATTGAAGTTAGTTACCATACATTACCTAAGATCAGGAGTCAACAGCTACATTGAAGTTAGTACCATACATTACACTAAGATCAGAGTCAACAACTACATTGAGAGTTACATACATTACACTAAGATCAGGAGTCAACAACTACATTGAAGTTAGTTACCATACATTACACTGGGGTGCGCATGAGATCAATAGATTTGCTAATTTCTGTAACAAAGTGAATTGTGACAGGCCATCTATCTTGTAAGAATGACATATTACTGGAATGAGGAAGAGCCCCTTGCTAGGCCCCAAAAAACTATTGGGGGCACCTAAGATACTTGACCGCATACAAATATTCCTTCCAGAAACAAAAAGGAAGTATCAAATTTTGTTCTAACAGTTTTATACATCAAGACAAAAATATTGGTTCAAATAATATACACAAATCAAATATTGAATTGCTTTCAATGAATGGATACATTTGTCCACAAAATGACTTTCAAGTATTGAGAAAGTAATATGTGGTGTCAGCAAAACAGAACATCATTTAGTATTCTCATCAAGTCATACTATCACCAAATTGACTCAGTGATAGATGAAATATGGAGGAGGGGAGGGGGCACGCTAGAGTTAGATAAACAAATCACGACTTGTCCAGCGTGAGATACATTCTTTGCTGTGTTAACACATGTGCTATATATGATTCTATATAGAGATAATACGTAGTTTGTCACATGTGCTATACTTGATTCTATATAGAGACTAGTCTGTTCCATGTGCTTTACTTTACTCTATATAGAGGTACTAGCCTGTCCCATGTGCTATACTTGTCTGAGATACTAGCCTGCCCCATATGCTATACTTATCTGAGATACTAGCCTGCCCCATTTGCAATACTTGTCTGAGATACTAGCCTGTCACATGAAGCAACATTTCAATCAACAATTTATTATGTACATTGTATAATGTCATGTCGCAGATATAATTATACAAATATTGGTCAAATGTATCGTTGCAATACAACCAACCGGTTAATTATACAAATATTGGCAACATGTATCATTATGATACAACCGACCGGTTATCTATAAAAATCTTGGCAACATTTACCATTGTGATATAACCGACCGGTTATCAATAAAAATCTTGGTAACATGTACCATTATGATACAACCAACCGGTTAATTATACAATTCTTGGCAACATGTACCATTATGCTACAACCTACCGGTTAATTATACAAATCTTGGTAACATGTACCATTATGTTACAACCAACCGGTTAATGAAGCTACTATCTCTGATATAAACTATTCAGTACTATCATGCAACTTGGCCACTAGGATCGGAAGAATCATGCAACTTGGCCACTAGGAGATGTAGATACACATCTCATAATGCAGAAATAATTAAAACAAAACTTATCAACATGTGTCGTCACTATGAGATAACCGAGAGGTGAACCAACTTCTTGTCAACATGTGTTGTCACTGAGATAACTGAGAGGTGAACCAACTTCTTGTCATGGTTAGTCGTTGCTTAACTGTTGCGATGATACTTCTCACTAGATCTAGGTTAAGTAAAAAAACTTGAGACTGGGGGTGGATCATCTATTGGATCTAGTTCGGATGGTGAGGGAGAGACGCCATCTTCATACCCGCCAGCTACAGTGAACGGAGAGATTCCTGATGAGGGTTGCCTGTCATCGTTATCAGCTGAAGACAGGAAGTCCATTTCTTCATTGTCTGCTGGCGATGCCTGAAAGTAAGGACATGACAGTCTTCAATAAATTGTAATCAAGAATTATATTGACATGGAAATAGACTGATTCAACCATCGCTTAATCAACTATGAAAACTGTGACAGAACTTTGTCTTTGTATGCTCTACATCGATCACTTGTTCACCACTCTGTGATTTGTATGTCATCCAAGCCTAAGAGTGATTCTACGTTGAGCCAGTTATGTGCCTCTAAGTAGGCCATCACATCCAATTTCTGTCACGCTTTTATTTACTAGGTAGTTTCCAGGCCCCTATCTCAGTCGCCTCTACGACATGCCTTGTAGGTAGCAGTGTTACTATTCTTTGCTCCCCTTGGAAGCCCGGAAACACATGGGTGAAAAGTGTGAGATTTAAAAATTATCACAAAATTTGGAACAAAATATATAGAATTGATTGATAGGACAATCATCATTGCACTTCGGTGAGTAGCCATATGAGTTTCAATCTTTCTTATACAGGAAGATCTCAGTGGCAATACACGAACTCTGTAGCACTGGTGAGGGTCCCCGATGTAATTTAGAAGATGATGAAGATATTTTTGTAGGAATTTTATTTTTAACCTTTTCTAAAGAATTTTGCCCAGGCAAAATGTTTATAAGAAGTTGAGTATATGTGTAAACCAGTTACTAATAATGTAATTACTGAATAGTCTACTTGTTCTTGTGGTTTTCCATTTTATTATTGGCTATACTTACTTGGCAATCATCATAAGAAAGTCATATTAAATGTTGAATAAAATTAGAATTTGATAGTAAGTCTGATCTAGAATTGAACTACACTAGAACATGTTACAGAAATGGTAGATAGACTATCACTGAAAGAGCACATAGATGCTTTGGTGCTGGCTTTCTGCTATGTCAGCCCCAAGCAATATGTGGAAAGGAATAAAATAACTAAAAAAAATTTTAAACAATAGCTTTTATTAACAAGAAAAGCAACCCATTTTTCTACAGTTTCATAGCATGAGTCAGCTGTGATGGTCTTCCCTATAAGTAATCAGATCTGACATCATTCTACGATATAACTCAATAGAAATGGTAATACAAAGTGGGGTGTTATGTTGGTAAAATATTATCAATAATTAATAACAACATTGGGGACACAATGGATGGTTCTCTCCCACGGAAGCAGAAAATCTCAATATTCAGACTTCAGATGATTCCTAGCCTGCTAGAGAGCTATATAGAGAAAAAAATGACAAATCTGTGAGACGGAGGTCTACACCTGTGATTAGACATCATGAGAGTGTGCATGTGTGTGTAAGGTAGACATAACTGAAAAAAACCCATACAAAGCTGAACAAAGCCTAGTTAGTTCTAGACACCACCCCCAGTCTAGTGCACAAGTCCAGCCACACATGTACACATACACCTATAATAAATACACATACACCTATAATAAATGCACATACCATTGTCTCTTCTTTCACATTGGAATCAGTAAAGGTTGAGAATGGTAACATCTTTGGATGAGCTATCTCCCCAAACTCCTGAAATATACAAGTTTAACTAGATATTATTTATAACTACCATAAGTTATCCGTTCTATGAAGACTATCATCATAGTACTTCGCACACATCTATAAGTTCTTCAATCACTGTCTGTCTTAACCCTTTAGCTGCTAAGGACGTATATATAATGTTTTCTCATTCACTTCTAAAGACGCATTAACACGTCTGTTATTATCTCTCCTCTGTGGGCTAAAGATGTGTTAACTCGTTATATATTGCTACTGTCACTGCTATAGGCATACATTCACATTTGTGACCTAGAAACAAAGAGTAGCTATTTTTAGCTCCGTCTTCAAGAAAGTATGTAGCAGCGAAAGGGTTAACAAATTCAGCAGCGTCCAGCAGCCCAATACACTAGTTTGATGTTGATTAATCAATCTTTTCGCATATTTGGTATATCGTTCTTTTCCGGCGGTACCAATATCGACACCTATCTCTCTCAATCTGATCAGCGACTGGGATTAACAAATATGAAACACCTCTGTTCTGACTCTCTTAATGTGATAAGAATGTCATTTCAACCCATTTCAGCGCTCCCTCTGATATCATAGCCATGCCAGGCAATCTATCAGCTCGCTCACTACCCTGACTCATGTGTGTCCATGGACAAAAATGAAGGTGATTTCTCTGATCCTGTGGATACAATTATTGGGTGACACAAAAAAGTTTCAGACTGGTTTGCTTGTAGATATTTCTCATTATTTAAAAGAGACTTATAGCAATCCTTATTCCAGGATTATTTATCTCAATCCAATCACTGTGAAATGAGACAGCAGATTGCCTAGTCAAGGAAGGTGCTATAGGAAAGCAACCAGATCTACCAGTTTGTTATCAAAAGAAAAGAATGATTACATCAATCAGAAAGCATCTAATACTAACACAGGACAACTACTATAATATGAACAGATTGGAACAAGCTGTTGTTCTGCACCTCAGAAGAGGATATAATCAAATCTGCAGCCATATGTATACAAAATTCAAGATTGGCAGTTTGCTATCTAACCCTAAGCTCAGAATGCATAGCACATACTTCAAGACTGTCATAAATATGTAATACTAAGGCTGGCCTAGTGAAACAACATTGGAAAGAAAACTAAACAAGAACTCTGTGCGAGCTAGAAAAGACAGTGAAGTTTATATAAGAGACAAGATTGAACATAAAAACAATATTTAAAGCGAAGGAAAGGAATGAAGGATTCCTCGTCTTGTCAGAATGTGTTCAACTGGAAAATTTGCATGCAAATAAAGAAGTTATTGGCTACCGAGCTGACATCACAGCACTTCTGGCAGACCCATAGGTGCTCAGTTACCCACAACAGATGTCATAGGGTATGCATACTGATGGTTCCTGTGGCTAACTGGTTTAACACATCTCTCTCTGCCCTCAAATAACCAGCTCTACTTGTACAACATATAATTCCTTAAATCAATGGATTGATTCAATTTTAGTGTCCTCATCCAAAAGTAGGTAGCCAAGAGAACAAAGAAGACAAAGACTATATTGCAGAAAGCATGCACATGATGATAGTGAATACTTACACTTGGTGACCTGGAGAAACTTGTTTTACTGGAGTCTGATCTGAGTAAGTTCATCTGTTCTTTGATTTTGACCAGCATGGATTCAGGAACTGTAAATCCTACACACTCATGCATCATTAGGCCTTGACTATCTCTGTTGGAGAAATGATCATATATGTCTTGTGTGTCATTACTTACACACAAACTGGACATTTATTTTTGTTGCTTTTTTTTCAGAAGAAAAATTCAATTTAGTGAGACAGACTTGTATACTGGGCCAAGAGACAGAAGAACACATCCTTCTTCCATGCCAGCTCTACAAGGGAAAAAATCATGGTCTACTGAGATGGTTGTTAACTGTCATTACTGCCTGTAAAACCGTTTTTTAGGTCGGTGTAGGACCTGTGTACATGAGTCTGTGGAATTTAATGGCTGCATGGCTAGTGCAGTGAAACTGTTTAGGTTAGGATTTTTCTTTATGCCTCAACAGAAAAAATCTCATTGGTCTTGCCGGGGATTGAACCCAGGTCTCCTGCCAGACGATCCACTGAGATGGTATTATTTCTAAACTTGAGGGGACTCTATGAGTGACATGATAAGGTTAATTATACAGTTCATTGAAGCTAATGAAGCAATTATCTAATGACTGACAGAATGATGAGAAATCATTACATAACTAATAGACAAGCAACACTTAATGAGACCAGTCTTAGATCAAGTTCCATCTCTACACAAAGGTTAGCCACAGTGGATATCTGACTTTTGTCTTCTGCCAAGACGTTGCATTGACACAACACTGTTATTTCTACCTCGATGTTTCTATTCCACTTATAGTATTGTCTTCCTCTTGCCAGATGGCATCAACTCATCCTTCCAGTGTTGTATTCCACAGAATATGTTAGTCTCTTGACATATACATCATCTTCTTGTTTCCTCCCTCTCTGAGATCAACTTGCCAATGTGTACACAGAAAGCAGTGCTCAACTACAAGTTGTCAACATCTTCAAAGATGACCAACTTCCACAATGTTATCATTACTCTTGCAAGAGAATGTAGAGATTGAAGCAACATGAAGGCTCAACTTGCAATTAAGCAGCTGATATCAGATAATGCAAGTGATGATGTTGTATATACCCATGGGTCTGTGAATTCTAGTGAGAAGTCAAGCTATGGTTTCTTATCTAGTGTGCATGGTAGGGTTGTTGCAGAACGGAGCATACAGAACAACTACTTCCAGTATGAGGATGGAGGTTGAGGCCCTTTCTTGGGCCTTCTATTGGTTCACTGGGACTACGTTTACTAGGACTATTTTTGTGTCCGACTTTCAGTTGACGCTTCGCAAGGTGAACAACTGAAGGTTGTGGTATAATCGGCTATTGCCTATTGAGATTTCCAACCTTCAGAGGTTTACATTTATCTATTGTGCTGGACATGCCAGAGTTCACAGCAATGAGAGAGCAGACAGGCTTGCATTAACAGTTCAACCCCCAATCCAAGAGGCCAATTTAGTCTGACCTCTCTTCTTTGACAAGTCCGAATTGGGTAACCCTGTCAAGAGCAATGTTTCTGCCTGCAAAAAACTCCATTTACTAGGAAAATATTTCAAATGCCAACGCCAACAAAAATTAATCAACAGTGTAGTAATAATAGACACATTTCAGATTTCTATCAAAATAGAGTAGTATGTGTAGCAAGAGGGGAGGGCAGTAAAAATACTGTCTTGTAGCAGAATAGAATATATAGAGAGAAAGAGAAAAGTATGAATACTGACTTGTATTCATCTGATCGACTAAGATCCTCAATATCCTCCAATAGCAGCATGTAAGCCTTGCCTCCAGTCGGTGGCATGAGATTGTGTTCACACAGCCAAAGTTTGTCTTCCTGGTCTCCTATATACTAAATACAAGAAGAAATCAAACAGTCAATCACTCATCTATATAACTAAATGATTGGATTTTGTCCTGACTGATGAACATAAGAGGACCTAAGTAAATGTTTATTCATGTATTGTACAACTACAAGTGTGTCCTTTGTTTTATTTTCTCAGGGTATCCAATTCTTCTTCTTTGAACGCTCCATATTGACCATTTGTTAAACCACTCTTTGTGATCTGTATGTGATCTGATCCTAAGAGCGATTCTACATTATGCTAGTTATGTACCTATAAGTAGGCCAGGACATCAGATTTCTGCAACGCTTTTTATTTACTAGGGTAGCTTTCCTAGGCCTCTAACTCAGTTGTCTCTTACGACATGCCTTGTAGGCTGCAGTGTTACTATTCTTTTCTCCCCATGCAAGCCCAGGCAACACACAGGCATCTGGGCCCCCAAGGAAGCATAAGGCATTAGCAAATTTTCTGCAGATAGATCTGTCTTGAGCAAGTCAGCATAGTTCATTCTAGGTCATTACCATCTCTTCACTTTCTCCAGTTTATCTCCATGTCTCTCTAGGTCCCTACATCTCTTTACTCCCATCACTGACATTTCATTTTGAACCTGGTATCCTGCAAACACTTTCTCAGCAGCCCATAGTACAGGTCTAAAGAAGAAGGATCGACTTCAATGCCCCATATTACTCAGTCCCTATCCCCTCAAAGGTACTGAGCAAAGCACCATCTCTGTAGCTCCACCAACAATCCTAGGATCTCCTGAAAATTGCACTCATGAACAGAACAGTGCAATCCGGATTCAAACACAAGACCTTCGGAACGCACTGCAAATGACTTAACCACAGGAGGTCCATAGTACAACTCTGTGAAACCATATTCGTATCATCTCCAGTACTGTCCATGATTTGCTAGTACAGAGGAGAATTTTGTCTACCTAACACCGACGAACTATAGTAAATGCTATTCTCAATATTGCTTTCTTATTATTTGAAATGTGTTCCAACACTTGACTACTAACATAAAAGTATCTGTTGACTGTCATTCTATTCTTTATTTCCTAATTACAGAACTTGGCCAATGATTGATTACATGATCTAGAGAGTGCAGCAGCACACATCTGAGGCTGTTGTCATCATCGCTTGCGATGGATGGCTATTACATAGTATTTATTCTTTGTTGTCGAAAATCCAACCCTAGTTTTTTCATCATCATCATCATTGTCCTCTTTGTCTCAAGAGACGTTTTGTCAACATAAATATACACTAAAAACAATACGACAATACATGCAACACATATGACTATATCAGCTTTAAGATAGCACACACTAGATGAGAACAAAACATACCTTGAAGACATCTGGGTGTCTGATATACAATCTTCCTCTTGTATTACCCAGGCCTAGGGCTCTGTGGAGTATAATGGTAGAATTACTAATATGCGAAATAATATATAATTAATAACTTTATTGGAGAATTCCACCTGTGTGGTGCTGGGACCCGCAAGGAAAGCAAAGAATAGTACCACTGCAACCTACAATGCATGCCGTAAGAGACAAGGCATAGGAATGCTACCCTAGTAAATAAAAAAAAAGAATTGACGAAGAAATTGGATGTGCTGGTCTACTTGTAGGCGCATAACTGGCACAATGTTTAATCGCTCTTAGGCTCAGATCACATAAAAATCACACCGAGTGGTTGACAAGTGGTCGATATGGAGCGTTCGAAGAAGAATTGGAGAATTCATGTCATAAAACAGTTTCATTTGAACAAATTGATTAGAAATTGACATAGACAAAACAATTTAATTGAGAACTGATAAACTTGATTGAGAACTGACATAGACAAGACAATTTAATTGAGAACTGATAAACTTGATTGAGAACTGATAGAAAAACATTAATTGAGAACTGATAAACTTCATTGAGAACTGACATAGACAAAACAATTTAATTGAGAACTGATAAACTTGATTGAGAACTGACATAGACAAGACAATTTAATTGAGAACTGATAAACTTGATTGAGAACTGACATGACAGACAATTTAATTGAGAACTGATAAACTTGATTGAGAACGACATGACAAGACAATTTAATTGAGAACTGATAAACTTGATTGAGAACTGACATAGACAAGACAATTTAATTGAGAACTGATAAACTTGATTGAGAACTGACATAGACAAGACAATTTAATTGAGAACTGATAAACTTGATTGAGAACTGACATAGACAAGACAATTTAATTGAGAACTGATAAACTTGATTAAGAACTGACATAGACAAGACAATTTAATTGAGAACTGATAAACTTGATTGAGAACTGACATAGACAAGACAATTTAATTGAGAACTGATAAACTTGATTGAGAACTGACATAGACAAGACAATTTAATTGAGAACTGATAAACTTGATTGAGAACTGACATAGAAAGTTATTGAGAAGCGTGAGACATAGACAAGACAATTTAATTGAGAACTGATAAACTTGATTGAGCGCATAGACAAGACAATTTAATTGAGAACTGATAAACTTGATTGAGAACTGACATAGACAAGACAATTTAATTGAGAACTGATAAACTTGATTGAGAACGGACATAGATAAGTAGTGGGGGACTATTAAAATTAAATGAATAACTTATCCAGTGTCTCAAACACTCTTACATTCAAAGTATTGGACAGATTATTACAGTTGTTACGATAGCTGGCATAAATGTACTCAAAACATACACATAGGTGCCCAGTCTCTTACAGCAGATGACCATGGGTATGTAGGATGATGGATTCTGGACATGCAAGAGAATAGACTAATGATGTCATGTGGTCGGAGCTAGAACATGCAAAAACATGGACAGCATACTTTCATTACAAAGATGGCTCTTGTGAGACTGAAATATCCTATCAATGGAAATGAAACCTTGTACGGAGGATTACACAGTTAATGACTATGCTTCTATATCTGACATGGAGGAATGGGGACTGTAGATAACTAGATTCATGGAGGAATGGGGACTATGCTCCTATATCTGACATGGAGGAATGGGGACTGTAGATAACTAGATTCATGGAGGAATGGGGACTATGCTCCTATATCTGACATGGAGGAATGGGGACTATGCTCCTATATCTGACATGGAGGAATGGGGACTATGCTCCTATATCTGACATGGAGGAATGGGGACTGTAGATAACTAGATTCATAGAGGCAACTCATCTCTTTGTTTAGACTTTTCAACAAGAAATACTAATCACACAAATTTTAAAACAAACTGTCTATTTAACATGAACATGATGCAATAGTCATAGTTCATTTGAGGATCATCTTCATCGCTGATGTCCATAATTGCTTTGATCTTCTCCAAAGTCTGACTTTCAGTGTATTTAGACTAACAACTCCCATTCTGTGTTGGTTGATGTATCTACAAGGGGTTTTTCGCTTGGTTGTCCCTTCTTACTGCACCAACTGGTATGTATAGCTTGCACAGCCGAAATTGAATAAGCCCTTTATTTTCTTCGTTGAAATCTTTAAAGTTTATGTTTTCTCTTAGAAAATTGATGATGTTGCTTTTGTCCACAGAAGTCACATTCTTGATCGCAGTGTTGCTCGCTCTCTCATTAAGAAGAAGTAACAGAAGCCAATGGTACTCTCTTCTTCTTCTTTGCGATCAGGTTTTGTATGCTCATCTAGACCATGAGTTGGGTTGCCTCAATGAAGTTGCATGTCAGTTGGAGTTGCTTGTGTGTTCCCCGTAGCTTACTGTGTAAGCTTCGTTTATGAGACCAGGTTTCATTTCATTGGTGTATATATGATGGACAGAACTGCAGGATGTGCTCTGACAGTAGTCTAGACAGTAGATATAAATATAGACAAACTTACTTGTTAGCTCTAGCTCCCATCACAAATAATGTGTCTGTTTTCAGACGTTCTGGATCCCACTGAAAATGAATAAATTATATTCAATACAACCACCGAGATGATGATGCAATAAAACCACAGAGATAATGATATGTGAAAACTAGAGAAAGTCCAACTCAACTAAACAGAAAAATAACTAGTGATTAGTGAGGACTATCATCACAGCACTCCAGACAAGTTCATATGTGCTTCGATCTTCTCCAAAATATAAAGTATTCATGTTTGATAGTTCACATCTTCACTCCTATCTCCTTTATTCTGGATAAGGATGCAAATTTATAAATGTCTTGTGCCTCTAACAAAGTGTTTGTGTTTGATAGTTCACATCTTCACTCCTATCTCCTTTATTCTGGATAAGGATGCAAATTTATAAATGTCTTGTGCTTCTAACAAAGTGTTTGTGTTTGATAGTTCACATCTTCACTCCCATCTCCTTCATTCGGGATAAGGATGTAAATTTATAAATGTTTTCAAAGCCATCTTCATGATCTGATTCTCTTATGGCTTTGATGATATCTGTACTATTCATTGACTGTCCTTCCTCAATCACTGCTGTATCAGTCAGGGTGATTTGTACGCTCGTTGTCTTGTGCTCATGCATGCCCTGGTACAAAAATAAAGGTTAAATGAGTCATTCTGAATATGCTCAATGCAACAAATCATTTCTGCCTTATTCAGTCAGTATAAATTTTCTAAAGCATATTCATTGTTTCACTCAGTACACACGCATGTGTGATTCATGTGTACTCAACCACTTCAGTGCCATGACTACAGCTTTCGTCTTCATTGTGAAGCTGCTTGCAGTCACAGCAAAAGCACCGCTATCCTACTTGAGACAGTTTTACATCTCGAACTTGCAGTAAATGTCCACTTCGCTTGCCTCAAATCACTGAGCCATCAGTGTATACCACAGCATCACCATCCCATGTGTATTCATCCACCATCGCCTTGACCTCTATATTAGAAACTTGTTCTGTGTAGCTTCTGTCGGGTGTGTAATGTGGACAGAGATAGTAATGTTGGTATCCCCAGACAGGCATTGATACACATTCGCTATGAGATAACAAACTAGAAATAATGAAAACAAAACAACAAAGTTAACACTCAATGACGCCCGAGTGGTTACCGGGCCCAAATTTGGGGTGTAAAGAATGGAATCACTGTTACCTGTCACGCATGTCGTAAGAGGCGACTAAGGAGGTTTGGCTGAAATCGGATGCATGTGTCCTAAGCGTGTAGAAATCTATGCGTTTAGGGGCCTACCAAACCAATGTGCAACGTATACACGTTCTTGGCAAAGATCAAACCTATCACCAAGAGGGATTAAAATTGGTTGTAAAGAACTGAAGGTGAAGAAGAACACTCAATGATTCTCTAGTTACATACATATCTACATGGTTTTATTTTTCAAATGTTTATCTGTCTACAGCTACAATACCTTTGGTCCTTCCCGCTTGACTGTTTCTCCAGATTTGTAAGTTTTGGACGGTGTAGTTCTCCTGAAATCAGTCAATGTTCTTATATTATTTCTTGAAGAGAACAAAAGATAATCTTCAGACTAAACACAGACCACAGAATACTTAGATAATTTATATTCAATAAGTTACATAGTGAAACTTGTGATGTATACAACTGTTGCACTGATCGCTTGTGTGTTGCCGGGCTCTCAAGGGGAGCAAAGAATAGTAACATTTCGACCTACAAGGCATATTAGAGGAGGCAACTAAGGTAGGGGCCTAAGGAAGCTACCCTAGTAAATAAAAATCGTTGCAGAAATTGGATGTGGTGGCCTACTCGTAGTCGCATAACTGGCACAGCATACAATCACTTTTGGCTCAGGTAACATACAAATCACAAAGTGTGGTTTGATAAGTGATCGATATGGAGCGCTCAAAGCAGAAGAAGCTGCACTGACAAAATGACAAACTACAAGATTGTTCCAACATATGAGAAACTGAGACAGCAGACATGACTGTGACCAATACCAATTGAGAAACAAGTACTATAACAAAATAAATATTGATAGTCTCAGGTTGACCACTACTTTCTTCACTTTGCTTATATACACAAAAAAAGACAGTGAGGAGCATCTCGTCGAATGGGTTAGAACGCGGATTCTCATTTGGGAGACCCGGTAAGGCCAATAAGTTTTTTGTTGGGGATATAAAGAAAAAATCCTAACCTGAACAGTTTCACTGCAACTGCGCTAGCCATGTGGCCATTAAATTCCTCAGGCCCATTTCCCCCCTGTTCTACACCACTCTGTGGCTGAGTGGTTAAGCCCTTTGCCTTGCGAGTCGAAGGCCGTAGGTTCGAATCCGAACCGCTGCCTTCTGTTCACGAGTGCAGTTTTTCTAGCAAAACACGTAATTACAAAGTACTGTAGTTTTACAAACTACAAAAACAATGACAAAATACAACGCTGACCAACAAGGCCTTTATCAAGCAAACGAACAAACAGGAGTGACAAATTAAAATGAAACACAAATGGACGACCAAATACAAACGATCTAAGGAAAATCTGAATAAAACGAATAACGAAATAAATGTAACACAAAAACACACATAAAAACTAGAAATAGAAAGGAAAAGAAACAATGAAACATCTAGTAAATATATAACTTGAATACATGCAACATATACCCATATAGATTACAAAGCAGGGAAGAATGGAATATAACATGAATACATGCAACATGAATACATTAGTTGCATGTATTCATGTTATATTCCATTCTTATGCTTCTTAGTACTTTCTCTTCCCTGCTTTGTAATCTATATGGGTATATGTTGCATGTATTCAAGTTATATATTTACTAGATGTTTCATTGTTTCTTTCCTTTCTATTTCTAGTTTTTATGTGTTTTTGTGTTACATTTATTTCGTTATTCGTTTTTATTCCAGATTTTCCTTAGATACGTTTGTATTTGGTCGTCCATTTGTGTTTCATTTTAATTTGTCACTCCTGTTTGTTCGTTGGCTTGATAAAGGCCTTGTTGGTCGAAACGTGCTGTATTTTGTCATTGTTTTTGTAATTTGTAAAACTACAGTACTTTGTAATTACGTGTTTTGCCAATCAAATAGTTTTACTGCAGTTCCATATATATATACTGAGTTTTTTTCTAGAGACCCTAGGATTGTGCCGAGCTACGGAGTTCGTGCTTTGTGCAATACTCTCGACAGGTGGCGTGCCATTTCTGCGGAGAGGGACCAAGCCATATGGGGTAAAACCCGTGCAATGAAGTAAATCCTTGCTTTAAACCCTTTCTACACCACTCTAAAAGCGGTAACACGGGCAGTAAAGTAAAAAGGGACAAAAGAAGATACAACTTTACAAATCATAATATTCTTTATCTCATAGTCCTATCTTGCTGTTCCTTATTTCAAAATCTTATCATACTTATCTTGGGACCTACAATTTATGATCTTTCTCCGATAGGACTAGGCACTCAATCTCCCCTACACTGAGACCAGCAATCACTAGAAAGTAATCCGACTGTTAAAATTGAACATGAACTGAGTAATCTTGGCATGTGACAATGTAACTCAGCATCATAGAGACACACACATATTAAGGAGGATTTAAACTAATAATAATTCTAATAAGATTCTCAACAAATTATGCATGAAATCTGTTAAGAACAAAAACAGCAGAAAAAAAAGACACTCACCCAGATCCCTGCAATATTAGCCTTCCTTTCTTCTGCGAACAGATTCAAATCAAAATCTAGAATTAAACACATTAACAAAATCGACATTCTTAGAAGCAATGAAAAGTTGGAAGAGGCAAAACTTCATATGGTTATAACTTCTCTGAGAAGATAGTACAAGAAAATAAATAGTAGATGATCATTTCTAGATAATATAATAAAGATGAAACCATTTTTTAAAAATAACAAAAATAAATAAAGTGAAAATAAAGTATCTACATCATGGGCAAGCAAGATGTGTTTCTAAAATTAAATATCAACCTCAACCAGAAGCTATCACAAAAGTTTGCTTGTTTTGAAATCAACATCAAAAAATGAGAAACTACAGTATGCATATTAACTTAATATGATTCTACAATGAAACATCAATAAATGATTATTTTCTGTCATGTCACACATCAACTTACTTTTACAACAACCAACAAAACAGAAAGAAAAGTTTTAAACACATACATAGCTGACCGTAACAGACAGGAAATCCATCCATCTCTTCCCCTTCCCCTTCTCCAAAGTCACACACATAGCTGAGCTAACAAAAGAGAAAAAAATTACCAACACAGAAAACTTACCTAGATAATAATAAAAATTCACACACAAAATTTACTTTATCAATAACAAAGAAAAGTTAATTAATACACAATGTTAGCCAAACAGAAAGAAGAAAAGTTACACTCAATAGTACTTATGTTAGTCAAACAGAAAGAAGAGTTACACACAATAGTACTTATGTTAGCCAATCAGAAAGAAAAGTTACACATAATAGTACTTATGTTAGTCAAACAGAAAGAAAAGTTACACATAATAGTACTTATGTTAGTCAAACAGAAAGAAAAGTTACACACAATAGTACTTATGTTAGTCAAACAGAAAGAAAAGTTACACATAATAGTACTTATGTTAGTCAAACAGAAAGAACAGTTCACACCATGTTACCCAAACAGAAAGAAAAGTTACACACAATGTTAGCCAAACAGAAAGAAAAGTTACACACAATAATACTTATGTTAGTCAAACAGAAAGAAAAGTTACATGCAATAGTACTTATGTTAGTCAAACAGAAAGAAAAGTTACACATAATAGTACTTATGTTAGTCAAACAGAAAGAAAAGTTACACACAATAGTACTTATGTTAGTCAAACAGAAAGAAGAATTACACACAATAGTACTTATGTTAGCCAATCAGAAAGAAAAGTTACACATAATAGTACTTATGTTAGTCAAACAGAAAGAAAAGTTACACACAATGTTACCCAAACAGAAAGAAAAGTTACACACAATGTTAGCCAAACAGAAAGAAAAGTTACATGCAATAGTACTTATGTTATTCAAACAGAAAGAAAAGTTACACTCAATAGTACTTATGTTAGTCAAACAGAAAGAAGAGTTACACACAATAGTACTTATGTTAGCCAATCAGAAAGAAAAGTTACACATAATAGTACTTATGTTAGTCAAACAGAAAGAAAAGTTACACACAATGTTACCCAAACAGAAATAAAAGTTACACACAATGTTAGCCAAACAGAAAGAAAAGTTACATGCAATAGTACTTATGTTATTCAAACAGAAATAAAAGTTACACACAATAGTACTTATTTTAGCCAAACAGAAAGACAACTATGACATAAAAACATACTTTTATTAACTTTCTTTTAAATCCACCATCACTGCCCTTTTCAGAATCACTGTCTGATATTCGACTACGTTTCAAAAACTGCAATTGAAATAAATACAGAAAATGGACATAATCATACAAGTAATAATACACCAAGACACAGATCTTTATTGTATGATAACAGTATACAATAAAAAGAGATCAGGTATTAGAGCTAAGGGAAGACCAAGAAAAAGATGGATAGACAATATCAAGACCATACTACACAAACACGGATACAACACAACAAGGGTGACTAATCTAGCCCTAGAACACAAATTAAAGATCCCATCCCTACGCTTAACGGCAAAAGTGGACAGACAACTACATCTTTCACCTTGGAATAGACAAAAGACAAATAGATAGACACAGATGACAGATTTGACGATGTCGCTCATAAAAGCAATCAGATCTGACAACAGGTTGTATGCTGTGTGGATGGGCTTTGTAGTTTTGTCCATCATATTTCTTTTTATTGTTTGTTTCTACAAAGCTACTCCTTCTCAGATGTTTCCCTTCCAAAGCTATTTATTCTCTGGTACATCAAATCACCTGTCATTGCAACAGTATAACTCAGTAGATGTGGCTCTCAAGGGGAGCAAAGAATAGTAACACTGTGACCTACAAAGCATGCTGTAAAAGGCGACTGAGGTAGGGGCCTAGAGAAGCTACACTAGTAAATAAAAGCGTCACAGAAATTGAATGTGCTGGCCTACTTGTAAGAGCATAACTGGCACAACATACAATCGTTGTATCCTCCGTTTGTTTTTCTCCACATGATTTTTCTAGATTGTATCAGTGGGATGTATAATATGTAATAAGGATACGCCTTTGCAAACATTCACCACCATTTTGTGTATTAATGTAAATTCTAAACTTTGGTTACCATTTTGTTGTGCTTATGCAAAGTTATATAACAAAAAACGTTTTTTGCATCAACTAAGCTACCTAACAATTACTTAAACATGAATTCGTACGGTAGTGAGGTATATAAGACTGCATGCAAAAATTACTTTTATCCATCAGGTAGATTTCGTACAAATTAAACCTTTGTGTGATCACGAATTTTGAAACGAACTATAAGAACAATATTCACACTATATTCCATTAGAAACACAGAATTGATAAACTAATATCAATGTTTTCTAGTGGTTTGCCACTAATAAGAATGCATCCAAACTCCATAGCATACAGTCTTCTACAACAGAACATTAGGAAAGAAGGCGAAAGACCTTGAAAAAGATGGTTAGATGGCATAGCAGAATCCTGTTCAAGAGCAAAAACAACAACCACCCAAGCCACTAGAACAGCGCAAGTCAAAAATATAAAACTACAACACTGGGCAACACCCGGTAGCAGGTGTGACACAAAAGAAGAAGAAGGATATAAATGTTGGTATCAAGTTCTAGTGAATTATGCTAGGAATTTCCTAAGCAACATCAGCTTTTAAAAGTCTAAATAAAATATGGAACTTCAAGTTATACAGTATTTTCAAATCTGTATTACAAATACAAATTTTCAATTCAAATGTTGTATCAATCCTAACATATGCCAGCAAGAGTTGGGAAATGATTAAAGATATAGAAAGCAAGTTGAATGCATCTGAAAATAGATGTCTGTGAAAAATAATGAATTTAAAATGGAGCGAATTCAGGAAAAGTGATGAAATCAGAGAAATGTCTGGCCAACCACTAGTAACAGCTGTTATAAGAAGGAGAAGATGGAGATATGTTGGGCATGCTCTGAGAAGAAATGATCAAAGAATACCAAAGCAGACATTGAAGTGGGAGTCAAAGGGGTCAAGAAAGAGAGGACGTCCTAGGGAAACCTTGAAACAAACTTTACTGAGAGAGATGAAAATATCAAACTCAATACCATTGAAGAGATTGAGCGAGTTGCCCAGGACAGAATGATATAGAGAAATTACTGCAGGGCATATGTAACGTATGATGGTATGAGAGCAATATATATATATATATATATATATATATATATATATATATATATATATATATATATATATATATATATATATAATATATATATAAGTTGTTGGCCTGTGTTCCAAAGGGAACAGAAAGAGATAAGAGGAAGTGTCAACTATAGCAGCCATCAACTTGCAGTCAATTGCTGAAACTGACTAAGCACATATGGGTCTACCTCAGAATGTAATGCAATCAGATTTGTAGACTCTTCTTACCCAGCAGTAAGCTGCTGACACATAACACTATCCTACTTGACAACATTATTCTTTCCCTTCAATCAATCAATCAAATGCCATGCCTGCCGGCGTAGGCGATCATGTCTCTCCACAACTCTCTTTGCTTGGTGCATGTAATCAGTTCTGACGTCGATATTTTGTCGAACCATGATGTCAGGCCATCTAACATCTTCTTCCTCTGTCTTCCACGATCTCTCCTTCCTGAATTTTACCTGTAGTCACCAAATGTTCTAAACCTTCTCTTCGCATTATATGCCCGAAGAACCTTTGATATATACAATAAGAACAATAATGGAAAGATCAATAGAAATGAAGTTGGACTTATACCTATGTTTCATAGACTACGCAAAAGCTTTCGATAAAGTAAAACATGGAGAAATAATCAGCATGTTAGAAAGTATAAATATTGATGGTAAAGATCTTAGACTGATCAAGAATTTGTACTGGCAACAAACCGCAGCCATTAGACTAGAGAGTAAGATTGGAATCTATCAGGATCGACATACATACATTGACAAGCATTTCTCCCTTCAATAGTGAATATATATCAGTCAACAAGATCATAGTTACCATTCTTCTACTGCCAAGACTTCCTGTCTCTGAAATATTGTCTGGTATTTCTGACGGTGTGATGCTCCGTCTGCCAGAGTCGGACATGAATTCTACTTTTGCCTGAGGAGCAGAGAGTGAAAAAACATATTTATAATAGTCAAATATTCAACATCTTTTCTTATGCATTTTATGATCCAGTTGGGGCCTAGGCCCTCAAGTAACTTAATGAGCTTTCATGGTTAGTTGGATTTTGTAGCTAAAGTTTTTTTTACCAGATCAGGTAGCCAGCCCCAAGCCAAACCTGATAACAGCAGAGTAAAATTTTCTACATACATGTTCTCACATGCTGCTGTAAAATACAACAAACAACATGTATAAATACAACAAATTCAAATTAAACTAAAGTAGGGTCCAAAAAAATGTGATTTTAGATATAAGTGTTAGAGAAGAGTCTGCTATATAGCATGGACAGAGAAGGAACAAAAATATCTATCAATAAAGAACTCAAAATAAAATAGTTGATGCTACAAATAATAAAATTGAGGTATGTTGGACATATAAAAAGACACAAAGTGTTGGAGAAGACCATTATGGAAGGAGGTGCAAAGAGGAGAAGAGGAAGGCCATGGAGAAGATGGATTCAGGATGTAGCTGATGATTTCAACATGAATTTTTGCAGAGGCAGGACATTTGGCCTATGAGAGAAAGAGAGAAACTCATAAGAACTATTAGGATGTCAAAGTTCTGCTGCAGACATGCTATTTGATAAGTATGAGGGACAAAAAACACTCCAGTAAGAGAATGCTGTATTAATATGTTTTGTTTCAGTTAAACACATAACATATCCCATATATAGGATCAAATTGATACAAGCATAAAGATAGTTGTTTATATCATCATCATCATCATCATCAGGTGCAGTGCCGGCTGGTGTAGGCGATCATGGATCTCCACAAATCTCTCTTTTTAGTGTTTGCTATCAACACAGATGTTGACGCTCTGAAGTCAGGCTGTCCAAAATTTTCTCTCTGTCTTCCTCTGTCTCATCTACCCTTAATTTTACTGGTTGTCACAATGTGTTCTAAACCTCATCTCCTCATCACATGCCAGAAAAATGATGACTGCCTCTTTCTTACATTGATGTTAAGCTTTCTCAGTGTCTTGATCTCATTCAACACCTCAACATTAGTCATTTTAGCAGTCCATGGGATTCTCATCATTCTTCTGTAAAACCACATCTCTGTGGCCCTCCAAGATTTTTCGATTTGTGTGTTCATTGTGTTGTATATATACACAGATCTAAACTTCAAGTGACACACTGGAGACAGCAGAGCCGCTCTACTACGACACAGTGGAGACAACAGAGAGTGTCTAAGAGACTACATTTTGTGGTCAATGAGACATTGGAATACCTCTACTATGACACAGTGGAGACACCAGAGAGTGTCTAAGAGACTTACATCGAAGACGTAAGACATAATTCAAAGTATATCAAACACAAAATAGATCACCTCCTCCAGAATCTGCCGACACACATAGTTGATATGCTCCTCTCCCAAAAAGTTTTCACAATTGTTCTGCTTTATGTTTTCCAGGGCAGGCTGGAAGTATTTCTGGAAAGATATAATAAATGGTGGTTGTAAAGAAAAATAGTATCACACACATATAAATGGTTCATCACAACTATAAATTGTTTATTAAAACTATAAACACTTTATCATAACTATTGTAGATAGAATAGTGCAACACATAGAGCATTTGCATTAAGAAGCAAAAATAAGGGTTGTGGGTTCCATTCAGACAAATGACTTTCTACAAGTGCTGAATGAATCTGGCCCATCTACCTCCTGCATACTTAGTGTTAGAAATGTGAAGTGTTAGGTATTTTACACTTCTGCAAGTGTATGGAGAATTTTCATTCCATAACTATAAATGTTTTATCATAACTAAAAAATAATTCTGGAATAAATTTCTAGAAAATAGTCATTGTCCACTCTCCAACAAGACAACACATATGCTCAGCCTCCACTCTCTAACAAGATAACACAGACCCTCCACTCTCCAACAAGACAACACTGACGCTCAGCCTCCACTCTCTAACAAGATAACACTGACGTCAGTCTCCACTTCAACATGACAACACTGACGCTAGCCTCCACTCCCCAACAAGATAACACTGACGCTCAGCCTCCACTCTCTAACAAGATAACACAGACCCTCCACTCTCCAACACTGATGCTCAGCCTCCACCCTCTAACAAGATAACACAGACTCTCTAACATGACAACACTGACGCTCAGCCTCCACTCTCCAACTAGACAACACTGACACTGTCTAAATAATATGTACTGAATAAGTTGACAAGTACATACATCTGTATATCTCTTGATGATCTCTGCAATTTCCTTGTTGATACTACGCTGCAAGTTTTGTCTCAGTATATCTAAAGACTTTGCTGTATTGGTGATCACACCTGACCTGAGATAGAAACAATCAAAAATATCATCAATGAGAAGGGGGACTGCCTAGAGTAGTTTATATTAGCTCTGCCTGCTAGCTGTGAGACGCCTCATAGCTCGGGTTCGAACCTACTGTCCGAGTCCCTGGTCTTACTCAGACGATAACTTGATACCTCTGAAGTCGGAGAAAATCTGCCTGTATGGAGGAATACTAATTACGAGTACATTGAGCAACGGCTCCAGTGTAAGTAATTACAATGTCACGCTGCTGCCATTGTAAGAAATTGGAAAAAACGGATTTTCACGCAAAATCAGTTTCAGAGATGAAACTCGTTGAGTTGAAACGACTAAAGAAAAAAAAAAAAATCAATGAGAAGTGCTAGAACTTTTGAGTTATTTTCCTTTCAAAACTTTGAATTCAGGTATAGTCATGGCGCTAACAGTTATTTTTACATGAAGGCTTGCTTTCCTTATCACCAGTGTCCCCTGCAATTCACTCAAGCTTTACTTCGACTTCAGAGGCACTCGTAATTTAGATTCTCAAATACCTCTGAAGTAGAAGGCACGCCTGTATGGAGGGGACACTGACAATGAGGAAAGCAAGCCTTCATGCAAAAAATCAGTCACTAAAGTCATACCAGACGCATGCCTACACCTGAATTCATAACAGGTGAACGCAAGAAGATCCCCAAATAAAGAATCCAGGTTTTTCTGTAGTCCAACCGCACATCATGTGCACACGATAATTTTTGTCCAAGCTGGCATTGAACCCCTGGAATTTCCACGGCACATGGTCCCTAGTGCAGCATGTTACCAACTTTGCTATGGCAACCTCTAAGGTTTCAGATAACATGTCACAACGGTAGAAAAGTACACAAATCTATTTTGTAATGATCAAATAGAAAAGAAAGTGACTGGTGATCAAGAAGGTATTTCACCAAATCATGTCATTAATATTGGTGTTGTGTGCACCTGTACTGACACTAATCTAATGTCAGTCTTTCTTCATATCAGAATTCTCTCACCTTGCTCTCTGTACAGCAACTGCATGTGACCTGTAAGCTGCTCTATAGGTGGAGTTCATCACAGGAAAACAGGATAAATTGGAAACTCTTTGGTTGAAAGGTTGGATCTGCAATATATATCATAAACAAAGCATTAGAGTTATGCACATAATGGTCAGTACATTGTATTTTTGTAATGTCTTTTTCTTTATTTGTTTGCATTTGTTCTTAGCAACCAAGTCAACCACTTTTTGTGATCTGTGTGGTTTTCTTCGAGAACATGAGTATGTTACGTTCAAGTTAGACCTCTATAGCATGTAGGAGAGTCTCATCCAAATTTAAGCCAAAGTCTATGCATATTATCCAACAGGACATAAATTTGTACAGACGGGTATCTGTCAGATTTTACAAGCAGAAAAATCCCACTTTAAAGTACCACATCTGGAGTTGTACTGTAGCATGGAATCAGAACTAATTGGTCACAGGGGACAGTCACAGCTGACTCATGCAGACAGTAAAATTTATTTCAATAATCTAGTTCACTGTTTAGTTTTATAGATATTCCTGTATGAATTCCTGTACGGAAGAGGCCGAAGGAGATAGCTAAAGATAGGAAGACTTAGTATGAGTTGTTTGAGAGCATATATCCCAATCGATGTTAAAAGGCACAAAAGTGAGAAAGAGTAGAGAGAAAGAAGTCAACTTACCACTGGTCTTTTCTCATCTCTGTTGAAGTCTCCTACATGATTGTGGTGGCTTTCATTAACCTCAATCTTCACATCTGATAATTCAGGGAGCAATCGAGGCATTTCACCATGCATGTATTGGCTTGATTTCTTCCGTCTGCTGCTTAGTGTGGAGATGTCTGAATGTGACTTGCCCAGGGGAGCAAATTCTTCTTTAGGGTCTGTGAAGTTTCCATACTGTCCTTGCCTGATGCCATCAGATTCACTGCTGAAGTTATTGTGTTGGGAGCTGAAGGAGAAGGATAGTCCATGGGAGTTGGGATCTGCGTGAACTTTGACACCAGTTGTTGGGAATGTGAATGGGTTTTGAACTGTGTGTTTGGCTGCCTGACCAGTCCTGCCTGAGAGAAACTGCTGTTGCTTAGTATGATATTGCTGACTCAGTTTGGAAGGGTAGGGAGGAGGAGGTATATAGTCTGGGGGAGGTGGAAGATTAGTTTTAGCTGCAGCTGATGATGATGAGATAAATGATGATGATGATGATGTGGGATGCACTATAGGTTTTGGGATGTGGGCTAAGGAGGATGATGCGGATGTAAAAGATGAAGGTGATTTCACTGCCTGGACTGGTATAAATGTTTGCGAGTCTCTGCATTTAGCAGATGCTTGTTCAATTGTAGAACTAGACATTTCAGAAATGGGAGTTTTACAATGCTGGTGCTCTGTGGTTGAGTGTAGAACAATGTGTTTGGTGTCCTTTGCTGTTTGGTGTGCACCACCTGATGATGATGAATCTGAGCGTATGCTTGCACCATCACCAGTAATGGATGCCAGGTGTCCTATGTCCATATCTACATCTATTGCAGTTTGTTTAGATTCTCCAGGTCTGTACTTTGATGAGAATGTCTGTGCGGTATGTTGCGAGGCTGTCTGTGCAGTATGAGATGAGGCTGCAGAGCTGAGATCACGATGTGTTTGTATGTTTCTCCCAGTTCCTATAGTTGTGGTTTTATTTGTAAAGTTCTGGCCAACTTTAGCTAACATAGCATGTACAGAAGACATCTGAGAAGATACGGTCCCACTTCTCTGATAACCATGTTGAGAACTAAGGTACTTGGCAATAGTTTGCACATGACTTTCTACTTTACCTTGTGGCATGTCTTGCTGGTAAGACATATCTGACAAACTATCACTTGTAGTAGCTTGCTGGAAAAGTCTCTCCATGGCCTGCTGTTTGTCTATGTCAGTACAGAGTTCATTCTGATTGACAGCTGGTGATATAAGATCTGTCTGTGTTTGGTGTTGAGTTTGTTGGTGAGTCCAAGAGGAATCCCTTGAAACTACTGATTCAGACTGAGGCTGTTTTGATTGGGTGACTCCTTGTGGTTGTTGCAGATGTCTAGCAATAGTCTGTTGTTGTATTTCCGTAGATGGTTTGACAGGAGACACAATTTGCACAGATCTTCTGACTGATGAGTTGGTGGATGATGATGATGATGATGACGATAGAGAAGCAGTTGCCACTGATGATGACTGGAAAACAGATGAATTGCTTGTCATTTGCTGCTGTTGTTGTTGCATTAAATGACTTGGCATAGATGATGCTGCCAGTTTTGTCATTGTGGATGGCACAACAGATGTGGTCAATTTTGATGCTAATAAAGGCATGGTTGCTTCTAATGTCTATGAAAAGATCAATGAGAATATTTAGTACAAAAAAAAGTCATTCTTGCAACAAAATAGCAAATCTATAACAATCTATCAGTGAGTTGTAACCCTAGGCTCATGAATATAGTGAAAGAAGTTTCTAGATATAAGTAGCAAGTAACATATACATATTCCAGTAAGAAAGATATAGATTAGTGGTCATTACATGTAGAGGCATACATTTACACACAGATGTCATGGGAAGAAAGAAAAGTGCAAACATCAAACATTAGACTACTTCTTCTTTGCGTTGTTCTTCGACCAATTTTAACCACTCTTTGTGATATGTTTGATCTTTGCCAAGAACGTGTATACGTTGCACATTGGTTTGTAGGCTCCTAAACGCATAGACCTCTACACGTTTAGGACACATGCATCCGATTTCAGCCAAAAACATAGAGACAAAACAGGAGATCTCAATGTGGAAAAAAAGGATATGGAGAAAGACCAGGTGGTTTGAATACTTCATGAACTTAATAAACAGTATCACTTCAGGTGTTGATAATTTAGATTCTGAACAATTTCAAGCATACCTGACATTGGCAGTCAAAATATTGGACTTTTCTCACAAATAAAAATAAGCATAGACAGCAGCACCGTTGAAATGAAATAATTGTAAAACTGCATAAAAAATAGGCTGTTCAGACAACAATATAATTTAAAAAATAATAAACTGTCATTACTGCCTGTAATACCGCTTTTTAAGACAGTGTAAGACGGAGGGGAATGAACCTGAGGAATTGAATGACCGCATGGCTAGTGCAGTTGCCGCAAAACTGTTCAGGTTACTATTTTTCTTTATGCCCCTGACATTAAAAATCTTTTGCCTTACTGTGGATTGAACATAGGTCGCCCGCATGGAAGCCTCGCTCTAATACATTCGGCCAGACACTCCACAGCAATATAACTGGAGAGATAATACAGACAGCAATATATACTTGTATGGATTGCATCTGAATACTGGAGAACTGATAAGAAAACTAGACTGTTATTTCATACAAACATCGCTCCTGGTAAAATAAGACAGCTCAGGTCAGGATGTGGTCACGGGGACACTGATAATAAGGAAAGCAGGCCTTCATGCAAAAATCAGCTGGAAGTGCTATACCAGGTGCCCCGACTATGCCTGAATTCATAGCGGGTGAACGCAAAAAGAATAAAAGGATGTGGGCTGACTTTTATAAATGTTTGATAAAACACTGTAAACTTTATTGCAATTTTACATGATTCTATGAGTCCATTGTTATTTATTGATGAAAAGTGTTAATAATACTGATATTCCTTGGAGTTAAATTTGTGACATAAAATAAAACAATATTGGAATGATTTCCTGGAATTTCCTTTTAAGTGGAACTGCCTTCTAACTATAGGAGGCTGTGATACAACCTGTCCAAGGAAATTTCTCAGAATACATTGGTTAAATAAAATCAGTAATCAAGAGATGCTAAACCAAGTGTAACTAGGAAGAAACACACAATGTGATAAACAGCAGGTACTGGAGGTGAGAAGTGATTTAGAAAACATCACAAGAACTGTCATGTAGTTGACTCTCAAGGGCATGAAGGTAAAAGACATACTGGTAGAGAACAGTAAAGGCAGAGATGCCCAGTGTTAGCCAGACTTGTGGCACTCTGCAATAGGATAGCCATGGAATAATTAAGGTACATGTAGGAGTGGCATTCAGAAAGTGATGCACCACATTGGTTTTCTCAGCTAATAATGAAAATAGAAGTATGACATTTTGCACACTTTAAATATGGCGTGCTAATTGTGTATAGCTAAACAGTAGCCTCCACCTTTTTCGATAATTGTGTATACTAAATTGTACTGCAACTTGCCAAATAATATGTCTGCACTAAAACAATAATTGACATAAAAAACATATAGTGTATTAGATGATGTACACACTTACCTTATGCTCAGTTTCTTTTGGTGATGTTCTCTGGGAGGATGTCTGGTTTGCAAAGGAGACAGGTTTGGGTGTGAACTGTGCATCTATGCTACGAGAACTCTGGATTTGTGATCTTAGCTGTTGTTGCATGCCAGGTCGTAAAGCAGCTAGCTGGGCACTGGATTTCTGACCATTAGCTTCCATTTTAATTTGCTGGGCGACCTCCATGGCAATACGTTGGGAAGTGCGGGAGGAAGTGCATGGTGTTGAAGAAGCTCCCCCAGACAATGCTCCAATACTTGTGCTATTGGGGTTCATAGATTTTGGAATGTGAGACACATTAATAGTCTGAATGGCCCCATCTGAAGAGGCAAGAAGATTTTCAACAGTTGAAGTGGTCATTAACGAGTCTATAGGATCCACTTCCTGCTGACCTAGATAGCCCCCAGCTCCTGCAATTGAAGTTAGTATTTTACTAAATGAATGACCTTGATGATGTGAGCCAGAAATGCTATTTGAATTTGGAGACATGTTGTTGATATTTCCTGGTGATTTTCTATTGGAAGGATTGTAATCTGGGAGACATCCTGGTGCTGATGTTACCACAGTCACAAAACCACCTTCAGTCTTTGAAGAACTAAGTATCCCCATAGGGTCTGGCATGTTTCCTTGCAAAGCTGATCTCAATAAATTGGGTGCACTAGTTGTGGTTGTTGTCTCTGCCATGACCTTGACAATCTGTGCAGTGATGAGTGATGGTGAAATGTCACGACCCAAGGATGAACTTTTTGTAGTAACCTGATGACTATATTCTTTCCCTAGGGGTGAGACACCCCTGTTGCTAGAAGGTGACATGGTAGGGGAAGCTCCAACAGAGGGTGAGGACACACGATTCTGTGGACTACCTTTAGACAGCTGACTCAGTATATTAGATGCCTGTTGGCTTTGTTCAGTTCCTTGTCTGCTCTTTTTCTTGACAGTTTGAGGCTGGTGTGCTCTAGCTCCCTCTAAAGAAGCCTGGTGGTCCTTGGCTTGTTTAAGAATAGCAGCAACAGTTTTCGATGAAGAACTGCTGCCTGACAATGTTAGATGATTTGAACTCATGTTTCCTTGATTCATCATTCCTATATTTGCTGGTATTCTCTTCTTTATCTTCAAATTTAACTCCAACTGTGCATAAAGTTCATCGTCGGACACCAGTTATCTGAGATGTATCAGTAGAAATATAAAACAATCAATGAATATGTTGAATATATGAGTTAAATAACATGTACCAGTAATCATACTTGAAAGAAAGCATTAACTACAGCAAACCCATCATACTTCTTGTTCAAATCTCCTATTAATAAATGGGAGTCTCTGTAGTTAAGTCTTTGCTGTGCATTTCAAAGGTTGTGGGTTCAAATCTGGACTGCATCATTCTGTTCATGAGTGCATTTTTAGAGACCCCTAGGATTGTTGCGGAGCTACAGAGTTCATGCTTTGTGCAATACTCTCAGTGGGTGGTATTTGGACCGAGTCACATATGTGCAATTTTTCATGCGATCTCTAGGATTGTTGCTGGAGCTACAGAGTTTGTGCAAGCACTCTTGGCAGATGCATGCCATTTCTGTCGATAGGGACAGAGACATATGAGGAAATCGATGATTCTTACCATCAATTTTGTTGTTTCCAGGTCAACTCATGCAGATGAACAACAGTTTTTATTGTTGTAACTTTTTAACCGAATATAATGTTGAATGTTCTGTCTCCATGTTTATTTTGTTATCTCTCCAATAAGCTCCAGCAAGTAGTATGGAGCTTTTTCACTGTTGTCCTGTCCTCTAGAAGATTGAGCAAGGAAACATGCATACAGAAGAAGAGGTAAGCCTATCAACCTGGGTGCAATGTATCAATAGAATTATCTGTGCAAACCACACAGATTACAAAGAAAGTTTTATTTGGCTGGTAAGAACAAATGCAAAGAAAAGATAGAGGAAAGAAGGGAAGTGGACATAAGAGATGATCTTAAAGAAAGTCAAAGTATACATTGGCTATTTGGAACTGCAAACGGGACAATCAAAGGCTAGTGGAGCAAACCGTACACAAAACTGGACGACAGGCAAACCAAGTAGTCCAAAAAAGACTGGTAACCTGGGCAGATGATGCTCAACATCCCGGGAGGTAAGGTTGTCTAAGGGTAGCTACCCTACAAGAAAATAGCAACCTGCCGCCTTGCAGGTCGGCTGGAGACAGCCAAAGGCTGACGCAGTGAACCCAGTAAACGCTGGCTGAAACCAGACATATCGCCGAAGGATAAGCACCAGAGCTCCAAATGGCGCTGAAGATGTGACGAAACCCACCCATGCTAAGGCTGCATGAATCAGATTTTCACATGAATGAGATTTATGGGGAAATCTAGTACATCAGTCTAAGGGTGATCGCGAGAGAGAGAAAACTGCAAAACAACTAGCATCAATCTTACAGGCAGATAAGGAATGTGTTTAACCAACGAACCATCAGTAACATACCCTTTGACATCGCTGTGTAAACTGAGCACATATGGGTCAATCATGAGTGCAAGATGTCAGTTCAGTAACCAATAACTACTCAGTATACACTGACAGAATACTGTCAACACACTTCAATAAGCACATGAGTATGACGTGTATTAAGTTGAGAGAACACCATATCACATTGTCTCTCTACTCACTTTAAACTAGAATATTAAAAATAAACAACCAAAATAGTATTGCATTATGTTACGTAATAAAGTATAAAAACTGCAACACTCACGCATTCAATTCAATAAGAATTAGAAACATTGTGTAAAACAACAATGAAGAATTTTAACATGCAATACAATAGCTAAACATTTAAAATAATGTCAGGTCAATATCTAGTCTTACGTATAAGTTGTTATATAAACACTACCCAAGTACATAAGCTATTGAGCGGATCTTGTCATTTGACAGTAACATGTGCAGTGTCATTCATTAAGATGAATCGGTACCCAGTTACTAAAATTGCATGATTGAGTATTGAGGCGTAGAGTAGAGGTAAAGAAACGAATTCGATAAATTATCACACAATAACTTGCAAATTCAAATACAAAGACGTATGTGAAATTTCATAATTACTTTATTTGCTCCTCAATTTCAATGTGCAAAGAAAAAGAGATTTCGGGGTTGCAATTCCTTGAATTCGGTACAATGCCAACCATCAGATTCAGATCATCATCATTCATTCACTGAGTGTGATTCACATCATTGAATTTGAAGTCTGATTGAAGTAGTCATGTTTTACAACCGGCATTCTGTCGTATCTAGCAATATCCAAACGCTGTCGAATGAAATGCAAACGAAAGAGAACTTCTGAGGGTGTATGCCGAACACAAATTAAGCAACTTCAACACTTACACTGCAAACTTTTAATTTGACATGTATGTCTTCCGCTGTTTCGTACGTCTGAACTTTCGGCCATATTGTGTAAACATACAGGAACAATAAATGAACAAATGTGTCCACATATATTGATGACGTCATTTACGGCGATAAGTGTTCTATAATAATCTTCAGTTCCTATAGTCACATGTTCGCGTCTGGTTTTATCATATAGACTAGTTGGAATCCTGTCAATAATGGAGAGTGGGGAAATCCGATATCAATAGTATTTTTGTAATCGTTTATTTATGTAGTATATCTTTGGTCACAGCATTTTTTATGACTGGTCGCTCATCTTCAAGAATATTATCACGATAGAAGTGTAGAGTCCTGAAGACTCGTTTTCCTCCACCCTTTGGGGCAGAAATACTTGAATGTGTTAATATATATTTTTTAAAATTGATATTATTACAGAACTGACCCTGAACAATTATGAACCGGCACCTTGTTCTTGTTGAGTATTTCGTGACTAGAAATAATATCACGGTCATAAATTAACACACGGGCAGGCGTTTGAAGAGGAGCAGATCATGGATGGCAGAGGATGTTACTCTAGACGAGCTGAAGCATGAGAAAGAATGGATGCCTGTATCAGAGGATATAATTGAATACACCAGGGTAGACGTTACACTTGGAGATTGATGTATGGAATGTGCCGATGCTTCTCCTTCTTCTTTGTGTTCGTTCTTTACGACCAATTTTAATCACTCGTGATGTTTGATCTTTGCCAAGAACGTGTATACGTTGCACATTGGTTTGGTAGGCCCTAAACACATGACTTCTACGTTTAGGACATGTGCATCCGATTTCAGCCAAACCTCCTTAGTCGCCTCTTACGACATACGTGGCAGGTAACAGTGGTTCTATTCTTACCTTCAAATTTGAGCCCGGTAACCACTCGGGTGTGTGCCGATGCTGAGATTAAGGCACTCGTGGATCAGCACTCTTATACAGGGATATCATTATTTACGCATAACCAGATCAGAATGGACTTATTCGGCACAACGAAACGGAAGCACACTTAATGAGGACTGTGACGCCCTGGAGGCCTTAGTGAGGTCTATTTTTACCTTTTGTAAAATCCCACGGAAACGAATTTGCTTCCAAACTTGCCCACCGTGGGGTTGAACCACGTGGTATAGAGAAAGAAAATATACTAATCAACTTCTCATTGGTACGGTGAGAAAGTGGACGTTGGGATGACTGCTGCAGCGGAGAACACATAGGAATGCCTAATGTGCCGTGACATCGATCGATTAACATAACATTGATCATGTGGGTATCCTCTTATTTCAATTCATACACACCTGATCATATCTGTATCTTACAACTTCTTCTTTGCTTTCGTTCTTTACGATCAATTTTAATCACGTTTTGTGATATGTTTGATTTTGCCAAGAACGTGTATACGTTGCACATTGGTTTGATAGGCCCCTAAACGCATAGACTTCTACACATTTAGGACACATGCATCCGATTTCAGCAAACCTCCTTAGTCACCTCTTACGACATGAGTGGCAGGTAACAGTGGTTCTATTCTTTACACCCCAATTTGGGTCCCGGCAACCACTCGGGCGTCTTACAACCTTTTGCTAGCCATAAAAAGCGTTTGTCTCCAGTTTATAGTGACATTTGGATTTATGCTCCTTGAAGTTCCCCTTGTATGTGTAATGGTTATTGAACGACGTCACATCAGTCCGGACAGACCAACAGGGTATTCAGTTTCCCCAACAGATGTCGAATGGTATGCAGGATAACGGTTTTCAATAACTCAATTCTACTTGTACAACGTGTGGTTCCAAAATTCTGAAGTCACTAGATAGACTCGACATGAAATGTAATGTATTCAACCAACAAATGCTCGCTGAGCAACAGATGGACGCCCCATTCCCCCACCCAATTAAGAAAATAGGCAAGTGTCCACGATATATGGCATTTTCCGTCTTTACAGACGGTCAATTGGCAAGTGTTTTACTGTGACACCTTCTTAGTTTGCACTTGTCTTTCAGCTCATCCCTAAGTCTCGTTTAAGGCAGGCGGTAGATGAACAGTGCAGCGGAATAGAGAGACACTCCTACCGTCGAAAACACCCGTGGCACCCTCCTGCTACGCTAATTTGGGAGGACTTATAACCCGTGACTGTTGTTTACCTTGTTGTGCCCTTGCCAAAAGCACGGATGAAGTGTCCTCTCCATTTATGCCTAGTCTGACAGCTAATATGGGGAATGTACCATGCCCATTTTGCACAAACCTCCTCTCTATCCTACCGTTTCATCAAAAGGAAAGACAAAGTACATACGTTTGGAATTAAGCAGGGCTTGCAAGGGATTCCAGAAGATAGAATAGAATGCACAAAAACCATCAACTGCCTTAGGGTCCTTTCGGATTTGTGGTCAAGGTTTACTTCTGTATAAACGTGCTGATTCACAAGACAGTGGGGGTTTTCTTTCAAGGTTTACTCTCCTAACCTGTAGCTCTCCCGTGCCCCCCTCCACAAGTCAGTTACCAGTCCCCTCTTTAACAGTTACAGTAAAAAGTTATAGTTTGGACACAAGATGTATACAGGGTTAATCTCTATTCACACATAAACATACATATGAAATCATGTATATATACGTAAGCTTGATAAAGGCCTTGTTGGTCGAAACGTTGCTGTATTTTGTCATTGTTTTTGTAATTTGTAAAACTACAGTACTTTGTAATTACGTGTTTTGCCAATCAAATAGTTTTACTGCAGTTCCATATATATATACTGAATATATACGTAAGTAAAGAGATACTCCTCAATAGTTATTCATTACCTTTCAACTCCCATCGGAGCACAGGTCTTCAACAAACTTCTTCCATCTCTTCCTCTCTCTTTCTATCCCTTCCAATTCTTTCCATGTTTTGCCTATCCTCTTTATATCCGCCTCCAGCTCTCTTCTCCAGGTCTGCCTAGGCCTTCCCCTACTCCTCTTTCCCTGCAGGTTCCAAAACAATGCCTGTCTTGCGATGCTTCCGGTCAGTCTTCTCAATGTATGTCCTATCCATCGCCAGCGTCTCTTCCTGAGCTCTCTCTCCACTGGTATCTGCTTTGTTCTCTCCCTGAGTTCCTCGTTTGTAATCTTATCATACCATCTCAATCCCTCTATCCTACGTAAACATCCATTTACGAAGGTCTGCAGTTTTCTGATAGTTTCCTTTGTGGTCTTCCATGTTTCCGAGCCATAGAACAGCACTGACTTCACATTTGACTGGAAAATTCTCAGTTTTGTGTTTGTTTTGATCTCCCTTGCCTTCCATATCTTACTCAATGCAATAAAGTTCCCTCTTGCTTTTTGTATTCTTATCTTAACATCTTTGTTTGTTCCTCCTTCTGTGTTTATGTTGCTTCCAAGGTATGTGTATGATTCTACATCCTGCAGTGCTGTTTCCTCCAGCATAATCTGGTTTACATTTGCAGCATTTATTCTTATGACCTTGGTCTTCCCCCTGTGTATTTTCAAACCTAGCTGCTGATACTTATTATTTAGGGTATTCATTTTGTCTTTAATCTGTGCGTGGTTGTGAGACAGCAAAGCCAGATCGTCTGCAAAATCCAGGTCCTCCAGTTGTTTCACAAGTGTCCATTGTATTCCCCCTCTGTTATCCGTTGTTGATTTCATGATCCAATCTATGGCCAGCAAGAACAGGAATGGTGATAACAAGCATCCCTGCCTCACCCCTGTTCTTATCTCAAAGGATTCCGTCAGTTGGCCCTCGTGTATGACTTGCATTTCATTCCTCATACTCAATAGTTATTGGGATGTCCATAATCCGAAGTTAAATATTAAACGTGTACTATGTCCTGGCAACGTCTGTAGAGTGTACTGTAGAGTTGCAGCAGTAACAAATTAGATTCGTCGTCGTTGAACGCCCATACTTACCGGTTGTTTTATTGGTTCAGAGGATAAGAATGAGACTATCACCAGTGACCATGGCTTAATGACTGGCTAACAAACATTTTAAACATGTCAGATTCATACGAAAAGTCAGTAAATTTGTTTCATTGTTGTATGTATTTAGTTATTTTATAGTTCAGACTACTCTAACTAAATGAACTCAGCTCTAAGTTCAGTCTCAGCTGATGACTTATCAGTGAGTTATCTCGCTCCTCTAAAATGATAACTTCTCAGATAAGGCCGAGACTGATGTGTCAAAGTCAAGTCATTCAGCTGTCATCTAATCATGTGTAGTGTGTTCAGCGTAACTGTAGCATAATCATGAGGTATACCGACTTGTACTTCTTCTTTCTTTTCTCTAATTCTGTTTTGCCTCACAGTGTCAGAACAGAAAGAGATTTCTAGAACGGGCTCTTGTGCTAGCTTTACCATGATAATGAAATGCCTCTACTCTAAGAGTAAGACTAACTGAACTCTATTTGTTTCTGCGATCTACCGTTTCTTGGGTAGTCAACTTTTTGCCTTGTATTCACAATCCACCTGTACTAATACTTGATTTTGATTGAAGCTGAATAGCTGAATAACATTGTCATGATTGTCTTTTGAGGCTCACTGTTCTGTTGGTTAATCTGTTTCCCAATGCAATGTGGCTGAACCATTTAATGTGTAATTTTTTGATGAAGTTCAGTACTGATCATTGATGTTGTTGTACCTACTTTTTTCCTGAGGGGATGGATGTCTTCATTTCTAAACAATGTCACTTCTTGATACTCCCAGCACTCTTCATAAGCACTTCATCTCTGTCAAGTAGCTGAGTTTCCCCCAAACATCTACCCCATAGCTGTAAGTTATAGTGTCACAAATTTTTTGCATCAAATCTATGATTCGATATCACATCAACAAATGTATGATTCAAGAAAATGTATTACTTAATATCACATAAAATATATAATTCAATATCACATAAAATATTTGATCCCTGAATTTTAGTTTCACTCATAACAGTTAATGTTTCAATATTTGTCCTTCCACAGTACCCTTGAGACAGAGTTAGAATCACTGCTGGCAATATACGTCAATGAGTTGACATACTCAAGAAATTCAGAGTAATTTTGTTCTGTATCTAAATGTGTTATCATATGTTTGTGCAGTCCCAGTGTGTTTGCTAGAATGATATCACCTGTGTGGTGCCAGGGCCTGCAAGGGAAGCAGAGAATAGTACCACTGCGACCTGCAAACCATGGGAAGCTACCCTAGTAAATAAAAAGCGTTGCAGAAATTGGATGTGCTGGCCTACTTGTAGGCGCACAACTTGCACAATGAACAATCGCTCTTAGGCTCAGATCACATACAAATCACACAGAATGGTTAACAAATGGTTGATATGGAGCGTTTGAAGAAGCTAGAATGATATGAGAGGTTTTTCTTCCTGTACATTTTTATTTATGAAACTGAGTAATCTTAAAGAAAACTTGTCAGACTCTATTTTCTCTCTCGTCTTTCTTTCCATTCTAATTGAAACATAGTGTTGTAACTTATTGCTTTTTCTTCTCTCAACTCCCCTTGAAGCATAATGCATCAACAAATTTCCTCCACACAAATCAGTCTTTAGCAAGTCAGCGTAGTTCTTTCCATGTCATTTCCACCTCTTCTTAGTACAGTTTATCTCCATATCTCTCTAGGTCTTCCCCTACCGTTTTTGCTTCCTGGATTCTGTAAAAAGAGGGTTCGAAAAAGGATTGACTTCATTGCATCAGATTTATCCATATGGCTCAGCTACTCTTCACAGAAATGGCATACCACCTGCTGAGATTATTGCACAAACTCACAATCTTTGGCAACAATCCTAAGGATCGCAGAGAAAAAATGCACTCTTGAACAGAACGATGCGGTCCAGATTCAAACCCACAACATGTCAGAATGCAATTAACTCCTTTCACCTAGAGACCCCTCTCTCGGATTCTATTTCAAAACCACATGTGACTGTCTGGTCTTCTGCATTCTTATTTTATGTCCCAACTATTTTCTTCTCTTCTCTTTTATTTACTTATTGATATTGTTGATGCCTCTTCATCAGAAGATCTCAGTATTAGGTACTCTCTCATAGTGTAGACTGAGCATAGGAAACCAATCGCAAAGAAGAAGATCTCAGAAAATGTTTCTGAGACATGGCCTTCAAAGCCTCTTTGTAACTGTCTTGTTACTTGTTTTAAATACCTCTGATTGATATGGTAAGACAGCGGACATTTTATTTGTTTATATATTGTAACTAGTTACTTGAATATATATTAGTTTTACTGCTGGTGTCTTGCCAGGGCTCACACGGGGAGCAAAGAATAGTAATACTGCGACCTTCAAGGTATGTCATAAGAGGCAACTGAGGTAGGGGCCTAGGGATACTACCCTAGTAAATAAAAAGCATAGCAGAAATCAGATATGCTGACCTACTTGTAGACTCAGCTCACGTAAAAATCACAGAGTGGTTTAACAAGTGGTTATGGAGCCTTCAAAGAAATTAGTTTTACAATTGAGCATTTCTAATGGAAACATGCAACTGAAATGTCAGTTTTTTAAAATTTCAATTTTTGTAACAATGCTATTTGCATTTTTAGCATGAACCCAACCAACATAAACTGGAGCAATATTATCCAATAGGACACCATTTTGTACAGATGGTTACAAAGAGTTAACTAAAAGACAACTTCTCTTTATATTACCACATCTACAGAATTATACTGTAAGATGGAGACAGATCAGATAGGTCATAGAGAAAATCATCAGATCTCTATGACCTATGCTCAACTCTAACATGGTTGATACGGCTAAATGTAAAAATACTGGATCTCAGTTGAACAGATAGTAGTTTAGTCTGTAAGGTTCAACTATCAATCTGAGAATGGTCGCTTGAATTTCCCTTAGTACAAGAGAATAAGGAGTTTTAAGAATGCCAGGGGAAGCACCAGAGCCAATGAATAGGATCAATAAATAGACAGTGAACAAGTGTTAGGGGCCTCAGAAAAATAACAAATTACCAAACACAAATAAAGGATTGTGGTTGTTATTCTGTGTTTGGTCAATCGTTTTCCCGAAGTCCTAATAATTATTCACTGTCTATCTCTTATTACAGTGCTTTATGCACTATGTTCCTGTTTGGACAGATATCATATGCTCTTGTATTGTGTATGCCAATATATTTCTCTAAATGTTGGAACCTTCTGAGATATCCAATACAGAGTGATAACAAATCTTTTCTTATTCTTTGTTTGTTCTACTTCATCCATTTGTTAAACCACTCTTTGTGATCTGATTTGTGCCTTAAAGCATGAGTTGTGTCAGTTAAGCGCTCACAGTCCCATATACCGGCACATCTTTTTTCTGCATGCTTTTTATTCAGGTTCGACTCCATAAGTAGGGGAAAAAAATCTGACCTAGGTAAGTTCATCCCCCTAGGCAAGCCAGAGTTCAGTTAGCCTTGGACCTCCCGGTTAAAGTTTCCCAGTCTATACCACTGAGGGGCGGGGTTGACTTGTGTATTCTACTGGTCATCAGTAGGCTACTAATTTTCACTTTTCTCCCTACATAAGAGAGACTCACCAACCCCAACTCTGCTGAATGCAGAGGAAGGTGCAGAGCACACCTTTTAGACATATAAAATCTGAGAGTATTCTCAAGTATCCTAGTCATGAAGACTATCATTAGAAAGTTAGTATTTAACTCTTCTTCTTTGTTCACTGTAAAAAAATAATTGTTTTTGTTATATTGTGTTGCTGTTTACTGCAATATTTGCACCTTCTGGTCCAGCTCTCTTTTATTCAGCACATCATTTTTGGGTTCAGGGTTGTCTTATATCTTCATTGCCTACTACTCGCTTTGCTAGGATTGGAGTAGGGTCAGGGTCAGTTCTTGTTTGCCGACTTCTGTCATATCATTCACTGTTTCTTTGACTATTTTCTAGTTCATTTATTGCATCTACACATGCACAAAATTCATTTGTTGGAATCTATTTTGTAAGATGCGGCAGAGCAGTTTCAGAGCTGTTATGATGTCAGTTTTTTTTTTTCTGAGAATAGTGCTTCATTTCATGGTGAGGTCAGATATCTTTTGAATTTTGAGTCCAAAATATAAACCCAAATCTGTACAAGATCATTCTTAAAAACACCCAAAGTGGCAGCCTAACACAGAATGTACAAAACCACAAGGTTATAATAATGTGAGTGTGGTAAATAGAAATGTTTGTTTGATCTGTGTTTTTGTCTTTTTTAGTGGGACAGTAAATCAGATTGAGCTATTGCTGCATCCTGCAACTGGCCATGACATCACCAAGCAGTATGTCTGTATGACTCTTGTGTTCACACTGAACTCAAAGGTAAATCAGCTCTCACAGGTACCTACACAAATTATTTCTTATTACTAAATGTACGGACACACTAAGCTGAATACCAAAAGAAGGGAGAGGCTGCTGTGGATAACATCACACTGGCATGTCGGGTAACAAGAGGATGGATAAGCTGACAAAGAAGGGAGCAACATGGAAACAGAAGAATCAAACAATCACTTTCCCGAAAAATAAAAGCCTTTTCAAGGACATTAGAGAGGAAGACCAGCAAAGAGACAATTATCACTGTCTAGATGAAGCAACAAATAGTGAAAAAAGAAGTGAAGAAATGTAACTGGTGTTATATAGGACCTTGAGGGAATATACATATAAGAAGTGTCCTTTTCTGGAGTCCGCAAGACAGGGAAGCAATACATGGAGAAGAAATTTGGAGGCTGAGATTAACAATATGAAGAAGATATTTACGGAGCTGCAATAGATATGAAGACTTGGCATAAGTTGGTTGAGGTCCTATGCCCTAACCAAGGTTAAAAAGGTACGAGAGAGGGAGAATACAGAAAATATAATGAATTCAAAACTAAGTTTAGAAACAATTGCCTTTATCAGAAAAAACAAAAGATGTAATGAAATCAAAACAAAGTTTAAAAAAGCAGATTTAAAATTCCTAATTGACTTATATCTGATACTGTTTATTGTTTTATCCATTTTATTCCTCAGTATCCGTATGAACCTCCAAATATTGAAATTCGAAACCCCCGTGGTCTAGGAGAGGAAGAGATATGTAGGTGAGATGCCATGTTTGATATACAATCTTATTGATACTGTAGAAATAGCAATATATGATAGTCATCAATCAACTACGATATACTGTGATATTACTCAATAGTTCATATGTCAAAGATATCATACTTACGGTAACAAATAATAGTAATCCATGTTTTATTATTGACTATTTTTAATAACAAAAGGTAGAGTAGTCAGAAAAAATAGTATAAAGACATAGGATTGACTTCATTGCATCGGTTTTTACCCATATGACTTGCTCCCTCTGCAGAATCCGCACGCAATTTGCAGAGAGCATTACACAGACTCTGCTGCTCCAGAAGCAATCCTAGGGATCTTCAAGAAAAAAGTATTTGAAAACATAAATCGCAATCTGGATTTGAACACACAACCTTCAGAATGCAACTCAACTGCTTAACCACAGAGACACTTGATAGTTAGTTTAGTTTGTTCCATTCGTGCCAAAGGCGGCACATAGGCAGAGGTTTTAGATCTCCATGTGATACGGTTCTTTGCTAGCAGTTGGAGATCTTGTATGGTTTTACATCCCAATAGTTTACTTTCTTGTTGGATGGTTCTTCGAAGAGTAGTCTTTGGTCTTCCACGTTTTCTTTTCCCAACTGGTGACCACATAAGGACTTGTCGATTTAGTCTCTTTTCGTCTGATCTAAGAACATGACCTAAATATTTCCACCTTCGTTTCCTTATAATATTTGATACTGGTTGTTGGTGTGTTCTATCTCTCACTGTGTTGTTAGAAACGAAATCACTCCATTTTACTTTTAATAATTTTCGTAGACATTTATTCTCAAAGCTGTCCAGTTTCTTATCAATTTTCTTTGTTGATTTCCAACTTTCACACTTGATAACTAGAGCATATATATTATTAGTTGCAACATATGGGTCTGAGACTTAAACATAATTATTTCTCTTGTTGATACTGTGCAAGCAGTTCTTGTTTAAATACTTTCTCTAATCAAGAACTGCTTGCACAGTGTCAACAAGAGAATATGAGCACCATCTTCCAAAAGAGACACTGGAGACTAACTCGAAAACTGTACTGAGATGGACACCAGAGGGTAAATGAAAATGTGGAAGACCCAAAACAACCTGGAGGAGAACAATAGAACAGGAACTGAAAGAAATGTATCAAAGCTGAAGCACAATACAAAGAATGGCTAAGAATAGAGAAGAATGATGTTCATTTGTTGCTGCCCTAAGCACCAGGAGTGTCACAGGCTAGGAGAAGAGTGAATATCAATGCTATATAGAAAAGTTCTCAAACTTCTATGGACAGAGGAAAGAACAAACAAATCTATCCAGCAAAAACTAAAGAAAATTGGTTGATGAAAATATCAGATTGAGGAAAGATAAATCTTTTGGACACATAAAGAGAGAGACATGAAGTTTTAGAAAGGATAGTTATGGGGGAGGTATTCCGTTAAAGTGGAGAAGAGGTAGACCAAGATAAAGATGGATGACTTCAACATGAAGCTACAATATATCTTGTCTATGATAGAGAGAAATTCAGAAAAAATTGTTATGGTGTCAAAGTTCTGTACAAGACGATTGATTGATAGGACCATCATCATTGCACATCGGGGAGCAACCATCTGTGCTTCAATCTCTTTATTACACAGGAAGATTTCAGCAGCAGTGCACACATTTCCTAGCAATGATAAGTGTCCCCAAACGTAATTTTTGAGGATTGTGAAAATGGGTAGAAGTTGAACAGGACAAGGAATTGTGCAGGACAAGCTACTGGATGTTTATGATGATAAGATTGTATGTTAGGGATATGTTTAATTATCCTTCACTAACATATTACCCAATATCCTTCTTTTAGTGTAATTATTATCCTTAATGGTAAAGGTCAAAGTTGAGATAAAGTTTAAGTGTTTACTTTTATTTACATTATAGTTCTATAGTTTGTTGACATTATTACAGCTTGGTAGAGGACATGATTTTGAAAGCAGATGACATGAGTGGGGATGCCATGCTTTACACACTTATAGAGGTCAGTGTTGGCTAGTCATCACTTTCCAAACCATTTAAATGTTCATCAATACAAGTGATCTAGATTGTCTTGATATTACTTCAGTTTTTTATTATTAGAATAAGTGGTGGTAGTCCTTGAAATAAATTTCAAATCAAACTATAGTGAATATTACTGACACATACTACAGTCTCTGATGAAAGAGAATGGAGTGGATTAGTGGTTAGGGCACCAGGCCCCCAGTCATGAGGGTACAGGTTGAAACCCCATGATATCAGGGTATTTTTTCTTTTGAGGTGAAATTAAAATTCCATCTGGCAAAAACCTGTGCAAATAGTTTTTAATTTACAGCGTAAAACATCCCTCAAGCAAAGTTGTAATCAAAATTCAGTTTCATGTTTTTGTTTCATTTTTTTCATCTTAACAATGGCACATCATGTACATTCTCTGGCTCAGATCATTTACAAGTTACAAGGGGTGTTTTCAGGTCTAAATGGTTGTGCCTTTTTCCTAATTCAAACCCATGATTTTGAATTGATCCGTTGTGTTCACTAGTGCATTTTGTCCTGAGATCTACAGTATCATTTTCAGAGTTGTAGAGTTCATGCTGTGTGCAATACTCTTGGAAGGTGACATGCAATTTCTGCAGGTAGCAGCCAAGCCGTATGAAGGAAACCCAGTGCAATAAAGTAAATCCATCATCTATAGACCATTTTAGAAACTGGTGGTGCCCAGTAGATAATGAGATGACTGACACTGACTAGGGAAGGGAACCAGAATATCACCATTGTGGAACTAGTGATGCCCAGTAGACAATGAGAGGACTGACTAGGGAAGGGAACCAGAATATCACCATTGTGGAACTAGTGATGCCCAGTAAACAATGAGAGGACTGACTAGGGAAGGGAACCAGAATATCACCATTGTGGAACTAGTGATGCCCAGTAAACAATGAGAGGACTGACTAGGGAAGGGAACCAGAATATCACCATTGTGGAACTAGTGATGCCCAGTAAACAATGAGAGGACTGACTAGGGAAGGGAACCAGAATATCACCATTGTGGAACTAGTGATGCCCAGTAAACAATGAGAGGACTGACTAGGGAAGGGAACCAGAATATCACCATTGTGGAACTAGTGATGCCCAGTAAACAATGAGAGGACTGACTAGGAAGGGAACAGAATATCACCATTGTGGAACTAGTGATGCCCAGTAAACAATGAGAGGACTGACTAGGAAGGAACAGAATATCACCATTGTGGAACTAGTGATGCCCAGTAGACAATGAGAGGACTGACTAGGAAGGAACCAGAATATCACCATTGTGGAACTAGTGATGCCCAGTAGACAATGAGAGGACTGACTAGGAAGGAACCAGAATATCACCATTGTGGAACTAGTGATGCCCAGTAAACAATGAGAGGACTGACTTGGGAAGGGAACCAGAATATCACCATTGTAGAACTAGTGATGCCCAGTAAACAATGAGAGGACTGACACTGTCTAGGGAAGGGAACCAGAATATCACCATTGTGGAACTAGTGATGCCCAGTAAACAATGAGAGGACTGACACTGACTAGGGAAGGGAACCAGAATATCACCATTAGTGAAAACTGAGTTGTTGGCTTGCAGACTGCTGGCACCTAACTGTGGCACAATGTACTTAATACTATGATGCAAATTTTACACTTATCACATAGAGTTGTTCAATCAGCAATAGTTAATGTAGACACACACCTATCACATAGAGTTGTTCAACCAACAATAGTTAATGTAGACACACACCTATCACATAGAGTTGTTCAACCAACAATATTTAATGTAGACACACACCTATCACATAGAGTTGTTCAACCAACAATAGTTAATGTAGAATAAACATAATACAAACATTTATTTGTCCCATTTCTTTCTGACAGATGACAAAAGACTATCTGACAGATGGCAATGTTCCACGCTGTCCTTGTGTTGTCTGTTTGGAGCATTTTCACGATGCAGGCAGTTTTCACCGCACAGAGTGCTACCACTACTTTCACACACGTTGCCTGTACAAGTATATAACACATACTCGTGCACAAAATGAAGAGGAGGATAGAGAGTTTGCTGAGACAAGGCATATAGAATCTAACAGCAATGATAAGGTAATGATTTAGTTTAGTGGTTAGGGTGCTGGCTTCAGTCACTCAATCATTCCAGCTTTGACACATACTATCTGTCTGTCCATCTCATTTATCTACTAGTTTCTATATCACAGGGTGCATATAGGGCATACATCTTTAACAAGCATAGTAGCAACAGATGGTTGGTGACAGCAGGCATAGTAACACCAGTTGGTACCAACAGATGTACCAATATTGACACCCATCTATCTCAATCTGGTCAGCAAGTGGGATTCACAACCCTGAAGCTCCTCCATTTGGAAAGACCCCCTCACTAAGTTAAGAATGTCATTTCAGTCCACAGCAGTTCCCTCTAATATCGTAGCCATACCAGCCAATTTATCAGCACTCTCATTAGCCCCTAACTCCTGTGTACCCAGGAACAAAAATGAACATAATTTCTCTGATCACTGCCTGTACCAGTGCCTCCACCCAGTTTTGTTGACCCACATATGATTCTGACGATATCATTTTGTAAGATATCCACTTGAGTTAATTTTCTTTGTTTTAATAAATTGTATATGTCCGGTACTGACCAATCAATATAACTTGTGCATTTCACTTTCAGAGCAAAACAAAGCAAATATTGTGCCCAGTTTGTCGTTCAGTCCTGGATGATGAATCACTGACTGTCACTTGCTCTGCACAAGAGCTGCAAGAAGATGAGAATGCAGAAGAGTTTGTCCTACCATTGTCTTTAAAAGAACAGCAGCTAAGTATGGCTCAACTGTACGAACATCAGAAGGCCAAAGGGGGGATTATTGATTTGGAACTGGAGAGGAACAAGTACCTGGTAAACCCTGTAAGTTTTTGCTGTGGTCCTCGTCATGGTTATTGTGTGTATTTTGCTCTTACGTTTAAATTTGATACAGTTACCTGGCATAAGTCAGCTATGACAGTCTGACCACTCAGATCTGATTCTATGCTATAGTATAACTCCAGATGTGGTACTTAAAAGTGGTGTTTTCTGTTGGGAAAATCTCAGTTACACATCTGTAGAAATGTGTGTCCTGTTGGATAATATATAAACACTTTGGCTGAAATTTCTTGTCCTACATGCTATAGGAGTCTAACTTGCACATCTTGCCCACATTCTCAGCGCAAACCATACAGATCACATTGTAGTTAACTTGATTGATATGAACAAACAACAAACAGGGAGAGTTACCAAAGTACATTTCAGTTGATGTTGAAAATGTTTGCCTCAAGAAGGTGTATTTCAGATAATGTTATGTCATTGCCACAGAAAAGATATCAATTCTCATTAAAGGGTATCATGTTCCACTCAATGAGAAAAGTTATTGTTTACCGAGAAATCTTGTTACATATAAATATTTGATGTCATTAAACTTCAATGATGTATTTCCCTCATTATATAATGAATAATACATATTTTTATCTGTGAGCTGGAATTTTTTTGTGCTTAGTTCATTCACTCACTATCAATTCAGGTGTAGTGATGGCACCTAACATAGCACCTCTGACTGGTTTTTCTGTGAAGGTTTGCTTTCCTTATCACCAATGTTCCTCGTCGTTCAAGCTAGTCTTACTCTGACTTCAGGGGTACTTGTAATTTATACCCCTGATTAAAGTATCAGGGTTCCGTGGGCAGAATCAGAATTTCTACAACACGTCACTAGATAAGTTTACTATAAACTTTGATATCTGCAACTTCAGTGTAACAATCAGGTAATATGTTTGTTTTCATTGATTCATTCCTCTCTCACTTTCTATTTATTATTGACTAATGTGTTTTACTTGTGTGTTTTAGGAAGATCGCATGCCAATCCGAAGTCTTGTACTCCCAGCCACAACATCTGAAGACACTACAGACAAGCTTCCAAGAAGACAAGAAACTGGTGGGAGAAATAAAGACAAGTCAAAGACTAGTGTTAGACAGAACAACAGTTCACAGCAGTACAGAAACAATAACAGAAGTAATGGCAGGGAAGATTATCATAGTGGCAGATCTTCCCACTGGCATAACAAGAACATATCTGGATCGAGGTCAATTGAAAATGCTGAGGGTCGGATCAACAGAAAAGAAATTAGCAAGACAGATCCCATTTGGGAAATCAGACGGATTTTCAGAAAAAAAGATGAGAATCATGAGAAGAACAATGAAAGTACAAGAAGAATGAGGAGAGAGTATAATGGTAGTGAAACTGACAGAGAATTCATGGAAAGAAATGACTCAGAATATGTGCAGAAGAATGAAGATTGGTTACATAAAGATAACGCTAGTAGCAATATCGAATCTCACAAACAGAAGAGTGACAGAACAAGGGACGGATATAAAAGTGGACAAAGAGAGAGTCATGTCAGGACTTATTACTCTGAGATGGACAGAAGAAGAGGTGCGTATAGTCATGGCACGGGGCGCTATACTGGAGGACATCAACACAAATATGATATCACACATGATAAAGACAAGAATATTCTTCATAATGAGGAAGCCAAGACAGAAGATTTTAGTAGAAAACCGATGGAGAGTCGAAATGATAAGGTTAGTGCGAACCATGATCCATCTTTAACTTCAAAAAGTGTGTTGTTTGAGTCAATAAATAGATTAGATAACAGTAGAAATGAGAAGATGTCTGATGGAGTCAACCTAGAATATACAAGTGGAAATGAAAACAGTTTGAAAAAAAACAGGATGACAGATGACGAAATATACGCTGATAAAGGTACACAAGGAGCTTCAGGCTTTTACCAGAGGTTGGAACGAGGCTTAGACTGGAGATCTGAACAAGGTTCTTACCAAAGAACTGACCAGCAATCTGAGCGAGGATTCGGCGAGAGATTTGAACGAGGCTCTAACTGGAGGTCTGAACATGGCTCTAATCGGAGGTTTGAACGAGGCTCTGACCAGCGGTTTGAACGATGCTCTGACCAGCGGCCTCAGCGTGGTTCTGACAAGCAACCTGAACGAGGCTCTGACCATAGTGATCATGCTGATGAATATAAAGGAGGTGAAGGCGGTGGTCAACAGAAAAGAAGAGAGTATGATTCGAAAGAGAATAGAGATTATCATAGTAGTGGTAGGGGTCACCAAGACAGAGGATCTGGTTCAAGATACAAGGGTAGCAAGTTCAATGATAGGAGAAGTAGTAATACAGAGCATTCTGGACAGTCACATGTTAGAAATGACAGGCATCAATATCGTTCTTATCAGGAACATCATCATCAACCAAGGCATCATGACAACAGGTATGGGAAAGAGAGGGAGAGAGTGGACAGACCAGCAAGAGATGTTCCAGAGAATGTAGTACAAGTTCAGGACAATCAAAATCCTGAAGCCCCCATCCATGGCGGTGCATGTGGAGCTGACGCAGCTTCTGAAACTGGAGCCCAGGATGGAGAAGATGAAGCAGACTTAATAAATCAAGCTACTGACCCATCTTGGCAGCATTCCAACTTTGGATATGCTGGAAAAAGGACAGAAGAGGACAATATGAATAAATTAACAACTGCAAATACTAGCATCAATGATACACCTATATTTTGTGGACATGACTATAAGATGGATATTAGTTATCTGAAACAAGGCGTACAAAATACGGTTGACTGTAAGGTCAACAACGACTGGAATACAGGTACTTGCTCAATTTACAATCAGCCTGAACTAAATCTGAACGATGTTTCATACAACGAACGTGATGAAGAAAATTGGGATGATGAAATTGATGTTTATGAATATGAGAAATACAAAATTCGACCTAAGCATTATGAAGAATACGAGAAGGAGACAGCACCACGAAGGAAATATTACCAGGACAAAATGAAAGAAAGATGCAAGCAACAGATGATGATAGAAGAGGAATTTAGAAGAATTGCAAAGGAAAAAAGGGTGAAAAATAATGAAAAAGATGATGAGAGATCACTTCAGCAAGCAACATCAGCAGGTCAGAGAGAAGGCAAATTCCAGGAAAAATCAGTATTGGAATTGTTCAAAGAAAAGCAGGCCGCTGACAGAGAGTGTTCTAAGAAATTGAGAGAGGATAAAGGTATCTTAGTTAGAACAACTGTCAAGTTGTCAGAACCTGCATCAGGTTTTGTATCTTCAAGTAAGCACAGATTGATACGTTGTGAACCAAATATTTCATCTGATCATCCTTCAAAGAAAGAGTCCAGTATCAACCATCATGATTCATCTGTATCAATCAATCAATCATCTGTTGGTCATAAGAAAGTGAGTGACACTAGCAAACATATTTCTGATCAAATTATCTGTGTTGAAGAAAGAAATAAAAACACACTTATTTCATATAACAACAGCTACCAGGTAATTTCAGCATGCGTAACCAATCCAGTGACAGAAGATTGCCACCAACAATCTAGGTTTACCATGATACAGAAAACTGGCAATTGTTACAAGGATCAATCTGAACAAATCTCTAGCAGTGAAACAGAAAACATATCACAGGTCACTATTCCTAGTACAACATCAAGTAAGAAAGCCTTATCAACCACAGACGAGTGTTCACCAGTATTGAAGTCGCATGTACAGTCTTTAAACACCGTGGCAGAAAGCGTTGTACTTACTAAAGCCAGAGTAGATAAAGACATACTTAAAGCTAGAGTATGTAAAGACATTCTTCATAAAGATAATGATATTGTTCTGAAGGATAATAGAAATGTTCAACAAAATAATGATAACATTCTTAAAGATAAGTGTATTCTTCAGAAAGATATTGGTACTGTTCGCAAGGATAATGGAAATCTTCAACAAAATAAATATAACTGTATTCTTCAGAAAGATAATGGTACTGTTCGCAATGATAATGACAGTGAGCACAAAAATGATAACAATACGATACCACAGTCTTTCATCAAGAATTTCAAAAAAGTTCCACCATTGAAGTTTCCTAAGAAAAACCATCAAATCACACCTAAGGATTCTTCATTGTTGTATATCCCCAAGGTAGCAGTTGAAAGTAAGAGATTTCTAGATAGTGAGACATCTGTAAATTCCCATAGCATCCAACAAGTTGTGAACGACGGATGGAATGAAGATCTGAAGAAAGTATGTCATATACCGAACCACCAAATACCTCCACAAACTACCTCTGATGTATTGAATATGTGGATGTCTGCAAGCGCTGCAGACTTATCTACAGCTTTGTTAAATAGTTACGCTACCAGCTCTTTAATCAGTGCTAACTTGCTCAATACTTACCAGAAGGATTTCAGTTTGAATCCCAATCTATTAAGTTCTTATATTACACACATTAGGAATGTAGACAATTTGCCGTTAAGAGATTCATATGTACAGAACAGTACTGATACCCACAATAGTGTTTCTGGTATCCAGCGAGACATGGACAGTGTATAGCAGACATGCAAGAAACGAAACCACTTTCACACTAGCTGTCTACGCAGACTACTACAAATAAACTGACAGGACAAAATTCTAGAAACTGAAGTCCCCATATGAGCAAAGATGCCAAGCGTCAACACCCTGTTACAGAAGGCCCAAGTGAGATGGGCCGTTTATTAATTTTAGACAATGTTTTGTGTCAACTTTGGATAGCCGTACCAGCTGTGGATAACCGTGTCGTTTCTTGTGGATTTAAATTCATTTGACACAACACATGTTGTGTTCATGATCACTTGTTGTACACACTTCCATAAACTTGTATGCTAACTGGTATAGGTGACCATGTCCCTCCATATCTTGCAAACTGTCTTTTCTCCTTGTGATATGTTGAGAATTGGGAAAATTCATAAAAAATATTGTTAAAAAATGTCATCATCTCAAAAATTATATTGGGGACTCTTGCCAGTGCTACATAGTTCATGCACTGTTGCTGAGATATTCCTATGTAAGATAGAGATTGGAGAAAGCATGGTTATTCACCAAAGTGCAATGATGATGGTCCTATCAATCACACAATTGATATGTTGTGAACTCTTCTCATCTTCCATTCAGTTTGTCATATATACAAAAATATTAGATAATCAACATTGAACTAGAGTGTTGGGTCGCTGGATGCTGCTAGCTTTGTTGAGTCGAGGATCAGAACACATATGGACACTTTCAGAGTGCTATGATGATAGTTCTCATATAACTGATATTTGATATATTGATTTCTAACAGTTTGTCCAGATCTTGAATTGTCTTCTGTTTTTCATGAACTTCTTACACAGAGATTTACAATGGGGTGTCTGGTTGATTTGCCACCAGATATTCACCAGTACCATTTTAGTAGAAACAGCAGGCAACACCAGATATTCACCAGTACCATGTTTGTAGTAACAGCAAGCAACACCAGATATTCACCAGTACCATGTTAGTAGTAACAGCAAGCAACACCAGATATTCACCAGTACCATTTTAGTAGTAATAGCAAGCAATCACCAGATATTCACCAGTACCATGTTAGTAGTAACAGCAAGCAACACCAGATAGTCACCAGTACCGTGTTAGTAGTAACAGCAAGCAACACCAGATATTCACCAGTACCATGTTAGTAGTAACAGCAAGCAACACCAGATATTCACCAGTACCATGTTAGTAGTAACAGCAGACAACACCAGATATTCACCAGTACCATGTTAGTAGTAACAGCAGGCAACACCAGATATTCACCAGTACCATGTTAGTAGTAACAGCAGACAACACCAGTCACCAGTACCATGTTAGTAGTAACAGCAGACAACACCAGATATTCACCAGTACCATGTTAGTAGTAACAGCAGGCAACACCAGATATTCACCAGTACCATGTTAGTAGTAACAGCAAGCAACACCAGATATTCACCAGTACCATGTTAGTAGTAACAGCAAGCAACACCAGATATTCACCAGTACCATGTTAGTAGTAACAGCAGACAACACAAGATATTCACCAGTACCATGTTAGTAGTAACAGCAGAGCAACACCAGATATTCACCAGTACCATGTTAAGTATGTCGACATGTAGGAACAGGCAACACAATATCTATCTAATAATGAAGAAGGTACAGTTGACATATACAGACTACATTGAAAGACAACAAATGCAGTGGTTCGGACATTTAATGAGAAGGAAATACAGCCACCAATAACAGTACACAATAAAAAAGAGATCAGGTAATAGAGCCAAGTGAAGACGAGAACAAGCGATTAGACAATATCAAGACAGCGCTAAATAAACACAGATATAACACAACAATGATAACTCATCTGAACCTGGAATGCAAATTAAAGCTCCCACCCTGACACTTAATGGCGGGAAAGATGACTTAGTTATAGACATTTCTTATTTTCTTTGAGATGAGACCTTAGAGCAACTCTCACTTACCACTCAGTTTTTTTTGGTTATCTTCTCCAATTTGGCGTACATTTTTGCAATGAATTTTTGTGTGTTGTTTTCATGTATTCAGGGGATATAACACATTATGCAATAAACCAACAACTGTTTGAAATCTACAACGAATGATTTTTTCCCCTCAAATATTTGCAGCTTGTCTATCACTTCTACAACTGTGCTATAAAACTTGTGTTATTTCCGTTGTTTATTATCTGTGTTGTATTATTTCCCTGTTTATTATATGTTGTATTATTTCCCAGTTTATTATCTGTTGTATTATTTCCCTGTTTATTATCTGTTGTATTATTTCCCAGTTTATTATCTGTTGTATTATTTCCCTGTTTATTATATGTTGCTGTATTATTTCCCTCTGAGTTTATTGAATGCTGCTTGTTATATTTTTCCCCTGTTTATTATCTGACTTAGTTGTATTTTTTCCAGTTTATTATCTGGTTTCGTTTTTATTATTTCCTAGTTTATTATCTGTTGTATTATTTCCCCTGTTTATTATCTGTTGTATTATTTCCCAGTTTATTATCTTTGTTGTATTATTTCCTGTTTTTATCTGTTGTATTATTTCCCAGTTTATTATCTGTTGTATTATTTCCTAGTTTATTATCTGTTGTATTATTTCCCAGTTTATTATCTGTTGTTGTATTATTTCCCTGTTTATTTATTATCTTTTATTTTTTTTTCTTGTTTCTTATAGCATTTGATGGATTCTTTGATTTAAAAATGATGATCAACGAATGAAATATCAACAAATCATTTCTCTCATCATGATTTGTTGGATAAGATTTGCTTGCCAGACAACTTTACCATGTGAACTGATGTTGTACCCACATTTCTCCTATTGTCTTCATTTCTAAACCAGTATCTTCTTTATACTGTCTACATAGAATGCTGGGATTAACAAGAAGAGACTGGTTTAGAAATGAAGACAAGATCAAATTGGGTACAACATCATTACTGAACTTCATCAAGAAACAACCAAATTCAATGATTCGGCCACACAAGTAGATTACCAACAGACAGTGCGCTAGCTCAAAGAACAATGCTACTCAGATACAGTGGATCACAGAAATTACAGAGGCAGTGAAAGACATGTTCGAAGTGCACACAAGAGCCCGCTCTAGTAATCTCTTCTTATCCTGACGTGAAGCAAAACATGATCAGAGAAATGAAATTGTAGAAAGTGTGATGGAAAACTTCTTCTTCTCTTCCACCATTTACTTCTTTTATAGAAGTGTTGGGGGTGAAACGTAGTGATCTTGTGTGTGCTTTTTAAGGCACTTTGTAAGCTGATATTAATGTTCGTAAGGCTGTTCTTGATGCCGTCGCTCCATTTTTGCGTGGTCTTCCTTTGCCTTGTACTCATTATACTTTTTCTGTGTGGCTCTCATGGTAGGCTATACCAGGGCATTCTGGTCAGGTGTCCAAACCATTTAATCTGTTGTTCTTTTATGAATTGCATAACTGGTTTCACATCCAGTCTCTTTCTGATTTCTTCATTTCTAATTTTGTCTCTTATTGTCACACCTGCAGCTCTTCTAAGACACCTCATCTCTGTCGTTATGATTTTCCGCTCATTAGCTGCTGTTATTGGCCATGTTTGACACTGGTAACATAGTGTTGGCCAGAAAATCGTTCTTATGAGATTTGCTTTAGTTGTTAGTGGTATCTCTTTATGTGACAACAGTGGTGTTAACTGTCCCAGTACTTGGTTAGCTTTTGTGCAAACGATTGCTGATTTCGCTATCGATACTTCCATCTGCTGTGAAAATTGCTCCTAAGTATTTGGCCTCAATTGTTTGTTTTATGTCTACGTTCTAGAGTTTTATTGTAAGGCCTTCTGGTTGTCTACTTATTGCCATTGTCTCTGTCTTTATTATATTTATTTTCATGTTGTACTCCTCACCATTGATGTTAACTAAGCTCAAATGTTTCTGGAGAGGTTCTTCATTTTCTGCAATCAGTACTCGGTCATCTGCAAATAAACGTTCTGAAAACTAGTGGGTGAAATTGACGGACAATATTGGTAGACATAATGGCATACTGCAAAGTGGTCATTAAACGTTATGGCGCAGGACAAAATCGCCATCAGGAGTACGTACAAGAAAGTTTAGCAGATACTTCATCTCCTACTCTAGTAGATCACATCTTGCGGTTATACACATTCATCGGAAAGGCTTGGGAGCAATTCCGAGCACGAGTTCATAACCACCTGAGTGGTTACCGGGCCCAAATTAGGGTGTAAAGAATAGAACCACTGTTACCTGCCAAGCATGTCGTAAGAGGCGTCTAAGGAGGTGGGGCTAGCTACCCCAGCCCGTAAAAATCACTAGATAGCTAAAGAAACCACAACCAGGAATATTCATTGCTTGCCACCCGAGGAAAGACCACGCAGTGAGGGACTCATGGCAAGAAAATGGGAAGAGATCTGGAAAAGATCGTCGGACTTGGAAGGCCTTGGTTGTAGACCTATACCTCCCTAGGGGCGAAGAAAAAGAAGACGAGTCCATAACGCAGTGTGTCGCTATATTCATTGGTATTCTGGTAACTTCTGCGACACCGCTGGCGCCAAGCTGTTTAGACCTTACCGTTCCCTTGGATTTGTCGGCTGCATGTAGAGTAGTGAACTGGTGCATGAGCAACAGAGATTCAACAACATCTCTAAACTTTTCTTGAAGCACGAGGCATCAACAAATTTCCTCCAACCAGATCTGTCTTGAGCAAGCCAGCTTAGGCCGTACCCACTTTTTCTGTCTACAGTTTGCCTCTATGTCTCTCCCCTCTTCCCTTCTAATTTCATTTCAGAGCCACGTGTGGGTGTCTGATACCGTGGTATTCTCCATATTATCACATCCAGATTGCGATCTGGAGAGACCTGCTTTGCCTTACGAAAACACAAGGCTGGAAGTAGTTTTCTTGGGTCGGATCCAGCTTTCTAGGAACGGATCCAGCTCGAGACAGACTGTGAAATCAGACTTCTTCAAACATTCAATATCGACCGACAACTTGTTAACCACTCTTTGTGATTTGTATGTGATCCAAGCCTAAGAGCGATTGTATGTTGTTCCAGTTATGCGCCTACAAGTAGGCCAGCACATCTGATTTCTGCGATGCTTTTATTTACTAGGGTAGCCTCCCTAGACCGCTACCTCAGTCGCCTCTTACGACATGCCTTGTAGGTCGCAGTGTTACTATTCTTTGCTTCCCTTGCAGGCCCCGGCACCACACGTGCATGAAACCAGATTAAAACAACTAACTGACAGAAAACGTGCCAGGAGAAATAAATAAATAAAATCGTGGCTTATCCTTTACAGGACCTCGTCATCAATCACAGTAAACGAGTCGTTGATTTTCCAGACACTATTTATAAGCTCAGTAGTTGCCATTGCGTTCTGACGGAGGGGTCCATTTTTACCGTTCGAAAAAAATCCACAGGAACAAATTTTCTAACAAGTTGTCTGCCGCTGAGTTTTTAACCAGGCACATGTTGGTTGTGATTGAGCTCACTGCCGTTTAAGAAAAAGCAGAAATAAAATTCACTATGGACGCTAGCTACAACCACTGTGTCTGAACCTAACAGAAAGCATCGTCATTACTCTAGGACAGCGTTTCCCAAAGTGGGCGGTGCCGTCTCCCACTCCCAGTGGGCGCTGAAGCGTTCGGGAGGGGGGAGTAGTGCGTTCAGAAGAATTTTGGGGGTGTTCAGACGAATGGGGATCGGTAGCTCCTTAAAGAAGAAATTAATAATAAATATTTTTTAATAAATTATTTCCGTGATTTTGCGATTGAATAATCATTAAAAATTTGAATTATGTATTTAAATTCATCTTATGCCCGTCTTACACGATCCATTTTGTCATAAATTTTTCTATTTCATGTATATAATCATTTGAAAACTGTCCATGTATGACAGAAATATATATATCAATTTTCTGTCAAAGAAAAATAGAGCATATATATATATATATATATATATATATATATGTATATATATATATATATATATATATATATATATATATATATATATATATATTTTCAGTGGCGGCTCGTGGTCAGTTTTGGTGGTAGGACCAGACAAAAATTTCGGAAAAATCATGGTTTTTAGGCTCGGTTTATATTTTAGTATTTACTATTATTTGTCTATTCTGCGAAGATACTCCCCCTTTATTATAATGATTTGGCGCCGCATGCGCAAATAACAAACGGAACAACGTTACGTCAGGGTAAGTGAGCTGGCACTGATCAAGACCCTACTCCACCTCCTCGTGGTGACCCTGGAAATAGACAAAAGATCATGTCTGGTTAAATGGGTAAGGATCGAGAGAGAGCTACTCTGGTATAGGTAATAAAGCAAACGCAGACACGCCTCTTGGGTCCTAAATATTAGTGAATGCACGCATCTTCTGCCGATGTTTAATGAAAAAGTTGCATAAATGTAAAGCAAATGTAAGAAGTAACAACGTACGAGTCGCGTGTAAGCGTATACTTTCCTCCTGAATCAATTGTCAACCATAATTGCCAGCTCTCATTGCAAGAAAGCCGGGCACTCTCCCCACGCACTATAGGCAAAATGGTAAAAACGCATATAATTCCTGGGGTTCAACAACAACTAAAATATATACCATATAACTAAGGTACAAAAGAGATCCCTACAATCTGCCGTTGACCACCAGTCCTTCACCATGAAATAGCAAACAATAAAAACAAAAAAACTTTGCTTTTCTTCACTGACAGTTAACTACGATTTTTTACTAAACCACTTATTATTGAAAGTCCTCTTTTTCTTGCCATCTTGTTGCACATATACAAAGCTATTTGGCTGATGTGCACCTAGCAGTTTAATTTCAAGCTTTTCTTCTATCTTTAACGAAGGAAACGGATTTCGTAATAAATAATCCACTTGATTCATTTTGAATTTCGAGTAAGCCACAACTTCAAAAGTAGGTCACAGCATGTCAACCGTAAACAGTGTACGTTGTAGAAGACATTTGTATATTGAATACGAAACGGGCGATTACCGTTAATGATTATAATAATAGTTAGTTACATATTTCTATTAATGCATATCCTTTTCTACTATTTTATATGTAATTTTTTATTCAATCGATAATTATACAAAGTACTATTTAATCAAGAGTCGTTGTTTAACTGTTAATTGGTTGATAGCGTAGGAACTCAGCTTTCGGTGAATAAAATGGTTTTTTCAATTATTATTAAAGGTAACGGTCAGAGGTCGCAATGTTACATCGTCAGTAGAGAATTTTAAAACGACCCCATAAAACATGGGGTGCGCTGATACGTTATATAGAGAAGCTACATTTGAAACCGTATATATAATAGTTTTTAAATAATAATATTTATATATTATTATGATTGTTATATTATAATGATATAATATTTATATTTTAGTGTTAAATATTCAACTTTCAAAGCTAACCCCAGTGTACATAAGTTAACTAATAATATATATAAATATTATATATGTGGAGGGCAATTGATCAAATTGTTATAATATGGAGGGAGAGCGCTTATAAATTTTTTTTTTGTTGTGCATAAAGTTGGCGGTGGGCCGAAAAAGTTTGGGAATCTATGCTCAAGGACCTGGGAGAATGTAAATTGAAGCATAAACAACATGACGTGAGAGAATCTCGACATTATATCCGGTACAGCAGATGACAAATTGCAGTAGCATTATTATCTGGAACTCTATAAACAATGATTTGACATGTCCACCCTACATCCAGATAATGAACTATCCTACCTTCATCGTTACATGGGAAAGCAAATATCAAGCGATGTCGCCTTACACCGGGCCTGTATGCAAGGAAGTGTCAACAAGGAGGTAAATATCAAGCGAGGTCATCTTACACTGGGCCTGTATGCAGGGAAGTGTCAACAAGGAAGTAAATATCAAGCGAGGTCAGCTTACACTGGGCCTGTATGCAGGGAAGTGTCACGAAGGAAGTAAATATCAAGCGAGGTCCCCTTACACTGGGTCTGTATGCAGGAAAGTGTCAACAAGGAGGTAAATATCAAGCGAGGTCGCCTTACACTGGGCCTGTATGCAGGGAAGTGTCACGAAGGAAGTAAATATCAAACGAGAACACCTTACACTGGGCTTGTATGCAGGGAAGTGTCACCAAGGAGGTTCAGCATGCTTCAGTAACACGAACTAGGTTTAGACATAATAGAGGTTAGACGAGCAGTAACATGAGAACAATCATAAAAACATAGATTCTATAGAGTATTATGTAGATTTATATTCATGATTGATTGAATATCAAAATACATTAAATTGTGTAGAACATCAGGAATTGTGGAAGATCAATTTTTTTAAAGAAGATATTTCCGTTACATTTAATTATCATAATCAGATACCGTCCTCGCAACAAATGTTAACTGTAATGGACATCTGACATTCTCTGTCTCTTGTCTTTATGTTTCATTCTCTTGTGTCTTTGCTAATCCTCTTGCTGGTTGTCCTTCATCTTCTATAGATGTTGTTATAGATGTTGTTATAAATGTTGTTACAGATGTTGTTATAGATGTTGTTACAGATGTTGTTACAGATGTTGTTATAGATGCTGTTACAGATGTTGTTACAATTGTTGTTATAGATGTTGTTACAGATGTTGTTATAGATTGACATAAATATTGTTTTAGTTTGTTTTAAGTTGTTGTTGTTGTTTTAATGTATGTTGTAATTGAAGACAACATAAAAACATACATAGAAGCAGGTTTTCATTTAGTGCACACAATGCGGACAGCTAAACCAAAGTGCACGCCATGTCTGATCCAGATTGTGATGTAATTATCTAAATGTAAGCCAAAGTTTACTAACCATATTTAGTGAAAGTTCACGGGTAGAAACTGTTTGGTATTCTAGACAAATATTGTGTACATTTGTAATAATGTAATTTTACAGTAACAGTTTTGTCGTCTGAACATTTATATCACTCTCTACACGAGGGACACGTATCATGGCACGTATTTATTTTTGACACATTTCATTCTATCAACTGCATGTCCAGACTTGACATTTCTTGATTAATTACATAACTGAGTAAATACTATGCAATGTTCTATGCTGTGTTAGAAGAAAAAACATGCACTTTCATTGGTCTATTTTGATGTGATAGTTAAAAGGCGCATAAAAGTGCAAGATCCGTGATTGAAGAAGTTGAAGAAATATAACAATATGGCAGACTTGGCAGCTGTAAGTAGTTATAAATGAGTATTATTATTTTATATATCATCTGTAATAATTTTAGTTTTCAACATTAATTGTGTTTATACTATTTTTCAGTCTTCACTTCTCTCTGTATGTATTATTGCTTCTGGTAATTTTTTTTTTTCTGGTTACAAATAATATGTTAACAGAATAATGAATAAATATTATCATTCAACATAGTCCTCTTTGTCTCAGGAGACAATTATGTTTTATATCATGTTGTTTGTTCTGTGCTGAATCACATCGTCTGTTGTGGCTGTAATGACCTATTATGTATTGGCAATTGTTGCTGCAGGTGAAACTGGAGCTGATACATAGGATGAACTCTGCGCTCTTTTTGCCTCCATATGTGATGGTGTTTTTCATCTTTCTTTTGAGTTATAGCCTACCTCATTGCCGCTAGCCATGCTTGTCCGTCTTTAGCCAACCGCTCGCAATTCTCTTTGTATATGCTGCATAAGGAGGAGCGTCTGGTTGAATTGGATAGAGCGCGGCTTCCATACGGGAGACCGGTGTTCAGTAGAGTAGAATAGGCTAGTGATCCGCGTTCTATCCATAGTTGGCGTGGAATTTTTTCTAGCCGTAACGGCTCTTAGGTCGACCCGAACCTGCTGCCTTGCAGGTCGGCTGGGGGCAGCTAAAGGTTGACGGAAGCGAACCCAGTAAAAGCTGGCTGAAACCGGACACATCACCGAAGGATAAGCACCAGAGCTCCAAATGGCGCTGAAGAAGTGACGAAACCCACCCATGCTAAGGCTGCATGAATCGGGTTTCCACATGAATGTGATTTATGGGGAAATCGGGAACATCATTCTAAGGGTGATCGCGAGAGAGAGAGGTCTACCCAGCCTCAATTGGATACCAGGAAAAGCACTGGAAAGTAAAAGCGGCCGGCATGATGTTGACCACATCACCCATCGTGTGCCGATTGTCAATGAAAAGTACGAACCTAACACCGTATTACCATATATACCTCGTGGTATAAACATGGTTCCTTTACTTTTATAATATCAAGGCCGTCGAGATGATCAGAGGTGATATTGCAAGCATAAAAAAGAACCGAAAAACATACACGCACACAAAACAACAAATACACAAACAAACCTGACATACACGCAGTGACGTCACTGGGGTTGGTGCCACCCAGTGCGGTAAACTTTTGGTGTCACCCTCTAGACTTTCACCATGGTCTTCTTCCGAGTGTTCCTGTACCATATATAATCGCATATAGTAATGTTTGTAAAATAAGTCAAAAGTTAATAAGACATAAGGAAGAAAACAAATTGAACAATATAACTTCAATACTTCAGGTAAAACATAAATAAAGAACTTCGACAAACTCGACAAAGTTAAATTTTGTTATTTAAAAGTTTTCCTTCCTGGTCTTCAAAGCTGCAAACCTGTCAATCACATCATCAAAATCAATATCTTTCACCATATCACTTTCAATTGATAATATAGCCAGATCAGAAAGTCTTGACTGTCCCATGGTTGATCGCAAATAGTTCTTTATAAGTTTCAGTTTTGAAAAGCTCCTCTCACATGAAGCCACAGACACACAGATCGTAAGAAATAGTTGTAGGCTTAGTGAGAGTATTGGGAGAGATTCAAGGAAATCCCAGTCAACTATGAATTTTAAAATATCAAATATTGACCAGTCTTTGGCTTTGTGGATATCAATATCTGATGCCTTCAGGTGTCTTCTCAGTCTTGGTATTTCTTTTAAAAGCTCTACTCCGGATAGCTCATCATAGAAAGTGGTCAACTTTGGAACTGACACCAGCAACTCTTCTTCAGTTGCTGATAGAAGACTCTTGGCTTGAACAGCCTCAAACATATTTGCTACTCCCTTGATCGCTGTTGATCTGGTCTGGAGTTCAGAATGAAAACGATCAATACACTCCAGCATCGCCCTATTATTTTCTTCTTGCATAGTGAGTCCAACCTCTCTGAGTTGTTCCCCTGCCATTCTTTTCTTGAACCTTAATCTTATCTCTACTGTTATTCCATATTGGTCTGCTTTTAAAAGTGCCTGCTCTGCATGGTGGCACCCCGTGCCTGCATGTATTTAACAATGAACGGTTATGAAACCCGACTAGACAGAGCTATGTCTGCTTTGTCAAATTTGTAATTTTTTATTTTGGTGTCACCCTTGATGGTGTCACCTCGGTGCGGCCTGCACTCCTAGTGACGCCTGTGTACACGTGCACTTGTGATGTAGCACAATGTCTTTTTACTATTTAAAACTTTCCACTGAAGAAATGTACACATCTCAACAAAACAATAATTGTATTTATTCTTTGAATCCAGGTTAATTTGAATATTAAAATGTGTTTATGTTAATTAGATATGTTACACGTGACATTCCCATCAAAATAGTTGATAGGGGACTTCAGCAACTTCAGAGCTTGTGTCATCATCATCAACAAATAACTTGTTCTGAGCATAACTTTGCAACTCTAACAGTCATTTGGACTCAATTTGGTTTTCTATATCGTAGACCAGATGTCCCGTCTCTGCGGCCATCATGCTCAAATAATCAGTTACATCCTGAATCTATCTTCTCTCTATATCGTAGGCCAGATGTCCCGTCTCTGCAGCCATCATGCTCAAATCATCAGTTACATCCTGAATCTATCTTCTCACTATATATCGTAGGCCAGATGTCCTGTCTCTGCAGCCATCATGCTCAAATCATCAGTTACATCCTGAATCTATCTTCTCACTATATATCGTAGGCCAGATGTCCCGTCTCTGCAGCCATCATGCTCAAATCATCAGTTACATCCTGAATCTATCTTCTCACTCTATATCGTAGGCCAGATGTCCCATCTCTGCAGCCATCGTGCTCAAATCATCAGTTACATCCTGAATCTATCTTCTCACGCCATATCGTAGGCCAGATGTCCCGTCTCTGCAGGCATCATGCTCAAATCATCAGTTACATCCTGAATTGTGTAGTTAACCAAATAAGTTGATTTTGTCCACGTCATTATCTTAAGTTGTTCAGTTTGTCATTCTTGGTCTCTTGTCTCATCAGTTTTGACGATGTCCAACAAGGTGACATATTGTATTTAACCAAGAGTTTCCATAATAAAAGTTTTAAAAATATATTCAGAATGTACAAGAGCCGCCCGTGTGTTGCCGTGGCCGTGGAGACGACTGAGGTAGGGGCTAGTGGAGCTACCATAGTAAATAAAAGCGTTGCAGAAATCGGATGTGCTGGCCTACTTGTAGGCGCATAACTGGCACAACATAAAATCGCTCTTAGAATTGGATGACATTCAAATCATAGAGTGGTTAACAAGTGGTTTATATGGAGCCTTCGAAGAAGAAGAGAATGTACAAAAGCAGGCTCAAGTCAGATTACCTATAAACTAGCTCAGGTAGACAGACATCTGATAAACTAGCTCAGGTAGACAGACATCTGGCATGTGATAGACTAGCTCAGGTAGACAGACATCTGGCATGTGATAAACTAGCTCAGGTAGACAGACATCTGGCATGTGATAGACTAGCTCAGGTAGACAGACATCTGGCATGTGATAGACTAGCTCAGGTAGACAGACATCTGGCATGTGATAGACTAGCTCAGGTAGACAGACATCTGGCATGTGATAGACTAGCTCAGGTAGACAGACATCTGGCATGTGATAGACTAGCTCAGGTAGACAGACATCTGGCATGTGATAGACTAGCTCAGGTAGACAGACATCTGGCATGTGATAGACTAGCTCAGGTAGACAGACATCTGGCATGTGATAGACTAGCTCAGGTAGACAGACATCTGGCATGTGATAGACTAGCTCAGGTAGACAGACATCTGGCATGTGATAGACTAGCTCAGGTAGACAGACATCTGGCATGTGATAGACTAGCTCAGATAGACAGACATCTGGCATGTGATAAACTAGCTCAGGTAGACAGACATCTGGCATATGATAGACTAGCTCAGGTAGACAGACATCTGGCATGTGATAGACTAGCTCAGGTAGACAGACATCTGGCATGTGATAGACTAGCTCAGGTAGACAGACATCTGGCATGTGATAGACTAGCTCAGGTAGACAGACATCTGGCATGTGATCGACTAGCACAGGTAGACAGACATCTGACATGTAATAAACTAGCTCAGGTAGACAGACATCTGGCATGTGATAGACTAGCTCAGGTAGACAGACGTCTGACATGTAATAAACTAGCTCAGGTAGACAGACATCTGGCATGTGATAGACTAGCTCAGGTAGACAGACATCTGATATGTAATAAACTAGCTCAGGGGAGACAGACATCTGGCATGTGATAGACTAGCTCAGGTAGACAGACGTCTGACATGTAATAAACTAGCTTAGGTAGACAGACATCTGGCATGTGATAGACTAGCTCAGGTAGACAGACATCTGATATGTAATAAACTAGCTCAGGTAGACAGACATCTGGCATGTGATAAACTAGCTCAGGTAGACAGACATCTGGCATATGATAGACTAGCTCAGGTAGACAGACATCTGGCATGTGATAGACTAGCTCAGGTAGACAGACATCTGGCATGTGATAGACTAGCTCAGGTAGACAGACATCTGGCATGTGATAGACTAGCTCAGGTAGACAGACATCTGGCATGTAATAGAATAGCTCAGGTAGACAGACATCTGATAGACTAGCTCAGGTAGACAGACATCTGGCATGTGATAGACTAGCTCAGGTAGACAGACATCTGGCATGTGATAGACTAGCTCAGGTAGACAGACATCTGGCATGTGATCGACTAGCACAGGTAGACAGACATCTGACATGTAATAAACTAGCTCAGGTAGACAGACATCTGGCATGTGATAGACTAGCTCAGGTAGACAGACATCTGGCATGTGATAGACTAGCTCAGGTAGACAGACATCTGGCATGTGATAGACTAGCTCAGGTAGACAGACATCTGACATGTAATAAACTAGCTCAGGTAGACAGACATCTGGCATGTGATAGACTAGCTCAGGTAGACATACATCTGGCATGTAATAGACTAGTCTCAGGTAGACAGACATCTGGCATGTAATAAACTAGTCTCAGGTAGACAGACATCTGACATGTAATAGACTAGTCTCAAGTAGACAGACATCTGACAATGATATTCAGACGACATCTGACATGTATAGACTTTCAGGTAGACAGACATCTGACATGTAATAGACTAGCTCAGGTAGACATACATCTGACATGTAATAGACTAGCCTCAGGTAGACAGACATCTGACATGTAATTATCATTGTATACGTTGTTGGTGCTCTAACATGCTTGATTTGGTTTTGTTGTAGAGTTTTTTTTTGCGAGAGACATATGGCTTCCCACACGATAAGCTTGTGTATGACCAGGATGGGACTCCCTTGAAGGTGGGCATCCTTGATGGCAAGCTTGTACCACCATTTGGGGAGAAGTATGTACGGAAAGTCAAAGATCTGGTCCTGAGAGATGATGATATCATCTTGATTGGATACCCAAAAACTGGTTAGTGCTACACATCATATTGAGTAAACTGGGTTAGGACTACACATCATGTTGAGTAAACTGGTTAAGGCTACACATCATGTTGAGTAAATTGGTTAAGGCTACACATCATGTTGAGTAAATTGGTTAAGGCTACACATCATACTGAGTAAACTGGTTAGTGCTACACATGTTGAGGAAACATGTTAGGAACTACACATCATGTTGAGTAAACTGGTTAGTGCTACAAATCATATTGAGTAAACTGGTTAGTGTTACACATCCCTCGAATAATGTAGAGATCTATTTGATGTTGTACTTTTGTTGTGGTTGGACATATAATATACAGAAAGCGATTTATTTAAAAAGTAATGTCATATGCTATGGAGATTTTAACGAAGAATATAAAGGTTACTCTCCATCTCTGCTGCTCAAACTATGCGTACCGACTGGTACTGCAAGACTGGAAAACCATGCAAGAAACCCCATTAGATCACCCGGCACAGAATAATTGATAGTCTAACCATACTGGCAGACATGCTTAGGAAGATATCAGAGCAATTGTGGATATGTATGGTTAAGATGGTTCTCAAATTAACAATGTCATAGTTTTGTATTTCTCTGTAAATTGAAAACATGAAATGGGAATGCAATGAAAGACATTCAAATATCACTCAACAAGAACATAAGCAACTTCAATCTGCAGAAAGTGGAACATACAAGTCTACAAAATTAGAGTAGTAAGAGCCAGGGCAGTGCGGTATATTTTCTTAGTATGATGCAAGTCTTCGAAATGCCGCCCCATAAATGGTATTTTCCTTAAAATAACCTTCAATTGTAATTGTGTTTGGTTGCTTATGCCGCCCTCTTACGGTACCGCCTGATGCGGCCGCCTCTCTGCATCATAGCACGCACTGCCCTGGTAAGAGCATGCATAATATCAATGACAATATACAATGAGACTTGAACATTTAGAAAATAAACTGATAAACCCATAATAAAAATGAAAATGTTACAAGTTCTCAAAAGTTCATGAATAGAAAATAGAACAAGCAGATCTATCAAACAAGAACTAAACATTTCATGAATAGAGAGAAAAAATATATCGAACAAGAACTCAACATTTCATGAATGGAGAAAAAAATTCTATTGAACAAGAACTCAACATTTCATGAATGAGAGAAAAAATATATATCGAACAAGAACTCAACATTTCATGAATAGAGAGAAAAAACAAACAAGACCTATCGAACAAAGTTCAAATAAATAAATTGACTATCAGAACAATAAGATTGAGCAAAACAATACTTTTAAACAAAAGAAATAGAAAGATTTGGAAAAGGCAGTTATGAAGGAAGGTAGTTCAAAAAAGTGGAGAATAGACAGACCAAGATACAGGATGACTTGATAGATGACTTGACAGATGACTTGATAGATGACTTAAAGATGACAGTAACAGAGATATGATATCTGGTCTATGATATACATATATTTTGAAGAACTCTTATGGAGATCTCCTGTGGTGAAGTGATAAAGCTGGTTGCCTTGCGGTCTAAAGGTTGTGGATTCCAATCTTGAGTGTTAGTTTGTTTCATGAGTACATTTTATCTGGAGATCTTTAGGATTATTCCTAGAGCTGTAAAGTTTATACTTTATTCAATACTCTTGGAATGTCAGATTTAAGGGAAGACTGCAGTAAAACTATGTAGCAATGGTAAAACACGTAAAAAAAAAGTACAAAAACGAAAAGCAGTGAGGTTTGGACAAAAATGCCTTCATCAAGAAAGGATAGAACACAAGCTTGAGATGAAAAATTAGACAATTCTTGGACAACAGACATAACATATACAATAGGACAACAAATCACTAACAGCCCTAAAATGAAAAAATGTGACTAAATATTTCTGAATGAATATGAGATACCATTTCTGCTGAGAGGGACCAAGCCATATGAGGAAATCTAATGCAATGAAGTTGGTCCTTCTTCTACTTTTTTGTCGTCACATTTCTGCTTCACGTTGTTGTCCAATGTCATAGTTTTCTGTTCTTGTCTTGCACTGCTCTAGTGGCTTGGGTGATAGTTATTTTTGCTTTTTGACAGAATTCTGCTATGCCAACTATCCATATTTTCATGGTCTTCCTCTTGCCTTCTTTTCTGATGCTATGTTGTAGAACACCTTGTATACTGTGGAGTTTGGATGCATTCTTATTTAGTGGCCAAACCATTTCATTCTTTGTTTCTCAAAGTAATTCCAATAATGTTCTGTCTCAACTGTCTTTCATATGCTGAGTTGCTGTTGGTAACTTTTTAAGTTTTCACATTCTCCTTCTCTGCAGAAATCTTTCATTTTAAATATTAAAAGTAAAAACCAGTGAAAGACTGTTATTGTGGCAAAGTTCTGCCCATGACCAGCTATTAGATGATGATGATGTTGGATTTCATTTTGTTTCTGTCTTAGGTTGTCACTGGACCTATGAGATAATCAATATGATAATCGATGGCAATGCACAACATTCAAATCATGGCAAGATGGTGGGTTTCATGGAATTAGCATCCGTTGACCTGTTAGAAAGCTGTGCTGGAAGACGTGTTCTCAATACACATCTGTGGTTTGAAAACATACCTAAACAGGTAAGCTAACTCAATTTGTGATTGATTGATTGATAGGATCATCATCATTGCACTTGATAGTAACTATTTGTGTTCTGATCTATTTCTTACACATGAAGATCTCAGCTGCAATGCACGAACTCTGTAGTACCGGCAGGGGCCCCGATGTAATTTTGAAGATGGTGAAGATATTTTTGTAGGAATTTCTATTCCAAACCTGTTCTACTGAATTTTGCCCGTCAGTGGCTTTCCAGCCTGTTTTCTCGATTTTGAACTGCCAAGGGTTCTTTTATTCTCAAATTGAACCCGGGACCAACGTTTATCGTCAGTCTCTGATAGGACTAGGAACTCGATTCACCTACACTGAGATCAGGATCTCTATAAAAATATCCAGATGGCTCACGAGGAGCAAACCTGGTATCTTTGGCACAAAAGACGAGCACCTAACTTCTATGTCACAGAGACCCTCTAAATTTGTAATTATCAGTTTTAAGTAATAGGAACATTAGCTGGAGTAAATAACTAGTTTTTGGGGAGGAGGAGGGAGATTGTGGCATTTTTCAATTTTTTCCTTCAAATTGACACTGAATTTTCATTTAAAAGCCACTTATTTCAAAAGTGAAAGACAATTTTTTCATATTTAAAAGCCACCTATTTCATAACTTAAAGACAATTGTTTTACATTCAAAAGCAACCTATTTCAAATCTGAGAGACAATTGTTTTAAAATCAACACATATTATATCATTTAAAGATACTAATTACACAAATTAAAAGTCACTAACTTAACAACTTCTGTTTTTGAATTGTTGTAATAGGCTACCGAGAAGAAAACAAAGATTGTGCTTACAGTCAGAAATCCAAAAGACACAGCTGTGTCCTACTATAATCATCATGTTTCTCTGGAATATGTCTACGGCTACAATGGGACATTCAAGAGCTGGTTTGCTCTCTACATGCAGGGTCAAGGTTATTATATGCAATTCTTCTGTTTCTCTACAAATTTTAACATTAAGTGTATATCTCTTAATTCTTCTTCATCCATCACCCCTAGGGAGGCATAGGTCAGCAACTAAGGTTTTCCAAGCCCTCCTGTCCAATGTCATCTTTTTCAGATATCTCCACTCTTTCACCATGTTTGGCAGCCTGATTTACTCTCAGGTTTCATCGGATTGCTTCACTAGTCCTTCCTCGGAGTCCTTCTTCTTCCTCGGGTGGTGAACTACTAATTTCCTTGGTTGTGGTTTCTGTATCTATCTAGTATTTTTACCGGTGGGGTAGCTAGTCCCCCGTCCAACCTCCTTAGTCGCCTCTTATGACATAAGCGGTAGGTCATCATCATTAATCCTCTCCGCTCCTCGTGGAGCATAGGGCCTCAACAGTTGTTCGCCACTCTTCTCGATCTCTGGCTGTTCTCTTTATGGTCTCCCAGGTCAATTGAGCACTCTTCAGCTCCTCAATAAGACCTCGTCTCCAAGTCTGCTTAGGGCGTCCTCTTTTTCGTTTTCCCTACGGGTTCCACTTGAGCACCTGTCTAGTGACACTCGACTGTGTCTTCCGCAAGGTATGGCCTATCCATCGCCATCTTCTCCTCTTGACCTGTGTCATCATAGGTTCCTGCCCTGTTCTTATCAGATAAGCGGTAGGTACTGTGGTTCTATTCTTTACACCCTGATTTTGGCCCTGGTAACCACTAGTCATATTTCTTAATTGTTTTTGTATTATTTTAATGTTGTCTTCATTGTTTGTTCTTTTGTTCTATATGTTGTATTACAAAGCGTTTAAAAAACAGACTGCAATATTCAGCCTTTGTCATGACTGCTGACTTGGACAACCATAAAACGTCCCAACTTTGTATTTTATTCTTATTTATGACTTAGATCGTTGACTTCATATTGTATCACCATTATAGAGCAGTCCACTATAATCTCACAGTATTCTTCTCTCTGTGTATCTTCTATTGTAACCATCATCAGTGTGTCTTCAGATCTTTATATCTACTTAGAAAATCATCTTCTTATTCTTTGTTTGCTCTGAGATATCTTCAGATCTTTATAATGGTGTGCATTTGTTGCTGCCCAAAGAGCCAGGGGGATCACAGGCTAGATATATATCATCATTGGCCTCTTTGTCTCAGGAGACAATAGGTATTGCGTCATGTAGTATGTTCTGCTCTGAATCACAATGTTTCTTGTGACTGTAATGGTCTATTCTGGAGTGGCAATCCTTGCCACAGTTGTTGCAGATATATATATTCTTACTAAATGATACCCAGTCCCCTGTTGAGCCTACAAATATATATATTTTTATAGACTCAACAATGGACTGTGAATCATTTAGTAAGAATGTAAATGTGTATTGTTTCAGTGGACTACGGATCATATTTTGACTACTATCAACAATGGGATCATGACATCAAAAATAACCCTGACCTGCCCATACTGATTTTGTCTTATGAAGACATGAAGGAGGTTTGTACATTTTTATGTGTATGTCTGGTTGTATCTTGTTGATTGTTTCATCATCATCATCAAATAGCTTGTCCTAAGCAGAACTATTGTGTTGAACAATGCTCTTTTAGTGTTCATAGTGACATACTTGCATTTCAGAATTGGATGCCATTTGTCCTATGATTTGATTTGAATGGTAAATGAAATAAAACAGTAAAATAAGTATGATAGTTTTAGAATAGAATACAAATAAATAAAGTTGATGGTTACAAATTAGCCTGCATGAACCATCTTCTTTGTTTACTGTATGCAATCAATCAATCACACGACCATCACAACTTATATGACATCATGCAAGGCAGCAACAAACTCTCTTCACTTTATTTTGCCTGTGGCTGATATTAATGCTGGGCTTCAGAATATGTTTGTGATTTCAATCTCAACTCAACAATTGTTTGTCAAATAGGTTTTGGTTTACCTATCTTTTGTTCCTTCCTTTCATAACCTAATCATTGTTCTACTTCACAAAATTGGTACGAGAGCCACATTACCAGAATGGTTAGCAATTTTTCTGTCACACTCCAGAGTTTCTACAGCACTGAATCACATTTTTTCCCCTCTCGCCCACTATCAATTCAGGCGCAGTTATGCCACTTAATATGGCACCTCATACTGATTTTGCGTGAAGGCTTGCTTACCTTTTCACCAGTGTCCATCGCCCTGCAGGCGAGCCTTACTCCGACTTCAGAGGTAATTGTAAATTAGATCCCCAAGTAAAGGATCAAGGTTTCATGTAATCCAACCACATACCTTATGCGCATCCACAATTTTTGGCCTAAGCTGGCCTCGAACCATGGAATTTCTACAGCAAGTAGTCACTAGCAGAGTGTGTTATCAACTTTGCTATCTCCAGCACATAAATTATGTTGCGGTTTTCATCGCTTATGGTGAACGATTATTACTATATTATTATGGGATCGCAGATGGCCAAAGTTGCTAACATGATGTTGCTGTTTTCATAGCTACGGTGAACGATTATTATAATATTATTATGGGATCGCAGATAACAAAGTTGCTAACATACTGCACTAGTTGTGTGCTGATGGTCAATGAAAAATACAAGCCTAACATCGTATTCTCAATGTTGGTTATGTCATACAAAAAAGTTATTTTACTTTCTACTACTGTACCGCCCATGTGTTGCCGAGGCTTGCAAGGGGAGTAAAGAATAGTAACAATGTTGCAAGGCATGTCGTAAGAGGCGACTGAGGTAGGTGCCTAGAGAAGCTACCCTGGTAAATAAAAAGTGTAGCAGAAATCGGATGTGCTGGCCTACTTTTAGGTGCATAACTGGCACAATGTATAATCATTCTTAGGCTCAGATAACATACAAATCACAATGAGTGGTTAACAGATGGTCGATATGACGCGTTCAAAGAAGAAGACAACTGTATAAGTGTGCATTCTAATTGAAATAAATGTGTCCGAAACAGGATCTTCCCAGAGAGATACAAAAGATGTGCAAATTTCTGAATGTTTCTTTAAATGATCAACAATTGCAAGCAATAGCGAAGGCTGCAGGGTTTGATGTCATGAAAGAAGTTTACAGTAAGACTGGTAAATTGTCTGATGTCATTATTAGGAAAGGTATGTATTCTTCAACTTTTTCTTCTTCTCTTTCGTTTTCATCTCTTTCTTCATCTTTTTCTTCTCTTTCATCTTTTTCTTCTTCTCTTTCGTTTTCTTCTTCATCCCCTTCTCCATCAACGTCTTCATCTTCTTCTTCTCTTTCATCATTTTCTTCTCTTTCATCTTTTTCTTATCTTCCTTCTCTTTCATCTTTCTCTTCTCTTTCTTCATCTTCTTCTCATTCATCTCTTTCTTCATCTTCTTCTCATTCATCTTCTACTTTTTCAACTTCTCCATCCTCTTCTCATTTATCTTCTTTGACTTAATCTTTTTGTTTTCTCTACTTCTTCTTCCTTATTTTTCTTGTTCTTCTTCCTTTTCATCTTCTTCTTCTTTTCCTTCAAAGATCCAGCAATATTTGAGTTCTTGTCCTTCAGTCACATACAAAACCTTAATACATACATACATTTGTCAGTTATTGTTTGTTTTATATATATTTCTGAATACTTAAAGAAGAAGAATAGCCTATCCCAGATGTTCCATTTGTTTGAATCATGATCAAGTTGTGTACTTAAATAATACAGTTGTGCATACTTATATAATACAGTTGTGTGTACTTGTATAATACAGTTGTGTGTAATTGTATAATACAGCTGTGTGTACTTGTATAATACAGTTGTGTGTACTTGTATAATACAGTTTTGTGTACTTGTATAATACAGTTGTGTGTACTTGTATAATACAGTTGTGTGTACTTGTATACTACAGTTGTGTGTACTTATATAATACAGCTGTGTGTACTTATATAATACAGTTGTGTGTACTTGTAAATCTGATGATCAACAGATTAATGAAGGCCCATGTACATAGTTTGAACAACTGGCATCATTAAGTAGCATCTCAAACATCCAACTTTTGTTGTATTTCTGTGATCAGGTCAAGTTGGAGATTGGAAGAACTGGTTGACGGTAGCTCAGAGTGAAATGATTGACAAAGTTGCTGAAGAGAAACTTAAAGGGACAATTTTTAGTTTTCAAAGATATACCATTTAAATTTAAATATGTCTAGTCACAAACATGCCAGCATATATTTATACCTTCTTATGTATGTATACCTTCTTATGTATGTATACATTCTTGTATATGTATACCATCTTATATATGTATACCTTCTTATGTATGCATACCTTCTTATGTTATGCATACCATCTTCTGTATTTGTGTGCAGTGCGTATGTGTGTGTGTTATTGGTTATTGGTTAGTAAACGGACGTCATTGCACTCCGGGCAGACCCATAGATGCTCAGTCTCCCCAACAGATATCGAAGAGTATGCATACTGATGGTTCCTGTGGCTCGCTGATTAAACACACCTCTCACTCTGCCTCTCAGGCATCCAGTTCCACTTGAACAACGGGTAACTCCAAACTGCTTAAATCGCTTGATCGATTCAACATCGATTTTAGTGTCCTCATCCAACAGAGAGTCGCGAAGAGACCAAAGAATATCCCCTTATCCATCTTCAACTCCCCAACAATCGATGCTGTTGATGCAAGCCTGTCCGCTCTCTCATTACCGTAAACACCCGCATGCCCAGGACAGTATATCCACGTAAGCCGCTGGAGGTTAGAAACTTCTATAGACGACATCCACTCATACCGAAACCTGTCCTTCTGGATCTTGTGAAGCATCGATTGAGAGTCAGATACAACAACGGCCCCAGTAAATGAAGTCCCAGAAATCCAATGGAGGGCAGCAGTAAAGGCCTCAACCTCCATCCTCATACTAGAAGTAGTTGTCCTGTATGCCCCACTTCGCTCTGCAACAACCTACCATGCGCATTAGCCAAGAAACCCCAGCGGATTTCTCACCACGTTGAACCGACCCATCAGTATATACAACAACATCATCATCCCTTGCATTATCTTCTATCAGCTGCTTAACTGCGAGATCAGCCTTCATGTTGCCCCAATCTCTACATTCTCTTCCAAGAGTAATAATAACGTTGAGATAGTTCATCATGCTACCATCTGTTGGGATCCATTCTTCCCCTTTTGGTAGAGTCGCAACCGTAGTCACCTGGCCAATTGTTCTCTCAGCCTGGGCCATCCACGACATGCCACGCTTGACTCTCATGCCCTTAACATCATTAGTGTTCTTGTGAAGTGGATGTCTCTTATCCGAAGTTAGTTAGTTAGTTAGTCTTTCCTCTTGGGCCTGTGGGCAGCGCATGAGGCAGAGGTCATAGCTCTCCATGTCTCGTGGTTCGTTGCTATTTGTTTTAAGTCTTTGATGTTTACTAGGCCCATCGTTGAGCCTTCTCTGGTGATGGTTCTACGCAGAGTCTCTCTTGGTCTTCCTCGTTTTCTTTTTCCCTCTGGTGTCCATATGAGGGATTGGTAAGGAGTCTTCTCTCATCCATTCTAAGTGTGTGGCCGATGTAGTTCCAGCGGCGCTTTCTTATAAAATTTGATACATTTTCTTGCTTGGTCTCTTGTCTTATTTGTGTATTGGGTCTGAAATCTGACCATTTGAGGTTCAGTATTCTTCTAAGACATTTATTCTCAAACTTATCCGAAGTAACCCGCATATATTCCTTGGTTTGGGCGATTGCATGGCGGGAGCGTAGTGACAGAAGGCCAAGCATATATCTCATCTTCACAATGGGGTATCTCTAGTGCAGCCCAGAACTATACGCATACCTTCATTCTGAACCTGTTCGAGTCGTTCACATTGTGATCTTGATATCGTAAGAATTCGAGTCCGTAATCTACCACTGACATTACCAGTCGATCGAACAAAATGGCAAGTAGTCTCTGCTCAAGGTATGCGGCCACCATAACTTTGAGAGCCGCAAGACCACGCTTGCACCGTTGTATCGTCTGTTCAATATGGTGTTTGAAAGATAGACTACGATCAAAGGTTATTCCAAGATAGCGCAGCCTGTCTCTGCGCTCGATGGTATGTTTGTCAAAGATTACAGGGGTAGGTCAGCCTTGGCGATGTGATTATTCAACGAGCACCACAACATACACGCTTTTTCAGGATTGACCTGAGAGCGAGACTTTCTACACCAACCCGAGATGGTATGCAATGTTTTCTGAATGTCGTCAACCATCTCTCGTCTATCTGACCCAGTCCTATATATTAAGATATCATCTGCAAATGTCAATGTCCGACCCAATCCGGTTGGCTGAATTTTAGCTACATTTGCTGTGTAAATATTAAACAACACGGGTGATAGAGGAGAACCCTGGGGTAATCCCATATATCATAAGTGCTCTTCGTGATATTACTAGCTCTGGAGAACATTACATTGACTTAATATTAAATGTAAAGTTAATCCTTGGCTGGTAAATTGGATCTCTCTCTCTCTGCCTTTTTTCCCGGGTTGGGGCATAGGCCCTCAACCAACTCATGCCAAGTCTTCCTATCTCTAGCTATCTCCTGCAGCTCCTCCAGCTCTTCTTTATATTGTTGATCTCCGCCTCCAAATCTCGTCTCCATGTATTTCTCGGCCTCCCTTCTTTCGCTGTCCCTGCGGGTTCCAGGCAAGGACCATTCTTGTTATATTCCCCTCCGGTTTCGCAAAGTGTGTCCTATCCAGCGCCAGCGTCTTTTTTTAACCTGTTCGTTCACTGGAATCTGTCTTGTTCTCTCCATAAGTTCCTCATTTGTGACCCTATCATACCATCTTATTCCCTCTATTCTGCGCAGACACCAGTTGATGAATGTTTGCAATTTATGCGCTATTGTTTTAGTTGTTCTCCATGTTTCTGACCCATACAGTAGAACTGCTTTAACATTAGAGTTAAATATCCAATTTGTGTTCTAGATTTGATTTCTTTGGACTTTCAAATGTTTCCCAGTGCAATGAAAGCTCCTCTTGCCTTCTGTATTCTTATTTTAACATCTCTATCTGTTCCACCCTCTTTGTCTACGTTGCTGCCCAAATATGTGTATGATTCTACCTCTTGAAGTGGATTTCCAGGAGATCGAGTTGTCGTTGCTTGGTTAATTCTCAATATCTTTGTCTTTCCCTTATGAATGTTCAGCCCTAGTTGCTGGGACCTTTGATTCAATGTGTTTAGCTTATCCTGCATCTGATTTCGTGTATGTGACAGAAGGGCTATATCATCAGCGAAGTCCAGATCATCTAGTTGCTCTGTCAGAGTCCATTGGATTCCATTTCTGGTGTTAGTTACTGTGGTCTTCATAATCCAGTCTATTGTCAGTAAGAACAACAAAGGTGATAGAAGACATCCCTGACGCACTCCTGTTTCTTTTCCCGAAAGTATCTGTTAGTTTACCTTCATGAAGAACTCTACATTTCATATCTGTATATGTTGCTTTTATTAGGTTAATAATTTTCTGTGGGATTCCATAATGCCTCATTAATTTCCAAAGGGTTTCCCTATCAATACTGTCAAAAGCCTTCTCATAATCAACAAATCCGATATAAAGTGGGGATTTCCATTCAATACTTTGCTCTATTATTATTCGTAATGTGGCTATCTGGTCAGCACAGGATCTATTTGGTTGGAAGCCTGCCTGTTCATCTCTTAGCTTTATATCGATGGCATCTCTCAGTCTCTCCAGGATGACTCTGCTTAGTATTTTCCCAGGTACTGACAACAGCATTATTCCCTATAGTTTTCACACTTCTGAAGGTCCCCTTTCTTTGGTAGCTTCACCAGGTATCCCTCTCTCCAGTTTTCTAGTATTTCTTGTCTCCCAGATTCTGCTAAATAATTTATACAGTATTTCTGTGGATGTGTTTATGTTGGCTTTAACCACCTCCGCTGGAATACCATCTGACCAACCGCTTTTCCATCTTTTAAAAGTTTAAAGGCTTTACTAATCTCCTCCTTGGATGGTTTCTCACAGTTGATGTCCAAGTCAATTTCTGCCGGTTGGATATCTGGGGGTTTGTAGGTGCTGGTCTGTTCAGGAGTTCCTTGAAGTATTCCATCCATCTTTCCATTTGGTCTCTAACATTAGTGATAGTTTTCCCACTACTATTTTTGATCAACCCATTTGATGGTCTGTATTTTCCTGCTAGCTTTCTAGTGATATTGTAAAGATCCCTAAGGTTTCCTTTTCCTGCAGCTACCTCTGCTTCTCTTGCTAGATCTTCTACGTATTGTCTTTTATCTAACTTTATTTGTTTCTTCACTTTCTTGCTAGCTTCTGTGTACTTTTCCTGGCTATGGCTTTGGCAGTTCTAGTTTTGCTATTATTTAAATCTGCTTTCCTCTTTTTCCTTTCTTCTATTTCCTTGAGAGTTTCTGGAGTTATCCATGCCTTATGATTCCGCTCCTTCTTTCCTAATACCTCTGTGCATGTTTCATTCCAAATATTTTTGGCTTGCTGCCAGCATTCTTCCGCACTCACCATCTTCTAATTGCAGCAACACCTCATACTTATTAGAGACTGTGACCGTGAACTGTTCCTTTGTTTCTTGACTTCTGAGGTACCCTACATTATATTGGTGTCTATGTTCATGGGATGTTATGTATCGCTTAAGCTTCAGTTTAATTTTTTTTATCAGCAAATGGTGATCCGAATCTACATCTGCCTCCCTTAGGACCCTTACATCTTGTAGAGATGACCTGAATTTCTTGTTTATGCATATGTGGTCAATTTGATTTTCTGTTCTGTGATCTGGTGATACCCAGGTTGCTTTATGTATTCTTTTATGTGGAAAGACACTTCCACCTATGGCGTATTGATTCGCTGCACAGAAATTAGTGAATAGTTCTCCATTTTCGTTCATTATTCCTAGTCCGTGTTTCCCCATGATCTCCTCGTAGCCTATGTTGTCCGAACCTATTTTGGCATTGAGGTCACCCATCAGAATTTTGATGTTCCCATTTCTCTGATTACCTATAGTATTTTGAAGTTTTATGTAAAATTCCTCTTTTACTTTTTCCTCTTTATCATTGGTAGGTGCATAACACTGGGTCACATTCAAGAATACTTTCTTTTTGGTGGTTCTGAATGTTGCTGTGATTATCCTAGGACTCACTGCTTCCCATTTTATTAGTGCCTTCTCCGCTTCTTTAGATAGCATTAAAGCCACTCCTTCACTATGGGGGCATTTTCTTCCATATGGCCTGAGAACAGCATTGTTTCTCCTGTGTTTAGACGTTGTTTGCCTGCACCATTCCACCTAGTTTCACATAATCCCAAGATGCCAATCCGTGAAATTTCATCTCATTTACAACATGTGCTGTCTTTCCCATTTGATACATACTTCTAACATTCCAGGTGCCAATTCTGGAGCTTTTCCTAGGTGAAAGGAAGATAATCTGCGTGTAGACTCCTTGGCTTTCTCTGCATCGCTTCATACCTCTTCTAGAAGAGCTTCCTTTCCTCTTTGTTGGCACAGTTTTTATTTTATTTTTATGTGACTTGTTCATGGTTGGTTGGATTTTATGGCTAAAATTTTCTACTCGATAGGGTAGCCAGCCCTACGCCAAACCCCACCTTATTCGCCTCTTACGACATGCCTTGTAGGTCGCAGTGCTGCTACTCTTTGCTCCCTTGCGAGCCCCGGCAGCACACGGACGTGTAAACTGGATAGCTGCTTCTTTAATGGAGAGAAACGTTGCACTCCGTTTAGGAACATGGACATCGGATCCTGCACTGTGTATATATATATATATATATATATATATATATATATATATATATATATATATATATATATATATATATATATATATATATATATATATATATATATATATATATATATATATATATATATATATATATATATATATATATAACTTATTGTGTGTGCTTATGCGTGTCAACACCATGCACTATCATTATGCATACAATGTTTATAATTTATATTTTCACTTTCTTGGAAGGAATAAAAAATTGAATTTAATATACCGACTTAGTTGGCAAACAATTAACTGCGTGTAATTATGTCTATTAACTAAATACTGTGTATGTTTGTCATACGTATAAAATGCATTGTCCAGCGTGTTTTACTGGGATTTTGTGATAAAACAAGATCATTTGTTGTTTGTTTAGTAGGGGATTAAAGCATCTTTAAGCCAAGGCACGCCCCTTTCAACCTAAGGCAACCTTTCATTGGTTATATCAGAGCGTGTAGGCCAACAACCATGAAAAATAAGAATTAACTCCTTTCGGAGAATCCAAGAATAACAACATATAAAAAAAACAAGATCACTGCTGCTTATTAAATATTTATAGTCTGACATATCAGGCCAGATAAGCTTCCTGTGAGTGCGGGTTCAATTCAGCAGGCTGGCAGAAAAGCCACAAGTTCTCCAGATTTACGGTGTACGTGGCACCAAACCGAAAGGTTACGATGTCCACGGCATCAAGCCGAAGAGAACTGAAAGCTGAAATGCTTCTGGATCAGAAAAAAAAATCAGGCCTGTTTGTTTTCAAGAACAATGCAAGAACTCTCAGAGAAGTCATGCCTATCAAAACGTTACCTGTATGCATGACCCTTGTTTTTACCATAGGTATCAATGAGACCAACTTATACCTCTGAAGTCGGTGAAGGCTTGCCTGCATGGCGGGGGATACCAGTCAAATGGTAGAAGCTGGCCTTCACGCAAAAATCAGTCAGAAGCGCCATACCAGGCTTCATGGCTAACGTCTGAATTTACAGTGGACGAATGCAGAAGAAGAAGGAGACCAACCTCTTTCATTGCCATGAACTCCTATGTGACCACAATATTGGAGCTGTACAAGTCTTCTACAAGTCTTCTAAGGGTTGATGCCTTTTTATGAGACCTACTCATACCAAAGACATCGATTCTGGATCTATCAAAGCATGGATTGACGACAGGATAATTGTCCCATTTAATGTGTCTGAAACACATTTGAGAGCAGAAGTAAGTCTTAAGCAGTCTTTCTTTCCTCCAATCCTGTTTGCCTCACAGAGTCAGGATAATAAGAGATTTCTAGAACGAGCCCTTGTCTATGCTTCATAGTGTCTTTCGTCACCTCTTATCTCTGAGGCCCATCTTTTGCATGGCTGGCCTTTTGCTTTGTATCCATTGTATCAGAGCAACATTGCTCTTTGAGTGCACTTTGTTGGTAATCTGCTAATGTCAAGAACCATTTAATTTGTTGTTTCTTGATGAAGTTTAGTACTGATGTTGTACCCACTTTTTCCTGATGTCTTCATTTCTCAACCGGTCTCTTCTTGTTACCCCCAGCATTCTGTGTGACACTTCATCTCTGTCGTGACTATTTTCCTTCTATCATTTGATGTCAGCATCCAGGTTTGGCCCTGGTAGGCGTAATGTGGAAAAAATATGTGTGAACGTTGCTCTTTTTGTGTTCATGGTGACATGTTTGCATTTTAAAATTGGTGCCATTTGTTGTATCATTTGATTTGCTTTGTTGCATCTGGGTTTCATAGTTATTCTTCCGTTTGCAGAAAAAATACTCCCTAGATATGTAAAGTCTTTTACTTGTTTAATGGGCGATTGTCGATGGAGATATTGGTAGCGTTTTCCTCTCTAGCGAATGTCATTACTTCGGTTTTGTCGATGTTTTTCTCTATTGTACATTCCTATACTGACGGCTTCATTCTGAACTAAATATTTCAAATAAAGGACAGTAACACACGTTTCTAACATATTTCCCATTGAAAATAGTTTATAGATGAGTTGTCTATCCTTATACCTATTGTCATTCAAGAAAACAATAATAAGCAACTGTAATGAAAACCGGGGCTAGTGCTAAATAACAATAAATAATACAATGCTGGGGATCTAGAGATAAATGCTGCCTTCAATGGAGAAGTTAACGTGGAAGTCTGGAGAGTTAATGAAGAACAAAATATGGTAGTGTTTGTAGCCTATAGAGATAGCTTATATCTCTAGTCACAGTTATTAAAGTAGTAGTCTGACAATGAACGAATAAGATCTGGCATTGTAATGAGCCTAGTGATGACAGTGCCTTTGGATGAATTCTTAAACTTGGAAATCTGAAAGTGAACAAAGATGGTGAAGATTGAAGATGTATTTATTTGGGAGGCTTCAGCAAGATGGAGATGTTTGTGTTATTAAATAATAAAAAAATAACTTGAATATGAAAACAGCTGTCATCATCATCTTCATCACCACCATCATTATCATCTTCATATGCTGTCTCATTATTCAAGGTTGATCTCAAGTGTATGGAGATCAAGTTCCCAGTCATATCATAGACGGATGATAAAATGTAGGTTCCGTTTTCAAGTTGAGCATGTAAAAAAACCATTGGTAAATTAAAAATCTGTAGCCTAACAGTAGGCTGCAAAGTCACAGTCTGGAAAACTTCATCACCAAAAATTTGTTGAAATAAAATACCTACAAAATTTTTTGCGATCTTCAAATTTAAATCAAAGACCTTTGCTGGTAGGTGCTGCGGAATTTGTGCACTGCCACTGTAATCTTCCTGTGTAAGACAGAGATCTGAGCACATATAGCTATTCACCGAAGTGCAATAATGATGGTCCTATCAATCAATAAATCAAAGATTGGCTACAATGGTTTTCTAGTAACTTTTATTACTTGCCCTGATTGTTATTTGTACACTGACACCTGTTCACATCTTGATGTTTCCCTTCCAATTATATCTCTGTATTTTTCTTGCTCTCAAATGTTTTCTCCAAACTATCGTTCTAAACAGAATGTTAATTAATATTAAGCTATAATATGGCTTTATTCATTTGTTCTAACTTCTGGTTAAATAAATTTGTTTACCTTCTTGCAGATCTCTATTCACCAACAAATTTACCCTCTTGCAGATCTCTATTCATCAATAAATTTACCTTCTTGCTGATCTCTGTTCATCAACAAATTTACCCTCTTGCTGATCTCTGTTCATCAACAAATTTAACTTCTTGCAGATCTCTATTCATCAATAAATATACCTTCTTGCTGATCTCTGTTAATCAACAAATTTACCTTCTTGCAGATCTCTATTCACTAACAAATTTACCTTCTTGCAGATCTCTGTTCACCAACAAATACATTTCGGGAAAGAAATGATGACATAAACCTGTCTCTGCTAGAAATAATTTGTGTGTGGTTTGGTTGTGATATGTAATACGTGTGGCTCACGAGTACTCTGTTTGTATACTTAGTACCACGGAGCTAGTAATGTCGGGAAAACCCGTTGTTAATTCGTTCGGAGAATCCCGACCAAAGCTGCCATATAGACTTTATAAAGCCAGATTCTCAAACTGTGACTTTTCACCAAATTATTTTGGCTTCGTTAAACGTCAATGGAAGGCATAGTTCCTGGAGTACGAGGCAGTGGGCGACCAAGAGGAAGGCAGCGCATGACATTAAAGAAATCGTGATCATGGCGCCACGAGACGGATAACTTACTAGAGCTCGTTTTTTTCCAGGCTGGCTGTGATGAAAGCGACGCTCCGCAACGCACATGCTACTACTTGATTTGGTGTTAGAAAACTGAATCGGTGACGACGATATCAAAAAATGTTTTGCTTGTTGATTGCGAAGAACATAGCTTACTTGAAACATTGGCAAATACGACCAGTTTTGATTAGTTTACTTAAATATTAAGCTTTTAAAGAACTCACTACTTGTGCCTATACTTGTCTAACAAAACCAAATAGAAAGGTTGTATTTGAGAGAGAGAGAAATAGAGAGAGAGGGTGGTATAGTAATGTCATAGTTGAGAGAGACAGAGAGAGAGCGAGTTGTATAGCAATATCATAGTTGAGAGAGAGAGAGTTGTATAGTGATGTCGTAGTTGAGAGAAAGAGTTGTATAGTAATGTCGTAGTTGAGAGAGAGAGAAAGAGAGATAGTGATGATACTTTCTCTGGTTAAAAAAAAGGTGTATAGCCTTGAAAAGCATCTAAAGTACTAATCTCATTGCACCGGATTTTACGACATACGGTTCAGTGCCTCTCCGCAGAAATGACACGCCAACTGCCGATAGTATTGCACAAATTCCGTAGCTCCGGCAACAACCCAGTGCTCTCTGGGAAAATGCATGCGTGAAGAAAACGGCGAGGTTCGGATTCGAACTCACGACAAGGGCTTAACCACTTAGTCACAGAAACCCTGGTAATTTTAGTTTTAAAAAAACAAACAAGAAACTTGAAGTTGAATTTTTCTAATGACATTGTGATATATTGAATGATAGGACCATCATCATTGCATTTCAGTGAGTAACCACGTGCTCCGATCTATGTTTAACAGGAACATCTCAGCAAAGTGCACAAAACCCCTTACCACCGATGAGTGGACCCAGGGTAATTTTGAAAGAATTTTAATTAAAAAATTGTTCCAATAAATTTTGCCCCAGCAGCGGCTTTCCAGTTTGCTATTCTCGATTTTGAATTGCCAGTGGTTCTTTTACGTGTTCAAATTGAACACGGGACCTACATTTAATCGCCCGTCTCCAATATGACTAGGAACTTGATCTCACTACACTGAGAGCAGGGATCTCTGAAAAATATATCGATGGCAAACACCAGTACCTTAGGAATGAAACTGGGAGCTCCTAGGTCTATATGCCACATATACCTCATCCCACCCCCTAAAAAAACCTGTGATAGCGAACATTACTGCTCTCTTGAAATAAATACACTGCAAGATTACTATAAGAATTGACATCCTGGCAATGACAAGTTAAGCTGTAGGTACATCTGTTCCAATGTGAGAGATGGAAACTTGTCACATACCAAACAAATGTTCTGTGAACTTTCGAGGGAAGAGGCACTAGGGCAAATCACTGCTCAGATATAAAGATGTCTGCAAGGCCTCAATGAAGAACTTTTCTATAGGTCTCAGCACATGGGAAAATCTAGCTACTGACAGAGTTGTGTGGAAAGCGATATTGCGCAAGGGCACAGTCTGTTGAGAAGAGACTTATGTATGAGCTGAAAGGCAAGAGAGAAATGCGAAAACTCAGAGGTTGTCACAGTAAAACACAGTAAAAGACCGTCTGTAAAGACGAAAAAAGTCATACATACATATCTGTTCCAAAGAGGATGCCAGTAATATACTTAATCTTTCATATTGACATGAAGTGAAAATGATTGTGTGAAAATGATTGATTCGATCATTTTCACGTGATTCAATATGAAAAAAGTTAAAATTTGTTTAGCTTCTATTTTGTAGTGTTGTTTGGCTTTAAATGTAAAGTTTATCTGGCAACGCTATTCCGGACTGGTTTCCATAAATAAAAGATTACCAAGAAATATTTCCTTGTAGCCATTTTATGGTAGAAGTAAACTAATGATTAATTATGTCTTGGTGTCCACATCTTTTGTACATGGTTTCACAACTGATCGCTAGGGCATCTGTTAATAATAATATTATAATAGTCCACATATGAGGATGATCAGACTTTTGAACTAAGTCAGTGGATCTAGAACGGAATTGAAACACTGATTCTGAAATCTCACCCAACTGGCTGCTGACTCAAGTCAGTAGTCACACACTCAGTAGTAGACACAGTCACAGTGATTATTATAGTGTTCAGTCAAAATCAAGCTCATGTAAGTTCATTTAGCCTGGTGATAGTAACCTGTAAATTTGTGATTTAACGTATTCTAGTAAGTCGTGGTCTTTGGGACCGAATCTAAAGATGTCAGGAGGGCGTATCCAAAAATGTGAAAAGTTATTTAATTTGTGAGTGCTGCGCCAAAATCTTATCCACACGCGAGTTTTGTCAACAGTCACATCACTAGCTAGGGATTTACTGTTGAATGTTTAAAGAAATGTTAATGAAAAGAGGAGTTGCTGCAAGCTAACATTGAAGTATATACAGAATGTATACTATGTCATAGAAATTGAAGTATCTCAAGTCATAAATTCATTAAAAAAAACATTTGAATGATTTGATTCCAAGAAATTATACCTGAGTCACAAGTGCCAGCGGTCCATGTAGTTTTATTTCCAGTTTTGCTTCACTATGACAGTGAGTTTGCCTCAGTATATTAGTATCATATATTCTGGGCAATCTTAAAGTATGTGCTCTGAAGTCTGGGGTTCCTGTGCACATGGCTGAGTTGTCAGTCTTGAATTTTATATACATGGGGCTGTGCAGTAGACTGTGTCCTGTTATGAGGCTAATGAGGTGCAGAATGTCAACTTGACAATATTATAAATATGTGTATCATAAGAGCCTCACAATATGATGAATATATGTGGTGACGGAGGCGCATAAATCCTAATCTTGAGCTGCATGTGCATCCTAATCATATTTAGAGCTACATTGACAGTCAAGTTAGCATTGTGAAGTAACATGATTGATAATTAGGAAATACAAAATCTGGATTATCAAAGTCACATCTGACTCGAGCTGTGTAGTATTCTGTTCAGCACTCTCTGCCAACATCCTTGCTAATTAGACAAACCAATATGTGCTCTATCAGCCATCTTCTAAGTGTTTTCACACTCACTGTGACCAAGTTGTTAGTTAGCAAGTCCACATGTGCTCTGTCCTTCAAATGCAACAGCATCTAAGTCTTCTCACACTCGCTGTGCCCAAGCATTGTTGGTCAGCATATCTTCTCTCTCTTTCTGTCTACTGTGAGAAAGGACTCACATACTTGTCTATGTTTAACCACTCATTTCAAATGTCACTTCATCGGCTCAGATTTTGCTGTTTCACCATATTTGAAGCAAACAGCATTTATCATGTCAGCCCTGTTCTTGCTTTCCCTCTCCTTCAATGGATGCAGTACTAGCCAGCTTGTCCACTTCTTTTTACTCCAACATGTTCAGACATGTAGAGGTAAGTTGCTTCTTGAGGAATGACTTCTAATGTTGTTTACCCATTCATCAGTAATCATTCCTACATCAATACACTTCTAAGCATTCTCATTGAGTCTGTTCACACATTGCATACAAAACTTTATCTTCTAAGCTGTCCCAGTGCTCCAGAAAGGTAGCTCTTCCATTGACATGTTGAAATAGTTGAATTGGATGCATGACTTTCCTCCTATACTGTCTTCCTACCTAACTGCGCTGCCTTAAACCATTTGGATCACACTCATGGATTGCACACACCCATTTGTATAAACCAATCAAAATTGCACTCCTGATCACAGACCCATCTGTATAATCCAATCAAATCGCATCCTGGATCACATACCCATATGTATAAGCCAATCAAAATTGCATTCCCTGGATCACAGACCCATCTGTATAAAAGAGCTAGCTCACAAAATGGAGCTTTATTGTTGGTTTCTCAGAAACAAGTTCAACATACATGTAAATTGAGCTCTATTGTTGGTTCTAGGAAATAAGTTCAACATACATGTAAAATGTAGCTCTATTGTTGGTTCTTCTAGGAAACAAGTTCAACGTACATGTAAAGTGTAGCTCGATTGTTGGTTCTCTGAGGAAACAAGTTTAACATACATGTAAAATGTAGCTGTATTGTTGGTTCTCTCAGAAAACAAGTTTAACATACATGTAAAGTGTAGCTCGATTGTTGGTTCTCTCAGAAAACAAGTTCAACATACATGTAAAGTGTAGCTCGATTGTTGCTTCTCTCAGGAAGCAAGTTTAACATACATGTAAAGTGTAGCTCGATTGTTGGTTCTCTCAGGAAGCAGTTTAACATACATGTGCCCGAGTGGTTACCGGGGCCAAAATTTGGGAGTGTAAAGAATAGAACCACTGTTACCTGCACGATGTCGTGAAGAGGCACTAAGGAGGTTTGGCTGAAATTGGATGCATGTGTCCAAACTGCGTGAAGTCTTATGCGTTAGGGGCCTACAAACCAATGTGCAACGATACACGCTTCTTAGCAAAGATCAAACATATCACAAAGAGTGATTAAATCATGTAAAGAAGCAATGCAAGAAGAAGAACATACATGTAAAGTGTAGCTTGATTGTTGGTTCTCTCAGGAAACAAGTTTAACATACTTCTTCTGCATTCTCACTAGATTGGGATTTCGATTCTCTAATAAAGGCAGCCGTCTGCCTCAGATTATCAGCCACGCCATACAGTTTCTCTTGGATGCTAGTGTAAGTGGGCCACCTCTTCTCAAGTCTGCATACTGGTGGCAGTTCTGTAGGATATAATGCCTATTTTTGCATCCCCGTTGTGCCGACCTCTTCCAGCAGTAAGTTTTGGCCACCCTCGTGATGGTAGTCTGACATTCTTACTGCGTGGCTAAATCTCCGAGGCAGATTGGACGTAGAATCTGTTACCATTCCTCATTGTGAGGGTCGTGCACCATGTTAGCGTCTTACGGTCTGGTGCATCCGTTGTCTGCAAACATTTGTTTCTGGTTAGCATTCCCTAGCGGACACATGCATTAGATTTCAGCCAAACCTCCTTACTTGCCTCTTACGACATGCATGGCAGGTAACAGTGGTTCTATTCTTACACCCCAAATTTGGCCCTGCCAACCATTAGTGCTTTTTCAATGTAAAATGGTCTGTATTGTTATCATAGAATATTCTGAGAAAATAAACTAATCTTGTCATTTCCTATCTTATGAATTTGTGAATACTATCCAGGCAGACATCACCGCCATCCACAATGACACCAACGCCATCCACAACACATCAACTCCATCCACAACGACCTCATTCAAATCAGGGACAGCATAGTGTCAAAGCTTATTCAACAACAATGTAGTTTATATAAAGGTAGGTAATCACTATACCTGAAACTATGCACCAACTACAGAACTATTGCCCTTATATGTCATGCCAGCAAAATCCTACTAAGAAACATGAAGAGGATGGAACAAAAATTAGAAGATGAAATACATGAAACACAGGCAGGTTTCAGAAGAGGTAGAGGCACTAAAGACAATATTTGTAGCATGAGACTCATTATTGAGAAATGCAGAGAATACAACATAGACTGCATGCATGTTTCATAGATTATAGCAAGACTTTGACTCATATACAACACTCAGAAAATGTGGAACATCATGAAAGCAGCATTTTCAACACACATAATACAACTCATAGAATCTCTATACCACGAACAACAGACAACCATTAAAATAGGAGGGAATAGTTCGAGATTCAAAAGGTGTAAGACAGAGATATTTTGTCCCCATACTTATTCAACATATATGCAGAGAACATCATCAGGAATGTAAAAGACAGCGTAACTATGTGAATTACGACTCTTTCACTATAGGCTGCAAATCCATACCAGAGCTTAGATATGCAGACGATACAGTATTATTATCCACCAGCAAAGAGGGTTTGGAAAACTTAATCATGATGACCAAGAAACATAGTGAAGACTAACATCTATATTTGAATACACAAAAAAAAACATAAATAACTGACTAAGTAAAAGGCTCACCTAACATCTAAATAAACAATGAAGAACTCCAATGTGTAGAGAGCTACGAATACATGGGCTCAATAATTAACAATAATCGCGACTGCTCCAAAGAGATCTCAAGAAGATTGGTAATAGCAATCAAGAAGTTAAACACAATGAAGAACATGTGACAAAGCACCAGTAAAATTTAAAATAAAAATGTTGAGAACATGCATTTTTCCAGCGGATACTTATGGTTGTGAATCAAAAACCATTACACAAACAAAAAGAACGAAAATCCAGTCACTTAAACAAATGCCACAGAAAGATCTCAATTCCATGGACAGACAAAAGAAAGAACACTGATGTCCTGAAAGCACTAAATTTTAAAGAGAATTGGCTGATAAACAATATACTATACAGAAAAATTAGATACTTTGGTCACTTCAAGCGCAGATGGCCTGGAGAGAACTATATTAGAGGGCAGGGTCCCAGGACACAGAGGCAGACCAAGAAGAAGATGGCTACAATATATTAAAGAAACCATGAATATGACCCTCCCATGAGGCCATTACCTTGTAGTGGTGGGGAGGCTCGTCCAATGATACAGTGAGCTATGACGGCGGAACTTATGTTCCCGGAAGGGTTACCCAAGCCGGAAAGGTCACTGAAGAGGGACAGACGAAGCATGGTCTCCTGGTCCTCCAGGTTGGGCTTGGGACTAACAATCCCATCCTTTAAAAAAATTAAAGTTACGGAAACAACAACAAACATACAACCTATCTCTGTGGCATGAAGGCTACAGAGTCATTGACTCACATGACTGAAGTGGTGAAAGCTAAAGGAAGCTTACTTTCATGAGGACGGAAGTCCTGAATGCCAAAACCAAGACCAGAATTGGATGCTGGAATGTAAGAACAATGTACGAAACTGGAAAACTATCACAAATAACAGCAGAAATGAGAAGATATAATCTACATATCCTAGGGTTAGCGAAGGCAGATGGACAGGAAATGAAGAATACCACTGCAACAGGTGAAACAGTCCTTTTTTCTGGGAAGGACGATGACCTACACCATGAAGGAGTACAGTAATCCTAAGAAAGGGCGGAAAAGTGTCTGTTAGAATGGAAACCTATCAGCAGCCGCTTGATTAAGATCAGACTAAAGGGAAGCATACAAACATCAAATCCTACAATGCTATGCCAACTAATGATAGCGAAGATACAAGAAAGACTCGACTACGAAAACCTACAAGCAGAATTAGGCAAGTCACCATCCCATGATGTTATCATTGTTATGGGAGATCTAAATGCCAAGGTCGGACAAGACAACACGCATAGTTATAGAACTATTGGAAAATATGGATGTGGTATGATGAACGAAAATGGGGAACGCTTAGTAAACTTCTGCAGCATGAACAATCTCGTTATAGGAGGAACCCTATTTCAACATTTAGATATCCACAAATTAACATGGTATTCCCCTAATGGCAGAGATAAAACCAAATAGACCATATAATGATCAATGGACCCTGGAGACGCTCGTTGCTAGATGTTGTAGTCAAGAGAGGTGCAGATGTTGGTAGTGACCACCACCTAGTCACAGCTTATGTCAAACTTAAACTAAGAAAAACAGGACAACAGAAAAACCTCCAAAACAGGTTCGATGTGGATAGACTAAAAGACACGGAAGTAAGGGATAAGTTTATAATGCAGATAAAGAACAGATTCCAAGCCCTAGAAAGTAATGAAACTCACGGATGAACTGGACAACATAGATAGAACATGGACAACATAGCATCTATATATAGCAAGAGCAGTGAAACATGTCTAGGGTACCGACAAAGAAAAGAAAAGAATGGATAACACCAACAACATGGAAAATAATAGACAGCCGAAGAATATTAAAAAGAAATTGTTAGAAGCAAAGTCCGAAAGACTGAAAGCAAGATACCAAGAACAGTACAAAGCGCAAGTAAAGAAATCAAACGGCTGTGAGCGACAAAGAATGTATGTTGAAGACCTGGCAGTACAGGCAGAAGAAGCAGCAAAAAGTGTGATCAGGAACAGTGTACAAAATTACAAAGCTAATAAGCGAAACATTACAGAAGATCAAATACTCATAAAGGATAAGAATGGAATACTATTGACAACGGAAAAGAACAAGAAATACGATGGACAGAGCATTTAAGAATTCTAAACAGACCACTCCAACGTGTCAGCAGACATACCAGAACCAACAGAGGAGTTAGAAATTGGCATTGAAACACCAGCCAGGATGAGATCATTACAGCAATTAAATCTCTTAAGAATAACAAGGCACCAGGAATGATAACTTAAACGCAGAACTATTCAAAATAGACCCAGAACTTGCAGCTAATATATTGCAACCCTTGTTACTACTATTTGGAATGCCCAAAATAACCTGATGCATGGAACAGAGGAGTCATCATCAAGATACCGAAAGGGCTCCTTGCGATTGTAATAATTGGCGTGAATAACACTGCTTTCTGTCCCAGGTAAAATCTTAAGCAAAATCATCGATGCAACACTGACGCTGTGGATAAGAAACTAAGAAAGGAACAAGCAGGATTTCATAGAGGACGGAGCTGTATAGGCCAAATATTTGCTCTTAGAAATATCATAGAACAATGCACAGAATGGCAAAGCAAACTCTATATCAACTTTGCAGATTTTGAAAGGCTTTGATAGCATACACCGAAAGTCTATAGTGATCTTAAGATGGTATGGAATCCACTGTTTTATAAATATTATAAAAGCTGCTACAGCAAGTTTGCATGCAGTGTTGAAACTTCAGAACTAAAGTTTGAAGTAAAAACAGGCGTGCAACAAGGATGTGTTATGTCAGCCCTATTATTCAACACTGTCATAGATTGGGTGATGCGTAAAACACGGAAGATAAGGCAAGAGGTATTAGATGACGCTCACATCCACGCTGAAGACCTAGATTTTGCAGATGACATCTGCATCTTCACACATAGAGATATCCAGGAAAGACCTGCCGCCTTAACCAATATAAGTGAGATGTTGGTGAAAATAAATCAGAAGAAAACTGAAGTAATGACTGGAACATAGCAACCCAGCACTCAGTCAAACTAGAAGGAAACCCTCCAGATACAACCGCTTCACATCCTTGGAAGCGTTATTAGCAATGAAGGAGGCGCTGGATCTGACATTAAAAACTAGACTGAGTAAAGCACAGTGTTCAGACCTTCTCAAGACCGCCCTGAATTCTGCCTAATACAGCATCAGAACAGATTAGTATCTATAACAGCTGTGTGCTGTCAACTGGTTGCTGATCGGATGAATGCTGGAGAATGACTAGACAGATATGTCCAGACTCTCCGCCTTATCAACTTGTCTGCGAAAAATCTTACGCGTGTACTGGGCGACTACTATCTCGAATCAAGAATTGCTTGCACGATGCCAACAAGAGAATATGGGCACTATCATCCGAAGACGACGCTGGAGATGGATTGGACATGTGATGGAGACTGGCTCCGACACTAAAACTGCACTGAGATGGACTCAGAGGGAGTGGAAGTGGAAGACCCAAGACGACTTGGAGGAGAACGAAGAGCAAAGTTGAAGGAAATGAATCTGTTGGAACACAATACAGAGGAAGGCCATGAACAGGAAGAATGGTGTACGTTTTTGCTCCTAAACGCCAGGGCATAACAGGCTAAAGAGATGAATACGACCATCGACGAAGTGGGTGAACTGGCTGGAGACAGAGTGAATTTCAGATGCGCTGCAAGAGTAACGCCATAAAGAGATCGCTCTTGATGATAAATCACTATATCGGTGTGTCCATATAGCAGCAAAATACACACATGCAGAAGAGCCATAAACATCTCTTAAAAGTTATCAACACTTCTTACTAACCATCAACATTTCTGAAACCCATCATATTAAAAGAAAAAACATCAACAATTCTTAAAAACCATCAACTAACAAGCAGTAATTCTTAGGAGCCAGTTATACAATAATTAAATTGTAGTTGTTTCCAAGAATGCTCTGAGACTGTCAGAGTTGTTTCCAAGCATGCTCTGAGACTGTCAGAATTGTTTCAAGAATGCTCAAGACTGTCAGAGTTGTTTCCAAGCATGCTCTAAGACTGTCAGAGTTGTTTCCAAGCATGCTCTAAGACTGTCAGAGTTGTTTCCAAGCATGCTCTGAGAGAGCAGAGTTATAACAAACCTGTGTGCTGCTGTATACATCACAGGAAATTCTTCTTTGCGTCTGTTCTTTACGACCAATTTAATCACTCTTGTGATATGTTTGATCTTTGCCAAGAACGTGTATATGTTGCACATTGGCTTGGTAGGCCCCTAAACGCATATTCTACATGTTTAGGACACGTGCATCAGATTTCAGCCAAACCTCCATATGCCTCTTACAACATGCGTGGCAGGTAACAGTGGTTCTATTCTTTACACCAAATTTGGGCCTCGTAACCACTCAGCGACAGAAATTCAAATATGAATAGTTAAGACAGCTTGTTGAAATATAGACAGAAAGATGTCAGTCGTCTGTTTAATCTTGTACTTTGATTAGACAAATTTGCAGAAAAAAAATTGAACCATTTCTAAATGTGACAATACAGATATGATTTATGTAACATTGGATCAACCAAGAACTAGACTTTAGCCATATCCTAGACTGTAGTCATATGCTAGACTGTAGTCACATCCTAGACTGTAGCCATATACTAGACTAGTCTTTCTTCTTGCGTACTTGTCCAATTTTAATCACTTTGTGATATGTTTGATCTTACAAAACGTATCGCTGCACATTGGTTTGTAGGCCCAACGATAGACTTCTCAGTCTAGGACATGTGCTCAATTTGCTAAACCTCCTTAGTCCTGACATGCATGAAGGTAACAGTGGTCTATTCTTTACACTAAATTTGGCCCGGTAACCACTGACGCCTAGACTAGCCATTGCTAGCACATCCTAGACTGTAGCCATATCATAACTGGTACTAGACTGAGCATCTAGACTATCATATGTAGACTGTAGCATACCTGAATAGATACTATACTGTAGCCACATCCTAGACTGTAACCATATAATATACTAGGTACTAGACTAGCATATCTAGACTGTCATCGACTGCATGTACTAGACTGTAGCAATATGCTAGAATAGATACTATACTGTAACCATATCCTAGACGTAGTCATGTACTAGATTGTAGCCATATCCTAGACTGTGGCCCATATGCTAGACTGTAGCCATATGCTAGACTGTAGCCATATCCTTGACTGTAGCCATATCCTTGACTAGCCATATGCTAGACTAGGTAATATACTGTAGCCATATCATATACTGTAGCCATATACTAGACTGTAGCAATATGCTAGACTAGGTACTAGTTTGTAGCCATATACTATACTGTAGCCATATGCTAGACTGTAACTGTATACTAGTTTTTCAGGATATCTGTAGTTTTTTCTTTTTGTACACATGACCTGGATGCTGAACTTGAGTACCCTCCGCAGGCGGAAAAAATATCTCAAACTTGGTTTGATCAGCAGCCTGAAGATTGCCACCCTGCTCCAGACTGTATATATTTTGCTAAGATTTGACATAACCAAGCTCGATCTGCCATTTGTTTGCAGACTTTTCAACATAATGTCAGTTTGTCAGCTAACTCAGCAACTTGTATTTAAAATCCTGTCTTCAGCTGTAAATTCTTTACATGGATTTGAGATTAATTTCTCGACTTCGATACTATTCTGTCTCCTGACACTGATTCTTTTACACATTACAGTAGTTCAGAATCTCAGCAACTGTATTTAAAATCTTCTTCCTGATCATGGATGAGTTAATCTGATATATTCTCTCGAACTGATTCTTTACCACAGTAGCTAGTGGTTAGTCTACTGCTTTAGCCTCAAGGTCCGGGTTCAATTTCTCAGTGGGAGTGACATTTTTTCTAACCGTAACAACTCTTAGGTCGACCAAACCTCAACTGAGTACAAGAAAAGCACTAGGAAGTAAAGGCGACTGCCGGGATGTTGACAACATCACACATCATGTGGCAGAGGTCAATAAAAATTACTATAAAAAATAACATTGTAAAATTCCAATATACCTCATGGTATGAAAATGGTTTCTTTTAAAAAAAATATATTCTCTCTGATTTTTGTTCTGTTAATTTATAATCGATGATGGCAGATGTATAACAGAAATTAAAAAGAGAATAGGAATGGCCAAGGATAATTTCAATCAATAGTATGAGAAAGTTACTGACATCCAAACAAATCACAAACAGGCTAAAAATGAGAATGATCAAATGCTATATATATCCTATATTAATGTATGACTCGGAAACATGAACAAGCAGTTAGAAGACAGAATTGATGCATTTGAGATGTGGATATATAGAAGAATAAGCAGAGTTTCATGGACAGAAAAACAGACAAATAAACAAGTTTTAGGAAAACTAGGCATGAAGAAACAATTATTAAGAGAAATAAAATTCAGACAAGTAAAGTATTTTGGGCACATAAAAACGGCATGATAAAACATTTACTAGAGGGGAAAGTTGAGGGAGAAGAGCAAGAGGAAGACCGAGAGATAAGTGGGAGGGAAACTTTAAGAAATGGACAGGTTACAGTCTGGCAGTGAGCAACACCAAGGCGAAAGACAGAGGATGCTGGAGATTCATTGCAGCCAACCTTCGATGTGGAGACGGCACCTGATGATGAATTTATAATCATATTCTCTATCTCTGCTATTTGTTCCGTTAATTTGTAATCATATTCTGTCTCTCTCTCTCTTATATTTCTTCTGTTAATTTATAATCATATTCTCTCTCTCTCTCTTTGCTATTTGTTCTGTTAATTTATAATCATATTCTTTCTCTCTTTGCTATTTGTTATGTTAATTTATAATCATATTCTCTCTCTTTGTTATTTGTTCTGTTAATTTGTAATCATATTCTCTCTCTTTGCTATTTGTTCTGTTAATTTATAATCATATTCTTTCTCTGCTATTTGTTATGTTAATTTATAATCATATTTTCTCTTTGTTATTTGTTTTGTTAATTTGTAATCATATTCTCTCTCTCTCTGATATTTCTTCTGTTAATTTGTAATCATACTCTCTTTCTCTTCGGTTAGTTACTCTTGTTACAAGAGAAATATAAAATATAATAAATAGAAAAAATACAGAGAGAGAGAGGTTCAGAGAGACAGCACACATATATAATTTATAAATATAGATATTATTATACTAGTGTTTGTATTGATATGATTATGATGCTATTATTGTCTGTCTATCAGGGAACTTTGAATTCCAAGTCAGTTTTGCAAAGGAGGCTGACCTTCACCGACATCTCAGTGCTTGTAGCAAGAATCCAGATCACTCTAACTTTATACCTGTATACCAATTTAATGCTAATCATCTTCCTGATGGTTACCATGACAATGACCTAGTGAACCTGGTTCGAGCAATGTCAGATCTAACTGTCCGTATAACAGTCAAGTATATCACAGATAGTAGACCTGAGACATTTGTTGGCAGTGGCAAACCTTACCCGTTCTACAATATGAAAGGCATAAATATGATGAGGGTAGGGACTGGGTGGGTGCGAAGAGTGAATATGTATACAGCAGACAAGGACAACAAAGTGGATATAGGATGCGAGTGCAAAGACTGTCAGAGCTCTCCTGCACCCAAAACACAGTTTGCTCATGTTGGCATCTACACAGCAGCACATGTAGTCTACGACAACCTAGAGGGTGCATACACCACATGTCATCTCTTCTATGACAAAGCCAGTGTGCCTGATGCCTGCAGCGATACCGTCACAATCACTGGCATGTCACATGTGGAGAGTAACATTGTTCATGACAGGTGTGAGATGACATACATTACACATGATCTTGACCTTGCTCACAGACTAGACCAGATGGTCAGACTCTGGAAACATCTCATAATGAGTATAGCTGACAAATACTACCCTCTTAAGTCTGAGCAACAGAAAGAAGACAATTCTCAATCAGAGACCAAGCACACACTGGCTATCATCGTTTCACACCCTCATGGCTGTAGCAAGCAGGTCAGTGTGGGTAATTATATCGATAAAGGTGACAGGCAGGTCGGCTTGACTCAGTACATCTATGATACACCAACCTGCCCTGGATCAAGTGGTGCCCCAGTCTTTGTGCTTAGCAGGGACTGCTGGGATATGTATGATAGTCATGTCCACAGTGGATGCTGCGTAGAAATGCACAAACCACTAAACTTCAGCAGTAACGGGCTTCTCATTAATGGCCAGGACATGGTTAAGAAACAACAAACAGAAACCAAACATGAGATGGAAAGCCAAACAGTGGGACAGTGTTCGTATATAGAAATGAACAGCAAGCTTGTGTGTTCTCATGAATAGACCTTTGTATAATAATAATAATTCCTCTCTACGTATATGTAACATATGGCCTGCAAGAAATTTCTCCATACCGCTCTACCTGGGCAACTCACTCAATCTCCTCCATGAAACTGAGACTGGTATTTCTTGATTCTCTTAGCAAAGTTCATTTCAAGGTCTCCCTAGGTCATCCTCTCTTTCTTGAACCCTTTGCATCCCACTTCAATGCCTGCTTTGATAATCGTTGATCATTTCTTCTCAAGGTGTGTACAACACATCTTCTCCTTCTTATAACAGTTGTTACTAGTGGTTGACCAGACATTTCTCTGATTTTATCACTTCTCCTGAATTCGTTCCATTTTATGTTCATTATTTTTGCAGACATCTATACCTTTTTGTATGCTTATTATATTTTACTAACAGATTTCATAACACTCTAGGTAGACCCATAGTGGCTCAGTCTTTGCAAGAAGATGTTGAATTGTATACATGATGATTGTTCCCATGACTAGCTGGTTAAGCATGCTTCTCAGACATGTAGACCTACTCATTCAATGTGCCCTTTCAAATCTTAATTATAAAATTCATTGTCTGTGTGTCAAAGGAAAATCTTGAAACAAGGACATTTAGAAGCTTATTATAGCTGAAATTTGTATATCAGTGCAGCCTTTTTCTTGACAGAGTTATGAGCTAGTTAAGTTGATAATGTTCTGAACATAGTGTCTTCAGTCAGCCATTATACTAAGTCATTGAGCAAACACAGCAGTTAACGGGAAAAAAACATAGGTGCACTATTCGTGAACCCGGAACACAAATACAAATATTGAAGATTGGACCAAAATTTCAATGTTTATCAAACATACAAGACTAATTTAGTTTTCTGCTTTTTTAATCAGATAGATTTTTCTATAAAATATCGTGGAATATACAATTTATATATATATATATATATATATAAAAAGGAAATTGACCGTTTTTCATACCATGTGGTTTATTGGTTACTGAACTGACATCACAACACTCAGGGCAGACTCATAGGTGCTCAGTCTCTCCCAACAGATGTCACAAGGTATGCATACTGATGGTTCCTGTGGCTTACTCCTCTCTCTCTGCCCCTCAAGCGTCCAGCTCCACATGTACAACGTGTAATTCCAAACTCCTTAAATCGCTGGATTGATTCAACATCAAATTTAGTGTCCTCATCCAACAGTAGGTCGACAAGAGACTGAAGAACATCCCACTTATCCATCCTAAGCTACCCAACAATCGATGCTTTCGTTGCAAGCCTGTCCACTCACCTGTTGCCGCTAACGATTCATATTGATTTTCTTTGACCTAAGTCACACAGTGGTGATGTGGTCAGCATCACACTGGCCACCTTTACTTTCCATTATTTCTCTGGTGCCCAATTGCTGTGTTGACTTGAAAGCCGAAGCCATTACAGTCTGACAAAATTTCATAAGTAAATCCTATGCGCAGGTAGTAAATGCTAGTATCATGTCGATTTAAATTCAGTTGCTGTATTCTCATACCCAGGCAGTTACCAAACAGTCGAATCATGTTACACTAATCTATCCTCAACTCCCAGACCATCAGTGCTTGTTGATTCTGCCTATATGTCCAAGACATTTTATCCACATAAGTTCACAGTCGTTGGAATCATTAATAGATATATGAACTCATGTGTCATTTAATCAGTTCAAATATCAATTAATCAGCTCATATGTCAATTAATCAACTCATACGTCAATTAATCAGCTCATACGTCAATTTATCAGCTCATACGTCAATCAACTCATACACCAATTAATCAGTTCATACGTCAATTAACCAGCTCATGCATCAATTAATCAACTCATATGTCAATTAATCCGCACATGCAACAACTGTATGTGAATATGAAGAAATCTGTTAACATGGGATTCACTTATTTTATGTGCCCATTACAGAAATATTCTTGTATGTTATAAATGAGATATTCTACACATGTGCTGTGACAAGTGTGTATGTTATGTATGAGATATTCTACACGTGTGCTGTGACAAGTGTGTATGTTATGTATGAAATATTCTACATATGTGCTGTGACAAGTGTTTATGTTATGTTTGAGATATTCTACACGTGTGCTGTGACAAATGTGTATGTTATGTATGAGATATTCTACACATGTGCTGTGACAAGTGTGTATGTTATCTATGAGATTTTCTACACATGTGTGCTGTGACAAGTGTGTATGTTATGTATGAGATATTCTACACATGTGTGCTGTGACAAGTGTGTGTGTTATCTTTGAGATATTCTACACATGTGTGCTGTGACAAGTGTGTATGTTATGTATGAGATATTCTACACATGTGTGCTGTGACAAGTGTGTATGTTATGTATGAGATATTCTACACATGTGCAGTGACAAGTGTGTGTATTGCCTTGATTATCTTCAATACTAACATATCAGATGTCATTGTATATGTTAATGTTGACATTTAAAATGTCATTTCAAATGGTAATGTTTATACATCAAATTGTCATTGCATGTTCTACAACCACCCTCTCATTATCTTTCTTCCTCTTGTTTATAACTGAGTCACTACTTTCTTCCTCTTGTTTATAACTGAGTCACTACTTTCTTCCTCTTGTTTATAACGATCACTACTTTCTTCCTCTTGTTTATAACTGAGTCACTACTTTCTTCCTCCTGTTTATAACTGAGTCACTACTTTCTTCCTCTTGTTTATAACAGAGTCACTACTTTCTTCCTCTTGTTTATAACAGTCACTACTTTCTTCCTCTTGTTTATAACAGTCACTACTTTCTTCCTCTTGTTTATAACGGAGTCACTACTCTCTTGTTTATAACAGAGTCACTACTTTCTTCCTCTTGTTTATAACAGTCACTACTTTCTTCCTCTTGTTTATAACTGAGTCACTACTTTCTTCCTCTTGTTTATAACTGAGTCACTACTTTCTTCCTCTTGTTTATAACAGAGTCACTAATTTCTTCCTCTTGTTTATAATGGAGTCACTACTTTCTTCCTCTTGTTTATAATTGAGTCACTACTTTCTTCCTCTTGTTTATAACAGTCACTACTTTCTTCCTCTTGTTTATAACTGAGTCACTACTTTCTTCCTCTTGTTTATAACTGAGTCACTACTTTCTTCCTCTTGTTTATAACAGAGTCACTAATTTCTTCCTCTTGTTTATAATGGAGTCACTACTTTCTTCCTCTTGTTTATAACTGAGTCACTACTTTCTTCCTCTTGTTTATAACAGAGTCACTAATTTCTTCCTCTTGTTTATAACTGAGTCACTACTTTCTTCCTCTTGTTTATAACAGTCACTACTTTCTTCCTCTTGTTTATAACTGAGTCACTACTTTCTTCCTCTTGTTTATAACAGAGTCACTAATTTCTTCCTCTTGTTTATAACTGAGTCACTACTTTCTTCCTCTTGTTTATAACTGAGTCACTACTTTCTTCCTCTTGTTTATAACGGAGTCACTACATGCTAACTTTTTCTATCATACTTTCAAATACATTTTATAGCTTGCCATTGTTGATTTTTTTCTAATCTCCATCACCAATGGAGTAAGAGCTTGTGCTCTGTTTTTCTCTGTGCCAGGCAGTAGTGGAGTTTATACTTCTAGGTTAGTTAATCTCCTGAGGATTCTTTCTCCGGTGGGGTAGGTTTCAGAACATTCTTTCAAATCTCAGATGTGACTGCTTGACTGAAACTGATGATGGATACAACCTCAATTCCAGGGAAGAGGTTGATCGAGTTGTCCAGGACAGAGTGGTATAGATAAATTGTTTACAGGCCCTAAGTAACATAAAATGGTACAAGAGGAATATAATAGATGTGTCTCCAGCAGATCACATCACATGTTGATCCTTATTTTGTTAGACTGGCAAATCTGCATCGAAGGCACACACACACACACTACCAGTACGAGGATGTAAAGTAAGGTCTTCACTAGTATGTTACCTGGCTATGTCTTCTCATGCTAAGCACAAACCATCTCTGTTGTTCCTATCTACTTTACCACCTGCACTTTGTCACACTTTCTCCAATTTTCTAGACATTTTCCCTTTCTCACTCAAACTCAACAACTTTCTTCTGTTCCTCTAAAATATAGTACTTGTGTGAAATAATAGAACTAACTACTCCAGTATCTCATTGCGAAAACGAGTACTCCAGGGCTATATTGAACCAATACTTATGTATGGCAGCGAATCATGGACAGTGAACAAACAATCAATAAGATCACTGGAAGCCACAGAGATGTCTTAAAATAGGCCTGCACACAAGGGAACTTTATCATAAGATTCATACAATCAAGGTTCTTTGGGCATATAATGCGAAGAGAAGGTTTAGAACATTTGATGACTTCAGGGAAGGAGAGATCTTGGAAAACAGAGGGAGAAGATGTTGGATGGCCTGACATCATGGTTCGACAAAAGATCGATGTCAGAACTGATTATATGCGCCAAGCAGAGAGAGCTGTGGAGAGACAGATAGCCTACACTGGCAGGCATGGCACTTGATTGATTGACTCAAGTCTGTGAATAGTGCTAACAAATTATTCTTACCATTGTATTGATAGTCATTCTTCATTGATAGATCAATAAATCAAACAATATAATGTTGAATGCTTGTTGTTTCAGTTTTTTTAATTGTTGTGTAATTTGTCATGTAAGCAGGCATTGAAGTGGGATGCAAAGGGTTCAAGAAAGAGAGGTGACCTAAGGAGACCCTGAAACGAACTTTGCTGAGAGAGGCAGGAATTATCGGTCTCAGTTCCATGGAGGAGATTGAGCGAGTTGCCCAGGATAGAGCGGTATGGAGAAATTACTTGCAGGCCCTATGTATAACGGTACGAGAGGAATTATTATTATAATTTGTCATATATCTGGAAATTAGAAAGAATGAGTTATAACAAATTAATATGTAAGACTTAATTTTACAAAAACTAGTTGATTGCTATGCACACAATTTTATAATAACTCTTTGGGGTTGCACATTATTTTGTTGTGGAAATTCGCTAACGGTGTCCTCGTTGAATTTCATGATATCAAATTTAAAAAATAATCGTTTCAGGCCACAACCGTGTTTTAATATCGACCACTTGTTAGCCACTTTGTGGTCTGAATGGGATCTGAGCCTAAGAGCGATGGTACGTTGTGCCAGTTAAGTGCCTAAGTAGGCCAGCGCATCCGATTTCTACAACTCTTTTTATTACTAGGATAGCTTCTACCTCCATTTCTAGACTTTGTCCCTCGACATGCCTTGTAGGTCGCATGATGTTACTATACTCGTCGCAACAACAGGTAAGCACTTGAACCTAACGAGTCTTTTATGGTTATGTAGGGTGCGAAAAAACATAAAATAAGAATTGACCAAATCTTCCAAAATATGTAATATTAGTTACCATCTGATTCGTGACTTGATAAAGTTGTGTTTGATATGTAGAGGATGAAAGCTGAGACACGTCCATTTCAAGATTTGTTTGATATGTAGAGGATGAAAGCTGAGACATGCCCATTTCAAGATTTGTTTGATATGTATAGGATGAAAGCTGAGACACGCCCATTTCAAGATTTGTTTGTTATGTAGAAGATGAAAGCTGAGGCACGCCCATTTCAAGATTTGTTTGATATATAGAGGATGAAAGCTGAGACACGCCCATTTCAAGATTTGTTTGTTATGTAGAGGATGAAAGCTGAGACATGCCCATTTCAAGATTTGTTTGTTATGTAGAAGATGAAAGCTGAGGAATGCCCATTTCAAGATTTGTTTGTTATGTAGAGGATGAAAGCTGAGACACGCCCATTTCAAGATTTGTTTGTTATGTAGAGGATGAAAGCTGAGGCACGCCCATTTCAAGATTTGTTTGTTATGTAGAGGATGAAAGCTGAGACACGTCCATTTCAAGATTTGTTTGTTATGTAGAGGATGAAAGCTGAGGCACGCCCATTTCAAGATTTGTTTGTTATGTAGAGGATGAAAGCTGAGACACGCCCATTTCAAGATTTGTTTGTTATGTAGACGATGAAAGCTGAGACACGCCCATTTCAAGATTTGTTTGTTATGTAGAGGATGAAAGCTGAGGCATGCCCATTTCAAGATTTGTTTGATATGTAGAGGATGAAAGCTGAGACACGCCCATTTCAAGATTTGTTTGTTATGTAGAGGATGAAAGCTGAGACATGCCCATTTCAAGAAGAATAACTCTATGAAAACATGAACACAAATTGAACGTACTGGACCAACATGCCTAACGTAATCGATTCTATGATCCACATTAACAGCTGAAGAGAAAGAAACAAGTCATGATATGTAGACTCAACACAGGCCACAACAGACTCCGGACAGACTTAGATACTATCTTTTAAACAAGATAAAGATAAGTAGCTCGGTCTACGAGGTGTGTACTCCGCCTGGCTTTGCGTCCAGTATAGAGTTGGGATAGGATAGTCTTTCTTACGAAAAGTGAACATTTGTAGCCTGTTGATAACCTGTAGAACAAACAAGGCGGCCCTATCTCTCAATGATGTAGACTGGAAAATTAACCACGAGGTCCAAGACTAACTGGGCTCTGACTCTCATACAGAAGAACTCCCTAGATGAGGGACTTTTTCGGTTTCTACTTAGGAGACGAACCGAGTAAAAGCATGCAAAAACTGAATGTACTCCCTTAACTGTTTTTAACTGCCTCTTTTATTTCTGATGCCCACCTTTTGTGTGGACGGCCTTTTGCTTTGCATCCTCTGTATTGGAGTAGCATTGCCCTTTGAGGCGCACTGTCTGTTGATAATCTGCTTATGTGGCCGAACCGTTTAATTTGTTGTTTCTTGATGAAGTTCAGTACTGATGTTGTACCCGCTTTTCCCCCTGAACTCTTCAATTCTAAACCGATCTCTTCTTGATACTCCCATCATTCTGTGTACACACTTCATCTATGTCGTGACTAGTTTTCTTCTATCGTTTGATCTCTTCAATTCTAAACCGATCTTGATACTCCCATCATTCTGTGTACACACTTCATCTATGTCGTGACTAGTTTTTGAATGAGGATTATCCCATATATAGATTATTTTCCTTTTGTTTCTCATTTAGTGCCTTGTTTTATTAAAGAGAAAGCTATAGAGCATAGCAATGCATGCAACATTGATGGAACAAGAAACACACAACGACAAAATAAATCTGATACGTAACAGTAAAATATCGTGTCATGGAATAAAGTCAAGATCACAGAAGATGTAAATGAGCATTAGAACTGTAAAACAAACATTACGGGTCAGATAAAAAGATGGAATTCTATAAGCGTCTGCACTGGTTGATATATTTATTATTATATTCGGCTTGTACCGTTATATGTTACATGGGGCGTGCAAGTAATTTCTCCATACCGCTCTATACTGGACAACTCATTCAATATCCTCTAAGGACTTGAGTCCGATATTTCTTGCCTCTTGCGGTTAATTTCAGAGTTTCACTAGACCATCCTTTCTTTTTTTAACCCTGTTTCCCACTTCAATGGGAAGGTAGACATGTGATCGGTATACCTGCGTTATAATCTCAATAGTTATAAAGTTATGTTCCGTTATTCGATCGACGTCCTGGCATATAGAGCATGTGTGCTCCGCTGCAGCAGCATCCATTCCAAAGTCTACTTGCTCACCGTACTCATGAGATGTTGATTAGTAGGCCTATATCTTCTCTCTCTACCACGAAGACGACACTGTCTAGCATGTTCAATCTTAACTTCTAATTCTTGCAATCGGTCCAATGTTTGAGACTCTTCCATATCACATAAATGAGAGCGTATCGCATGGATAACACCGGCTCTGTTCATACTTCTGTCCGATTGAGTCGGGGCATTGTTTGCAATAAAGTCAGCACGTTCGTTGTCCTGCACTTTCAGTATATCCAGGTGCTTACATCCAAGTCATTGTCTTGTCATTTAGTATAGTCTCTCTCTCGCGATCACCGCCCAGACCGATGTACCAGATCTCCCATAAATTCTATTCATGTGGAAATATGATTCATGTAGCCTTAGCATTGGTGTGTTTTACGTCACATCTTCAGCACCATTTGGAACTCTAGTGCTTATCCTTCGATGATGTGTCCGGTTTCAACCAGCGTTTACTCGGTTCGCTTTCCGTGCTGTAGCTAGCCCCACACCCAACCTCCTTAGTCGCCTCTTACAACATGCATAGCAGGTAACAGTGGTTCTATTCTTTACACTCCATTTGGGCCATGGTAACCACTCGGGCGATTTAGTATAGTCTGATTTCCTTGAGTGTCATTATCAGACCTGACAGAGAAAGTAAACAGAGAAATCTTGTGGCTGTAGAATCAGAGAAGCTTACATTGGTCAGTGAGGATTTCACAGAGGGTGACATTGTTATGTATTTATTTATACAGATGGGTCAGTTCGTCATTTGCGTAGCACAGATGCTTTCACGGCACAGTGCTGCGGGAGAGTTGTTAGAGAAGAGAGTGATGCTGTTTATGTGACCACAATTAGCATAAATATGATTGTTATGGGGCAAGGAAATTAATGTACTGACTTTCTTGCAAACAATGCCTCGGCACAAGCTGGTAGAAGTATGATCAGAGCCGATGTCATCAGTGCGATACGCGCTCATTTACGTTATTGGTTACTAAACTGACGTCACTGCACTCCGGACAGACACATAGGTGCTCAGTCTCCCCCAACAGATATCGAAGAGTATGCATACTGGTGGCTCGCTGAACACCTCTCACTCTGCTCCTCAGGCATCCAGTTCTACTTGTACAACGGGTAACTCCAAACTGCTTAAATCGCTTGATCGATTCAACATCTATTTTAGTGTCCTCATCCAACAGACAGTCGCGTAGAGACCGAAGAACATCCCCCTTATCCATCTTCAACTCCCCAGCAATTGATGCTGTTGATGCAAGCCTGTCCGCTCTCTCATTTACGTATATGGGCGAGTCTCAGACACTGGAATGATTGTGAGAATTAGAAGTTAAGTTTGGACATACAAAACACTGTTGTCTTCGTGACAGAGAGAGAAGATATACTAATCAACTCCTCATGGGTACGGTAAGCAAGTGGACTTTGAATGGCTGCTGCAGCTGAGGACGGTGCACGCATGGGAATGCCCAATGTGTCATTACGTCGATCGCATTACATAACATAGTATTAGTCTGACTGGAGACGGCAACTTATGCCTGTTTACATTCTTAGTGACTCATTGAGCAAGTTCTTGAAGGTCTCGGTCGGTTGTGTACGTGGACAGCGAATGGAATGTGTTGGATTGGGGATACAGAGTCACCTTCCCTTTAACATCCGGACACGCGGGAGTCAAGGGAAATGAAAGAACAGACAGACTTCGGGGTACGAGTATAGGGGCAAGCAATAGAGCAGTTGATAGGGCTGAAACGCCATTAAGGAGATGAGTCATACAGGGGAGAGAGGTGCTGACTTGAATTCTACGTCCATGTTCCGACTGTATGAACTTGAAGTCAAACATGATGTTGCTAAATTTGAACATTATTCAGTAATTAGACGATGCTTCGACAAAAGACTGGAACTGTCATGCGCCGCGTGTTGTTGAATATACTGAAGATGAGATCAGATCACTGATGTACTTATTCAATGAGAATGATCTGGTGACTAAATAACTATTGTAGGATATTTTATCATTATTGTGTACATATTGTTTGTTTTTAAATTTAAATTAAAATAACGTCATAACTTTCTGCGTACAATCTCAAACGATAATTTGAATATATTCAATAAAGAAATAGACTGACTAAGGTTACTTGCTTGTCTATAGAGTTTGTTCTTATATAGTAGCAATGGCGTCCATTGACATTTTGTTATGTTGCTCCCGTATTGGATGCATCTCTACAATCGTATAGGACTGTTGAACTGGTGGACATGGGCCTAGCTTTTCGATCTCTTGATGGTCAACTTTCTGATTTTATAAAAACAAGGAAACATTTCTTCAAATGTCTTTCTAAAAGATGAACTCATTGCCAGAAATACAAACAAGTTTATGGCGCCATTAGTCAGATCAAATATGTTTAACATGTAGGTCATGAGAATAAAAAGGTTGTGGTATTTTCTGAGGAAGTAAAACTCGTAGATAAAATATTTGGCCATGTAATGTGCAATCCGGGGAGATAAGCTGATGACATAAATTACTATAATAACTAGCAACATCTTCACGATTTGTCTGTCCCTGGGTGACATCTGCTCGGCTGCTGATAATGTTGCTGATGCGGCTGCTGGTTGTGATGAAGCTGTGAGATGATACAAGATAAGTATGAAAAACGCTCATGATATATCTATATATTATTATAACAATAATGTGGTCCTATTCATAACATACATACATATAGTTATATTTATAACATACACACATACATATAGCTATTTTCATAACAGACACACATATGAATAGACATTTCCAGACACGTTCTTTTCTTTCTTACATCATTCACTTTTTATTGATCACTTCTTAACCACTCAATGCAGTGTGTATATGATCTGAGCCGAAGAGCATGTTTTGCCAATTTTCTGACACAGTGAGGTCGTTCCGAATGAGAAACATGTCCAACCGTTTTGGGATGTGTATAGTTTTTTGTCACCCGAAAACGAATTTTGAAATTTCACTTTGTATTTTCATTTTAAGGAAGTGGAACTGTTGAACGCAAGGCAGGAATATGTATATCAACCGTATTGACATGCATGATCAGTTAGTAGGCGCTTTTGTCACATATCTCTTGCTTTTCATGTACCGGTACATAACCATCATCCATTAACTGAGTTTCGTCAGGACCGTGCAATTCTTGTACGATCAACCATCTTTACTGTGGGTTGTACACACACACAGACGGTTTTTGGCGCTGTTGTTGCTGCCAGTAACTCCGTCACCTGCACGATTATATATTTAATATTATTATTTCTTTTTATATATTCCTTTGTTACCGTTATTCATGACAAAGGGTCTGCAAGCATTTTCTCAATACCGCTCTATCCTGGGCAACTCGTTCAGTCTCTTATATGGAATTGAGTCCGATATTTATATAGTAAATAGTTACATGTTAAATAGTTACAATATGGTTTCTGTTTGACGACACAAATATCTAGGTTTATTATTTAGAAAACTTACTTGCGCTACTCTGCTGGGTCTGTCGAAGACTTCCCACATTTCCGGAGCGAAATGTTGCCGATTTTCTGAGATGGTAGACAATAACGAAAGTACACACCAGAATGACCAGGAAACTAGCGGTTGGCCATATAATACCAGAGAGATTGTAGAACAAAAATACTGGTTCTTTGTTTCTGTAGAAAAATGCGTTATTCCGGTAGATGGCGATAGTGTTGTTGTAAACAGGACTGTATACCCAGACAATGTCGTAAACACAGTACATGATGGTGAACCAGCCGAAAACAAAAACGGATAAGAAGAGACATATTATAAAAGAGCTTCTAGGAGTTATAAGCCATTTGACCTTGAATGGAATACTCACACACAAGCATCGTTCTACGGCGACGTAAGCTGCTAGGGCGCTGGAAACATAGGTGGAGAAACAAGTAAGGTAGTTGAAGGCTACAATACAAATGTTGGACCAACTTTCCGCTGCTGCAGGTGCTAAAGGTCTCATCGGGCCATGTAATCGTTGAATAGCACATCCTAAACATTTCACAAAGTCCCACAAGGAAATAGCTGTCATGGAAACCGCCACGCTGTCCTTGAACTTCTGCTTTGTGAATACAATTATGACCATCAAGTTGGTGACGACACCGACGTAAGAAATGATAAAACAAAGAGTCAAATCGACGATAATTTCAACTGTTCGTCTAGCTTCACTGCTGACGTATATCTCAGCGGGGACAAATTCCCCTAAAGTGGTAGTACTTTTAGCAATATTGCTAGCTGTAGATGTTGACATGGTATCCACTATCGCAGACATACTTTGCTAATGTTGAGAACCGCTGACAGTAAAGTATGTGAAACCGTATGTTTATTAACAAAAAAAGTTTGCAATTAAGCGAATGTTTCAAAAAGTGAAATATATGTAAATATGATGACGTAAAGCCTGTTAGATGTTTACTGTGGAATCTCTAGAATATACTGCCGCTGTGTGAGGTAAGTACTTCGATGTACGTTCAATCCAGAAGTAGGGGACCAAATCTAGAGAGAAAAAACTAGAACAGTTTATTAATTAAGTTAGATATCTTTATTTATGAAATTGTTATATTTACCAACGTATGTCACGTGATTCTGTGGGGTGTGTGTATACGCTATAGTCTGTCCATTAATTCGTGAGCACGTTTGAAATTGATTTTCTCGAAAACTACCTGTTGGATCTCAGTGATTTTTGCAAGCAGCCTTAGAATATCCATGACGCTAGAGAAATATTTTTTCCAAGAAAATTTGATGTAGTTTGAAATATTTCTTCTTCAGGCTATATTAAAATCAACCTCACAGGATTATACACAATAGTAACAGATCTACGGTACACAGACGCGTTGTTCTAAAAATACATTATGGTAACATCCAGACTCATTTTGGCACTGTCCAGTGTAGTCGTCGGCGTTGCAACACGTGTGCTTATGTGATACAGACGCGTACTGTATCTTTTCCTTTAGGCACGTTTCTTATTGACGATGGGTTCACATGCGAGTCCCGTAATCTTATCTATGCTATTATCTGTAAGCGGTGTAACAAGGCTTATATCGGCGAGACAGGCAAGAGGCTCAGTGACCGATTCGCCAACACTTACGCGACATACGCCAATGCTCTGTGACCCTGTAGCCACCCATTTCAATGACACTGGCCATTTAGGTGCTCACGATGTCCAGGTCACAGCCATCCGATCATGTTCCTCGGATGATCGCAGTCGATTTGCTCTGGAGAATCGGTTGATTTCTTTGTATGGTACCTTGCGACCACGCGGGCTCAACGTATTACATTCTTATGCTTCTTAGTACTTTCTCTTCCCATGCTTTGTAATCTATATGGGTATATGTTGCATGTATTCATGTTATATTCCATTCTTATGCTTCTTAGTACTTTCTCTTCCCTGCTTTGTAATCTATATGGGTATATGTTGCATGTATTCAAGTTATATATTTACTAGATGTTTCATTGTTTCTTTTCCTTTCTATTTCTAGTTTTTATGTGTGTTTTTGTGTTACATTTATTTCGTTATTCGTTTTTATTCCAGATTTTCCTTAGATACGTTTGTATTTGGTCGTCCATTTGTGTTTCATTTTAATTTGTCACTCCTGTTTGTTCGTTTGCTTGATAAAGGCCTTGTTGGTCGAAACGTTGCTGTATTTTGTCATTGTTTTTGTAATTTGTAAAACTACAGTACTTTGTAATTACGTGTTTTGCCAATCAAATAGTTTTACTGCAGTTCCATATATATATACTGAATATGGTAACATAGAAATATCGTGAGTATACAACAATTTCACGAAATCCCGTGCACCGAACCCAGTCGACTTTGAAAGCGGAAAGCATATGACGTTATAATTGGGATACCGTTGTATAGTTATAGGTGTATCTCGCTATTTGTATGAAGCTATTGTATCATATTTGTTGGCTTATCAAAACTGACATTGATATCACATTCATAATGAGTCTGAAGTGCACATTTATAACAATGCAGAAGGTTACAGTTTTACTATACCAACACTTCCGTAGGGAATCTAAGAGAGGTCATCTATATTGCGATATTCATAACCCTGAGAAACGAACGCAACTGGCGCTTGGTCTGAATAGAGAATCCTTTTCCGATGAATTAAACAGGACACAAAGTGCACTAATGTCAAGCAAGGAAGGAAAAGAACAATTGACGACTTTGACATAGATGTCATAAGACGGGAGCTCTTGAAAATGTTTGCGACAAACCAACTTGTTACTCTCAGGAAACTGAAATTAAAACTGCAATCAGATTGCAGCATAGACATTTCTAAAAGTACTCTATGGAAAATTGTAAGAGCCGCCAGCTTCACCTTCAGAAAAACTATAGGCGGCAGGAATATTATTTGTGAAAAGCCACATTTAATTGCTGCCCGTAGTAAATACCTGTGGCAGATCCGTGAGCGGCGGAGGCAAGGCTATGATATTGTATATTTGGACGAATCCTGGGTCAATGCTCGCCACACCAATGCTAAAGAATGGCAATCAGTAGACGGTGAACAGAAAAGAAAAATACCAAGCAGCAAAGGCCAGCGTATTATACTAACACATGCAGGAAGCAGTGAAGAAGGTCTTGTCCATGACGCTGGACTTATTTTCCAATCAAAAGTACCGACGGTAGGGACTACCACACAGAAATGAATGGACATATTTTCAGGCACTGGATGGAGAAAGATCTACTTCCAATTCTAAACAGACCATCATGCTTGGTAATGGATAATGCATCCTATCACAACGCAGTATCAGCGGAAGACAAAGTACCAACTGCATCAAATACAAAAGATCAAATTAGGACTTGGCTTGCTAAGGAAAATGTCAGCTTCGATGATACATATTTGAAACCCGAGTTGTTGCACCTGGTGAGGATGACAAATAAGACAAAGGTGTTTCATATTGACAAAATCATTTCGGAATACGGCCACACGTCTTTGCGACTACCTCCATATCATGCTCACCTCAATCCGATAGAGCTTGTCTGGGCTAAAGTAAAGGGCAAGTTGCCGAACAGAACAGGACGTTTAAAAGGTGTGATGTTGAAGTTCTGACACGTGAGTCCTTCTCAATGATAGACATGCAGTTCTGGAAGAAGTGTGTTGAACATGTGCTCCGAGAGGAAGACGAGTACTGGCACCGAGATGGATTACAATTTGTCCAGCCAGTAACAATTATCAACCTCATGGAATCGTCAGATTCGGGATGATACAAATCATATTTTGATTACAGACTGAGAAATAGCAACGTATACATTTCCATATCCAAATGCGTCTACCATCATACAATTTGTGGTGAAGTTAAGACACCCTGGGGTCTAATGGTGACCGAAGGGAGGACTAACTGTTGCATATTGTATCCAAGTTCACGATTGCACATAAAGGGCAACACACTTAATTACTTGACCTATCAAGTTAATATGGAGATACACCTATGAATAGAATTGACATGGACAAATTCTAGGGATTACTGTAAAATCTAAAATGTTAGCCCCTGTATTTGCAATTGTCATAAAAGATCAAAGGAATTCGCCGATGTGCAAAATCCGTAGCATCTATGGACTACTGGTTATCTTTATTTTAGCGTCATGGATATTCTAAGGCTGCATGCAAAAAATCACTGAGATCCAATAGGTAGTTTTCGAGAAAATCAATTTCAAACGTGCTCACGAATTAATGGACAGACTATAGAGAGAATGGCAATGCATATATGTAGTATATATGTATATGTGCGTATGAGTGAGCGAGTGTGTATCAGTGGGGTAAACGAATCTTTGTTATTTACTTTTTCTTTAAATTAATTTTGTTTCTGGGTTTTCTCGCCCTACTTTTAACTTGCTTGGAAACTATAGTCATGTGATTTTTTTTCTTGGAAACTTTAGTCCATGGGATTTTATCATAAACTCCACTGTTCGTGCGATTTTTCAGTGAGCACAAACGAACAAAACCGTCGTTACTGCATATAGTACCACTATTTAGGTCGGTGTATGACAGGGAAGAAAGGGGGCGGCATGAACCTGAGAAATTTAATGGTCGCATTGCTAGTGCAGTTGCCTTCAAACTGTTTAGGTTAGGATTTTTCATTTATGCCCCCGACGGACAACAATCCTTGACCTTACAGTGGATTGAGCACGGGTCTCCCCGCGTAGGAGCAGCGCTCTAATCAATTCGACTAGATACTCCTCCTAAAGTGCTCAGTCAGCACATTAGAACAAAATACGTTTCTGATATTCCAGCAAGAACAATGAGAGGGAGGGTGGAAGGGGTGGGGTGTGTATGGTGGTACATAGACTAGACAACCTTACACAATATAACAAAATAAATACGTTTTGCCACAATGAGAAAACATCTACATCAAACAAGCAATGGACACTGAACAAGGTAAGAGGTGGGGAAATATAACAGTTTGTTCGTGAGTGGTCTCATGACAGAGAAGATAGCACGGGCGTACACATATATTTTTCCATGAGGGGGCAAAATGAGTTTCTAAAAATGTAATTGATACTTTGCTACGCGGAAATAAAGAAGACCAGATTCGCTACCCTTGCACTAACGTATGGTCACCGCCCATGGAAAAGAGCATGTTCGAGAAAGGTGGAAAACAACATTTAATATAGGGACTGTTCGCAAGTCTGAACTGATTGTGACTCTGTCAAATAAGGAACCTCAGTATATTTTGATAGGAGAGAACCAGCTCTCACAACCTTCCATATAACCTATCAAATAAGGAACCTCAGTATATTTTGATAGGAAGAACCAGCTTCACAACCTTTCATATAACCTATCAAATAAAGAATCGCAGTATATTTTGATAGGAGAGAACCAGCTCTCACAACCTTTCATATAACCAATCAAATGCCCGTCTGCCCAGCGTGTTCGTAGCGCGTTGGACTACGGGTGACAAGCTCCATGTGAGTGCGGGTTCAATTCCGCGGACTGGCAGAAAAACCACAGGTTCACCAGATTCACAGTGTTCGTGGCACCGAACCGAAGGGTTACGATGTTCACGGCACCGAGCCGAAGCTTCTGGGTCGGTAAAAAAAAAAAATAACCAATCAAATCTGACACCTTGCTACGATATAACACAGCAGATGGGATAAAGTTAGTTGTAACGTTGGTCAAATTTTACCAGTAACACATCTGTAGAAATGTTCCTCCAGATTATCGGGGATGACAACATCATCAGACGTGTGTTGCTGCCATCAGACGTCTTAATGACTTGGCGATGATCGTCCAGAGAAATAAGGTTTGTGGTTCAAATTTAGTGTTTATTAATTGTTTTTTTTCCGGGGTCGCTAAATACATGTTTAGTCTATCTCTTACTTATATTCATTGGTCCCTGTGCTCTACCAGGGTTTCATAGAACTCCTTGTTCACTTCAGTAGTCAAGACAACCAGCTTCTCCACACATAACACACCGTTATCGCTGTCGAATAGGGTCAACGCTTTTTATACAAACTGTAAATTAGAAGCTTGGTTAGAGACGATGGTTAGAGAAGATATTCTGACTCGCCTCGGGAGATTCAAATATCCTGCTATATTGTCACGATTTGTATCAACAGTTGAACCGACAAGAATGTTAGTAGCGGGTTTTCGAATTCAACGTGGTACTTTCATTTTTGTTAAAATCTATTTTAACGATGCTGGCATCGATAAGATTGCATTTAATAGACATCGATATTGATACTTTTATAACAATAAAAGTGGAATTAGAACGATGCTAGTAGTATCGATGTTTTAGCAATTAATTAATTATTGATGCAGACAGAGGCCGTATTTGCATTGTCCGATAAATATTCAACAAAATTAGATTGTGTTTGAATATTTAATTTAGATTAGTTTACTCAAATAAGTGGATGCTTGAAACCGGATAACGTTTTCTATATAGCGAGACGTTTATAATTGGTTATAACTTGTGTTTGTCTGGGCAATTATTAATTGCGTTGTACTAAATTCAACATCTTTGATTCTCAGGTGATTATTCAATGTCTGTTGGTATTCTCTCCCCTGTTGCTGGGCAACCGGTTGGTTTATTTCCCTTTCTTGAACGCCCAAACTGATATAGCAGTATTTGTTTTCTATAATAGTTTGTGTGATTTTGACAGAGCATCCGTTCAGATTCACACAGTTTATTTTCATTCAATCAATCAAATGCCATGCCTGCCGGCGTAGCGATCATGTCTCTCCACAATTCTCCCTGCTTGGTGCATCTAATCAGTTCTGGCGTCGATCTTGTGTCGCACCATGATGTCATGCCATCCAACATATTCTCCCTCTGTCTGCCACGATCTCTCCTTCCCTGAATTTTACCTGCTGTCACCAAATGTTCTAAACCTTATATTAGCATTATATGCCCGAAAACCTTGATTGCCGGATTTTTAATCTTTTGATAAGGTTTCTTTGTGTGCAGGCCTGATTAAAAACCTCCTCATTTGTTTTCTTCGCTGTCCATGACATTTTCAGCATTCTTCTGTAAAACCACATCTCTCTGGCTTCCAATGATCGTACTGATTGTTAGTTCATTGCCCATGATTCGCTACCATACAGAAGTATTGGATCAATATAGCACTGAAGTATTCGTTTTCGCAGTGTCATCATCATCATCATGATAGCGACAATCACAAACAATATAATTATTTAATTATGTCGTAAAAGTTGTTTCGTTGGGAGTACTGCAGCAACAGTTAAACAGCGATAACAAATGAAATAAAATTAAGGAAAATGCAGTTTTGCAGGAGAAATGATTAAAATATGTGAAAAACTGTGTCACTCTTCGTGTTTCTCTCCTGCGACTTAAAAAATTTGCAAGTGAAAGAATAGATGTTGCAAAAACTAGACACAGTCGACAAAAGTAGAGTATTTATTGTATGAAACTTGATGAGAAAGAAGTGATTTATTGAATCAAGTATGTTATTGATTCTGCTTTTGTGATTACTGGCGTCACATTTTTAGAACTGCTACAACTGTACAACTACTTCTTCTACTACTACTAATACTACTACTGCTACTACTACTATTACTACAACTACTAATATAACTGCTGCTACTACAACTATAACAACTACTATTACTATAACTACAACAACTACCACTACAACTACTACTACTACAACTACTACTACTACAACAACTACTACTACTACAACTACTACTACTACTATAACAACTACTACTACTACTACAACTACTACTACTATTACTACTACAACAACAACTACTACAACTACAACAACAACAACTACTACTTCTACTACTTCTACTACTACTACTACTACTGCTACTACTACTATTACTACAACTACTAATATAACTGCTGCTACTACTACTACAACTATAACAACTACTATTACTACAACTACAACAACTACTACTACAACTACTACTATTACTACAACTACTACTACTACAACAACTACTACTACATCTACTACTACTATAACAACAACTACTACTACTACAGGCGATACAGTTAGGAGTACGACAAGGGTGCGTACTCTCACCAGACCTATTCAACTTATATAGCGAAAACATCATGAGATCTATAGAAGAAAAGACAGGAATAGCAGTCGGTGGACAAAATATAAACAACCTAAGATACGCTGATGACACAATTCTCATGGCTACAAATGAACACGATCTGCAAGACTTGATAGACATACTAGTGAGAGAAAGTGAAAAGAAAGGATTAAGCATGAATATAAAGAAAACAGAGGTTATGGTTGTCTCCAAGAAACAAGAAACACCAACATGCAATATCAAAATAAATAACACAACACTGAAACAAGTCCATCGATTCAAGTATCTAGGAACATTCTTAACACCAGATGGAAGATGTACAACAGAGATTAGGAGTAGAATAGCTCAAACGAAAGCAGCTTTTATGAAAATGAAGAACACACTATGCGTGAACTCACTACCAATGACACTGCGAAAACGAGTACTCCAATGCTATATTGAACCAATTCTTATGTATGGCAGAGAATCATGGACACTGAACAAACAATCAATACGATCATTGGAAGCCACAGAGATGTGGTTTTACAGAAGAATGTTGAGAATTCCATGGACAGCAAAGAAAACAAACGTGGAGGTTTTAAATCAGGTCTGCACACAAAGAAACCTTATCAAAAGAATAAGAATCCGACAATCAAGGTTCTTCGGGCATATAATGCGAAGAGAAGGTTTAGAACATTTGGTGACTACAGGTAAAATTCAGGGAAGGAGAGATCGTGGAAGACAGAGAAAGAAGATGTTGGATGGCCTGACATCATGGTTCGACAAAATATCGACGTCAGAACTGATTACATGCACCAAGCAAAGAGAGTTGTGGAGAGACATGATCGCCTACGCCGGCAGGCATGGCACTTGATTGAAACTACTACTACAACAACTACTACTACTATTACTACTACAACTACTACAACAACAATAACAACTACTACAACTACTACTACAATTAAACTGTCTTGTTCCCAGTGGAAGATATGGCTACAACTATCGCTCTCCACCAAAACTATATTTTGGACCATCTTCTTTTGCTCTGCCTACAAGACTCCAATAACTATGATCCCCTCTTCCTCAGTTCTTCATAATTGGTTTGCCTTCTTCTCCTCTTCCCTTGTGGATTCCAGACAAGTGTATGTCTAATTGTACTGGTTGGTTGTTTCCTGAAAGTATGTTTAATTAATTTCTACTTGATCTCTCCTTAACTTCCAGTTGTATTGACTTCTGCTCTTTGTTCTCCACAATTCTGTATGCGCTATTCCGTCTCTTTTCGTCTGATCTAAGAACATGACCTAAATATTTCCACCTTCGTTTCCTTATAGTATCAAATATTATAAGGAAACGAAGGTGGAAATATTTAGGTCATGTTCTTAGATCAGACGAAAAGAGACTAAATCGACAAGTCCTTATGTGGTCACCAGTTGGGAAAAGAAAACGTGGAAGACCAAAGACCACTCTTCGAAGAACCATCCAACAAGAAAGTAAACTATTGGGATGTAAAACCATACAAGATCCCCAACTGCTAGCAAAGAACCGTATCACATGGAGATTTAAAACCTCTGCCCTATGTGCCACCTTTGGCACGAAAGGAACAAACTAACTAACTATTCCGTCTGGCTATCTGAAGCAGAGTATACGCAGGCGGAAACATCTGTTGGTCTGTAGCTTTTATGTAATAATAGAGGTCCCATGTTATATCTCAGAATTCTAGAGTAGGACATTTGCATGTAAAAGTCTTAACGTATTTACCACAGAGAAAGCTGCTGAGTTTCAAACTGGACAGAAAGTGCTAAAACACATCTGGCTTTGCCAGTCCTAGCATTGATATCTTGATGTGTTCCTTCATCTTGACTAATATTCATCATCATCTTAATCATTATTCATTATCCTCTAATAGAGTGTCCTAAGCAGAACTTTGCCTCCCTATCTGTCCATCTGGGCAAGGGGGTCTCTGTGGCCAGCCCTTTGTACGTGGTTAAAGTGGTTAAGCCCTTTGCCTTGTGAGTCGAAGGTCGTGGGTTCGAATCCGGACCGTGCCATTCTGTTCATGAGTGCATTTTTTCCAGAGACCCCTAAGATTGTTGCTGGAGTTACGGAGTTCGTGCTTTGTGCAATACTCTCAGCAGGTGGCACGCCAATTCTGCGGAGAGGGACCGAGCCGTATGGGGTAAAACCTGGTGCAATGAAGTCAATCCTTCGGCTTTAAAACCCTTTATCAGAGTTTTTCTCTCTCTCTCATAGTCCCTCCTACGCTGTCGTCGTAATCAAATCATCTATTCGTTTGTTTGCTATGTAGGGGATGTAAGCCTATTTGAACCGAGGCATGCACCTTTCAACCTACGGACGAACCTTGTTTTGGTTATGTCAGAGTGTGTAGGCCAACAAATTGAAAAATAAAACACTTTGCGGAGAATCCAAAATATACCAATGTATGACGATCGTTTTAATTGCAAGGGTTTTGATAGTTGACATTTGTGGATTATTCTACATGTGACATTTTTCGTCAAATTTCGATATAATTTTATTATAAGTTTTTCTGGTATCCCATAATGTCTTAATATCTTCTATATCACCGTTCAGTTTATATAGCTATTGTGTAAAGTTCATTATTTGTTTGAACATTGAACAATTTCGATACGTGTAATTTATCTTCCAACAATTTATTAAGTGTTAGTTGTAATTTGTTGAAAATCGTTATCTTCTGTAGCTCAAGTAGGAGTGATCAACTGTCTGGTTCAACGTGGCAAGTTTAAGCAAATTTCTCCGTGATTTATAAGAAAAGACTCACTTGTACAACAGATGATATGTGCGAAATCAACCACTTTTACTGTGGTTGATGCATCCTTGGGATATGCCACGATTTTTATCCTTAGGCGTTATAACTAAGCATATGAGTCGTCGATAGGCACCACTTATACATTCAGTAGTTTGCCATTGTTTTTATCAGTGACGAATATTTTTACCGTTCGTTACTACGGTAACAAAATTTGCTTCCAAATTGCCCGCCATGGAGTTTAACCCCGTACACTTATCTTGTGAACAAGCTCACTACCGCTTATGCTAGTTTTTTTTTACTTCTCCCCTTTTCTCGCTAATTTTTGTGTGCGCATCATATTTCATATAGTCTTTATTTGTTCCGTTTATTTGTGAACTTGTGTGTCTTTGTTTAGTTTGACCGTCCTTGATACAAACCTTGTGGTTGAAACGTCAGCTATCTTCTGATTCTTTCTGAAATCTGTTTCACTATCTTTGTTCCTCATATATTTACTCTTCATTTATATACACATGTACATAAATATTTTAGGAATCGCTAATCGAAGATATTCAGACAAGTCAGATATGCAATGTGTTGAGCGCAAAAATGTTAATAATAATGCAGTGAATTTTTGTTTCCTTCAACTAAAGTTAGCTAAATTGTATTCTCATCTAATGCTTTGTTATTCGAAAACTGATAACTTTTTTTTTGTGCGTTTCTTTTTTAACCTGTAGGCGACCTTGTTCAGAGTATCGTAAAAATGCGTTAATAAATCGCTTGTAAATGGAACAATACATCTAATCGAATATAACAAATACTCATAGTCGTTTGACATTCAACCATCATGAATTCAAACTAACAATGAACAAAGTAAAGATAGATTATATATTGAAAGCAAGACAGAATATTATGGGAAAACAAAAACAATCATAATAATCATTCAATTAAGTATTGAAGTAAAGAACCATTATAGCTGCACGCTTTACAACTCTTCACGTTAGTTGTCTAATGCCAAGTGGGCTTATAATAATATGATTTGAAAGCTTACAAGCTGGTGAAAATCTGCCACATAAAATAAATGCCGCGCTTACTGTTATCATGAAATGTGATAGAAGCAAGAACTTTAATTCAACAAATTACTTTCGAATATTTCCAAGTAGTAAAATAATAAGTTAAGTAACGACTTAAAGATAAAGTAGTATTGCTCCCTACGCAAACAATTTGTCACAAATTTAATGGTACTATTAAACCGAGACTGATTTAACGACCAATACTGAAATCACAAACTAAATCTACAACACGCTACAGGTGATGATAAGAACATAATGATGTTTTGTCAGACAGTGATAATGCATTTGGAAAAAAATATATTAAATCATATTTGTTGATATACTTAAAACAAGAAGGAGAAAGTGACAGAGACATTAAGCTTTTGAGACGGCCCTTTGCGCTTCTGTTAGCAGTAATAGATTTAAACGGTTCTCTAAATATTGTCTTACGGGAGAAAGTCGAGATAAATTAGAATAACAACAACAGAGATTTCTTTAAATTTACAGCTTTTTAAAATAATTTGTTGATGCAAAGTTTGGTTTTCTTGTAAAAGTACATTACAAAAAACTGTCAACAGTATTGGGCGAGAAAAACGTCTCAACATTTTTTAAAAAAATGAAAATATCCAGAGAATTTTTTTTTTATAGTCAAGAAACTAATATCTAGATGCATGTATTATTTATTCTCTTCTTGAAGATTGCAGACACGATTTGTGATTACACTCCATAATTATTGACACAGATTGCATATTTTATTTCACCTATTTTTTACTGCGTGAGTAAAGTGAAATTTGTGGCGAAACAAAATCAGCTTTTTTTTGTGAAGGATATGTTATTAACAGCAAGAATACTTACTCGAGAATAACATGGAAATGTGTTTAAATTTGACAACAATGCGGTATTACGTTGGCTCATTAGAGCACCGTGTTTCGATGAAATATGTAAGGTTCGAAACAGAATTCTAAAAAGGAGTGTTCAATCTGCATACATTTCTGGAAGTTAGATGTCAACGTAACGATTCTGCAGAAGCGGAGTCTTTCTGTAATGGTGTACAGCATGTTTTTGCCGTCCCATTGCTACCTGGTTGTAGCAAAGTGTCGTAGTCTTCTATGTTTGTCTTCGGATTGCTTGAGTTAGGATTTCTACGTCTTTTGGCATGATATAGATATCTATTCAAATTTTTCTTGGTTTTGCCTTTCGCCTTCTCCAAACCATTTCATTTCTTGGTTTAATTTTTTTTCTCTCATTGCAATTCAAGCTAGGTTTTATTCCAACCTTATTTGTGAAATGGTATTTGTGACTCTTGTCTCTTTTTGTTTTGTTGGCGACCGTACGGAAACACATTTCATATGTGGTTATTCTCTGTGCCTGTGCTTTAGTCATTGTCCCTGTTTGGCTTGGTAATGTTAAGTTGGAGTGAATATGTATTTTGCTATCAAACAATGCAATTTCTTCTTCTTCATTCTTTGCTGGCTCTATAGTAACCACATATAAAACCTACGTGTGATTTGATCAAGAGAAGCGCAAGATACTTAGTTCTATAATGTACAGCGATCAAGTTGTGTTTTTTTGTCACTATTGGTCTACATCCGATTTCAGCATGCGGCTTGTTCGGATTCACTCTCCATAACTTGTGACAGTCTTCACAACGTTTACATGTCCGCATCTCTTGTCCTACTTTGCACGATCTGAAACGTTGCCCAAAGCATTGAGTCGCTATCTCTGGAAAAATGTTCTTGATATAGAAATACCGTCACAGTTGTTGGAGTCACAGGTAATCTGCCTTTGGTACGTTATCTTGAGTTACATGAGTTTTCAAATCGCAACGTGACTCCAATAGCGCAGATCAACCTTCCTTTGAGACCTTCCTGTGAGACCTTCATGTGAGACCTTGACTGGAGACCTTCATGTGAGACCTTCCTGGGAGACCTTCCTGGTAGACGTTCCCGTGAGACCTTCCTGAGAGACCGTTCTAGATAAGTTATATAGTTAATTGTATATCCTTTACAACACTTTGCGACTCAACCCCAGCTTTTTAACGTTGTTGGGATTTTTCTAAGCATTATTACGTTCAGTAGTTTCCATTGCTTTCTGAACGGGTGGTGCCATCGTCCTTTTGTAAAACCCACGCGAAACAATTTGCAACCAAATTGTACGCAGCGTGATTCGAACTCAGAACGTCGGGGTTAATAGACCAAGTCACTATCCCCTAAGCCACAGACGCCACCACCGATAAGTCTTCTTCTTCTTCTTTGCGTTCGTTCTTTACGACCAATTTTAATCACTTTTGTGATATGTTTGATCTTTGCCAAGAACGTGTATACTTGCACATTGGTTTGGTAGCCCCTAAACGCATAGACTTATACACGTTTAGGACACATGCATCCGATTTCAGCCAAACCTCCTTAGTCGCCTCTTACGATATGCATGGCAGGTAACAGTGGTTCTATTCTTTACACCCCAAATTTGGGCCCAGGTAACCACTCGGGCGCACCGATAAGTTATTTACTCTTCTATATTTTGAAAACACATTCCGTTTGTGTCTTTCCAATGTGTTAGAAGTTTTTACTTTGTATTGTATCTGCCTTGATGAGTCAATTGGAGGATTTAGATTTTGCAGACGATCTAGTATTCCTCTCTCACAGCTATCAACAGATGCAAGAGAAGATAACTAAACTAGAAACAATCTCACAGCAACTGGGTCTGACTATTCATGGGGAAAAACAAAGATCCTGAGATTAAATGCTAACTTCAGAAAACTCATATTGAGAGAAGCGCCATTAAATGAGGTGGACACATTTACATATCTGGAAAGTGTTATCAACATTCAAGGTGGCACAGATGAAGATGTTAGGGTTAGAATACAAAAGGCAAGATCAGCATTTGCCATTCTGAAGAATATATGGAGTTCAGGAATGATCAGGAATAAAACTAAGATAATGATATTTAACTCAAATGGCAAGGCTGCCCTTCTGTGTTGAGCGGAGACATGGAGAACAACTAAGGGAACACCAAAAAGTTGCAGACATTTATCAATAGATGCCTGCGCAGGATACTCCATCTGTAATGGTATGACAGGACCACAAACAGGGAACTGTGGGATAGAGCGGGACAACGGCTGGTGGAAAAAGCGATAAAGAGCAGAAGGTGGCGATGAATAGGACACACACTGAGGAAACCCATAACAGCATCACGCGTTACGAGACAGGCAATTCGATGGAGCCCACAGGACACTAGAGATAAGGGAAGACACAGGAACACCTGGAGAGGGGAGTTGGAGGTGGAAGGCAAGAAAATGGGAAGAGGGTGGAGAGATCTGGAAAAGATGGCAGATATGCGGGCTTTGAAGGCTCTGGTTGAAGATCTATGCCTCCTTAGGGGCGAAGGGTGAAGAAGAATTGTATCTGTCTGAAATACGCAAATGATGGACATGGATGCAGTCTGTATGGATCTGCTCCACTTAATATGCAGCTGTCATGGACGTGGTACTTCAAAAATCTGACGAGCCCTAATTGGACCTTGTGCTCGGAGATGCTCTTCTGGTGTGTAGCCAAATCTAGTTTTAGAGGCAGCAAACACTCATTCTGCCACCACTGGAAAAACTTTCTAGGATCTAGTATTCTGTCAAGATCAACCAGGTAAACTATCAGATTCATATTACTTGTACAAACCAATAAGGCTGACCGGTAACTTGGATATCGTTCCATTATTGGGTCCATACGAGAACAATGTGAATACCTTCGTCTACCGAAGCTTAATACATGTCTTTGTTAGTATCTTTAATTCTTACCAAAGGGAAAGTCGAGTATCACTAATCACTAGACAAGCACGTTAATGGAACCCGCAAGGAAAACGAAAAAGAGGACGTCCTAAACAGACCCGGAACGCAGTCTTCTTGAAGAATTGAGGGGAGCTTGACTATCCATGTGATACCATAAATAAATAGTCAGAGACTGTGAAAAGTAGCGAACAACTGTTTAGGCCCTATGCTCTACGAGACGCGGAGAGGAATAAGAGAGAGAGAGAGATAGTGAGAGAGATACGTACACCGCAATCACGCTTCCAAGAACTGGTTTTTAGAATGCATTTTCCAATGGAGTCCCAGACGACTATGTCATAGAATCAGAGTGTACAGAGCTAGTAACGTGTCGAAGTGATTGATACTGGCCAACAAAATGTCGGCGAACATTTTGTTGGCTCAAGTTGGTATCGAATCCAGTATATAGCACGACACTTGGTTACTAGCGAAGCGAGGTATCGACTTAACTATCGGCGCTCAGAAAGAGTCCTTTGACATTAAAGGAAGAGCTCTTGTAATTGAAAGTATAAAATGTACCAACTCAGTAACTTTAGTCTCAACAACATCATCACGATGTCTGGTTAAAATAATAGCTCAGTAAAGTATTTTGACAATCACATATTTAGCTTGAGATAACCAATCTTCAATAAATATAATTCCATACTAATAGTACATCATGTTTCTGGTTTGATGGCAAAGGGAGATAAAGCCCACATAACTTTCACATTTCTTTTGCGTTCGCCTTCTATAAATTTAGGCGTAGTCATTGCGCCTATTATGTCACTTCTGACTGATGTTTGTGTGTGAAGGTTTGCTTTTCATATCACCATTGTCTTTCACCATCTAGGAGAGCCTTACTCCTATAAATCTTGAAGAAGATTATCTGTAAAATAGAACATGAAGAGGATATAGATAGATAGACAGATATAATCTCTCTATCGTCACTCATCTGCGATTGAATTCAGCCAGATTTAGTGACGGTGTTGACATCTTCATCATGCACTTTAACAATTCAACATCACAAACCCGAAGACATCTCAAATTCAACTATTTCGTGCGTACACAAAGCAAGCCTAACTCTATAGTCCTTACAAATAGCAAGCCTAACTCTATCTTCCGTACACAAAACAAGTTCAACTGTTTCGTTCTGTATAAATAGCAAGCTTAGCTCTATAGTTATGTACACATAGCAAGCTAAACTCTATCGTCCGTACACAAAGCAAGCATAACTCTATAGTTCTGTACATATATCAAGCTTAACTCTATAGTTCTGTACACATAGCAAAATCAACTCTATTGTCCGTGAACAAAGCAAGCATAACTCTACAGTTCTGTGAACATAGCAAGCATAACTCTATCTCCCGTACATAAAGCAAGCCTAACTCTATCGTATCCGAGATCCCTTTTTAAACAATATAGTTGGGCTTACAATGTACATGGAACAATATAGTTGTGCTTACATCACAATACGACTAATGAAGGCCGTCAGATACTGAAAGTTATGGGTAACAGCTTTTCACTTGCGCGCGTTGTTAATGGAATAAGTTATCTTAGCACCGGTTTTTTTTAAAGTAAAAGAAAAGTGTAAAAATGTACAGGAAATATAACTCTCTTGTGCATTTTAAACCCCGATTGGGACAAAGGCACTCAACCAACCCATGCCAAGTCTTCCATTTGACTTGTTCATAGTTGATTGGGTTTTGCGGCAACATTTCCTACCGGATAGGGTAGCCACACCCAAGCTGAACACTACGTTGGCCACCTTGTTGATTGCAGTGTTACGATTGATTGATTGGACCATCATCATTGCACTTTGGTGAGTAACCATGTGTGCTCCGATCTCTTTCTTACACAGGAAGATCTCAGCTGCAGTGCACGAACTCCGTACCACTGGCGAGGGTCTCAGGTGTAATTTAGAAGATGGGGAAGATATTTTTGTAGGAATCTAAATTTTTAAAAAATATTTTTATTGAATTTTGCCCGGGCAGCGGTTTTCCAGTCTGCTCTTCTTGATTTTGAACTATGGAATGTTACAAATGTAACAAAAAACGGCATTATCTGTTGTTGTGATTTCTAAAGGGACGTAACTATAAAAATACTTTTCTTCTCTGTTAGAGTGATCTCTGTGATTGATGGACAAAATTAAGTTTATGAATGTATACTATATTCGTATTTCGTCTCGTCTGCTAAAGAAATATACTTATTGTGAAAGTATGCATTTAGCGGGTTTTTTTATAATAATTTATGACTGTTGAATTGCTTGGTATACTATAGGTTTTGGGAAAGTTATATTTTAAAATGAAATTCTTTAAAAAAAAAAATCATAATGAATGCGACGTGCCACATTTAAATTGACATTTATGAATTACACTCAACTTAGAGTCTAAGTTAGACTTATCACACTCACAGTCAAGTGTTATGAAGTGTTGAATTTGTTACTGGTGATAGTGAACGTGGCTATAAGCCACAAGTGTCAGTCACAGTCGGTACGACGGGCAGTTACGTTATGAATACATTTGATTCGTCAGGTAGACACTTTAAACAGTAGTAAACTGTCTAAGCTCTAGTGTTTATATCCCCCGACCCCAAAATCTCACTGGAGAGAGCACTCCAGATTCGTTTAATTGTATGGACAAAACACGGAAATCAACAGTTATTGGTCATACACCTTCTGCTCATATTCCTACTATTTAAGGAAACCTTTAATTTTACTGGACCTACCTCACCCACCATTAGCTAGGAAACCCTTAGTAAATAGGATGTTGTCATGCCAGAATTAATCTGCATCATCAGGTATGTGGAAATCACCTGGTATTCACATACCTGACAAGTGAACCCTCAACTATGCATCAGGTATCAATAACAAAATAAAGAAACCAGTTCATAAATTGCTGTAATGTGTGAACCATAACAATTAGCCTTGCAGAACTCTCCAGGTAATCAACAACAATTGAATGACTTCAGTTTTAAACGAGTTCACAAGGCTGCTGGTTGACATCTCCAGTAAGCACACCTGTCCGAACCATGTTTCTTCCACCTTTGTGTTTTGAATTGAAAGCAGATAATCGTCTAATTTACCCATCTCTAAATTACATAACAAAATACCCATAACATTTTAGTCTATGTAAAACTTGAGCCCTGAAATCAAATTGTACAGAAACCATACAATGTGGTCGTATCTAACTTTGAAACATTTGCTTAAGTTCATTTCTCTCCATCACGACCACTCTGGAAGTCTGCGAGCGGAATGGGTGGACAGCATTCGGCGGTCACATCTCATGACTCTGGCTTGGCTGTACACACTTGGACATGCTGGAATGCAGGGCAACGAACGGGCTGACTTTCTTGTAAACATTGCTCCAGCTCAAGCTGACAGAAGTAGGGGCAGAGCCGATGTCATTAATGCGGTACACGCTCATTTATGTGATTTAGGTGAGTCTCAGACACTGGAAAGGTTACGGGAATTAGAGGTTAAGTCTGGACATGCCAGACAGTGTCGTCTTCGTGGTAGAGAGAGAAGATATACGAATCAACTTCTCGTGGGTACACTGAGCAGGTGGACTTTGGGATGGCTGCTGCAGCGGAGGACAGTGCGCGCATAAGAATGCACATGTATAGAAATGCACCATGACGTCAACCGCATAAAATAACATAGCCGACCATGCTGTCGTTTTCTAAAGTTATTCATTACCTAAATCCCAAGGTTAGAATAAAGAGTCTTTGTAATGTTGAGGTTTAGTACATATCTCAATCTACAAAAGTACTTATTTGAGTACATATCTCAAGCTACAAAAGTACTTATTTGAGTACATATCTCAAGCTACAAAAGTACTTATTTGAGTACATATCTCAAGCTACAAAAGTACTTATTTGAGTACATATCTCAATCTACTAATTTAATTATGTGTCACTGTTTTCAATATCATGGTGCTTATATATTATATTACATCTGCAGGATAAACTATTAGTTAGTGCCATGCTGTCTACACAAAGAGCAGATGATGACAGCCAATACTTACTTGTGGCAAAACTTGACAATGTCCGCAATGTGTCTAATATCCTCAAGGCCATTCATTTTAAAGATGTAAGTGTTATCCCAATAATTTTGCAATAAGTACTCGTAGTTTTCTATTTCTTTTCTCTAATCCGTTTAGCTGTACAGCATCAGGATAAGAAGAGATTTATAGAACAGGCTTTTGTGTGCACTTTGTACATGGTATCTTTCACTGCCTCTATTACTTCTGTGTCCCCCTTTTTGCTTTGTATTCCCTGTATCTGAGTAGCATTGCCATTTGAGACTGTTGGTAATCTACTTATGTGGCAAAAACATTTAATTTGTTTTTTATTTATGAAGTTCAGTGATGATGTTGTACCCACATTTTCCTGATGTCTTCATTTCTAAACTGGTCTCTTCTTTGTCAATTTTAGTGTCCTCATCCAACAGGAGGTCACCAAGAGACCAAAGAACATCCCCCTTATCCATCCTAAACTTCCTGACAAGTAATGCTATCGATGCAAACCTGCCCACTCTCTCAGTACAAGATTAAGTCAAATCATAATGTATCTCTGATTTTTTCTTTGAGCTATATTTATATATTTTAAAAAATCATTCAGCCATTATTTTTACTAGTCCTAATGAACATAACTGTTTATCCAACAGACGGCCATTATGTTTGCCAGTCCAATGGGCTTGAAAGTGACAGTTGAAGATGCTAAATGTGTACAGGCAAATGCTTTTATTCAAGAGACAGTATTCCATCACTATAGCATCAAAGCAGACCAGTTGGCCTTCAAGATAAATCTGACTGTCTTACTGGTAAGATTTGGCATGCAAACTTTCTCTTAGTGTTAGGGTATAAAAATTCTGGAGAAACTTCAAGACTAGTGTAAAAAATTATATATAGAACAAATACTAGACAGGTATGTAAAGCTCTCAGGTAACATATACATCACACATACATTAGACAGGTATGTAAAGCTCTCAGGTAACATATACATCAAACAAATGTTAGCTTATTGGACAGTTCATTTCCCTTTACACATGCGTGCCCTGGCACAAAATAAAACTTGATTTTTATCAGCCTAGACCTCCTCAGAGACTCGAACTCGAATCATCGTCTTTTGAGTCTAGCCTGTCTCAATTTTCTTGAACACACTCTCTGAGAGAGCATGCGGGCTGTAAAAATCTTTGACTCCAGCCAGGTCATTGCATTAGTTACTCCAGCCAGGCTGTTGTCCAAGTTACTACCATAGCCTCCATAGTCATACTACTGGAGTCACGGCTAAACCACCATAGTGCCGCGCCCCCCCTTTCTCCCATCTGAAAAGTGAAAGCTCATGAGCTCTACATGTGTCGAACCACTGATCCATCTATATAAATGACTACATTTGACTTCCATTGCTGTTAGATAAACAAGTCGCCCGAGTGGTTACCGGGGCCCAAATTTGGGGTTAAAGAATAGAACCACTGTTACCTGCCACACATGTAAGAGGCGACTAAGGAGGTTTGGCTGAAATCGAATGCATGTGTCTGCTAGGAATGCTAACCCGAAACAAATGCTTGCAGAAAACGGATGCACCCGGCCATAAGGCGCATAACATGGTGCAACGACCCCTCACAATGAGGAATGGGATAACGGATTCTACGGTCGCCAATCTGCCTCGGAGATTTAGCCTCGCAGTAAGAATGTCAGACCTACCATCACAAGGGTGGCCAAAACTTACTGCGGGAAGAGGTCGACAGAAACAGGGAAGCAAAATCATAGGAATTTTATCCTACAGAACTGCCACTAGTATACGGACTTGAGAAGAAAGAGGTGGCCCACTTACACTCGTCCAGACAAACTTTATGGTGTGGCTGATAATCTGAGGCAGACGGCTGCCTTTATTAGAGAATCCAAAATCCCAATCTAGTGAGAATGCAGAAGAAGAAGAAGATAAACAAGGGATGTTATTGCCAGTCTTTCAATTACTTAGTGCACATGGAACTTGTGGCAGAGTGGTTAGAAATTGATCACTCCAGCTTGAGAATGTGGGCTAAAGTTTTTTCTTTCCGGTGCAAACTAAAACAAAAAACCCAACTTATAAAATGTGTAATGGTAGCATTGACAAGCAGTTTCTATTACTTAGACTAAATAATCCTGCTGTTACTGCTAGCAGAAGATATGATAAACTAAACGTTGAAGACATAGTGTGATTAGATTTGATGTCTGAGTGTTGATCTTTACTTCCAGGAATGTCTGACAATATTTGGCAGCAGCTCAGTGCCTGGTGTGTGCACAAGTCTCAAGATGTGTTATGCTGGATATGGGTGTCCGTTAATTCTCATGTGAGCAGTGATTTGTGTGTCTCATATGATTTGTGTGTCGCATATGATTTGTGTGTCGCATATGATTTGTGTTTGTCAGGACAACATGTGATTTGAGAGAAGAACCGTACTAGTGGCTACCGGGGCCCAAATTTGGGGTGTAAAGAATAGAACCACTGTTACCTGCCACGCATGTCATAAGAGTCGACTAAGGAGGTTTGGCTGAAATCGGATGCACATGTCCTAAACATGTAGAAGTGTATGCTTTTAGGAGCCTACCAAACCAATGTGCAACATATACACGTTCTTGGCAAAGATCAAACATATCACAAAGAGTGATTAAAATTGATTGTAAAGAACGAACGCAAAGAAGAAGAGAGAAGAAGAGAGAAGAACATAGATACCAGAGTTTCTAAGTCATTGGGAGATGAGCAAGAGTGGAAAATAGAATTGAATTTCTCACGCATAAATTAGCCTGTTAAACAGAAGTTGTGAGGGTGTAATATCTATGCCTTTTGACCTAATATGTCTTATGTTCAGTAGAACATTTTTTGGGACCAGGTTGCCTTCCCCATTTGATCTCTACTCGCTTACCCAGACTGCAAAGATGCAGCATGTTGCCAGAACTACCGCTTGGAACAGGAGTAGGTCCTTGATCAGCTCAGGTTAGCTGATGTACATCATCTCAGTCACTGTATTCGGTCCCAGACATTGATACTGTATAAGAGAGAGGTGAATAATCAAAACAAACAATTAACCTTATGCTACAAAGCACAAAAATAGGCTAAAAGTGAAATTTTAAAAAAATATCTTCATCAAACAAAGGGTACAAGACATTGGGATATTTCTATAACGGAGAGGACTGCTGCATTGATTAGAAACGTGGACTTTAAACTCAGAACACATTGTATTGTTTCCTGTTATAAACATGTGCGATTAAGATGATCCTCAAATGAACAGTCCCTGTTTATTCAGCTTTGCCGCATACTCTTATCACTTTTTAACTATCCAACGATTGACAATACAGTTTTATTCTGTAGACAAAACTTGTGTGTTTATTAGTTTAGAACCACCGACCTATGCTAAAAATACTGACCAATAATTAAGAGGTATTATTTCTTTTCTTAGGCTTGAGGAAGATGGAGTCCTGACAGATTGCAGCATCAAGACTCTGGAACCAGATGAAGTTTTAGATTTTGATTTCTGCAACTCCAGTGTTGTCAACAAAATCATTATGAAGGTACGTTAGAAGTATTGACTCACATATTTCATGAACATATAAACAGACATAATGAATGTATGTTAACAGTATGGATCACATATTTCATAGACATATAAACAGACATAATGAAGGTAAGTTAGAAGTATGGATCACATATTTCATAGACATATAAACAGACATTATGAAGGTAAGTTAGAAGTATGGATCACATATTTCATAGACATATAAACAGACATAATGAAGGTAAGTTAGAAGTATGGATCACATATTTCATAGACATATAAACAGACATTATGAAGGTATGTTAGAAGTATGGATCACATATTTCATAGACATATAAACAGACATTATGAAGGTATGTTAGAAGTATGGATCACATATTTCATAGACATTTAAACAGACATAATGAAGGTATGTTAGAAGTATGGATCACATATTTCATAGACATATAAACAGACATAATGAAGGTATGTTAGAAGTATGGATCACATATTTCATAGACATATAAACAGACATTATGAAGGTATGTTAGAAGTATGGATCACATATTTCATAGACATATAAATAGACATTATGAAGGTATGTTAGAACTATGGATCACATATTTCATCATCATCAAATAGCTTGTCCTGAGCAGAACTTTGCTACCCCAACAGTCCTCCGAATTTCTCTCTCTCATAGGCCAGATGTCCTGCCTCTGCAGCCGTCATGTTCAAACCATCAGTTACATCCTGAATCCATCTTCTCCGTGGTCTTTTTCTCTTTGCCGGTATGCCTCCTTCCATGATGGTCTTCTCCAGCCCTTCATATCTTTTATATGTCCAAAATATCTCAATTTTCTCTTTCTTATTTGTAGCATCAGCCAGTTTTCTTTGATTTTGAGTTCTTTCTGGATAGATCTATTTGTTCTCTTCTCTCTCTAAGATATACGAAGGACTCTTCTGTAACACTTATATTCAAAAGCACATATATGTTTTTCCACTGCTTTATTAAATGTCCATGCTTCACATTCATACGTTACCATTGGGAATATGCATGCTCTTAGTATTCTGATCTTTGTTTTCTTATCAGTTCCGTTCTATACCGTTTTGAGTTAAATTTTTGTAAAGCCATGTTTGTTCTTCTTTTAATTTCCTTCATCCCATTTCTATCTGTTGTTAGCAGTGAACCAAGATATTCAAAACTCAGACGGTAGGCAGAGGATCTCTGTAATAGAGACAATGGTTACGGTCATGGACCAGTATGGTCACTGCCAGGAAGGAAAGCAATGGCAGACTACCTTCCAAGAAAATGCCTAGAAAACCCCAACAATAATATGGAATATATATTTCATAAACCCCGACAACCCATTTACAGCGTCATATCACCCAGTTTTGAAATGGCTGATCTAGAAAGACGATTGTACAACAAACACGTTAGAATATACTGTCACACTTTATTGTTTCTCTCACTTATGACATAATATCAACTGTTCTGACAGAGTGAAAGTCTAAAGGAAGTGTTTAGTGAACTTGACACAACCAGTGATGTCCTGCAGATTCTTATGTCTCCTGATGAACCATGCTTACAGTTTTCTACTTTTGGAAACTCTGGAAGCAGTCACGTAAGTAGCTTGTCACTTTTTTTATGTATCTGTCACGGGGAGACCTAAGACATTATGGTTAAGATATTAGGGTCGGTGGACCAAAGTTGACCATGAGCCTACTCCATCTTCAAGTGGGGACCAAAAACACTGTGAATGAGATGATAGAAATCAGGGTCAGCAGACGAAAGTTCATATTCTACCTCCAAGTGGAGACCAAAGTTGACCAAGACTTTACTCCATCTTCAAATGGGGACCACCAAAATGTAACCAAGATTCATATTCAACCTCCAATGTGGTGGACCAAGACTTTACCCCATCTTCAATGGAGACAAAATCATAGGTGATCTGATCTCCGCCTCAACAAATCCAGCCACAACATCACCACAGTCTAATATAGTAGTGGCCCAAGAAGGAAAGCTATCCCTGTACCAAAAATGTGTTCAATATGGATGTATTTTTACAAGGTGCAGACATTGATGTCCCACTGTAAACTGTGACTTTATAACAAATGACTCTTTATAGACAAAAAAGGAAGAGATATGTCTAGTGCCTGGCTTATGCATTTCATGCATGTACAAGCTGACGGCTTGTATCGGGACTGATTCTTTCACCAGTTCACATGAGAGAATGATAGGCATTTTGAGTGATGTTCACTGGCACAGGAACAGAGTAAATATAGGGCAACATGTTGCTGTGAAGGTAAAACCATGACAACCTACCTTCTATTGTTTTATCTTTTAATCAATAGCCAACTATCTTGACTGTCTAATTCTTGTAATGAATTAATTTGTTCTTCTAGCAGCCATTTTGTGTTTGTTTGTTACAGTCATCCTTCCCTAAAGACTCAGAAATGGTGGAATCATTCCAATGTCCTAAAGCTCAAACAAACAGGTTTGTGAAGTATTTCTTACTTATTATGTGTTAGCCTTAATATGCTCCTGTCAGACTTATAGGTGATGCACAGTCTCTTCCAATTAGTTACGCAGTGTATGCATGCTGAAGGTATCTCATTAAAGTGTTCTTAAAGAGTCTAAATGTGAAAGATTCACTTCATTGCACTAGGTTTCAGGTCGTTTCCCATATAACTCTGTCTCTGTCAACAGAAATGACAAGCTACTGCTAAGAGTGTTGTACACAGGTTTCCCATATGACTCCATCTCTGTCGACAGAAATGACAAGCTACTTGCAAGAGTGTTGTACATCAGGTTTCCCATATACTCGTCTCTGTCGACAGAAATGACAAGCTACTTGCTAAGAGTGTTGTACATCAGTTTCCCCATATACTCCGTCTCTGTCACAGAAATGACAAGTTAACCTGCCGAGAGTGTTGTACACATTCTATAGCTCCAGCAACAATTCTAGGAATTTCTAGGAAAAAATACAAGTGGAAACTGAACAAACGTGATCATGATTCAAACTCACAACCTGTAGGTTGCAAGACAAATGTCTTAACCCTTTAACCTCATACTGTGTCCAACCATATTAGGATTATTTCTCATCAAGTTTGACATTTATATTTATCATCATCAGTACACAGACACACAATTTTTTTTTCCCCACTTCATTTGATCTTTTTGCCTTTCTACCGTACATTTCTACCTGTGTCTATCTTTCTACCTCAAACCTAGGCTTTCTACCTCAAACCTAGGCTTTCATCTCAAACCTAGGCTTTCTACCTGTCTCTATCTTTCTATCTCAAACCTAGGCTTTCTACCATACATTTCTACCTCTCCTTCTTTCTATCTCAAACGTAGGCTTTCTACCATACATTTCTACCTGTTCCTTTCTTTCTATCTCAAACCTATACTTTCTACTGTACCTTTTTTTCTATCTCAAACCTAGGCTTTCTACCTGTGTCTTTCTTTCCATCTGTGCCTTTCTTTCAATCTCAAACCTAGGCTTTCTACTGTACATTTCTATCTATGCCTTTCTTTCAATCTCAAACCTAGGCTTTCTACTGTACATTTCTATCTATGCCTTTCTTTCTATCTCAAACCTAGGCTTTCTACCTCAAACCTAGGCTTTATACCGTACATTTCTACCTGTACCTTTTTTCTGTCTCAAACCTAGGTTTTCTATCTCAAACCCAGGCTTTCTACCTCAAACCTGGCTTTACCTGTGCCTTTCTTTCTATCTTAAACCTAGGCTTATTAATGGCTTTGAGCTCTGCTTCAAAATGTTTGACTCCTTGTGCCTCTAGCCCTCCCTTTTTCCTGCTGTCCCTGTGGTATCACTGTTTCTGCTTGCTTTTTTAACAGGTTGTTTCATGTTTCTAATGTATATATATTTCAGATATAAAATCACATTGTTGAAGCCGTCAGTCAAAGCTTTAGCATTATCTACCAAAATATCCATTCGAACGGATGACAGGGGCTTTCTGTCCATGCAGTATATGATCAGGCTAGAAGATGGACAGATTTGTTTTGTTGAGTATTTTGTACGTGAGAAGTTGATCTGTGAATATGATTTGTGTATTTGTTGAGAACTATGTACTAGAGTGTATTTAACCCTTTAGCTGCTAAGGACGTATATATACGTTTTCCCATTCACTTCTAAAGACACATTAACACGTCTGTAATTATCTCTCCTCTGTAGGCTAAAGATGTATTAACACGTTATACATTGCTACTGTCACTGCTATAGGCGTACATTCACGTTTGTGACCTAGAAACAAAGAGTAGCTATTTTTAGCTCAGCCTTCGGAAAGTATGTAGCAGCGAAAGGGTTAAGCAGAATGCTGCAAATATTCTAGTCAAAGTACAATAGAAAATGAATTATTAAACAAACCAAACTGTTCATCATTGGAAACCATCATTAAAAGATGAAGATGGATAGTGGATATGTATGTGGTATGCCAGTAGGGACATTGACTAGGATAGCTCTCCGATGGACAGCGGTTGTGAAAAGGTCTGGACATCCAAAGAAAACAAGGAGAACTGTGGAAAGAGAATTGAAAGATTGTGGTCTGACATGGGAAACAATTGGTTGAAAGGTGGCAGAACAACTATGGAAATCTTTTGTGGAAGCCTTATGTGTCATATGAGACACAGAGGATACAGATAGATGTACTAGAGCGATATAATAGAGGGCAAACTATGAGCAGATTCAACAGGATACAATTAACATGTCAGGACAGAGTTTCTCCACACTTGCTCGAAGAGTTGAAGACAGAGCCTCATGGCATGCTTTTTGTCCTGATGTCTCCACAGTGACACCCCTATGACTCTAACGGGGCTTTATTATTATATTATAATTAACATGTATACAAAATTCAAGATTAGCAATTCAGCCATGTGCTGACCACATACTTCAGCAATTCAGACCACCCTGATTATGATATACTGAAGCAAACTTACTGGCCTAGTCAAACTGCAAAGAAAACTACACAGACGTCTGTGTGAGCTACAAAAGACAGTGACGTTTATACAAGAGGCAACTTTGAATATAGAGACAATATTTCAAGTGAACGAAAGAAGTCCTTCTACTGGTTAACCTACTTTGAGATCTAATTTTCTTTTTTAAACTATTCAAAATGTTATGATTTTTGTTGTCCATATAAAATTGTTTGTTTATGACATGGTTAGATTTGTTTGTTCGTCTCATTTCTGCTTATTTTGTCCTTCACATTTTTATTTGACAAGGATGATCATTCGAATAGAATTCTGTTGATGTATTTAGCAATTGATTAGACAATAATAGTGGACTCTCTTTCATTTCAGTGTTCGCCCGATGAACAGATCGAGGAAGTTAACTAGACAATGGTTCAATCATTCCGTTTATGTAAATACATTTATTAAAAAAATAATATTGTTACACATTGTATCCTCCAGATTGTTAATTCCTTGTTCGTACTGTTGTTTTATCCTCCAGATTGTTAATTCCTTGTTCGTACTGTTGTTTTATATTCAGTGACAAAATATTGTTATTCACCCATTGCATATTTTAACATATTCCTTAGATACAAACAGACACAGCAGTCTGTGGCAGACTTGTCTTGTGCCATTCTGGTAGGACAACAACAAATTCTTTACACTGTGCTGGGTCTGTGGCTTTACTTCTCAGGCTGTTCCACATTGTGCTAGGTCTATGACAGACCTTCTCATGTTGTTCCACACTGTGAATGGTCTGTGGTCATCCTTTCAGGCTGTTCCACACGTGCTGGGTCAGTGCAATCTTCTAGGCTGTTCCACACTGTGCTGGATCGGTGGCAATCCTTCTCAGACTATTCCACACTGTGTTGACTCTGTGGCAATCCTTCTTAAGTTGTTCAACACTGTGCTGGATCTGTGGCAATCATTCTTAGGCCACTCAAGTCTGTTTCACACTGTTCATGTTCTCTGCTAAGTTCTCTCTGATCTATCTTTCTTTTGCTTTCTCTCCAGAAATCCACTTCTTGATACTGTAAACTCTTATCAATTCTTTACTTCAAAATGAACAGCCAGGAAGACAGAGAGAGAAAATTGTGGATAGCCTGACTTGATGGCACGGAAGAGCGCCAACATCTGAGATGATAGTAAACACTAGAGACAGAGATTTGTGGAGATCCATGATCGCCTATGCCAGCCAGTACAGCACATGATGGTGATAGTCATATGCTATCATGTTAATTTTATAAGTTAGGTAGATCTGTAGACACAGGTAGACACATCTGGTATTTGTGGTGTAGTCTATGTTGTGTCCTGCCTGAAATAAACAAAAACAATGACCACATAGACCTGCCAAATAAAACTCACAACACATACCAGATAATGTAACAGAATTCAATACATACCAGATAACAAAACAGAATGAAACAAGTCAGCAAAAACAAACACAATTCTTGATATGTTTAGGCAACAATGTAATTTTGGTTTTAAAAATGAATATTAATCACAGTTGTCTTCAAGTTTCGAAAAAAAATAATAATGTTGACATCAATAATGTTTTTCCATACAAATACAGAAACCATTTTTAATGTTTTCATCACCACCACCTCATTAAAAATAATCACATAGGAGTTGGTATAAGCAAATATTTGTTTAACACTTTAGCTGCCAGCCATTTTTCAATAATGTCTGGCTCACTGCGCTATTTTCTGGAGCATGATCAGTTTTCAGAGTGACAATTTCAAAAAATCGTTAAAAAAAACCTAATAAACTTAGGACTTTAAAACTATAGAATAGTGTTCATATATTAATGAGCTACTAACCTGTCTATATGTGGAATATATTCTTTATAATTCACAAGCTATTGTAGTAACTGATATTCCCATACCTATCCATAGTATGATATGCTGTCGTTTTCGAGTTGGGTGTCTGTCACATACTTCTGTACCCCTGGGAATGTCTGCTATCGATCTATAAACATTGTCACGTGAATCACAGTTCAAATTCATATCACATTCAGAGTTCGTTTTAACACTATCACTGGCTAAAAAGTCTGAAAAAGAGTAATTTTGGACATCACTATTCATCAGCCTAAATGCGTGCATTTTGAAAATGTTCTACTTACGAAAAATCGTGATTTTTGGAGAGCTTGTGGAACAATACGGAAGTAACGTCCACGGAACCTTTCTTGAGCGCTACTCCCATTTAAAAGACATCAGTCACCATCCTGTCGGCGACAAGTTCATGCTGAGCGAGGTTGGTATTTCAGCGACTTTTGTCACGGGGGGCAGGAAAGTGTTAACAAGTACAAGATAGGCCCAACTGGCATATGCAATGTGGCAGTAGTAAGCTGTAGGAAGACTGCAGTCAAACTATGTAGCCATGAGAAACATGTAAAAACAAAGTACTGTAATTTTATGTATTTGCAGTGTAAGTGAATTTCTTCACTTCTTTTGTATCCTTTGTTTGATAAAGACCTTTTGGTCAAAACATTGCTGTGTATTGTTATTGTATTATGTAAAACTACAGTACTTTGTTTTTACGTGTTTCGTCGTCACTAGTAAGATGACAGAGGCACACATCCTGCAAGTGTCCACAATGAACAGAACAAACACACATGGTCAAAATACATGTCAGTCCAAGCCAAATATGCCATAAGCATTAAATCTTTCTCTTGACATGATGCTATCAGTGTCCACACAACAAAATATTCATACTACAAAGTTTCTCATGTCTTGATTGTATTTTGGTCTAATCAACTTGACATACCCATAATTTGGACAAGTTCTTCTTCCTCTGCAATCTTTGGTCATGCACTTAATCCACTGTGGACCACAAACTTGGAAGTCAGCATCAGGTCTGTCAGGTTTCTCCAAAGTTTAGTTTTCAGGTAGACTGGGTGTGGCCACATGTTGCTTCTCAGCTCACACAGGAGAGGACAGTCTTGCAGGCCATGCTTTGGTGTCTGTTTCACCTGTTGACACTGGTAGAGAACTGTTTGACTTATTCATAGTCTATGTAATTGTCTGTTCAGTCTGCAGTGTCCGGTATGTAGGTGAAATATAATGGTCTGGTCTGCTGAGATCTTTGAGGAAGTCTTTTCCATAATATCTAGTGTTTGTCTTCCAGTCTAATGCAGATTTTCTCGTTATGAGGGTTTTGACCTCTTGAAAAGACAGTGGTTGGTAGAGTTGTTCTTTGGCACTGCCTTCCATAGCCAAGACATCAGCACTCTCATTGCCTTCCATAGCCAAGACATCAGCACTCTCATTGCCTTCTATAGACACAACATCAGCACTCTCATTGCCTTATATAGACACAACATCAGCACTATCATTGCCTTCTATAGGCACAACATCAGCACTCTCATTGCCTTATATAGACACAACATCGGCACTCTCATTGCCTTATATAGACACAACATCGGCACTCTCATTGCCTTTGATGTCAGGGTGAGTCCAAATCTGCACTAAAGTTGTCAAACTGACATGTAGGTACTATTTTACTTAGGGAGAGACACACAACTTGTAAGGACAAACCCTACAAATAGTTTACAAGACTCGGATACAAGTTCATAATTTATGCACTAAAACAACACAATCTGTTACATCTTGAATAATCTAAAATTGGAATTGTCAATGACTAACTATAGAAAAAGTTGGTGATTCTCCAGTAAAATACATCATCTCTTTTTCTAAACTAAACATGTTTCAACTGTTTCTTCATTTACAATTTGAGATTATTTCACAAAGATAATAAATATTTACTTCCTTCCTTTCGTCCGCTTGAAATATGTCTATATATTCAATGTTGTCTCTTGTATGAACTTCACTGTCTTTTGTAGTTCGCACAGAGGTCCGTGTAGTTTTCTGTCGAGTGTTGTTTCGTTAGGCCAGTGAGTTTACCTCAGTGTATCATATTCGGGGCAGTCTTGAAGTACGTGCTCTGCAGTCTGGTTTGCCTGTCCACATGTACACATGGCTGAATTGCCAATCTTGAATTTTGTATACATGTGGCTGCGGAGCCGATTGTGTCCTGTTCTAAGGCGCAGAATAACAACTTGTTCCAATCTGCTCATATTATAGTAATCGTCTTGTGTTGGTATTTGTGGCTTTCTCATTGATTTAATCATCCTTTTCTTTTGGCGGTAGGTAACTGGCACATCCGGCTGCTCTCTTGCCCCTTCCTTGGCCAATCGGTCTGCTGTTTCATTTAAATATTTACTCATTTACAATAAGAAAAAATTAATTAATAAATATTGAAAAATGACAAAGGCTGCAAACCTTAGGGATATTATTATCGACATAAGGAAAGACTGCAGTAAAACTATGCAGCAAAGGTGAAACATGTAAAAACCAAGTAGGGAAGACTGCAGTAAAACTATATAGCAAAGGTGAAACATGTAAAAACTAAGTAGGGAAGACTGCAGTAAAACTATGTAGCAAAGATGAAACATGTAAAAACAAAGTAGGGAAGACTGCAGTAAAACTATGCAGCAAAGGTGGAACATGTAAAAACCTAGTATGGTAGTTTTACAAAGTATGAAAACTAGATACAGCAACCAATAAAAACTTTGGTGTGCACAGTTAGACCACAGGAGACCCTGATAACTTACTTGAGGGTCTACATTACAAGTACCTCTGAAGTCAGTGTAAGGCTTGCCTTAATGGCGAGGGACACCAGTGATAAGGAAAGCATGCCTTCATGCAAAAATCAGAGGCGCCATGTTAGACTATACCTGAACTCAGAGCGGGGAATGATAAACAAAATTGATTTCTATATTTGTATCTATACAATTGAAATGTGGGTTACAGGAAACGTGTTGTGTTTTATGAAAAAAACAATATGAAGAGATCATATCATGTACATTGACAAATATATATACAAATTGGTAAATCATATATATATATATAAAACTTGAAAACAGTAAAGACATGTAAAACTTGAAAATAATTACAGGATGCAACAGTTAAAAATGATGGATGTAAAAGTTGAAAACAATATGTAAAACTGTTCAATATGATATTAGAGGGAAAGATTAACAACAAATGCCCATGGATGATAATGCTGAAAGTAAATATCAAGTGACAGAAGAATTGATCAGAATGTATCATCTCCATGAGTAAAACAAAAAGTTGGACAACATTCACCAACTGTTGTAGAGATGGAATGACATTTATTACGAGTTTGAATGTGTTTAAACACTAAAACATCGCTCACTATTTTTTTAGTCCACAATGGAGCACATAGCTACATTTTATTACTAATATTTATATAAGTTTTTGAGTTGCTAACATTTCTAATGGGACATGGTACTAAAATTGTTCCTAAAATTGTCATTCTGGTGGTAGGTCGTAAAACTCGCATGACTTTCAGACTCTGTGCAATAGACAACTAAAACTATGCCTCACATTATAAGGAATCATTTTTGATATCTCGAGGTATATTGGGGAATATGGTGTTAGGCCCGCATTTTTTTACTGTTGGCACACGATGGGTGATGTGGTCAACGTCACTCCGGCCACCTTCACTTCCCAGTGCTTCTCCTGACATCCAATTAAGACTGGATCAACTTGAGAGCCGTAATGGTTGGAAAAATATTCCACACCCACTGTGGAATTGAAACCGGACAATACGTCAGTTCACTAACAACCACCATTATACTCCAATCCAAATGTTTTGATTCTCATGAAATGAGCAGAACTAAAAGTGATGCTCAAATAGTGACTATAAAATGACTGTGTGGTGTGATCTCTTTATTTCTTTAGCCTATGACGCCTTTGGCTCTTAAGACAGCAACGAATGCATGTCATTATTTTCTGTTCTTGACCACCCACTGTATTTTATAGCTTCTGTGATTCATTTCTTTGAGTTCCTGTTCTACTCCAGGCCATTTTGGATCTTTCATGTTTTCATTTCAGTGTTTATCTCAGGGCAGTTTTTGTGACAGAGTTAGTCTCCATGCCCGATCCATCTCTTTTACATGATGGTGTTCAAACTGACTTGTTGACACTGTGCTTGGCTAGTGAGATCTTTCTCCGACAAGTTGTATGGAAGATGGACAATTAGATGTGTTCAAGGCACTTGAAGCGACATTTATTGCCATGATAAATTGTTAGTTAATTGTTACTACCGAAGCTTATTATTAAATTATAACAAGTAATATAATCTTCTAATTGATTATTGAATAATAATAATAGTAGTAAAAAAAAGTATTTCAATATCGTGGACACAAAGTTCTTGAACAGAAACTACAAACATTTCATAAGACTTGAATATCAAGGAATAAACATGTCATTAAATTCTATGCAGAAAGAACTGAAATTCAAAGAAAACTGGCTGATGCTACAAATAAGAAAATTGAAGTATTTTGGACATATAAAGAGGCGAGAAGAGTTGGAGAAGACCATTATGGAAGTAGACATCCTGGCAAAGAGAAGAGGAAGATCATGGAGAAGATGGATTCAAGATGTAACTGATGATTTTGGCATGATGGCTGCAGAGGTGGGACATCTGGCCTATGAGAGAAAAAAATTCTGAAGGACTGCTAGGGTGGCAATGTTCTGCTAAGGACACGCTATTTGATGATGATGTAACAATATCATGTCTCAGAAACTGAAATATTTGTGGTCACATTCAACGCAGTTGTTATAAAAAATGAAGCATGGCGAGATGATCATGGCATTGACATTAAACCATTTAATGATTCAAAAATGAGAACTGGAAAGTCAGAGTCTTCAGGTAAACTGTGATGAGAGCAATAATCAGCAGAAGACATGCTACATGAAGAATGTACAAATAGATAATTGTCGACAATTATACTCAACAGAACAGGGAAGTGTAAAAAAGAAGATAGATATAAGTTGAAAGAAAACATCAAGAGGGAGGAGGAAAAAACAATTGGGAATGACGAAGTTATAAGTTAAAAGAAACTAAGACGGTAAGAGACAGAAAATACTGGAGATTCATAACATCCATCTTGATCTGATCCAAGTCAATTAAATTAAAATATGACTAATGTTTAGCCAATGATGATCATATCAGAGTTATATCAAGACAGAGTGACTGATGCCTGTCATTCTTCTCGTTCTGGATTCTCTTAGTTTGTAAAGTTATTGGACACAAAGGTGGTTCATAACAATTTTCCTTTATTTTTTCTTTCTGATAGTTTTCTTGATATCTGATGAGACTGTATTCTTGAGCTTAAATAAACATGCAACAAGTAGGAAGAAATTCACGATATAAGTAGACACACAAACAAGGCAGAAATCTTTGATAATATAATAAAGTATATAGCCTAGGTAAATGGATCCAATGTTGGCAAGCACACTAGCAACAGTTTGCACTACAGCAGCAGATGATGATGAACTCAATGCTGAAAAAAAAACCCCAAAAACAAGTCAAATATGTAATTTGGAAATGAAAGAAATGGCATGAAAGTATCATAAATTGTAAATTTGAAAAAAAGATTCTATGTCTGTTAGATAATTTGAAATTTAAGGATGTGAGGTGAAAGTATAACAAATCGTTTAACTCCTTTATCCTTCTGAGACGATATACAGGCTTGTGATAGTTTTAAAGATGACACATACACATTACACCGGCTAGTTCAGTATACATTTCATTATAAAAGCATCAAAATATATTTTTTTTAATTGAGTGTATAAACAAGACTCTTATGTTTGTTAAATCTCAATGAAAACTAGTTCTGTCGAGCTTAGTTTGTGGATCTCATCATATTTGCTACATTGGGTCATTTCTGTATGCATGACGTGCACATCCAGCAGATTCTTGTCTCCATCTTTGCAGTCATTTGTTTGTGAGGATGTTGTTTTGAAATAGTTGTTTAACTATCTGCACATAGGTTGCATGTTGATTTGTTCCATACATGCTGCTAGTTCAAACATGCTAGATTTTTCATTGTCTGGTATGTACGAGGGCGAGTCAATAAGTAAGTCACACAGTTCTGTGGGATGACATGTAAATGTAGTTGGTGTTTTCTAAAGGTGTAATTAGGTGACAGCAATGTCGAACTTTATATTTCCGTTCGTCAGGTGGTGCTAGGTGTCTCATACGCATGCGCAGCACATATACAAAATGGCGAATGTATGTATGTACAACCAAAGAGCAACGTGCTGTTGTGCATTTTTTGTGGGCAAAAGGACTGCCTGCAAAGAACATTCATAAGGAAATGCTTCCTGTTTATGCGAAACTGTTTGCCGTGGTGCATAGCTGGGTAGACAAAATTTTTCAAGGATGCTCTAAAAATGTTGATGAAATCTGATCTGGTCGTCCTGTTGAGATTGCAACAGAAGCATTCATGCAGTGGATGGAGGAGATGATTCAAGGTGACAGACGAGTAATGATAGACTGTAGCATCAGCAATAGGGTGCTCACATGGTTCAGCATGCAGCATAATGCATGATCAATTGAAATTTAAGAAAGTGTGCTCAAGGTGGGTACCCAGACAATTGAAGGTGGAACACAAAATGAACCAATTTCACCTGTCCTTGCATCATCTCTGTCGATACGAAGACATGCTGAACAGGATTGTTACTGGGGACGAATCATGGGTGCATCCCTACCAGCCCGAATCAAAGCGTGCTTCAATGCAGTGGAAACATCCTTCTTCACCTTGTGTCTAAAAATTCAAGGTTACGCCATCAGCAGAGAAGGTTATGCTGACAGTGTTCTGGGATTGTCAAGGAGTACTTTTAACCAATTTCAAGAAGAAAGGTGACAATGTGAATTCTGAATCATCCTGTGAAGTTCTATCAATGCTTCATGATGCAATTCGGAGAAAACGTCCAGGACTGCTGACTAGAGGAGTGTTGCTTCTTCATGATAATGCCAGACCACATACAGCTCGATTAACTTAGGAGAAAATTAACCAACTAAGGTGGGAAGATCTGGAACATCCAGCTTACAGTGCCGACTTAGGCCCTAGCGATTTCTACCTTTTTGGTCCACTGAAAACCCACCTTTGCTGGAGACATTTTGTGAATGACGCCAAAGTTGAATGTGAAAACATGGTTTAGAAAACAAAGCATGCAGTTCTATGCAGCCGGTTTGCGAGGACTGATAAACGATGGGATAAGTGCATCAATGTTGGTGGAAATTATGTTGAGAAATAAAGGGACAATATATGTATAAAAATAAACTGGTTTCAAGTTGTTATCATATATAGTTATTTTCCTACAGCCATTTGTGACTTACTTATTGACTTCCCTCATATGTGGGTGCTTGTATCCACTAAAGAGTGATTTGGATGTTTTATCATGACATCAGTTTATCACTTGTCTCTGTCAGTTATCTCCTTCTATGTTCAGATCTGTAGTCATGTAACAACGTCAATCCTTTTGTAAGGAGGAACTCGTTTTTAACACCATAAGGTATATAGGGAAAACAGTGTTAGACCCCATTTTCCTTCACCATCAGCACACGGTGGTTGATGAGGGCTTAACATCACGTCGGCCATCTTTACTTTCCACGGCTTTGGTAGGCCTGAGAGTCATTACGGTTTGAAAAAATTCCATCCAAACTGTAAAATTAAACCAATACAACCCATCTAAGAAATGAGTCCTATAACCATTACCCTATCGCAGCTCTCTATCCTGCAGTTATAGGTGAAGTCTATTGTTTTCTTCAATGTTCAGATCTGTAGTCATGTTACAACTTGAATCCTGTAGTTAAAGGTGAATCCTCCTTTGCAGCATGCAAAAGGAGACAGCATTTTCTATTCTTTGCAACCCTGGAACCCACAGAGGAGGGGGAGACCTGTGCTTGAAAAGCTTTTTAGTTCTAAATAATATATATATATTCTTACAATTTGTTTCTATTTTTTTTAAAAATAAGAAATTTAGAAAATAAACTTACTCAAGGTTGCTTGAAATGTGTAGAAAGCAATACCATAAACAGTGTTTGGTTGGTTCAAGACACTCGTGTTGGAAACAAATTTATCCAAGATTCCGAATCCCTTGCCATATCTGATAATGCAAGGAAATATATAGTTAATGATGACGAAGAAAGATATGAAAATAACTTTCCACAAAATACAGCTATAAATAATAAAGATGTGTCAATCTGTATGATTGTCAGCTACCACTTAATGACAATCTTGATACCAACAAAAGCTATAAATAATGAAGGTGTGTCAATCTATGATTGTCAGCGACCACTTAATGACAATCTTTGTAGCAAAAAGTAAAACTTTGTATGATATTTTTAGGATCAAAGGCGCAATTCTAGGGACAACGGTACGCCAGGATTAGTGAGCTGGCACTAGTCAAGATCATACCCCACCTCCACATGGTGACCCTGGAAACAGACAGAGGATCCTATCTGGCTAAGTGGGTAGGGGTCGAGGGAGAGCTACTCTGGTATAAGTAGTGATGCAAGAGAGATGACTATAAGTAGAATCCCGAGTGACTGTCTCTGCACATCTCTCCCAGCCGATGGGAAAAGCGAAATGAATAAGCATAAAGGGATAGGGGTGCATCCAGAGAAGAGACGTGGGCCCACATGGGGCGAAACTGAGCTCTGAGGTGGGGGCCCGAACTGAGTTGCTTGTCCTGAGAGTTTCGAGGCAGAGTAAATGTGAGCATGGTGAGAAACCTGATAAACACGGTGAGCAGGCACCAAAGTAGTCTGTAAAGCGAACACGCATGCGGACGATAGTCACGATACACAGGTGAGCCCACTGGTGGGGCAGACATGCACGGTGCTGATGATGGAGTGACGAAAATGCGTGGCAAACGTAAGGGTTAGCGATCATAACCCTACATCTGAGATGGTAGCAAACACCAGAGACAGAGATATGTTTTATGTGAAGATCCATGATCGCCTACGCCAGCCGGTACCTGATAATGACCATAATGATGATCATATATTTGTATCTTGATTCTCACCTGGAAGTTAAAGCTCGTGAGCAGGCGATATAAGTATTAATATCACAAAATGGGACATAATTTGGGTTCTTTTCCTTCAGAATTTCAATATACAGACCAAAAGTTGAAATGCATAATCCTATTATGCATAACACTAGTATAATGGCCTTCACGTATTTCGTATTCTGTGGATGAACACTTTTCCGTACAGTGACGGCTGCCATCTTGTTTACCAAAACTGTAATGTTTTCAAGTGTGTGGACTAATTAAAAAAGTAAACCAACATATTTGAGGATTTGTTTATTAGTTTTTGATGTTTATTGTCTACTATATATTATTCAAATGGCTAAATAATTTTAAAGTAATATTTTAAAAGTTGATAGTTTCAAATAAGCTAATATATTGAGTCAAACGTTTATTTTTATCTAATAATTACAAAAATTGTTTTGTATAATCCAAAATTGATTGCTTTTTTATGGGGCGTGAAGATGTTTCAAAGGTCTCTCAGTTTATTCTTGCCACTCGGGACTCCACTTCGAAGAACTCTTCTCAAATATTCAGATATATCTACTAGAAAATTCAACATAAGTATGATTGCAAATATCACCATAGATGGCTATGAGGCTCTGAACAATGTTCTAAAAGAACAAACTGGCCAAGTTTTTGTTTTGTTTAGTGGCAGTCCCAATGCAGAGGGTGTCAGCTGGTGTCCTGACTGCGTCAAAGGTAGCTCGTCATTTTGTTCCATTTTGTGTCACATGACAGATTATAGTAGTTTTTATAAATAATGATTATTAAATAATGAGCTTTTTACATGTTTACATTGGTCATTTTAGCCATTCATAAACCATGTGTATTTCATGCATGTTTTCTCAGAAACTCTATACATAATACTCTATGATCTCGTTGTTATTGCTATTCTAATTCTGTTCAATTGTTCATATTGTTATGTATGAAATTGATTAAATGATTTAATTGAATGATATTGTAGGTACTTTGATAAATTTTTCAACATAGTGCTACAGCATTAAAAATACCCCAGTTAAATAGCTCTTCCAAATTGCAATTCAATGACACCTCACCCAAGTCTGTACGTCAATTCTGAAAAAAAGTTATTAATGTTTTAGTGATTAATTTGGTACCAAAAATACTTAACAATAAACATATAGGTAATATAAAAACATGGAATCTTGAAAACTGTCACCGAGATGTAGCACTGTTACTAAATATTTTGAGATATCTTCCTTATTTATAATCAAACACCTTATAAACCATACATTTTTTTGTGTGGGAAGATAAATTACATACTTTGATTACATTGTTCTTATGTTTCGATACACACAGAACTAATTAATATTCAAAATGGCCGACTAATTTGCATATTTCAAATAATTTCTATACTGGCGTTTGTGATTTTCACATCAAACTACAACAGCGATGCAGACCGAATGAAGTTAAATTAGCAAGTATCAGGCACAGAATGTAGAGCTTATGTAGTAGATGTTATGTAATACTAATTAGAGCAGTAATTAGCAATTAATATCTGATTATCTCATATTACATAATATTAAAAACTAGTTTTTGCAGAAAATTGTGAGCTCATGATTGTAACACATCATTTTCATCGCCTCAACGAGATTAGTAATAATAGCTGAATATCATTAAGCTATCTTTAACAATATTTTACTACTGGCTATAAATGAGACAAAAAATACTTTGATGTGTTATCAAATATGAAACAATACTGAATGACAAATATGTGGCATCCCCAAGAACATAATCAAATAACAATTTTGACATGGTCATGTGGCAATCTTCTTGTGATGGACATTCAACATCTCTTGTCCTCCAAGTTAGGGTACATAGCAAAAATCCTCTTGTCCGCTGTTGTCTTGGTCTTGAACGACACAACTTTCTTCATGTAGAGAACGTCTTTCCCATCTACATCCCAGGCATGCTGAAATTCAAGACCAGACAGAGAATTATCCATTACAATAAATTTAAATGGGATTACAATGGGCTCTTGGTACAGTATTTTGTCATATTTATTGTGTTATCAAGCCAGTTATCAAACTGTATAAAATTGTTTACCATGGCAACAAGCGATAAGGTCGTAAAAGTAGTGTTAATTATTTACTAAATATTGTTCAATTTCTGTGTTTTGGGATTTGTTCATATTATTGACTATACTGTGTACATATATATATTATATATATGTGTGGTAACCACCAAGTGATAGGTATTAAATAAATGTGTTGGAAATTCTAAACTTGAAGGTAAGTTGGAATATTTTTTTGTATTTTACACTTATTTTCTGTTGCAAATAATTTTACATGTACAAATTTCCTTTTAACAAACAATTGTTTTAGATCTATCTTAAAGTATATTCATTTACCTACAAAATGGTATATTATCCAAAAAAGTCTGTTAATAATTAAGAAAACTGCAGTTGAATTTGTACATACACCTTAAAATGAGACCTAAATTTAATTCAGCATAACCTGTATTTCAATTCAGTAGCTAATCAGTTAAAGTTCTGTTTGTATATCTTATCAGTTTGTTAAAGCGTGAGAATCAAGATATAAAGCACATTTTATTACCATACTTACCAGTTTCTGTTGCAAGCACAAGTCAATAATACCTTCTTTACCATTTCTGCCATTCAAGAAAAGAGCAAACAAAATTCCATTAATTCCAGTATAATTATAATAATGGGTTTCATAGGAATTTTATGATATTTCAAGCAAAAAATGTATTAATTTAATTCATAAATAATAAAAATATTAAGACAATTTTAAAATACAAATTTACTATAATATATTTATTCAAGTAAAAGTAATTGATAGCGAATCTAGTGTAGACTACTGTAAACACGCAAGTGCCAGTTGAAAAAATGAATAAAAATGGCGAAAGTAAGATCGGCCGTAACTGGGTACAGCTTGAATGAAATTTATTTTAGTATACTAATCAAGCTCACTCGACTTTCAAATTTCACTCACACAAGTATAATTGGATGCTGAATTCAAATATTATAATTATATTACTAAAGTAAAGCAATCAACAACGATAAATGCTATTCAAACTCACCTCAGCGTGTAAATGGTCATATAATTCTAACAGTTGATGTTTGTCTGGAGTGAACCAATACTTAGATTGCTCAGGACTGAATGACGTTTCAGAAAACCCAAAATATATGCCAGTTAATTTCGAAATCTTTTAACAAATTCAAATAAATAGCAAATATTTGGTTAAAAATCCGCCATGCTGGTGACGGACCTGTACTGCGCATGTGTACGAGTTCCGTCGGTCAAAGAAAGATCGGCTATTGGTTTAGAAAAGTACCTAGATATTGTCGCAGTGAGTGTCGTCTGAGACGTCTGTCTGATGCTCAGGAAGATTGAAACACAGGCTGAGCTCGGATACAGTCAGTGGTTGGAGTCACTGAAGAGGTTAGGATGGCAAATATCAGTTTTATTTTTGTGCCAGGGCATGAAGGTGTAAGGGGAAATGTGTGCGCTGAGACGCTTGCAGGTCTGGCTGCTGTAAAAAGCGGGTGAGCAATGACGAGCCTGATATTATAAATTCCCTACGGGAGAGAGGACATATAAATGATTCAAATAATAGTGGTAAATCTACAACACTAACCAGACTGCAAGAATACCAGGTAAAATGTAGTGTAGCTAGACAGGCACTATACTGGTAGCCAAAGAAGAATAGTAAACATCAACAAAGAACTGGTGTCGTTAGTTGCCAAAAGCTGAGAGATGTATGGAGATCAGAGCAAGTGTGGACTAATTGGTTCATGGAACCTGCTGCCTTGCAGGTTGGCTGGGGACAGCCAAAGGCTGACGGAGAGTGAGCCCAGTAAACGCTGGCTGAAAACCCACCCATGCTAAGGCTGCATGAATCAGGTTTCCACATGAATGAGATTTATGGGGAGATCTGATACATCAGTCTAAGGGTGATTGAGAGAGAGGTTCAATGTGCAGTGATGATGATCCAACGACTAAACTATATATATGACCTTTTTCATCTTTCTTCTTTCTTTCTTTCTTTTGTCCTTCTCTGCTTTTTGCCGCTAGGCGTAGCAGGTTTAACTGATGATCGGTTTCCGAGATAATGCACGCTCGTCGCTTGATATGGTGTGGTATTGTGGAGTTTTAAGATGTCTGTAACTCCATCAACCCATCTTTTCTTGTCTGCCCCTTCCTCTTGATGATTCCATTTTCAGGTTGTACGCTCTTGCAACTGGTGTATTCGGGTTCATTCTGACCAAGTGGCCAAACCATTTGAGTCTCTGTTTTCAATAAATCTAATAGCAGGTGTTGTTCGACTGTTCTTCTAATTTCCTCATTTCTTATATGGTCTCTTCTTGTTTTATTTACTGCTTTCCTCAGGCATCTCATTTCGCATGTGGTAATTTTCCTTTCTTGTTCTTTTGTCAGTGCCCATGTTTGGCTCTGGTAGCACAGTGTTGGTAGAAAGATTGAATTTATAATCTGTCTTTTAGTCACTACTGGAATAGCTGGGTGTTTCAAAATTGGGTAAGCTGGTATGTAATGTTGTTGGCTTGCTGGATTCTAGTTTCGATCTCTCTGTCCAGTCTACTATCAGATGTGAAGATACTTCCAAGGTATTTGAATTCTCTCACCTGCTTTAGCGTTTGGTCATTTATTTTTATGTTGATATATTTATGTTCTCTACTTATAGTCATGACTTCTGTCTTTTGAATTTTCATCTTTACAGGCGGTCAATTGGAAAGTGTTTTACTGTGACGTCTGAGTTTACGTTTGTCTCTCTTGCATTTCAGCTTATCCCTCAGTCTCTTTTCAAAAGATTCTGCATGAAGTCAGAAAAATGATGTTCACTTTCCCTTACTTATTGTTTATAATGAAGATTTAAGCAAATTTGCTGTTGTATTTCAGCTGATCCAGTGATTGCACGCAATTTGGAGAAGGCACCCAGCAATGCAGTGTTCATCCATTGTCATGTGGGAGATAGAACTTAGTAAGTATATATGTTTGGCATGATAATTTTCTAGTTCTAGAATATTCTGCAGTTTCAACTATGGCTTATTTGATTCTCTATTGAACACTGAGCATACTCAACCTTGTGTATTGAGCGGCTCAATGTATATGCTCAAGAAACTTCAGGCTTGGTTTATAAGACTGGAATGGATTGCTACAATGAGTATATCCTGAATGACTTACATAACCTTTATTATTGTACCAGGGCATTTTGGAGTACAAGGCAATGAGTTTGCAGATCACCTGGTTGATACAGCAGTGGCCGAGGAAGGACAGTCAATGGATAGTGCAGATATCATCAATATCATAAGAGAAGCAGGTCATATGCATCCCTATTCAGAGTGAAGGAGACTGGAGTGAAAATTGGAACTGTCAAATTCATCAAAACTCGAACGCTTTGTTAGTCACAATACATTTGATTAATCAACACAGAGTGAGTGTCATTTGTCATTATACGATGGTAAAGATATTGGGAGGAGATCGAGCACATATGGACCAGTCCAGAGCACTGTGATGATGATTCTTATTAATGACTAATATCTGCCCTTGTGGTGCCTGACCTGCAAGGAAGCAAAGAATAGTACCACTGCAACCTACAAGGCATATCATAAGAGGTGATTGTTGTAGAACCTAGGGAAGCTACCTAGTAAATAAAAAGCATCACAGAAATCGGATGTGCTGACTTACTTGTAGGCACATAACTGGCACAACATACAATCGCTCTTAGGCTGAGATCACATACAAATCACACAAGAGTGGTCGATATTGAGCATTTGAAGAAGAAGAATCACTAATATTCAATTTTTCTACATTCCTTTCTCTTTTTTTTTTTTCCGATCCAGAAGCACTTGAGCTTTTCAGCTCTTCGGCTCAGTGCCATGGACATCGTAACCCTTCAGTTCGGTGCCATGAACACCGTAAATCTGGGGAATCTGGCTTTTCTGCCATCCCGCTGAATTGAACCCGCACACACAGAGGGATAGTCACTCGTAGTCCAACGTGCTACGAACACGCTGGGCAGACGGGCCCTTTCTCTTTTTAAACTCTTGTTCAATTCTCTTTCCTCTCACTACATGGTTGCCACTCCGAATATTGTGTGACATAATAATGCCTGTCCGACTGTATAGTTCAGAAACTTGAAAATAACTATCAGTCAAAACCAGCATTTTAAAAAAAATCAGAATTAGTAGAATATTTAGACAGTATAAGTCAACTCTGATGGACACTCATACAACTAATCGGATCTGAAATCTGTTGGGGATGTCCATTGTTATACCTAGTTTCAACAACCGTATGAGATTATGTCATCTCCACTTTCACTTTAATTGGTTTGATTATCAATGTGAATGTACTATCTGTTTCAAGTTTGAAATTTTGCTTGAAAGGTGGTGGGTAGCTGATTTATTTATCTAGTTCACTTCTACTAACTACTTCTATTCATTCATTTTTCATGCTTCTCTTCTTTCTTATTTTTATTGTGTTCTTTTCTACAGTTGGAAAGATCAAAACAATGAATTTCGAAAAGATCCAAAGTTTGCTATTAGATGTGTGCCAACTCTCCTCAAAGTGGGATCTGTAAGTATGTGATGTCTCGAATAATGAGTTATATAAGTATGTGATGTCTCGAATAATGAGTAAATATAAAGTATATGCTGTCTCGAATAATGAGACATATGTTCAATGTGAACATTTGTTACTGCAAGTATTGAATACACAAGGATAAGAGGCAACTAACATGACTTTCTTGGACAATCTCTATAGACATTTTGAATGTTTGTGATGCCAACAGGGCATGTCACTTTTGTTTCACTTGTCAACTTTTATTTCTTTCAGCGTCACAAACTTGAAGAGGAACAGTGTCTAAGTGATGACCTAATTCAGATGTTGTTTGAAGATGAAGATGATTAAGAGTTAACAACAGATTCTGACAATGGACAGTTTGAAGACAAGATGTCGGTTATGAAGTCATGGTAACTAACAACAGAGACTTTTCTACTTTATCAAGTATTTTTTGAAGCATAACCTGAGAATATATTCTGAGAATACATATTTATTTGGATAAATATAACTCCAGACTTTTTTTTATATGACAACAGTTGCGTTGTTTAATCTGATTGCTGTTATTTGGTTTATGTTATTTGATTATAATGTAAAAACTAGTCAAGAAATGGAGATGGTGAAGTATAGTTGTGGAAACATTGTGTGTTTTACTTAGTCATGTTAAGGGCAACGAGCGAGCAGATCGTTTGGTAGACACAGCTGTGATTGGGGAAGGGAGGACAATGGACAGGCAGACATCATCAATGCCATAAGAGAAACAGAGAATAATTGAATTTATTAAAAGACATATAAATCCGTATCCTTATCTAAAGTGAAGGAGATGAGATTGAAACCGGGAACTGCCAGACATGAACACTGTAAGAAATACAAGACGTTTGATTAATCAATCCAGAACTGGAGTGATCGTCAACTTATGCTGATGAAAATGTTGAGATCTGAGTACCGATGGACATGTCTTGAATGCAATAATGATGATCCTCACTAATTACTGTATGTTCAAGGAGCTCAAGATAGGATGCAGCTTATAGAATAGATGTATTGATAAAATTCCAGCCGAATATTTGTTAAAGAGGTGTTCAAGTAATGAGGACCCGAGAAGACTGTCATAACAGTTACCAGAAGCATTTCAGAAGTTTTATAGAAATGCCAAAACCCACAAACTTCTTCTGCAATCAGTTTCTCATGCTCAAGAGGTCTGGAGAGATTTGTTGCCTCCATGAATCTGTGAGAGATTGTCTCTATGAACTCATTAGGAACAACAGTGGTTTGTGCATTTGCTTCCTAGACAGGTTGACTCAGTTCAATTCCCAGCTGGAGTTGGGTTTTTCAGATCACAAATCAGTTGATCCACTCTCAGTTGGGTACTAAATAAATACTGGCAAGTGCAGAAAATATATGTGATGTTGACAACATCATTATTTGTGTACCGATGGTGAAAAAAAACCAACAATATGTATAATACACCATATTCTTCAACATCACAGTATATCAAAACAGAATTCTTGAGTTTCTCTTGGTCTACAAGGTGTGTGCATCCAGCAAAGGTAGACTTGACTAGTTTCTCTTAGGAAAGGTGAAAAGGGAAAATTAATATCCTGCTGATGACCTGTAGAACACACAAGCCAACCCCCTCATCCCAGTTGTGTAGACTTTGACCACTAGGTCCAAGGCTATTGGGGTTCTGGCTCACCTAGGAGGATGGACTCCCCTAGTTCAGGATTTTTGCTGTTGTCCAGACAATGTTTCAGACCAAATGTCCAGTCAACATTTACATGATATATGTAAATACTCAGTGACCCCTGTAGTGACAAATTTCAATGGAGCTGACCATTTGGAAGTTCATGATATCCAGTTTCTAGTCATCCAATCATGTTCCTCCGATGATCAGAGCCGATTTGCTCTAGAAAATCATTTTATATTTTTATATTGTTCCTTGAGACCTCATGGACTCAACTGTTGAGTCAATGCACTACATTCCTATGCTTCTTAATACTGTCTCTTGTCATGTTCCATAATATCTGTGTATATGTAAATGTATATATTTTATGTATACACATATATATATGATTATTATTGTTTTAGCTTATTTTCCATTTCTAGTTTTTTTAAATCTTTTGTTTTTCGTCACATTTTTTATTTTGAGGCAGTTCGGAATTTGTCATCTGACTGTGTCTAGAATGTCTGATGTGTAGGAGCATAGTCTCTGTTCGTTCTGTATCCTTCACTTTATAAAGGCCTTTTGGCCTAGATGATTCTTCTACTTTGGAAAACTACTATACTTAATATTTACATGTTTTCTTTTTGGTACATAGCTTGTACCAAAGCAGTCTTGTATTGATATTAATAACTGTACTTTGCTGCAGTTTGATGTGCCATGACAACAGTGTCATGGCAACAGCAAAAAAGAAATATTACAAAGTTAATTAATTTTAACTTTAATTTCTCCAAATGTTGAATATGTTATATGAATCTGTATAATTTGAACAGTTTATCATCTGCTGTTATCAAGGTGTCATTCAAGAAAACAGTATTGATATCGATATGTGCATTTATATCGATAAGAAAACCATACAAGATCAATATATATACAATGTTTTTAACATCATTGTAAATGTGATAATACCAAATAACATCAAAAAGTAAGAATAAAGAAAACCACATACAACATTTCTGTGACATTCATTTATTTTTTTTAATGGTAATTTAAATTCCGTACATATTATATTTATTGACTAAAATAAAAAAACAAAGATTGATTTTCTATCTTAATTTCTACCATGTCAAGAACCACAAATTTATTTCTATCTATTTGTTTACCACACTTTGAATCAAGAAAGTTTTGTTCTATTAATTTGAACACTGCATTTTGACAGCATGAGAGACTAGCGGGTGGAGGAGAACAACAAAGAATGTTGGTGGAGTCTAAGACAGGACAGCTACAGAGGGTATGGGGGTGGAGAATTTATAACTAGCAAAGGTGTATATCTTAGGAAATTAAAGACTAGTTTCGACAGACCAAGTCAAATATATTTCTTTTAAGTACCGGAAATTGCAGACTTAACAAACCCATATACTAGAAATAAGTCAAACTGTTTTCTACCAGTGTAAACAAGCGGAATAGACGCCAGAGCAGGTCTTGAAAGAGTGTCCTCTCCTGGAGGAGCTGAAAAGCAACATGTGGCCACATCTAGTGGACATGAAAACTAAGTTTTGGAGAAACCTGACAGATCTCACGTTGACTGCCCAGTTTGAATTTTTTCCCTGACATGGCTTTGCAGCTTACTCTTATTCATTTTCAACTGCCAAGGGTTCTTTTACACTTTAAATTTGAACAATAGACCTACTTTTTATTGTCCATCTTCGATAGGACTAAGTAGTTTATCTCCCCTACATTGAGATCAAGGATCTATGGAAAATACCGTGATCACTACATGCAAGGAACGAACCATGTAAGGGATTAAACCCAAGACACTCTACTTTCAACCTAAGAATGAATCTTTTTGTGTGCTTGAACCGAGCGTGTAAACCAACAAACTAAAAAATAAGAATGAACTCCTTGTGTAGAATATACAATACCTCTTTGTTTGTTCGTACAACATAGCGGTAAACCAACAAACTAAAAAATAAGAATGAACTCCTTGTGTAGAATATACAATACCTCTTTGTTTTGTTACAACATAGCGTGTAAAACCAACAAACTAAAAATAAGAATGAACTCCTTGTGTAGAACATACATACTTCTTTGTTTTAATGTCGTTACAACTAATAGTTAAACCAACAAACTAAAAAAAGAGTTTTCATTAACTCCTGTTAGAACCACAAATTATTTCTATCTGTTTGTTTACTTTAAACAACAAAGTTTGTACCAAAATTTAAATAGAATGAACTCCTTGTGGAGAACATACAAAATTTGTTGATTCAGACAGCATAGAGGTAGGTAAACTTAACAAATAAAAAATTTAGAAGACTACTTGTAGAAAGTCAATATATTTTTTTAAGTACAATGCATACTGTAAACCAACAAACTAAAATAAGAAAACTCTTTTGTGTAGGAATATACAAACAATCTTTGTCTTTGGGTACAACATAGTGGCAATCTAGTGACAATAAAAAGTAGAAACTGAAACTCCTTGATGCCAGTGAATTCTGACAGGACTCCCTCTTTGTTTTTGATTCTTTACTTAAATTAACAATGAACACTTAGTCACATCAAATGAGAATTAGATCAAATCTATGGAAAATCACCTTGACCTTCATAACAGAGGACCTAGTATATTAAACCCAAAACCTCTTCAACAAGATGAAGTTTTAATATTCTTGATTCTCCTAAAAGGAGTTAAATTCTATTTTCTGTTTGTTGTTCACATAGCTGTATAACCAACCTAAAAATAAGTTAACCAATTTGGTGAAGAACATCCTCAATTAAGAGGCTTTAATCCTATTAATAAACCAACAAGGAGCACAAGTTTTCAATACTATATTAGAGAATGTTGGAGAGATATCTCCAGAGATTTATTTTTCATTCCAAGAACAATCGGTTCATCAGCAAGCTCTGATGGCCTTTCCTATGATTAATCCAGTCCCTGTTACAGTATGTCAATAGATGGGGCATCATATATGCAGAAAATATCATGAGAAATGTTAGAGAAGCTGAAGATAAGAAACTGTATGATTGCTAGTGGTTTGGAGGGCATTTATTACAAGAGATAAGATATACTGATGGTACTTTTGTCTATGTCCCAAAATAGTATTGAGAAGTTGATATATCAATTCATAGAAACAGAGAACAAAACTTGCGTCTCTAGAAAACAAATAAAAATCTTTCTTTGTTCTTCTCTGCTTTTAGCCATTAGACATTGCAGGTTTAAATAATGGTTGGTTTCTGAGATAGTGCACGCTTGGTTGCCTAATATGCTGTGGTATTGTGGAGTTTTAAGATGTCTGTAACTCCATCAATCCATATTTTTCTTGGTCTGCCCCTTCCTCTCGATGATTAAATTTTCTGGTTGTACACTTTTGCAACTGGTGTAGTCAGGTTCATTCTCAACAAGTGGTCAAACCATCAGTCTGTGTTTTTAAATGAATCCAACAACAGATGTTGTTGCGACTGTTCTTCTAATTTCTGATATGGTCTCTTGTTTTATTTACCGCTTTTCTCAAGCATCTCATTTCATAGGTGATAATTTTCCTTTCTTGTTCTTTTGTCAGTGCCCATGTTTGGCACTGGTAGCATAGTGTTGGTATGAATATTGCATTTATAATCTTATCTTTTAGTCTCTATTGAAATTGCTGGGTGTTTCAGATTGGGGTAAGTTGGTATGTAATGTTGCTGGATTCTGGACAAGCGAAGAAGAGGAAGACCAAGGAGAAGATGGGTGCTGGACACTGTCCATAAACAACAAAACTCCAATATTTATATATCTAACTCTGACCCAGCCCAGAACAAAAACTCTATATTTATATACCCTGACTCCACCATGAAAAACAAAGCTCTATATTTATTTTAATCTGACTCCATCCATGAACAACAAAGCTCTATATTTATATATCTAAATCTGACTCCATCCATGAACAACAAAACTCTATATTTATATATCTAACTCTGACTCCATCCATGAACAACAAAACTATATTTATATATCTAACTCCTGTCTATTGAACCACCAAACGTTCTATATTTTGTATACCTAGTGTCATCCCTGGGATACTTGTCATAGTTAAGCAAATAAAAATTTGACTAGTCTCAAACAAGACACATCATCATAAGCATATTTTGCCACAACATCATGATCATGTGACTTAGTTTAATCACATTTGCATCGGAACGCAAATTTGCTATAAGTAAAGTAACATTTGGTTGTCACTTCCACACATCTGCCACCAGATCTACCTAAATCTTGACAGTTTTCATCACAGTCCTTCCACAAGATGCCTACGCCAAACTTGAGCCAACTGTTTTGTGGAAGTAACAGAAAGCAAAACAAGAGTTACGTAAACATTATTTATTAATGAGATGTTATGTTTAGTTTAGTTTGATCATCAGATCATTATCACTGCACATCGAACCAATTAGTCGATAAGTGCTTCAATCTTCTCATTATGTCTCTCAGCGTGTGGCAACTAATAACACCGGCTTTGTTCATTTAATATTCTTCTTTGGCTACCAGTACAGTGCTCTTGTCTAGCTACACCACATTTGACTTAGTATTCTTGCAGTCTGGTTAGGGTTGCAGATTAGCCACCATTCCTTGAATTTACAAATTCTCTCTCCCTTGTGACATTCAAACTGAACAGACCTGAGAGCTGAGGTGCTTGACTGTTCTGAGGGGGGTGGGATGCGAAAAACAACCAGAGACCGGGAAAGGTGGTGATCAACTGTTGAGCCCTATGCTCCACTAGGAGCGGAGAGAAATAAGTAAGTACTAGGTAACAGTTACTGGCAACACTAAGATCTGATGTCTCCTTCTTTGAAATCTGTATGATCAACTCTCTTCTTCTTTGCGTTCATTCTTCACGACCAATTTTAATCACTCTTTGTGATATGTTTGGTCTTTGCCAAGAATGTGTATACGTTGCACATTGATTTGGTAGGCCCCTAAACGAATAGACCTCTACACGTTTAGGACACGTGCATCCGATTTCAGCCAAACCTCCTTAGTCACCTACGACATGCATGGCAGGTAACAGTGGTTCCATTCTTTACACCCCAAATTTGGGCCCCGGTAACCACTCGGGCGGTATGATCAACTAATTCTGACATCATGCTATAGTATAACTCAGTAGATGGAGTACCATAATGTGAGTACTGCGTATGTAGAGAACCTTATCAACATCCCCATCTGTACACAAATGTGTTGTTTTTTAAAACAATATTTCTCAAGATTATCATGTTTAACATAAAAATTACAACTAATAACTCAAAAACTATTACAAAAATTGAAATTACTATTTGATAAAACATTGTAATTGACTATTGCTAACTATTTATAGTTTAAACATTATAAGAGAGTATCAATACATCAAACCCACAATTGAAATCTGAATTTGGTCTCATTTGTATAGATAACTATTAACGAATATTTTACATTCAGTTACATCTCGGAAATATTAGAATGACATGATAGACCAGAGAATGAAATTGATAGAAGAGTGTATGTATCAGAATAGGATAAGATAGAAGAGGATATAGATAGATAGAAGAGGTATAGATAGAAGAAGAGGATAGTAGGTATAGATAGATAGAGTATAGATAGTGATAGATGAAGAGTTATGATATATGAGTATCGATAGAAGAGGATATATATATATATATGGTGATATAGATAGTGATAAGTTGCAGCCGCATGTTCTACTGGAAGCGGAAAGGAATAAGATTGAGAGAGAGAAGGAGAGATTTGCAAAATGAAACAAAATTAGATTTTTGTCCCTATCAACAATTTGATCTGTTTGTTATGTAGGGGATTTAAGATGAGGCACGCCCTTTTCAACCTGAGGTCGAAAGTTGTTTTGTTTATATCACCCGTGTGTTGCAGGGGGCTCTCAAGTGGATCAAAGAATAGTGATACTGCGACCTACAAGGCATGTCCTAAGAGGCGACTGAGGTAGGGGCCTAGGAAGCTACCCTAGTAAATAAAAAGCGTCGCATAAATTGGATGTTCTGGCCTACTTGTAGGCGCATAACTGGCACAACGTACAATCGCTCTTAGGCTCGGATAACATATAAATCACAAAGAGTGGTTAACACGTGGTCGATATGGAGCGTTCGAAGAAGTTTTATAGTATGGCTGTTTATACAGGGTGTTCAAGATAAAAGCAGCATGTGAATGGAGCTAATCTGGCGCATATATTTATGAAAATGTGAAGGTTCAGTAATGACGTATATAGGTCAAGGTTTTGTTATGGCGTGTACTTATGGTGCGGAAAGGGACGATGAACAAATGTGACATAGGACGAGCTAGTTAGAACCGGTTTAAATCTCTATATATAATCCTTAGTGTCTGATGTGTGTCCCCTATACACGGCTTCAGTTTACATCCAATATTCACCATATTTCGTACAAATATTTTTCGGGCTAAATTTCCTAAATTTATATCAGCTAAAGAAACAGGTTCAAAATCGGATCAATATTTGCTTTAAATTTAAATTAAATCGAATTCTTGATGTCCGATCCGACATTTAAGTGCGCCATCTTGGTTACAACAAAAAACGCGGTTAAGAAAGCTTAACAGTCAAAGGGATATAATCCAAAAATTGCTAGATGGCATCAACAACATAGGCATGGATTACATCCCTTAACGTACAACCACGTTACCACTGGCATATAAATCTAACGATATTTTCAATCGTTGGAGACCTTATGGGTTAGCTCATTCAAGTGAGATCTTTTCAGGAGACTGTAGTCCGTACGACTTGTCGTGAAACCAATGACATTTAGTGAAGTTCTACTTCTCTAACGGATTTTCCGCCGTTTTGTGCCTGTGGCGAGGTCGTTCCTTTGCATTGTACAATAAACACGCGATCTTTTTTGATCTTTCTAATGCCGATCTTATTTATAAAAAATACACCATTAGTTGCGTTTTTCCGTTTGCGTTGATTTGCGCAGAATGTATAATTTTCATTTCATTACAGCTTCACTTTTTTGTTTCAAACTGCACTATATAAATTTTAATATAATTAGGAAGAATGCGAAGACGCTACTTTGATTAGACATGAAGCATTACAAGAACCACTCGAACCGTTAAAATAGTTTAACGACGACATAGCCGATTCAAACCACTTCTTACAAAATATCAGAAAATACAATTCAGGATATTAGATGACATCTTTTGAAAAGGCTTACCCAATTCCTCATCAAGGATTAATAACAACTTTCACCGTGCGGAGCCGGGTTAATTAGCTAGTAGTAAATAAACACAACTCAATGTGTAACTGGCAACTTTTGATTTGTCAGTGCGGCTACTTTTATCTTGAACACCCTGTATAAAGAAGTTTTTTCTATAAAGCGTGTAGGCCAAACTTGAAAAATAAGAATTTACTCCTTTCGGAGAATCGAAGTTATTTATTATTTTTATTTGATCTGTTTGTTAAAAACTCAGATTTAAAAAAGAATAAGAAAACGTGGCTTTACAAGGTTAAACAAGAAGACGCAAGAGTAGCTGTGAGAATGAAACTAACTTTGCACATCGTCCCCAATCTTTGTAACATTCATCTGAAAATGCGTTGGCTTCGTGGAAAAAGGTAATAGTCACCAGAATCAGAATTGTCATGGTAACACACAGAAATCTGGAACTTGCCATCTTGTATTATGTCACAGATGTTTCTGAAATAATTGTTCAGACATTTGTACAGAAAATTTTCTTCCTGCAATCATACAACAATATACGTGACGATAAAGAAAATACAGACTAACATATTATCGGTAGATATTAAGCGCCTATCATACAGGCTGTAATAAGATCCCTGTTCAGCAATGGACGTGTTACACTTAACTGCACAAAGGTAATGGTAAACAATGCTGTCCGTTTACATAATAAAATATGACAACTTTGTATTGTTCTTTCACTGATATTTAGTTCTAGAATTGTTGCCAATATGTATGATCAAATGTGTTAATAAACATGGCGACAACACAAATTATTAAAAATAAAAATAAATCTATTATTTCATTAATAAACATGTCATTATTATAAATCAGAATATGTTTACTTATTGCCATTGTCTCTGTCTTTAGTACAACATGAAAATAAATATAATAAAGACAGAGACAATGGCAATAAGTAGACAACCAGAAACCTTACAATAAAACTCCAGAACGTAGAAATAAAACAAACAATTGAAGCCAAATACTTAGGAGCAATTTTCCAGCAGATGGAAGTATCGATAGCGAAATCAGCAATCGTTGAATAAAAGCTAACCAGATACTGGGACAGTTAACACAACACTACTGCTGTCACGTAAAGAGATGCCGCTAAAAACTAAAGCAAATCTCATAAGAACGATTTTCTGGCCAACATTATGTTACCAGTGTCAAATATGGCAAATAACATCAGCTAATGAGCGGCAAATCATAACGCAGAGATGAGGTGTCTTAGAAGAGCTGCAGGTGTGACAATAAGAGACAAAGTTAGAAATGAAGAAATCAGAAGAAGACTGGATGTGAAACCAGTCATGCAATTCATAAAAGAACAACAGATTAAATGGTTTGGACACCTGACAAGAATGCCCTCGTATCGCCTACCACAGAAAAAGTATAATGAGTACAAAGCAAGAGGAAGACCACGCAAAAGATGGAGCGACGGCATCAAGAACAGCCTTACGAAAATGAATATCAGCTTACAAATTGCCTTAAAACAAGCTAACACAAGATCACTACGCCCTTCCCCCACTCCAACACTTCAATAAGACGTAAATGGTGGAAGAGAAGGAGAAGAATATGTCTTCATGAATAAACATCCATTTGTTTCACATCAATCATAAACAGTCACTTGAAAGTATAATCATTAAACACTTGAGATAATTAATTATATTACCAGTAAACACTTGAGATAATTAAAGAACTCGAGAAAGAGATTATATACGATATGGGTTCAGACAAGTCCTGGTTCCTCCAACGATTATCTCCAGTGTAAATAGGATCAAATGAACTTGGGTATAATAATACACACAGGACCGCCATCACATTGTTATTGAGTGAAGCTTATACTTTATATTGATTGTGGTCCACAGTAAATTAAGCGCATGACCAGAGATCGCTGAAGAAGAAGAAGAAGATATTGACACAAAAGACACGAAATTTAACAGTTCGTCGCAGTAAATTGATTACCACAGGCAGTTACTTAATTAGTTTACTGGTGTAGAGTTAAATTTACGATCAGTTAAATTTATAACCAAGAAAATAGACTACGTTCTTTGGTTGAAAAAGCGTGTTTCGACTGAAGTAGAAAATAAAGAACAAACAAATGAACTGAAAGCGTTGTAATTTACAATTCTGTTTTGATGTTTAACGCTCTCAAGAAACCATATCAGCTTGTACGATGTGCCAGACATTAATGTAATGAAACATTCCGATCCCACTGGAGCACAGAGTCTCAACATACATTCACGTTTAGTTTATATCCTAATAAAGCCGTCCATCGCAAGCGATGATGACAACAATCTCAGACGTGTACTGCTGCACCTCTCTGGTGTGGCGGAGGTGACTGTAGAGTCCAATCTAGGAACATAATCCCCGACCACAGGTGGGGCATACATGATCAAGGTTAGACATGTGCGTTTGTGTGCTCTGTCTTTTGCGCTGCTGTTTTCTCTGTGACTCAACAATACGATGATTCTCAGCTATTCGGGTTCCTCTTTGTTGTTACAGCGCCACATTTGGCGATCTTGCGCAAGGGATTCCAGCACGTATTGTCTATATCGAAGCATTTCAGAGACACTTTAAGAGTGTCTTTAAAGCGTTTTTTCTGTCCACCAACTAAACGTCTGCCCTTCAAGCTCGCCATACATCAACTGTTTTGGGATGCGTTTATCAGGCATTCGAGCAACGGGACCGACCCATCTCAGTTGGGCCTTCTGCAACAGGGTGTTGACGCTTGGGATCTTTGCTCTTGTGAGGACTTCGCTGTCTGGAATTTTGTCCTGCCAGTTTATTTTTAGTATTCTGCGTAGACAGCTTGTGTGGAAATGGTTTAATTTTCTTGCGCGTCTGCTATACACTGTCCATGTCTCGCTTGCGTACAGCAGCGTTGTTAGCACTATGGCCTGGGAAACTTTCAGCTTTGTGACTATGCTTATCCCCTTCCGTTCCCACACAGTGACACGTAACCTTCCGAACGCAGCACTGGCTTTGATATCCTATTGTGGACCTCAGAATCTATGTTTGCCGATCTGATAGGAGGCTGCCAAGATAAGCAAAGTTGTCCGTTGACTGGAGACGCTGGTGTTTAATGTTGATGACTGGATCGTAATACTGTTCTCTAGGGGCGGCTGGAACATGACCTCTGTTTTTTGGTGTTAATGGTGAGGCCAAACCTATCACAGGCCATTGAGAACTTGTCCATGTAAGTCTGCATTTCTTTCTCAGAGTTGGTAGCGAGGGCACAGTCATCAGCAAACAACAGGTTTGAGATAGTTGATTCTTTTACCTGGTGGAGGATTTTAACCTCCGAAGATTGAATAGGTTACCGTCTGTCCTGTATCTAATCTTTACCCCATGTTCGTCGCCTTCCCAAAAGACATCCGTGAGCATGGCAGCAAACATCATGCTGAAGAGTGTTGGGGCCAGTACACAGCCCTGTTTGACGCCGTTGGTGACATGGAAGGCTTCCGACAGCTCTCCTTCGTCAAGTACACGTGCCATCATGCCCTCGTGAAACTGTTGAACGATCTTGATGAATTTCCTTGGGCATCCAAATTTTTCCATGATCTTCCATAGACCCTCCTGTTAATCTGTGTCGAAAGCCTTGTCAGATCGACAAAGACCATATAGAGGTTACGGTGCTGCTCTTGGCATTTTTCCTGTAGTTGGCGAGCAGCAAATATCATGTCCGCTGTTCCACGACCTGCTCTGAAGCCACATTGGGTCTCAGGGAGTCAGTGGCGGCTCGTGCTCATTTTTGTTGGTGGGGACAGACACAAATTTTCGTAAAAATCATGGTTTTGGGTTAGGTTATATTTTAATTTATAATAATAAGTATACGTTACACTATATTTTTGGTGGGGCGTGGCCCTTAATGACGAGCCGCCCCTGTCCTAAGTCACCTTTTCAAAGTGATAGTCCTGGCTTACAGGTGTAAGTTCTGTCTTACCGGGCATGTCCTAACTTACAGGTACAAGTCTTGGACAATGGTTACAACACATGAAAGACATCATTTCCGTGTGCTAGTCCTGACGTACAGGTACAAGTCTTGGACAATGATTACAACATGAAAGACATCATTTCGTGTATAGTCCTGACTTGCAGGTACAAGTCTTGGACAATGATTACAACACATGTGTTGGAGGGAATGGCTATGCCAGGGACATACAGCCGTGGCCTCAGGGCAGAGAGCCTCATACTAGACAAGTAGATAGGATAGTAGAAGCGAGCTAGATAGTATAAGGAGACACCGTAGGGTTGCACACCAGAGCTGCGCACTATGATGAGAATAGCAGCACTAGAACGAGACTTTGACGTAGATTAGTTAGGACTGCCTAACGACGATAGTGACAACAAAGAGACCAACATAAACACTAGACGCAGGTGGACGTGCTTTTGATACGACATCTAAGATCAATAAACTTGTATGAAGTCAACAAGCCTGTGTCTGTAGTTTATAACCAGTGTTTACCATAATAATCACCATCAACCCAAGACACCCACTACTACACATGAAAGTCATCCTTTCCATGTTCTAGTCCTAACTTACAGGTACAAGTCTTGGACAATGGTTACAACGCATGAAAGTCATCATTTTCATATGCTAGTCCTAACTTACAGGTACAAGTCTTGGACAATTATTACATGTACAACACATGAAAGTCGTCATTTTCATGTGCTAGTCCTAACTTACAGGTACAAGTCTTGGACAATGATTACAACACATGAAAGTCATCATTTCCCTGGACCAGTCCTGACTTGGTCTACGACATTTGCCTAGTTTACTGAGAGGAAAACATAGTTCTGATATCTCTTTCATGTTTATAATCATGAGATTATAACTCACAGTAACGCCTCATCTGGAGCATAACGCTGCTAAGCTGGTGACACTGCATCCCACGCCACTTCGAATCTGTTTTCAGAGATTGAACAAAAAGCTCTTGAAAATTACCCCTTTAGACAGAGCCATCAGGAGATTATTTAACCTGGAGTAGAAAATAAAAACTTCATTGCCTGGTACAGGTACCAATATTGCAAAACTATTGGGCTATTATGTTAAAATCTTGTTCTCTTATCTCCATATTTATTTGTCTGGACTTAAATCATCATCAAAGACACGTCACGTTGACATTATCTTGTGTCTGCTATCTATCACGTGTTAATAAAATATTTCATGTTCACTTTTCTCCACATACAACTCACTGAACTATTTCTTCTACACACATTAAAACCACGTTTTTAAGCGCTGGTGTTTAGAATATCTTATTTTCAATAGTTATCGGATTACTATTTCGTATATCAGATTTGAAAGTGTTGCAAGAACTATTTGATAAATTCATCTACTGTATTTTACAAATAATTATACACACATAACAACACGTGGATTTTGTAAACAATTTTATTATTTATAAAGATAAGACGTTTTAGCTCGTAGAGTAACTTGCCGGAAAATTGATACTGCCTGAATGGCTTATCAGATGGTTTGTCCTAGTTTAGGAGTTAATGGGGATGTCATTACCGAAACAGCTGTAATTCAAGTCATTATTTTCTCTACAGTTTCCACTATAACCATGGCTAGCCCACCATCCTTTCAGACCTTGCCCAATCACAAAGACAGGGGCCCCACTAGATCCAGGACAAGTGGATGTAGTATATGTGTAATAGACCCAGTAATTATCCATCCCAGATTTGAGGATATATTCACCAACGCTGACCTGTTTACTACATCCGTGAGGGTGGGACACTATGACGGTCAGTCTGTTTTCTCTGTCGTGTACCGTCTCTGTTTGTGGTAGTGAACTTTGGATATCAGAGATCATAGGGTAATACTTCTCTGCCACAACTTTCACCAAACTTTCAATATGAGTCACCATCTTGTCCAGCCTGTCTGCCAACTCAAGGTCATGGGTGACATACTTCATCTGACACCAGTCTTGATCAATGTCACTAAAGACATCTGACATGCCAACGAGAGTGACAACGCCGTGGCAGCTATCCAGTGTTTTTCCACTGTCATAGAAAAGGTGACATGTAGTGTATGCAGCCTCTAAATCATCAAACACAACATGTTTGGCTGTATGTATGCGAATGTGAGCAAACTGTGACTTCGGCTGAGAAGAGTTCCGACATTCCAAACACTCACAGGTTTTACTGCTGTTGTTTGTGAATGTGTATTTGTCTACTCCTGTCACCCACCCTGTTCCTAACCTCATCCTCTTTTGACAATCTCTATAGCGTGGGTAAGGTTTATCACTTCCTGGAAAAGTCTCAGGCCTTCCATCACTGACATGCTTGACTGACACACGGACGACAAGATTTGACAAAGCTTGGACCAAGTCGACCAGATTTTGGTCACAGTAACCAGAAGGAAGATGGTTCACATTAAACTGATCTACAGGTACAAATTTTTTATGGCCAGGATTCTTGTCACAAGTCTTACGAAGATGGGCAAGGTCACCTTCTCCACCAAAACTGATCTCAGCTTCCCAAGACCCTGAAAGACAGACACGTGCAATTATCAACAATCTTCATACAATTAAGTGTAATTATAAATCGTTTTCTCATTTACCCCCTGTCATAACATCTCTGTGAGTTATTCTCCATTCATATCACATTTTCGATCACATTTTCGATCACATTTTCTGCCGTCATAAAATCTATGTGAGTTAGTCTCCATGCGTATTACTTGTTCGATAAATTTTCACTAAACCTTTTTGAATGATGGTTAGATTGTCATTGGTCTGCACTTGTTTCGTCTTTCCTTCAGAGTTCACTGCATGGCAGTTCTTGTAATGGTTTCTGTAACAATTCTCAAAATATGTCGTACACAGTTCCAGTGTCTATGTTTTATCAATGTGCGTTCCTTCTGATTGCAAATTTTGAGCAGTTCTTAACTAGTGATTTTGTGAGGCTCAAATATTCTGATAATATTTCGCAGACAATGATGACAATTTCGTTACCGTTTTATCTGTTCTTCAACATTCAGATTCCAACAAAAGTACATTCTCATCTATACGTAATTTTGTTTTTGTGATTACGGTGGAAGGTCTACGAATATTGTTTACATTAAACAAAGACATTTTGGATTTGTTAATTCTTTTGTTGATATTCTTGCGTGCTGTGTCATCTAGCTATAGAGCCCTTCCAATGTTATTTGTTTACTTACTTCTGTATTTACATACTTGTTGTTTTCCCCTTCCGCTCCTCGTGCAGCAAGGACCTGAACAGTTGTTCTCCATTTTTTCCGGTCTCTTACCGTTTTCTTTATAACTTTCTTTGATAATACATTATCCTTTAGTTTCTCAGAAAACTCCGTCTCTAGGTCTGTTTGGGACGTCCCCTTTTCCACTTTCCTTGCGGTTTTCCCTCGTGTTAGTCTAGTGACACTCGATTGTGTCTACTGTAGAGTATGCCCGACCCACTGCCATTTTCTTCTCTTAAACCGGGCCATAACGGGTTCCTGTTCTGTTCGTATCCACATATCAGTGTTTGCAACTCTGTCATACCATTTCAGTCTGAGACTATGCCGAAGACATCCGTTGACAAAAATCTGGATGTTATTTGTATTTAACCTAGTGATTCGTCACATTTCCGAGCCATACAGCAACACAGATTTCACTTCTGCTGAATATCCTGAGCACTTACAAAGTTTATTAATGTATTTGCTGCTGACAGATCTGGTAATTCCATTTGTACTGAAGTACAATAATCTGGTTCCCACGAAACAAAAAGTCTGCAGAAACGTCTTGAAAGTTTAACTGGTTGGTCGTGCAAGAATTTTCTGGTATCATCAATTCTGTTAAGGGCTGCTGTTTGCTTACTACTGTCTAGAAAATAATACAAAATTAAATCTCCAAATTCCGAGAAGAGTCACAACCAGTTTGCCCCAACTCATTTCTGAGAAATATGACACACAGCTAACTGACTACACTGGAACGATTGCGAGAATTAGGAGTTAAGTCTGGACATGCCAGATAGCGCCGTCTTCGTCGTAGAGAGAGAGAAGCTATAATACTCAACTTGTCATGTGTACGGTGAGCAGGGGGACTTTGGGAAGCCTGCTGCAGCGGTGGACGGAGCATGCATGGAATGCCCAATGTGCTGTTAACGTTGATAATATAATATAGCAGCTGACTAGTCCTGTCACTACTTCTTATGGAAACGTATCTGTCTTACATTCACCGTTCACGCTCTCTTCACAGGAAAATAACACAGAGTGAAAACTCTTAATTCCTTGGGGCGACTCCAACAATATGTATTCCAAAACGGGTAAGCGTGCACGTCCCAATAAAGACACAAATATACGATACTAGCAGTTTACCCGTTCTTCGCACTGGGAATTTAGTTTAAATCTATTTGTAAAGTCTCTTAAAGAAACATGCCCCGTTGCTTCAAAATCGGCTTCTTCCCATTAAAAACAATACGTTTTCTCTCCAAACTTGGTTTGAAAACTTTGTCGGTTGACAATATAAGATTAAAATGTCCCTCATTCCGATTGCCAGTAAAACCTGATACGACAGAATTCCCGTTCTCGTGAAAGTTGACAAATAAAAATGTTAAATGTCCCTCATTCCTATTACCAGTAAAACCTGATACAACAGAATTCTCGTTAACGTGAAAGTTGAATTTAGTTTAAATCTAAACCACTTTTAAAGTTAATTTATTATCCTTTCCCCCTGATCTTCCGACCCCACATAAACTGTAGCTCAATCCGATAGCCAGTAAAACCTGATACAATTGAATTCCCGTGAAAAATAGAAAAATAACAGTTGGCAAATTAAATTTATTCAGATTATTAACTTATCGATGGGTTAAATTTTTTTTTTTTTTTTAAATTGGCCGAGCATGAGATTGAACATGTTGTCTTTAGGATAGCAGTCGAGCATCTTATGCATTTGTCTACTGAACTGACATGTTTAAATACCAATAAATGTGTCAGTATTCTTGTGATGTGCGAAAGACGTCACCGGACTATAACAACATGATCGCTTTGCGCATCACGTTTCCGCGAACATTTTGAAAACATGGATATATGTTTTAAACGATTTATTTGCAGAATAACCATGTGCGTTAAGTTGGAATATGGTTATAAAAAGGAACAAATAGTTCAGTTTGATAATTTTTCCCTCTTGCCATGTATGAAAGCTACACTCTTGTCAAAATTCAAGTTCGTAGGATGTCCAGATATCTTCAAACACTTGAGACAGACATACAATTCCATTCAAGTGATTCTTATATATGTATAGATTATCTGCCTTATAATAACAACTGACCTTGTTTCTGACGTTCCTCTATAGCCAGTGTTACAGTGTCCATCTTTTTTCTGTAAAAATAAAATAAAACTAATTTTAATCCAATAACTACATTTTCTAAACATCACTGCAGTCTTCACGGTCAAATCCTGAATCTCTTCTCGCTGTCTTCCTCTTTATTTATTTGTCAGGATGCCTCCTTTCGCAATAATCCTCTTCAACTCTTTGCATCCCTCTATTTGTCAAAAATACCACAATCTTCTTATTCTCACTTGCCAATATTCAAGTTCGTAGGATGTCCAGATATCTTCAAACAATTGGGACAGACATACAATTACATTCAACTGATTCTTATATATGTATAGATTATCTGCCCTATAATAACAACTGACCTTGTTTCTGACGTTCCTCTATAGCCAGTTTTACAGTGTTAATATTTTTTTCTGAAAAATAAAATACAACTAATTTTAATCAAATAACTACATTTTCTGAACATCACTGCAGTCTTCACGCTCAAATCCTGAATCTATCTTCTCCACGGTCTTCCTCTTTATTACTTTGTCAGGATGCCTCCTTTCGCAATAATTCTCTTCAACTCTTTGCATCCCTCCATTTGTCAACAATACCACAATCTTCTTATTCTCACTTGTAGCATCAGACAGCTTACCCTGACATGAGTTCCACCTGCATAGATTCTCCTGCTGTCTTCCCTGTCAATTGTACACGGTGGACTTATCTGTAACACCCATATTCAAATGCACACATATGCTCGTCCACTACTCTGCCAAAAGTTAATGTTTCACATCCATACGAATATGGATGCTCATAGCGTTCTGATCCCCGTTTTTCCATCAGTTCTACAATACATCGTTCTCAGTTGTCATGAGTTTCTATTAAGCCATGTTTGTTCTTCATTCATCTTCCTTCATCCCATTTATATCTTCCGCCAAGCCCGTATCGGGCTCACTAGTCATCTACGCACACACAGACAAACATAGCGCAACTACATTCCCTTGGATGAAAATTTGTGTGGTCATCATTACCCGTGATGGACGAGCATCATCTTCCGCCAACGACAAACCAGAAATTCAAAACCGTTCACATTTTCATTTTCTCTCCCCGACAAAAACATCCATTGTCATGTCTAGTTTATCAGTTGTCATTATATCTGTTATTAACACATTGAGATATAGATTTTTCTTTTTTTTCCCTTGCACTTCCATTAATAATTTCTCAACTCGTACAACCTGAAAATGGAATCATCAAGAGGAAGGGCAGACCAAGAAAAAGATGGGTTGATGGAGTTACAGACATCTTAAAACTCCACAACACCACAACATATCAAACGACCGAGCGTGCATTATCTCGGAAACCGATCATCAGTTAAACTTTCTACGTCTAGCGGCATAAAAGCAGAGAAAGACAAAAGAAAGAAAGAAAAAGATAGTAACACTGTATCGTTAGCATATTTTAGTTAGGTATTTTTTCTTCCTTCTTTCTTTCTTTTTTCTTTTGTCGTCACACTGCTACCGGGTTGTTGCCCAGTGTCGTGGTTTTCTGTTTTTGTCTTGCGCTGTTCTGGTGGCTTGTGTGATTGTTATCTTTGCTCTTTCACAGGATTCTGCTACGCCATCTAACCATCTTTTCCGTGGTCTTCCTCTTGCCTTCTTTCCCGATGTTCTGTTGTAGAAGACTCTGTATACTGTGGAGTTTGGATGCATTCTTATTAAGTGGCCAAACCACTTCATTCTTTGTTTATCTATATAATTCAAGCACGGTTTTGTGCCAACTTTCTTTCTTATGCTGATGTTGGTGATTCTGTCTTTTCTTGTGTTGTTGGTAACTTTTCTCAGGCAACGCATTTCACATGTAGTTATTTTTGTGACTGCGCTTTGCTCAATGTCCATGTTTGGCTCTGGTAACACAAAGTAGGTATAAAGCACTTATTTTTTCTTCCACTTATTACAAAAAGAACTGCATTGTTATTTCCAGATATCTTCTGTAACATTCCTCATGATGTTTTCAGAATATACGAGTATATGACCTATAATACATACATACTTTTGGAAATGCGTTTAATCAGTGAGCCCTGCGAACACGGGAGCCATCAGTATGCATACTCTTCGATACTTGTTGGGGGAGACTGAGCACATATGGTCTGCCCGAAGTGCTATGACGTCAGTTCAGTAACCAATAACCAATCCGACCTGGAACATACTATAACTGAAATTGTTTATTCTCATCTGACCTACCTGCCGACAACTTGTAATCTCGACTGTGTTTATTTCCCATGTTTCCTCCAGCAAAGATGAAGATAACTTAAAGTAGAAGATGTAACTTTCAGCTCACGTTCAAAGCACCCCAAATGTACAGTTGCACTTCACCTGTCAAAAATTGGACAGTAAGGACTACTGTTATATTTGATATATTTATATTTCTTCTTCTTCCTTCTTCTTCTTATGCATTTTAAACCCCAGTTGGGGCTTAGACCCTCAACCAATACATGCCAAGTCTTCCCATCTCTAGCTATCTCTTGCAGCTCTTTCCATGCCTTCTGTATATCATTAATCTTTGCCTTCCATTCTCTTATTCGTGTATTTTAACAATCTCTTTCGCTTTCCCTGTATATTTCAGGAAAGAACCGTTCTTGTGTCATATTATCCTCGGAGTTTTTCAAGGTGTGTCCTATCCAGCGCCAGCTCTTCATTTTTTGGTTCACTGGGATCTGCCTCTTTCTCTCCATAAGCTTCTCATTTGTGACCTTATCATACCGTCTCAATTTTTGTATTCTGAGCAGACACCAGTTGATAAATGTTTTCTGTTTGCTTATTATTGTTTTAGTAGCTCTCCATGTTTCTGACCCATACAACAGCACTGCTTTAACATTGGAGATAAATATTCGTAGTTTGTTTCTAGATTTGATTTTGTAAGACTCCTATAAATTTCCTAGTGCGATGAAAGCACCTCTTGCCTTCCGTATTCTTATTCTGACATCTCTATACATTTCTCCATCTGTGTCTACATTGCTGCCCAAGTGTGTATACAATTCTATCTCTTGAAGTGGTTTGACCCAGAAAGATCAATCTACAGTTTTTTGTGCGTGGAGGCTTGCTTTCATTATCATCTGTATTCTTGGCCATTCAGGCGAACCATTGTTCGACGTCAGAGGTACGTGTAATTCATTTCCCCAAGTAAAAGATCAGGGTTTTCTGTAGTCTAACCTAGTACCACACGCGCACCTGGAATCTAAGCTGGCATCGAGCCATAAAATTGTCACGCCTGTGGTCAGCAGCGCAGCTTGTCGTGAAATAAAATATGTTTCTTCTACAGATAATTGCAGAAAATCTTCTTCATCACACCCTTCCCCCTCCCTCCCTCCCCACCGTTCTCATGAGTAACGCCACTCTTCCCACAATTACGGATACATTTGTCGAAAAAATAAGAAAGTTTTTTCAACACTTGTTTGTCAAAATATAAAATTCATTATTTCATAATTTGTTTCATAAAAGAATTCAATTTTAACAATTAAATGCGGTTAATTAAAAATCAAAATATCAAATTAAAATATCAAAATGAATGTAAAGAGGAAAACAACAATCTCTAAATTAACAATACTGATTTATTGAGTAACTTCGATGGAAAGACATGCGTACTCCGATCTATTTCTTACATAGGAAGATCTCAGCCTCAGTGCACGAATACCATAGCACCAACAAGGGTCACACATTTATTTAATTTTTGATGACGCTGAACATTTATATATATATATATATATATATATATATATATATTCGAATAGTTCCAAATAATTTAACTATTTGAGTTAGAAGTCTGCAAGAACGTTCTCGACCACTTATTTTGGACAATGTCTGTTAACTACGTCATTATAATTGCGGTACAAACCTGAGCTGTCATTAGCTAGAGACATAATTTTGAAAAAATAGTAGGGCATACGCGACAACAAGTAGTTTGACAAGGGAGGTTCGGACAGTTACAGAGGCAGTGATGGGGTTGGTATCTCATAACTGCTCTCTTTTTTTCATACTCAGTGACTCCATGAGTATGATTCGAAAAGTCAAAACAGGAATGGTTAGACGAAACTGATTGGAGAGACTGTTACAGACAGGGATCAGAAAAAAAATCCTTCATTTTCGTTACTGGGTACTCAGGAGTGAGTGGTAATGAACCAGCTGATAGATTGTCTGACATGGCTACGATATCAAAGGAAGCTGTAATGTACCGAAATCACATTCTTAACGCATATAGAAAATCTTTCCCAACAGATGAGTTTCAGTGTTGTGAATCCCAGTCGCTAACCAGATTGAGAGAGATGGGTGTCGTTGGTACAGCCGGAAAAGAACAACGTACCAAATATGCAAACATTGATTAATTAACATCGAGCTGGCGTGTTAGGCCGCTGCTGGATATGTTGAGACAAGGATCGGAGCACCAATGGACATGTCAGGAGTGCCGTGATGATAGTTCTCATATAACTGATAACTAATAACATTATAAAAATGGCATAGTTTGTTAACACCACAGATCTTACCGTATGTGGATGATATTTCATAAAATAAAACACACAGAACTGAAACTGTAACGAAGATGAGATCGTATCACTTATGTAATGTTCTTCATTGTGTAATGAGTATGAGCTGCTGACTAACTAGTTATTATAAGTTCCATCAGGGACAAGAGATATAACTTGTTAGAGATCCCTTACAGTCAACCATCGAGACATCATATGATTGATTGATGGCTAACTAACAAATCGTACACATTGAATTCAGAAATGATATATAACTGAACATTTCTCTCGGGAATACGTATCCCTTTATATCAGATAACGATCAGGATGTTGCTAAAATTAGAATCAAAGGACCTTCCTAAAGTCACCTTTAGACATTTTTATGTGGTTTTTGAACTTTCCTTACACGTAACTTCGGGTTTTCCATTTCCGGTTGTTTTCTCCCACAGTGGTGAGTTGCGCACAAGTTGTATCTTAAAAGTTTATGTAGAAGCTATTACTGAAAAAACCACTTGTAGACTTAGTTTATGGAGTTAATAAAAGTGTGCCAAAAATGCTATATACTGGACAAGTGAGACCAATGCTAGAATATGATATTGCAGCATGGGCAACAGCAACAAAGTTGGATTTTAAAAAAGTGGAGGTTGTTCTGTATGGTAAGAAATTCTTAGAGCAAAAATTCAATAATACGCAGGATAAGGGCGATAACTTGTATTCCCTTGGTGTACTATTCAATAAAACAAGGTGGACACGATTCACACATTCCAACCCAATACCTTACTCAACATCATAGGACACTGGTTTGGATTAGATGTTGGTAGGTAGAAGGTCCACAGCATTAGATCTACCCCCAAATTGTCTACTCCATCTGTCATCTCTAGTATCTACCCACCCGACAGTACTTAGGATGTAGGTCATATCTCGTTCTAGTATTATAATCGTTCTTTTAATTTAGATCTATCATTTAATTTATTTCGCATTTATTGTTGTCTTCTTGATAAAGGCACATGGTCAAAGCGGTGATTGTTGTCATTTTACATATATTTAATTATTTATTTTCCCTTGCTTTTATAATACTGTCATATACATGTTCTCATCTAGATCATCATGTACTCAATAACATAACATATTATTCTGTCTCCTTCTTCAATGATCAATGAACCCTTGAGATCTTATCTTTTAGACGAACGTCATGAAATGATGTTTGTTATCTGCATGTGTTTCTATGCTGTTGCTTTGTTTGATCTATTGTGAATCCTTTATCTAGTTGTGGTAGAAGAAGAAGAATCTTCCACCCAACTCTTGGCACCCGAAGAGGTTGTAGTCAACAATTTCATGCTGATGTATACACAGTTGACATTATAGAGCGTGTTGTGGTTGAATTTTGTCCCTGTCATTATTAACCCCTTCGCCTGTATGAGCCGATATCCCGGGTCAGCTATATTTGTATAAGATGACACAAAGCCAGTATACTGTCTGATTTAGTGTGCATTACAATATAAGTGTATTACAAAAAAAAACAACCCAAGAAAAACTACAGAGTGCAAGTGTTATGTTGTATTTTCCTTTTTCTCTCATTCTATCTGGATGTGCTTGTTGTGGATAATTTATATCGTTGTGTCTCACCGAAGACCTTTTATTCGAGACGTTGGTTTTACTCATTGTGATTGTGTACTTGAGTTAGTCTTCTTTCTTTTGTTCTTCTCTGATTTTTTGCCGTTAGTAGTCTCAGGTGTAACTGACAATCAGTTTCTGAGCTAGTATACGCTCGGTCCATTTTTTCACCGTTTGCCCTCTATGAATTCAGGCGTAGTCATGATGCCTTGTATTGTTCATCTGATTTTTGCGTGAATACTTGCATTCCTTATTTCCACTTTCCCGTCATTCAGACAAGATTTACTCTGACTTCAGAGGTACTTGTAATTTAGATCCTGAAAAAAAAGAATCAGGACCTTCTGTAGTCCAACCGTGTATCACGTGCACACCGAGAATGTCAGGACAAGCTGGCTTTGAACTCCAGAATTTCCACGGCACGTGGTCACTAGCGCAACGTGCAATATTGGTGACCCGGAACATGTTTCCTCATTTACCACATTTATTTCAAGTTGTACAATTTAACACAAGAACATTTATGAGACACGATAGTGCAGTGGTTATTGCACACACTTCTTAGGTGAGTGGTCCGGGTTCAATTCGACAGTGGGAAAGAAATTTTTTAAAGACTGTAACGTCTCTCAGGTCGACTCAGCTTTAATTGTGTACCAGGAACTTACTGGGAAATAAGGTTGGCTGGCGTGATTTAAACCACATCACCCATCATGTGTCGATGGTTTTATAAAAACTAAGTGCCACCTAACACCGTATTCTAAGCACCTCATGGTATGAAAACGAGCTCCTTTAATTTTTTTGGTTATCTTACAAGGATATTTCTTTACCTTGCAGACAAGAACAACAACAACAAATATTGTCACATATAGAACATATACACATTGTCAGGCACAAAAAGGTATAATATTTTATTTTATATTATTTGTCATTAATAAACACACCAAAGGTAAATATGGATTATTAGATTATGCGTTTTTAACCCACACCTGTTACATCGCTACGAGCAGACCAATATATGCCCAGTCTCTCACAGCAGATATACACATGTACACTTATTTTCTTTTCCAGCTCAAGTAAGATATGTTACTGTACAATAAAGATTGGAACCTGGACCAATGAAAACAATCTAGACGACGGTAAGGAGCTGCACTAATAAGATACATTTTTCAACATTTCTTTGTCAAGTAATGATATACATCTTATATGATGGCCACTTGATATGATGACCACTTGATATGATGACCACTTGATATGATGGCCACTTGATATGATGACCACTTGATATGATGGCCACTTGATATGATGACCACTTGATATGATGACCACTTGATATGATGGCCACTTGATATGATGGCCACTTGATATGATGACCACTTGATATGATGACCACTTGATATGATGACCACTTGATATGATGACCACTTGATATGATGACCACTTGATATGATGACCACTTGACTGAAGAATGATGGCAACTTTGTGAATTACGACATTATATTTGGCAAATCCATACCAGAGCTTAGATACACAGACGATACAGTATTATTATCCACCAGCAAAGAGGGTTTAAAAAAAAACTAATCATGACGACCAAGAAACATAGCGAAGACCAACATCTATATTTGAATACACAAAAACAAAAATAATGTCAACTGACAAAGTAAAAGGCTCACCTAACATCCAAATAAACAATGAAGAACTCCAATGTGTAGTGCGCTAGGAATACCTGGTCTCAATAGTAAACAATAACGGCGACTGCCCAAAGAGATCTCAAGAAGATTTGCAATAGCAATCAGGAAGTTAAACACTATGAAGAACATGTGGCAAAGCACCAGCAAAATATTAAAATTAAAAATACTGAGAACATGCATTTTTCCAGTGGCTACTTATGGTTGTGAATCATGGACCATTACACAAACAACAAGAACGAAAATCCAGTCCTTCGAAACGAAATGCTACAGAAAGATCATACGAATATCATGGACAGAAAAAGGGAAGAACACTGATGTCCTGAAAGAACTAAATGTTAAAGTCAATTGGCTGATAAACAACATACTATACAGAAAATTAGATACTTTGGTCACATCAAGCGTCACGATGGCCTAGAGAGAACAATATTAGAGGGCAGGATCCCAGGACGCAGAGGCAGACCAAGAAGAAGATGGCTGTAGGACATTAAATAAACCATGAATATGACCATCCACGAAGTGGGTGAACTGAATAAAGACAGAGTTGGTTTCAGATGCGCTGCAAAGAGATCAACGTCATATAAATGATGCGCACCTTGATGAGAGACTGTCTTACAAGATGACCATTAGACTATCTTACAAGATGACCACTAGACTATATTATGAGTTGACCACTAGACTATCTTAAAGATGGTCACTAGACTATATAACAAGATGACCACTAGACTATCTTATAAGTTGACCACAAGATTATGTTACAAGATGCCCACTAGATAATCTCACAAGATGACCACTAGACAATCTTACAAGATGACCACTAGACAATCTTACAAGATGAGCACTAGACAATCTTAAGATGGTCCATAGAATGTCTCACAAGATGGTCAGTAGATTCTCACAAGATGGTCAGTAGTCAATCTTACAAGATGGCCAATAGACTGTCTCACAAGATGATCAATAGATTGTCTAACAAAATGGTCAATAGACTGTTTCACAAGATGATCAATAGACTCACGAGATGGTCAATAGACTGTCTCACAAGATGGTCGGTATACTGCCTCACAAGATAGTCAATAGACTGTCTCACAAAATGGGCAATAAACTGTTTCACGAGATGGCCAATAGATTGTCTCCCAAGCTGGTCAATAGACTGTCTTAGAAAATCACCAATAGACTGATTTATAAAATGTCAAGTCGTGTTGAGCTTGGGATGACAAATTGTATGGAGAGGACATTGGACGATGCACTCTTCTGCTGTCCAGGTTGTTGACCTCCACAATAAAGTGTCATGGAACCTGCAATGGAAAATAATATGAAGATCAACAAGTTTTTAAAACATTAATAGTCATTATTGATTCAGAGAACTATCACGACTCTACTCCATGTAGACCCATTGGTGCTCAGTAGCATAAAACAGATGGTTAAATGTATACAATCTGATGGCTTAAATAGAATATCTATTGTAAAAATATTTTTACGGTCCTCATAACGGCCATTGAATACTAATGCTAAGTGGGATTTTATATTCTTCCTGTGGTAAGTTTTTATTCTTTATTAGATTATATATTCTTCCACTGGAGGAATAAATGTATAGAATATATAGAATTCCAGTTTTTTTGTTTTGTTTTTTTTAAAGCCGAAAGATTGACTTCATTGCACCGGGTTTTACCCCATATGGCTCGGTCCCTCTCCGCAGAAAGGGCACGCCACCTGCCGAGAGTATTGCACGAAGCACGAACTCGTAGCTCCAGCAACAATCCTAGGGTCTCTGGAAAAAACTGCACTCGTGAACAGAATGGCGCAGTCCGGACTCGAACCCACGACCTTCGACTCACAAGGCAAAGGGCTTAACCACTTAACCACAGAGACCCCCACAGAGAATTCCAGTAGAATGTATTTTGCCTGGGCAGTGGCTTTTCAGCATATTCTTGTAAATTTTTAACTGCCAATGTTCCAGTTACGTGCTCAGCTAAAACCATGGACCTATGTTTTATCGACCGTCTCCGATAGAACTAGGAACTCGATCTTACCTATATTGATATCTCTGAAAAAATATCCTCATCATTCCACGATGTGAACGAACGATAACTTTTGGAACGCGAGGCGAGTTAGCCCCTTAGCTCCATGACACAGAGATCCTATATAATTAAGTTAATATGTATTATCAACACCAAAACTGGATGAAGATAACAGAGCTTTAATCAATCAAGTGCCATGTCTGCGGGCGTAGGCGATCATGTTTCTCCACAACTCTCTCTGCTTGGTGCAGTTAATCAGTTCTGACGTCGATCTTTTGTTGAACCAAGATGTAAGATCATCAAACATCTTCTCCCTCAGTCTTTTACGATCTCCCCTTCACTGAATTTTACTTGCTGTCACCAAATGTTCTAAATCTCCTCTTCGCATTATATGCCCGAAGAACCTTAATTGTCAGATTCTTATTCTTTTGATAAGATTTCTTTGTGTTCAAGTCTGATTAAAAACCTCATAATTTGTTTTCTTCGCTGTACATGGAGTTTTCAGCATTCTTCTGTAAAACCACATTTCTGCGGTTTCCAGCGATCTTATTGATTGCTTGTTCATTGTCCACGAGTCGCTGTCATACACAAGAATTGGTTCAATACAGTACTGGAATATTCGTTTCTGCAGTAGCAAAACGTAAAAGCTTGAATAGACCAGGCAGTATTTGCTTTAAACTGGATAAAGATAACATAACTTAACAGTTTGGATAGATCATGCAGAATTTGTTCTAAACTGGATAAAGATAACAGAACTTACCAGTTTGGATAGACCAGGCAGTATTTTCTATACTGGAGACAGATAAAAGAACTTACCAGCTTGAATATACCAGGCAGAATTTGCTCTAAAAGCCCAGTTATCCCATCTAACGTAGAAGGAATGTTTAACTGTTTGACCAGCTGTCAAGTGAAGTCTGGTGAAGTAAACTAGCTGTCTCTGTGGTACTGGCAGTGATTTGTTACCCCATTCCAGGTAACACTGGACCACCTGTAAAATTGGAACATGGTTATGTAGTTTTTGCTGCTGAATGTTGGTACAAGTAATATAACAGTATTTCTGATGTACACTGTGGGATTATATAGTACTAGCTGATGAACCCGGCTTCGCATGGATGAAAGTTGTTAGTAATCCTTGATGAGGAATTGGTGAAGCCGTTCCAAGAGATGTCATCTTCTGCTTCAGCGATTTCTGGTCATGCGCTTAAACCACAAAATGGGCAGTCAGCTTCAGGTCTGCCAGGTTTCCCCAAAGCTTAGTTTTCAGGTCGACTGGGTGTGGTCACATGTTGCTTCTCAGCTCACCCAGGAGAGGACAGTCTTGCAGGATATGTTCTGGTGTCTGTTCTGCCTGTTGACACTGGCAGAAAACTGTTTGACTTATGTAGTGGATAGCCCCCAGGGTGGCAGCTGAAGAATCAGACAGTTAACTTTAGTGTAGTATGTAATTAGATATTTAATAGTTGAGACTATGTGTTGCACTCTCTAAGCAGAAGTGCAACACATACATTTGACGTAATAAAAACTACGTAGTTGTGTAGAAACAGTCAGTTAGAAACGTTAGTAAACAAGATTCCTAGATCTACACTTGACATGGACAGACGTGTTTGAGAAGCCTCTGTCAAAGCATAAATAAACATGTATATGAAAATATCCAATGGAGTTCAGTGTCGTTGCTGTGTCCACTGAGTTGTGTAATCATCATGTAACGCCTCAGTCTGAATACTGTCATCAATCAAAAGTAACATCATCAAAATATCTTGAAGGGGGTGAAGATGAAATACAACAACAATAACCGTAAATCCTCATCAAAGAGGGCCCCCTTCAACACTTATTCCTAGTTTTCTTAGGAGGCATTGTATATAATATTTTAACAACATCAATAGAAAAGGACCTGCGGAATTTTGACAAAACAGAATAAGTATTAAACAATTTAATGGAAAGTTAACACATAAAAACGTTAGCACACAGATTGAGCTTGGACCATTGAAAGTTTCCGCTGTCGAACAATCAGTTTAGGGCAGGAAATGACAAAGCGTATCTTACGGTAGTTACCCTTCTTCAACTGTAGAAAAATATATTTGGTAGAGGTCACGGGGGGACTACCACTATCCGAACCTAAAAATTTTAAGTGGGATAAGATATATCAGTTTGGGTTTTATTTATTTTTAAACGAATATTGACCCGATTTCGAGTCAATATTCTAAATTATACAGTTTGCTCAAACCAAAGTAGACGAAAAAACTCAATTTTTATAGCGTAGTTAGCGTAGTTCTATAGCGTACCTGTTCAAACCACACGGTGGGCAAGTTTGGAAGCAAATTCGTTTCCGTGGGGTTTTTACAAAAGGTAAAATAGACCTCACCGTTCAGAAAGCAATGTCAAACTACTGAACGTGTAAGTGGTGCCTAGAAAATCATCGACTCGTTTTCTGTGGTTGATGGCTATGCCCTGTAAGAGATATGCTACGATTTTCAATTCAAGTTTTAAATAACAAATTAAGGGACGCAATCCATGCCTATGTTGTATCTAGCTATTTGTGGATTATATCCCTTTACTTCATCCGCATGGTGTCGAAATATGTTGGATAGGACATCAAGAAATCGATTAAATTAAATTTTAAAGCTAATATTGATCCGATTTCGACACGGTTTCTTTAGATAATCTTAACTTTTGAAGATAAAATTTTGCAGAAAAAATGTTGAATATTGGATGTGAAGTTGTCTATAAGAAGACACACATCCGACTCTCAGCTTTATAAATATAGACACAGGAATTAATTAACCCTTTCTGTACCATGAGTATTACTGAGTTCTGATGGGCATAGTAGTTTTATGACATCAGAATTGTAATCACTTAAATGTTTTGTGTTTACGTTTTTTGCAGTAGATATCACATTAATATATATATATATATACCAGCCAAATTACTTACTTTACTTATTCCTCTCTGCTCCTCGTGGAGCATAGGGCCTCAACAGTTGTTCACCATTTTCTTAGTCTCTGACTGTTTTCTTTGTGGTCTCCCAGGATAGTCCCGCACTCCTCAGTTCCTCAAGAAGACTCCATCTCCATGTCTGTTTAGGGCATTACCCTTTTCCGCTTTCCTTGCGGGTTCCACTCAAGTGCTTGTCTAGTGACACTCGACTGTGTCTGCCGTTGAGTATGTCCGACCCATCGTCATTTTCTCCTCTTAACCTTGGTCATCATGGGTTCCTACACTGTTCTTATCTATATGTCTGTATTTGAAACTCTGTCATACCATCTCAGTCTGAGAATACGCCGAAGACATCGCTGACAAAGGCAGGAATCATATTTGAAGTTAACTTGATGACTCGCCAACTTACTATTTATATATTTATTTATTTGTTCTACTATTTATAGCTACAATAAAAACTTGGAAGGTTTAATAGAAAAGGAAGTAAAGTACCCCGTGTGAAAATCTACTATAATGGCTTGTGGTGTGATTATCTCGCATTTGAATGTCCATGTAGTGGTTAACAGTATGTAATGAGTTAAGGCTGCATGCCCGAAGCTGTCGATACGCATTTACATGTTATTTTCTCCTCAAAATAAACAACCTTTGACCTCACCACAGTGGATCACACCAGAGTATTTAAAACCCTTCTGACATCCGATCTCCACAAACAAAAACAAAAGTAATAATTAAAATAATAAATAAAAAAAAAAAAAAAAACATTAAATACCTCATCAGAATCAACAGTTCCAACGTTAGACAAGTCCACGGTCACATTGAGATTTTCTTTGGGAGACTTCAGATCTACAGCAACAATCTCATTGAATCGGAAGCTGGAATAGGACAGCCCGTAACCAAACGGATACAATGGATCTGTCTTCAAGTAGCGGTATGTACGACCTTCCATGGAGTAGTTATCAAATTGACGAATCTGAAATATTCATATCTTGTAAATCAATTTTTTTAATCACAACGGCGGTCACTAACAATTGGGATATAGTCAGTGGCATAACTAGTTGTAGAATTTGAGTCTGTGGTTAGTAATAGTCAGTGGCGTAACCAGTTGCGGCATTGTCTACAACAGCAAATAGGTAAACACACAACAAATGACAAAAAACGACCACACACACACACACGCCAACAACAATAGCAACAACAGTTCTAAATTACAAGCACCTCTGATGTAGGAGTAAGTTGTGTGAAGGGTGAGGTAAACCGGTGATAAAAAAGAAATCCATCACGCAAAAATCAGAGAGGCGTAATTTAAGCGCAATGACTACGCCGGAAAAACCCCCCACAACAGAAAGGATAACGTCTTCTTCTCTTTCACCATTTACTTCTTTATAGAAGTGTTGGGGGACTGCTGGAGATTAAAGAGAACAAGTGGCAATGTAGTTGACACACTCTCGGAAAACAGCAACACAACTTAAACATGTACTTGACTAGAACTAACATGGAAAGAGAAAATTAGGAGGGCAAAAAATAAATACCTGATAAATAGCATTAGAAAGGAAATGAATAATAGACAGGTACTAACTTTGATGTGAATGAAGAGGATAGAAAGACGATAGTATCGATATTAGTAAAGATAATAATAAATTAGTATCCATATTAGTATCGATATAGTAATATATTAGTATCGGTATAAGTATCGATGTTATAGTAGATAAGTTAAAAACTAGTCAGTAGTCATATTCTGAACAGAATACAACGAAATGTTGGAGATGTATTAAACTCAAGTTTTCTGTGTGAAGATGGTATATCATATAATGTTAAAGCTTAGGATACCTGTGATGCAAATTTTGGCCAGGTAACAGATAATCTTCCAGCTGGAGATGAATTTCCATTTTTGTTTGTTAGTACATTAATAAGAGCTTCACCGGTTGCCTGGGCAGGATAGAAACATTCCAAAATGGCATCTACCCTGCTCGATTCATCAGCAAACGACACATTCAGTGGACCAGCGTTGAACAAGAGAAGGACTATTTTTGCGCTTCCACCTGATTTTGAAAGAAAAAAATCAACCATGTTTTGTTGAACTTCAGACTGTTTTTCCTGTTTTATTTTTTAAAATTTTTTTTTTAATTTATAACTATCAAAGAAACTTGTTTACAAAGTTAAAACGATATGGTAGTTTGGCTAGATTTAAAACAAACATGACACACCATTGAACTGAAGACTGTTTTTCATGTTTTAGTTTTCTTTTTTTAAATTTATAACTATCAAAGAAACGTGTAAAAAAGTTAAACCAATATGATAGTTTGGTAACATTTTAAAAAATGACACCACGTTGAACTGAAGACCTAGATCGTCGTAGACATAGTCTGTTGAATGTTTGTCTCAGATCGTCGTGGGCATAGTCTGTTGAATGTTTGTCTCAGATCATCGCGGCCATAGACTGTTGAATGTTTGTCTCAGATCGTCGTGGACATAGTCTGTTGAATGTTTGTCTCAGATCGTCGTGGACATAGTCTGTTGAATGTTTGTCTCAGATCGTCGTGGACATAGTCTGTTGAATGTTTGTCTCAGATCGTCGTGGACATAGTCTGTTGAATGTTTGTCTCAGATCATCGTGGACATAGACTGTTGAATGTTTGTCTCAGATCATCGTGGACAGAGTAAGACTATAGTTAAATGTAAGTATTGGTGAGTAAACTATAAGTAAATGTAAGTATTGTAGAGTAAACTATATAGTAAATGTAAGTATTGGTAAGAGTAAACTATAAGTAAATGTAAGTATTGGTAAGAGTAAACTATTAGTAAATGTAAGTATTGGTAAGAGTAAACTATAAGTAAATGTAAGTATTGGTAGGTAAATAAGTAAGTAAATTGAAGTAAACTATAAGTAAATGTAAGTATTAGTAAGAGTAAACTATAAGTAAATGTAAGTATTGGTAAGAGTAAACTATAGTAAATGTAAGTATTGGTAAGAGTAAACGTAAATAATATTGAGTAAACTATAGTAAATGTAAGTATTGGTAAGAGTAAACTATAAGTAAATGTAAGTATTAGTAAGAGTAAACTATAAGTAAATGTAAGTATTGGTAAGAGTAAACTATATGTAAATGTAAGTATTGTAGAAATAAACTATATGTAAATGTAAGTATTGGTAAGAGTAAACTATAAGTAATATATTGTGTACTATATAATGTAGTATTAAACTATAAGTAAATGTAAGTATTAGTAAGATAAACTATATGTAAATGTAAGTATTGGTAAGGTAAACTATATGTAAATGTAAGTATTGGTAGAGTAAACTATAAATTATATTGTCCATAATATGTAGTATTTATAGTAAACTATACACAATTAGTTTAGTAAGGTGAGCATATAATTATTTTTAAATTTATGTTGTGTTATAAAGTAGCTTAAATCTATTCACACAATTTATGTTGTGTTCATAATAAGTAAATCTATTCACACAATTTATGTTGTGTTCATAAGGTAGCTAAATCTATTCACACAATTTATGTTGTGTTATAAGATAAATCTATTCACACAATTTATGTTGTGTTTCATAAAGTGTAAATCTATTACACAATTTATGTTGTGTTCATAAGGTAGCTAAATCTATTCACACAATTTATGTTGTGTTTATAAGGTGGCTAAATCTATTCACACAATTTATGTTGTGTTCATAAAGTGGCTAAATCTATTCACACAATTTATGTTGTGTTCATAAGGTGGCTAAATCTATTCACACAATTTATGTTGTGTTCATAAAGTGGCTAAATCTATTCACACAATTTATGTTGTGTTCATAAGGTGGCTAAATCTATTCACACAATTTATGTTGTGTTCATAAGGTGGCTAAATCTATTCACACAATTTATGTTGACTTCTCAAGAATTCGATTAGAAATATAAGAAAATCAACTAACTATTGGCAATGACATCTTCCAACAATTGTTTCTGATGACCTGGTAGTTCCAGGTCACTTCTGTCAATTCCTTCCCTTTCGATTGTGATACCTGAAAATGTGGGAAAAGAGACAAAAATGATTTCCAGATTCTGTACATTACACACACACACATGCGCCCCCCACATGTGCGCTCCCAGACACACACACGCGTGCTCCACACACAGCACGCTCCACACTTACACACGCACAGAGTATTAGTTTGTTAATAAACAAAACACAAGTTTAGTTGGTGTATGGTAGTAGTAATTACCTTTTTTCTATTGTTTAATGATCTAAAAAATGGTATAAAGCCCATGTATTGACTGCATGTATTGACTGCATGTATTGACTGCATGTATTGACTGCATGTATTGACTGCATGTATTGACTGCATGTATTGACTGCATGTGTTGACTGCATTGGGCCGAGTTTTACCCCGTATGGCTCGGTCCCTCTTCGCAGAAATGTCATGTCATCTGTCGAGAGTATTGCACAAAGCACAAACTCAGTATATTCGGCAACAATCCTAGTGGTCTTTAGAAAAATGCATTCATGTACAGAACGGTGCGGTCCGGATTCAAACCCACGACCTCTGAAACGCAAAGCAAAGACTAAACCACTTAACCACAGAGAACCCTTTAGTGGGATATGATAATAGTAGTGGGACGGATTAGTGTAACGCATAAGCGTTCGTCTATCGACTCGGATACAAGAGGATTGTGGGTTATATCGCACACTTGAGGAAAGGAATTGATCCTCCTACACACTAGGGCCTAGATATGTAAAGTGACAGACACACGTAAGGTCTGAAAATGCTACTGGACATATTATGTTTTATATGAGAATAACAACTAGTTATGAATGTCAAGCGATTATTTATTGATGTCAGGACATCTTCCCTTTCAATAATCATTGTCCCCTTCACAGGTGCCGCCGATGTTTGCACAAGTTGGTTCATTTCCAAAAACCTCCATTTATCACAATAACGGTAAAGAGAGAAACACATAAAAACGAGCATTATTTCCTGAGAAAAACATTGCTTTAAAACAAATAGTAGAGACCTGATTTCAAATGACTATCATACCTGTCCCGAGTATAACAAAAACAAGATCTGTCCCAGATACTGTACTTTGTGTCACAGCTTGATTGTATTGTTGGCATGGAGTTCTGTCAGTACAGGCGTTGCCATATTTAGCGTTTGGGTACAATTCTTTGAGAGCCTGTAGAGGTGTTTTGGTATAGCTCCTGTCTTGATTAGCGTGGTAGTCGCTAAACAACTGTTCGTAATTATCAGCGTATGGACCTATGATCTACGAAGAGAAATAATAAAAAGAAAATGTACAACAAAAATACAGAATTAAAACAAGGATTTAAAGACGAAGGATTGACTTTATTGTACCGGGGTTTTCCCTTCTGAAGTGGTTTCTATTTTTAGAAATCGCACGTCACTAGCCGCGAAAATTACAAAAACTCTGAATAGTCACCAACAATCATTGGGATCTCTGGATACAATGAACATGTGAATCAAACAACGCGACCCGAATTCAAACCCACTATCTGTTTCAGTTTGAAATATCTTTATTGCAATCCAGACATGTCCATAGGTGCTCCGATCTCCTTTGCAATATCTCCAACAGCGTCCAGAAACTAACCATACCAGTTCGATGTTGACTGATGAGCCTACTCATATACCTGTAATGCTGTCATTTTCTAGATAAAAATCCTTTCTGTAATAAAGCTATTTGACTCTTTCACTCCGTAAATTTTCTGCAACGGCGGACGCATTTATATTGCAATGTATACTAAATTAGCCAGTACAATGGCGCGACGTCATCTTAAACAAATATCGTGAGACAGTATATCGGATCAGAACTGTGAAGAGGTTAAACAAATAGATTTGTGTTGATAACCATAAATTAACATCTGATTCTGTGGTGAACTTCAGAAGATAGACAGTGAAAAACACTATTTTTGAAGCGCACAAAAATATACATTATACAATATCTAATACAATTTCAAAAGCCACGTTCGTTATTGAAGACAGTTTCACGTGCGAGTCCCGTAATATTATCTATGCCATTATCCGCAAGCGGTGCAGCAAGGCCTATATTGGGGAAACCGGAAGGAGACTCAGTGACCGATTCGCCCAACACTTGCGCGATATACGCCAATGCTCTGTGACCCTTGTAGCTACCCATTTCAATGATACTAGCCATTCAGGAGCTTGCGATGTCCAGGTCACAGCCATCCGATCATGTTCCTCTGATGATCGTAGTCGATTTGCTCTGGAGAACCGTTTTATTTCGTTATATGGTACATTGCGGCCTCTTGGACTCAACGCATTACATTCCTATGATTCTTATTACTTTCTCATCTCATGCCTTGTAATCTATATGTGTATTTGCTTCATATATATAATTTATATTTTCACTTGATTGTATATTGCTTCTCTTCTTTTCCACTTCTAGTTTTGTGTTGCACTCATTTCGTTATTCGTTTTTATTTCCAGATTTTCATTAGATAAATTTTCATTTTGGGTTTCCCATTTGTAAGTGTTCTCTATAATTCGTCACTCCTGTTGTGTCGTTTGCTTGAAAAAGGCCTTTTGGTCGAAACGTTGCTGTTTATCGTCACTGTTTCTGTATTTTGTAAAACTATAGTACTTTGTTTGTACGTGTTTCGCTAGAAAAATATTCATATGGCTCCATGAGGGAGCGAACTGAGTATTTTTGGAACGAGAAGCGAGCGCCTAACCTCTACGCCACAGAGACCTCATATACAAGGTACAATATCTCATCATCATCAAATAGCTTGTCCTGAGCAGAACTTTGCCACCCCAACAGTCCTCCGGAATTTCTCTCTCTCATAGGCCATATGTCCTGCCTCTGCAGCGTCATGTTCAAACCATCAGTTACATCATGAATCCATCTTCTCCGTGGTCTTCCTCTTCTTCTCTTTGCCGAGCCCCGTTCCATGATGGTCTTCTCCAACCCTTCATATCTTTTTATATGTCCAAAATATCTCAAGTTTCTCATTCTTATTTGTAGCATATGCCAGTTTTCTTTGATTTTTAGTTCTTTCTGGATTGATCTATTTGTTCTTTTCTCTGTCCAAGATATACGAAGGATTCTTCTGTAACACTTATATTCAAAAGCACATATATGAACACAATAACATTCCAACAACAAATGCAATAACTGATGTGAATGTTATCTTAGTGAAACTAAACAATAACATTTCACTGACCCCAACGTTAGTGTAGTCTCCCTGCTTTATAGGCAGAACATTATTCTGGTTTTTTAGAAGGACGAAAGTCTTGGATGCGGCCTCCACCGCCAAAGCCCGGTGTTCTGGTGTCTCCACTACACTGTTGTTTAACTTTGAATATGGATTATTGTCTGGGGGGTCAAACTGTCCCAGTCTCATTCTGGTGTAGAAAAGGGGCTTAACTCTTTCTCGTAGAACAGCATCTGTTAGCTTCCCTTGGTTGACAGCTTCGACTGAAATATTAATATGTACACAATATTATGTTATTATTTAATAATATTTCCAAGTTTGAATGGATCAACAATTGAAGTTGTAAGTACAAAGACTCTCAGGTTTACAGCGGTCGCTGAAAACAATGTTGATAACACGCTGCTCTAGTGACCCCGTGCCTTAGAAATCCAGGAGTCTGAAGCCATCTTGAGCCAAAAATACTCTCGGTGAGTACACATCATCGAGTTGGACCACAGGAAACTCTACAAGTATCTCTTAAGTCAGAGTAAAGGCTCACCCGTGAATGCTGAGGACACTGGTGATAAGGAAAACAAGCCTTCCTGCAAAAATCAGTCAGAGGTGTCATATTACGCACTATAACTATGTCTTAATTCATACATTTTTAGTTATCTCTTGCAGATCCTTCCAGTTCTTCTGTATTAGTTAATCTCTGCCTCCAAATCTCTTTCCCGTGTATTTCTGTATCACTCTTTCTATTTCCATGTGTGTTCCAGGAATGAGCCCTTCTGCTGATATTCCCCAAGGATATTCTCAAAGTGTGTCCTATCCTATCCAGCGACATCGTCTTTTCTTCATCTCTTGATTCACAGGAATCTGTCTTGTTCTCTACATAAGCTTCTCATTTGTGACTCTATCATACAATCTCAGTCCTTCTATTCCGCGCAGGCACCAGTGTGTGCAATTTATTAGTTATTGTTTAGTCATTCTAAATGTTTCTGACCCATACAGCAGAACTGCTTTAATATTAGAGTTAAATATTCTAATTTTGGTGATAAAAGGACCGTCACAGCACTTTACCATATAAGGGCTAGGCTAGACCACGGCGAACTATAGATAACTAGGCCAGACAACTGACAAGGGGTTCCTGACCTAGATCAGAAAAGGGGGCAAGAAAATATAGATGTTTGATAGAGCACTGCAAGCTTTTTTGGAATTTTACTCAATTCTGATAGTCTATGGTTATTTATTGGTGAAAATATTCATTATATTGATATTCCTTATTGTTAAACTTAACTCGTTGCATAATATAACTTCGATTTAGTATTTTGTGTTGATTTTAAAATGAATTCGTCTATATACACTAATACTGGAATGCGAGGTCACGTGGTGTAGTTGGGGTCTGATTTTATAATTTTACCTTAGTCCGAAGGCCCATACGTTTATAGTTGGCTCTGGCTAGATACAACATATAATATATACAATTTTATAAGTTCATACAATGCACATAGTCAGGTCTACCTACCAATGGACATGTATACATTCTGGGCGATATCATTGCCAAGTTCAATGTTACATCCAGCATTAACTGACGCAGCAGCTGTGTCCACGAAGTTGTCTGTGTAGTGGTGTTCCCAGATAATGTTTTCTATGGCTTGCTGGTCACTGATGACGTATCCAGTAAAGTTCCACTCATTCCGAAGTATGTCCGTCAGAAGTTGCTTGTTGGCACATGCCGGAACACCGTTCACTCTAAATAAAACAACATGTTATATAAACGTACTCATTTATGATTTAATATAATGAAGGCACATGTGACATAAGTATTGTAAATATCACACGCTGGAACACAAAGTGATAACAATAACATAGCAGTTCATCTATTTGAGTAGCATTTTGATTGCATGAGGAATGTAAAAGAATTATGCTACGAATTGTTAAAGCAACACTAGTAATTAAAATTCAAAAAAAAATATGATACTCAAGTTATACAGTTTTAAAAATAAATTATCAATTTTCAATTAAAATGTTGTATCAATCCTAACATAGGCCAGCAAGAGTTGGAAAATGACTAAAGATATTGAAAGTAAGTTGAATGTATTTGAAAATAGATGTCTGCGAAAAATAATGAACATAACATGGGGAGAATTCAGGAGAAGTAACGAAATGTCTGGTCAACTACTAGTAACAACTATTATAAGAAGGAAGATGGAGATATGTTGGCATACCTTGAGAAGAAATGGTCAAAGAATAACAAAGCAGGCATTGAAGTTGGAGACAAATGGTTCAATAAAAAAGAGGAAACCCTGAAACGAACTTTACTGAGAGATGTCATAAATATCGACTCAATTTCATAGATAAGATTGCACGAGTTGCCCTGGATATAACGGTATGGAGAAGATTCGTTCAGACCGTATGTAACGTATAATGGTACGAGAAAATACGTGATAATAATATAGGATTTACAGAAATGCACTTGTGTGTACATCACATGAGCACACTTAAGCTACACATGAGGCTGACTCTTACCTGTCTGTGTGTACATCACAGCACACTGTATGAACACATGTACTCAACTGCTGTAACTAAACATGAGGCTGACTCTTATCTGTACGTGTGTACATGACAACATACTGTATCAACACATGCACTCACCTATTGTAGCTACACATGAGGCTGAATGTGCCAGCTTCAACACACTTTCTGAAGGCAGGTAGAAACGTCATTCGCCAATCGGAATCTGTCACCTGTGATGGAATATACATTGAATGAAGAAATTGCTGGCTGATATGTCATTATGGCTTTCTCTAAACCATAGATTCCCAAACTTTTTTGGCCCACCGCCCTTTTTGCCCAACATAAACTTTGTAACGCCCCCCTTCCCATTATAACAGTTTGCCAACGCCCCCTCCATATTATACATGCTCTATTTTCACTTTGATATAGAAAAATTGATATATATTTCTGTCATACATGGTCAATTTTCAAATGATTATATACATGAAAAAGAAAATTGATGAAAAAATGGATCGTGTAAGATGGACATAAGATGAATTAAAATGCAGAATTCAAATTTTAAATGATTATCAAATCGCAAAATCCCGAAAATAATTATTTAAAAAAGTATTACATTATTAATTTCTTCTTTAAGGAGCCACCAACCCTAATCCCTGAACACTCTCATAATTCTTCTGAACCCACTATCGCTCCTCCCCCTAAATCGCTTCAGTGCCCACTGGGGACGGTACCGCCCACTTTGGGAAACGCTGTCTAAACGGTCTAAAGGCGAAAGATTGATTCAGACCCTAGTGACATGGGCATTGGTGTGGTATTGTCTGTTAAACTTTGTATTCAGGCCTTCATGACGGGGACACTGGTGTGGTAGGAGTTCACCTCTACTCCCAAATAATGCTGAAAAATCAGCAGTTAATATCAACTTATAATATATATATATATATATATATATATATATATATATATATATATATATATAAAGTCAATGGAAGTCATATAAAGATGGCGTCTAGCTGTCATATAAAGATTCACCTGTGCATCAAAATGTCCTCGCTCGCTCTCTGGACCACCGTGAACGTCGAAATGTTTACATCCTGCTGTAGCTTGGACAAATCTGGAATGATTACCTGAAAGTATATGCACATTTTGTAAACAATTAGCATATTATTCCTATGGCTTACATCATTATTAGTTAAAAATGTCCTGCTTCGGTTACTGTGGTGTCCTAGCCTAAGCTGCGTAGTCATTAGATGAAGATAACCCAAACAAAACTATATTACATGTCGTCACTGATCTTGTTAGGTTTACGTGTTTAGTAAAATTATTTTATTTCGTTCGTACGTGCAGAGCTCTGATTGTGAATTAATTTGTTGTTTATCAAATGTGTTTAGTACATCACACTATTAAAACTTTATAGTTTGTCTGATTTCATTTTGAATTCCCCGTGCTTCACACACGAATGACCAGATTTTTATTCTTCTCTTTCGTGCGTTCGCTTTCTATGAATTCATACGTAGTTATTGCACGGTATGACGCTTCTGACTGATTTTTGTGTGAAGGTCTGCTGTTCTTTTTATTCGTGCGATGTCGAAAATCAACAAATCTGAGGTGGTCAGACTGGATCAGATCAGATCTGGTTCATATCTTATAATTTATTTTTCCTTCTTATGTAATACTGTACATACCAGTCTTTGCTCTATCGCCTGTTCTTTTTATCAGAGTCCCCACCATAGAGGCGTGTCTTCTCTGACTTAAAGGGAAAAGAACAGATTAAACAGTCGGGTCAATTGTTCATAATCCAGTGTAGTTTTAGTCTTTTATGAATAAACACACCCCAAATGAAATAAATCAGATTGACAGTCGCGTATAGTAGATTTATTAGTCCAAATTCTGGGTATAGTATGTTGATCATGTGATGTTTTCTTAGTAAATCAGATATTTTCTAACAGCGGTTCTCACCTCTGTGGTATGGAGGTAATGTGCTCGTCTCTCGTTTCAAAGGTATTTCAATTGGTAGGTGTCTGTGGCTTAGCGGTAGGGAACACAAGCAGAGAGTACCTGGTTCAATTTCTGCGACGGGAATTTTGGAAGCAAATTTGTTCCTATGCATTTTTACAAATGTAAAAATAGACCTCACAGTTCAGATACAATGACAAACTACTGAACGTATAGGTGGTGCCTAGAAAATCAACAACTCATTTACTGTCGTTGATGACTACGTCCTGTTAAAGAATAAGCCACGATTTTCATTTCATGTTGAGGTGAGGTTGAGTTCCTAGTCTTCTCGGAGACGGACGATAAAACATAAGTCCTGTATTCAAGTTCATCACGTAAAAAGAACAGAAGGCAGTTGAAAATCGACAAGAATCGGCTGCAAAGCCGCTGTCTGGCAAGTTACAATTTTGATGATAAAATAAAATACATCAACAACTGTGTACCTGGAGATTTGTTGCCGATAAAACGGAAAATGAAAGCAAAATTTGGACTGCGCCTAAGACAGACTAACAATAACCATGACACAATACCACATATCAATCAATCAATCAATCAATCATGTAAAGTCTTCGCATCAAAACTTGGCTGTAATGACTCTTCAAGCTCTGTCTCTTACCCTGACGACACACACTTCCAAACTATTGCATGTCCATCTTATGATGTTTTCATCCCAACTGTATCTCTATCTTCTCCTTGCTCTTCTACTTTCACTATCAATATAATTGTCAACTGCGTGCCATGTTTCTTAATGTCAGACAAATATCTCAAGTTTCTAATTATTACCTCACGTATACAACATAGATACCTCTAATTGGTACCATGTGTTATTAGTTACTTGGAGATCTAAATTAAATTGAATTCAAAGAGGACGAATACGACAATCGACTACATGTATTTCATGAATATCGCTAATTAGTACCCCCTATTTGATTGGGATCGCCCGTATGGTGCCGGGGCCCAAAAGGGAAGCAAGAATAGCACCACTGCGACCTACAAGGCATGTCGTAAGAAGCGACTGATGTAGGACCTAAGAAAGTTACCCTAGTAAATAAAAAGCATCGCATAAATCGGATGTGCTGGCCTACTTGTAGGCGCAAAACTGGCACAACGTACAATCGCTCTTAGGCTCAAATCACATACAAATCACACAGAGTGGTTAGCAAGTGGTCGATATGGAGCGTTCGAAGAAGAAGATATGGATATAATTTGCATATTTACCTTGTAAGCCCTTGACATATTTCTGGGATAAAATTCCAGACAAGAATGGATCTTCTCCGTAAGTTTCCTGAACAATTACCATAAAAAAGCAATTACTCATAAACATTTTTTATATCATTAATATTATTCTCTAGCAATTAACTATTATCAGGTGGCTTCACATGCCACATTGAGACATTCTCAAAGATGAACACTAAATAATGTTGCTCTAATCTTATGTTTATTACTGTGGTGACGGGGTTAAGCAGCCTGTTTGCATTCTAGATCGTGGTTCGAATTTGGATAGCGTCGCTCAGTTTGTAAATGTGTTCTCGGAAATTCCTTAAGATTGTTATCAGAGCTACTGAGTTCGTGCTTTGTGTTATACTCGTGGCAAGTGGAATGTCATTTCTATGTACAGAAACCTAGCCATGAAATCTAGTGAAATGAAGTCAATCCTTGGCTATAAGACAGAACATTCTTCCAAACCAACATTTGAAGTCAATCCTTGGCTATAAGACAAAACATTCTTCCAATCCAACATTTGAAGTCAATCCTTGGCTATAAGACAGAACATTCTTCCAATTCAACATTTGTGCTGTAGGTTGTTCAACTTCATTTAATTATCAGCTGTGTTCGTTATTCCATTTTACACTGATCCACTCCACAATCTAGTCGTCCTACTCATCCACTCCCATCAACTCTTACCAAGTTCATCTTAATCATCAACTCTTACCAAGTTCATCTTAATCAACTCTTACCAAGTTCATCTTAATCATCAACTCTTACCAAGTTCATCTTAATCATCAACTCTTACCAAGTTCATCTTAATCATCAACTCTCACACTACTACTCGTCCTTATCATCAACTCTCGCCCGTCTGCCCAGCGTGTTCGTAGCGCGTTGGACTACGGGTGACTACCCCTCTGTGTGTGCGGGTTCAATTCCGCGGGATGGCAGAAAAAGCCACAGATTCCCCAGATTTACGGTCTTCGTGGCACCGAACCGAAGGGTTACGATGTCCATGGCACCGAGCCGAAGAGCTGAAAAGCTCAAGTGCTTCTGGATCGGAAAAAAAAAATCATCAACTCTGACCATTAAACGCCATAATCATCAACCCTTACCGATATTCACCCTGCATCTCTATTCCCTTCACCTCTCATCATTATTCCCTCCGCCCTCTCTTCTACCACCTTTCAACTTTTCTGTACCACTCATCTCATCAACTCTTACCTCTATTCGTCCCCACCTGGGATCCCTGACAATGTTGATGACAGGACTAAAACAGCTGGCCCCAGTATGAGTACCAAAGATTCCTCGTTTGACAAAGTCGTTGTGTTTTCCTCTCACTTCCTTACCAATAGCGGCAGAAACAGCATGCATCAAATGTGGACTGTTTGAGGAATAATACATGCATTAAATGTGGGCGGGTTGAGGAATAAAACATGCATTAAATGGGAACTGTTTGAGGAATAAAACATGCATTAAATGTGGGCAGGTTGAGGAATAAAACATGCATTAAATGGGAACTGTTTGAGGAATAAAACATACATTAAATGTGGGCGAGTTAGGAATAAAACATACATAAAGAATAAATGTGTGAGCTTCGACTGAATGGGGAATCAAATAGACATTAGATTGTGAACTCGTAGTGGAATAAATGAACAAAAGACCATCCATGCAAAAGGTGGACCTCATAAAACATCAGAAGCGGCGAAAAACACTATTTATGAAGCGCACACAAAAGTCCATTCTAGAAATCTTTTCTTATCCTGACGATGTGAGGTAAAACAGGGTTAGAGAAAGAAAAAGAAATGGAATAAAATATGAATCATATTTGTAGTTTGGGAAATAATGGAATACATTGTGTTGGAATGTAAATATATTTGTGGTTTGTGAATATCATATTTGTGGTTTGTGTAATATCATATTTGTTTGTGAATATCATGTTTGTAGTTTGTGAAATATCATGTTTGTAGTTTGGGAAATATCATGTTTGTAGTTTGGGAAATATCATGTTTGTAGTTTGGGAAATATCATGTTTGTAGTTTGGGAAATATCATGTTTGTAGTTTGGGAAATAATGGATACATTGTGTTGGAATGTAATATCATATTTGTGGTTTGAGAAATAATGGATACATTGTGTTGGAATGTAATATCATATTTGTGGTTTGAGAAATAATGGATACATTGTGTTGGAATGTAATATCATATTTGTGGTTTGTGTAATATCATATTTGTGGTTTGTGTAATATCATATTTGTGGTTTGTGTAATATCATGTTTGTAGTTTGGGAAATATCATGTTTGTAGTTTGGGAAATATCATGTTTGTAGTTTGGGAAATATCATGTTTGTAGTTTGGGAAATATCATGTTTGTAGTTTGGGAAATATCATGTTTGTAGTTTGGGAAATATCATGTTTGTAGTTTGGGAAATAATGGATACATTGTGTTGGAATGTAATATCATATTTGTGGTTTGAGAAATAATGGATACATTGTGTTGGAATGTAATATCATATTTGTGGTTTGAGAAATAATGGATACATTGTGTTGGAATGTAATATCATATTTGTGGTTTGAGAAATAATGGATACATTGTGTTGGAATGTAATATCATGTTTGTAGTTTGGGAAATAATGGATACATTGTGTTGGAATGTAATATCATGTTTGTAGTTTGAGAAATAATGGATACATTGTGTTGGAATGTAATATCATATTTGTGGTTTGGGAAATAATGGATACATTGTGTTGGAATGTAATATCATATTTGTGGTTTGGGAAATAATGGATACATTGTGTTGGAATGTGGTGAAAACAAAGTATACTTTTGGGATCTAGGGATGGAGAGAATAAATTAGAACATAGACCACACAAACAACAAACTTGGACTTCTTTTTTAGATGTAAGATATAATCCTTCAATAATATTTGTTATTTAGTGTCATGCGCCTCTTCTTTGATGTTGTTCCCTGATAAAAAGATATTTTGTCGATACGTTGTCAATGTTGTCTTCGTGATCCAATAAAACTAGTTGGGTCATCTGTGCACTTGTAAAGTGAATGATTGACGTTGTATAACTAGGTCACTATTCAGCTTGCGTGAAAGAATATCAATCACTCTTTAGAAGGCTAGTCTAGAAGATGTATCATCCTTAGTTGCATTTATATTCAAGTGTCGCAATAGTCCAAGACTTAAGTGGAATAGAACCATCAAGGAATGGGAACATTACAGCCTGCAGAATGAAATCATCATGGCAAGAGACCAGGTATGCCTGCGGTCCATTATAGTCAACCTTCTATGTGGAGACCGCACCTGATGATGATGACAGACTGATACAACATTCTACTACTACTACTACTACTACTACTACTACTACTACTACTACTACTACTCTGCTGCTGACTGCACTACTGTTACTACTGCTACTACTGATTCTACTACAACTACAAATACTACAATCTACTACTACTACTACTACTACTACACTACTACTACTACTACTAAACTACTACTACTACTACTACTATTGCTGTTACTGTGCTGCTGCTACTTCTACTACTGCTACTACTACAACTGCAACTACCAGTACAACAACAACAACTATAACTACAACTACTACTACAATTACTACTGCTACTATTAACAAAACTACTAATCAGCTTGTAGAATATCCACGTTAAAGTCTAATAGAGGAACCAGTCATCACAACATTGCCGTAGTTTTTTTGTTTTTAAAGATACAAGATATGTCCATGTTCTACTACATTCAATGCCGGGTGCTGAGCAGGTTTAACACATGATATATCTTAGAGCTAACATCAAGGATACAATTATATGTGTATATATATATCTGGTCAACTTATATCCAAGATTGTGTCTTCTTCTTTGCGTTCGTTCTTTACGACCAATTTTAATCACTCTTTATGATATGTTTGATCTTTGTCAAGAAGGTGTATACGTTGCACATTGGTTTGGTAGGCCCCTAAACGCATAGACTTCTACACGTTTATTACACGTGCATCCGATTTCAGCCAAACCTACTTAGTCGCCTCTTAGGACATGCGTGGCAGGTAACAGTGGTTCTATTCTTTACACCCCAAATTTGGGCCCCGTAACCACTCGGGCATGAGATTGTGTCTATATCTCTATGTCTCAACTACTAGACATGTGTGCGTTTTTGATTTTTTGACTTATTTCATCTTAACATTATTATCAATTTAATTGTTTCGTTGCCGTTATTGTCTTGAAATCAGGAATTATCTTAGTGAATCTGACTCATTTTTTAATGTGTAAAAGGCATTTGTAATCGAACATTTAAATATTCAATCTCAGAAATAACTCTTTCGTCAAACAACGATTACCTAAAAGTAGCAGACATTCCTATAGGTTCAGGAAAGGCTGTTGCATTCTCCTGTGCTCGAGCTGCACCACTGACGCATTCAGATGTCCACTGATATGGACCAATACCTGGACGAATTGTAAGCAGGAACAATAAACATATGACGGCTTATTTGAAAGCAATATTGAGATGATAATTAACATGGACATATAAGAGACATATATCGTTCAACTATTCGCTGAAACAATTATATATATTAGAAATATTTCTCTCGTATCGGTGTACGTTACATAGGACCTGCACGTAATTTCTCCATACCGCTCCATCCTGAGTAACTCGCTCAATCTCTTCTATGAAATGAGTGAGATATTTCTCGCCTCTCTTAATAAAGTTCGCTTCAGTGTTTTCTCTTTCTTCAACCCTTTGCCTTCCACTTCACTGCCTGCTTTATATTCTGTGATCATTTCTTCTCATAGTATGCACAACATATCTTCGTCTTCTGTTTTTTATGTTACTAGTAGTTGACCAGACATTTTTCTGATAACATCGTTTCTCCTGAATTCATCCTATTTTATGTTTATTATTTTTCGCAGACATCTATTCTCAAATTATTCAACTTGCTTTCTATATCTTTAGTTTTTTCCAACTCTCGCTGGTATATGTTAGAATTGATATACCATTGGAGTTGCAAATTTATAATTAGTTTTAAAACTATATATCTTGCAGTTACCATATTTTATTTAGACTTTTAAAAGCTGATGTTGCTTTGACAATTCGTAACATAATTTCTTTGTTAATATCCCTCAAACATGTACTTTTATATATATATATATATATATATATATATATATATATATATATATATATATATATATATATATATATATATTGTGTAAATAAAGGATGGTCCTTCCATGTCACAATCGGGATGTGGTCTCTGAGGCGTTGAGGTTAGGTGCTCTCCTCTTGTTTCAAAGGTACTCGATTCGCTCCCTCGTGGATGCCATCAGGATATTTTTCCAGAGATTCATGTTTTCAATGTATGTGAGATCTAGTTCCTAGTCCTATCGGAGACTGACGTTAAAACGTAGGTCCCGTGTTCAAATTAAGCACGTAAAGGAACCATTGTCAGTTCAAAATCGAGAAGAGCAGGATGGAAAGCCGCTGCGCGAGCAAAAGTCATCAGAAAATTAAACAAATTTCTACAAAATATCTTCACCATCTTCAAACTTCCATCGGTACCCTCGCAGGTGCTACAGAGTTATCACACTACCGCTGATATATTAATGTGTAAGAAAGATATCGGAGCACACATGGTTACGCACCGAAGTGCATAACGATGGTCCTATCAATCAATCAGAATGATTTTAGACAAAGAATTCAGCTTTCATATTCTCAAATTAAAACCAAGTCAGAATCTAGATTAAAAATTCACTTTTCATATTCTCAGAATTTAAACCAAGTCAGAATTAGACTAAGAATTCAGCTTTCATATTCTCAGAATTTAAACCAAGTCAGAATCTAGACTAAGAATTCAGCTTTCATATTCTCATAATTTAAACCAAGTCAGAATCTAGACTAAGAATTCAGCTTTCATATTCTCAGAATTTAAACCAAGTCAGAATTTAGACTAGAATTCAGTTATATATTTCAGAATTTAAACCAAGTCAGAATCTAGGACCAGCTAAAATAGAACGAACAAAATATTTACCAAGTCGAGGGATAGATGGAGCAGGTCCTCCATATTCTCCAACGCCACCTCTAGCCATCTGGTTCTGCATCTCTTCCAGGGTTAACCTTGATACCAGATCCTCGACTCGATCCTCCCATGACAGGTTGATATTTTGAAAAGGATAAGTCTGTGAAACTACCAACTGGCCTATGAAGCCAAGCATAACATCAACGTGAACAGAACAACCATTATGTTGGCATTCAAATCCAAACAACAAATATATTATTAGTAAATAATATCAGATTTAAAGTGACAAAAAGTTTCTAGAATAAAGTCCTCAACGTTTCTCAAACTGTTTCTGAATAAAAGCAGAAAACAATCTCTTTAAATATGATTCTGTAAAGTGCTGACGTAGTTTTGTTTTTTAAATTTTAGTTTAAAATCAAAATTGGATTAGATGACTGACGGGTGTACATGACATGAAGATACCAGGTACTACTTTCAGTGTTTGGTATTAAGTCTGTCAAAACGTGATTCAACCAAGTTTATATATCGAAGCTCCTCCCCTTCTTAGAGAACAGAGAAGACTAACACCAATTGAGTTTGTGCTTTGAAGTAGTGTCCTAGCAAGGTGGCATACTTCCGTGATAGCCTTTTCTCCTCTCACTATATGTCTTTAATCTGACTGGACACAGGTAACAACATATGCCAAGTTCGATGTTGCTCTGCATCTCTTCCAGCTCTTCCTTATATTAATTTCGCCTAATCTCTTCTACTATATTAGATCCTCTCTTGCTTTACCCAGTTCAAGGAAAGGGCAACTCGGGTTTTCTTCTTTAGTGGAAAATTGTTGAAAACTAGAAAACGATATAGGCTACAAGGGGTCATGTTTATAATTGTCTTTCTACAAGTCTGTCATTAGACTTTTAATCGTATATTATATGAACAGTTCTGATATCGTTAGAAGAAAAGAAACCCTTGCCCCTCTACCATGAGGTTTGATTGATTGATAGGACCCTCATCATTGCACTTCGGTGAGTAACCATGTGTGCTCCGACCTCTTTCTTACGTTGAAGACCTCAACGACAGTGTACGAGCTCCGCACCACCGGCGAAGGTCCCCGTTATAATTTAGTAGACAGTGAACATTTTTGAAGGAATTACATTTTTAAAATTCATTTTTTCTAATGAATTTTCTCAGAGCAGCGTCTTCCCAGCATGCACTTCTCGATTTTGAACTGCCAAGGTTTCTTTTACGTGCTCAGCTTGAACACGGGATCTATGTTTTATCGTTCGTTTCCGATAGGATTAGAAACACGATCTCACCTACACTGAGATCAGGAATCTCTGGAAAAATATCCATATTTCTCTACAAGGAAGCGAACCGTGTACATTTGGAACGAGAGACGAGTACCTAACCTTTACGCCACAGACACCATGAGATATATTGGGAAATACTATATTGGTTATTGGTTACTAAACTGACGTCCTTGCACTCCGGGCAGACCCACAGGTGCTCAGTCTCCCCAACAGATATCGAAGAGTATGCACACATGGTTCATGTGGCTCGCTGATTAAACACACCTCTCACTCTGCCTCTCAGGAATCCAGTTCGATTTGAACAACGGGTAACCCCAAACTGCCTAAATCGCTTGATCGATTCAACATCGATTTTAGTGTCCTCATCCAACAGACAGTCGCGAAGAGACCGAAGAATATCCCCTTATCCATCTTCAACTCCCCAACAATCGATGCTGTTGATGCAAGCCTGTCCGCTATCTCATTACCGTAAACACCCGCATGCCCAGAACAGTATATCCACGTAAGCCGCTGGAGGTTAGAAACTTCTATAGACGACATCCACTCATACCGAAACCTGCCCTTCTGGATCTTGTGAAGCATCGACTGAGAGTCAGATACAACAACTGCCCAAGTAAATGAAGTCCCAGAGATCCAATGGAGGGCAGCAATAACGGCCTCAACCTCCATCCTCATACTAGAGTGGGGCATACTGGGAAATACTATGTTATGCCCATATTTTGTCCTGACCATCGGAACACTATGGTCATTTTTCGTTGACTATCGGCACACTATGGAGAGAACAAGACAGATTCCAGTGAACGAACAGGTTAAAAAGACGCTGGCGCTGGATAGGACACACTTTGCGAAAACCAGAGGGAATATAACAAGAAGTGTCCTTGCCTGGAACCTGCAGGGACAGCGAAAGAAGGCGAGGCAAGAAATACATGGAGACGAGATTTGGAGGCGGAGATCAACAATATAAAGAAGAGCTGGAGGAGCTGCAGGAGATAGCTAGAGATAGGAAGACTTGGCATGAGTTGGTTCAGGGTCTATGCCCCAATCCGGGGTAAGGAAAAAAGGCAAAGAGAGAAGAGGAGAAAGATCGGCACACTATGGTCATTTTTCTTCGGCCATCGGCACACTATAGTCATTTTTCGTTGACCATCGGAACACTATGGTCATTTTTCGTTGACCATCGGCACACTATGGTCATTTTTCGTTGAACATCGGCACACTATGGTCATTTAAAAAATGTTATTCTTGTCATAGATGTTCTCCACACAATTTTATTTGTAGACAGCTGTCCTGGTGTACACTTGTCCTTGCCTACATTTGTCCTTGTCCATAGTGGTATATAGTTGATGTAAACAAGATACAAGAACTTAAATACACAATATTTCATTTAACCTTGAAGATAATTAATTTTCTGCTGACGAGTGTTTGTGAAGTTAAAAGTGACAATATTATCAGCTGTTTCATACGTACTTAAAGTATTAGGACCCAGGTTTAGTAGTACCAGGAGTAACTATCTTATCAGGTCAATCAGGGTTATCTCTCTCATTGAATGTTCCGGGTGAAATTCGGCATAATATATACACAACAATACAACAATACAAAGTGGGAAATGATAGAAACTGAAATGTTACTCAATGATGGCGAGTTGTGTCACTTTTTGATGGAATGTTATACAAATAAACCTGTATCAAAAGAATAAGAATCCGGCAATCAAGGTTCTTCGAGGATATAATGTGAAGAGGTTTAGAACATTTGGTGACAACAGGTAAAATTCAGGGAAGGAGAGATCGTTGAAGACAGAGGGAGAAGATGTTGGATGGCCTGACATCATGGTTCACACAAGATCGACATCACAACTAATTACATGCACCAGGCTTACATGATCGCCTACGCTGACAGGCATGGCACTTGATTGATTGATTGTTGTACACTGATGGAGTGTTATGTTACTCAATGATGTTTCCTTTGAAATGTACAAACATTATGAAAGCTCAATATTTTTATCTTCGAAACTGAAAAATGCACACAAAAAAAGCCTAAACATTAAGCAAACTAATAGCAGTTGCAAATACATAGCGTTTTCGCTAATATAACGTAAACATAAAAAAAACAAGTCTATTATTGTAGTCATGGGGCTATAGTACCACAGTTTGAGAACACTTAAAATTCCGGAAAACAAAAGGGCGACTACTATAATATCTAAAAACTTACCAGGTCGACATTTTTTTACTGATAAATACAAAATACTAAAAAAAAAACAGAGTAATGTAATTTTACAAAGCTCAAAACAAGACAAAGCAACATTTCGACAAAATACCTTTATTGAGTAAAGGTTACAAGACAACACATGATGTAAAACGACGGTCCTATATAAAATACATCATATCTACAGTGGAAATGTTAATACTGTAGTAAGATTTGTTATATGTCATAGCTAATTAAAATATATGATTTTTAAATAAAAACGAAATAAATGTTGAGAAATAGTAACAAGAAAATATTGTATTAAAGAGCGTGAGAAAAGACGATATAAAGAAGAATAAAAAAATTGTAGTGTGTGAAATCCAAGAGACTGCTTCTGATTACATAAGTTTGATTATATAATGTACCTTAAACTGTGGTGTACTAAATAGAGTTGTAAACTGGAAAATGTTGTGCACCGTCAAGTAGTAATCATCAGTGATCACATATGTCAGTGTATCACATGCATCACGAACGCTCGAGATAAAAGAATTACTATATATTTTGTACGTTTTAGAGGAACTTGATGTTTTGTTTTGGTTGGTTGTATTCGCCCCCCTCTTCCCACCGATAACATGTGTATCATTTGCCACGGGATTTATGAGATCAGGTCGTGTTAGCTATATGCACAAGAACCAAAAATTGACTCCTTGCGGAGAATCCAGTTAAAAAAATTATCATTCGACTTATGTTATTCGATCGACGACATGGTACATTGGGCATTCCCATGCGTGCTCTGTCCTCCGCTATATCAGCTATTCCAAAGTACCCATGAGAAGTTGATTATAAAAATAGTATATTTTCTCTCTCTACAACGAAAACGACACTGTCTGGCATGTCCAAACTTAACTCTTAATTCTCGTTCGTGTGTCCAGACTTGCCCATATCACAAATGAGAGAGTACCGCATTGATGATATCGGCTCTGTCCATACTTCTGCTATCTTGAGTCGGGGCATTGTTTACAAGAAATGTAGACTAGTTTGTGTTATATCATCAATCATCAGGTGCCGTGCCAGCTGGCGTAGGCGATCATGGATCTCCACAAATCTCGGTCGTTGGTGTTTACTATCAATTCAGATGTTGACGCTCTACCGTGCTATGAAGTCAGGCTATCCAAATTTTCTCTCCTGTCTTCCTCTGTCTCTCCACCCTCGATTTTACCGGTTGTCACAATGTGTTCTAAACCTCCCTCCTCATAACATGCCGAAAATGATGACTGCCCTTTTCTTATATTGATGATAAGCTTTCTCTGTGTCTTGATCTCATTCAGCACCTCAACATTAGTCATTTTAGCAGTCCATGGGATTCTCATCATTCTTCTGTAAAGTCACTTTTCTGTGGCCCTCAGAGATTTTTCGATCTGTGTGTTCATTGTCCATGACTCGCACCCGTATGTCAGTATTGTGTTATATATAGAGGAACTAAAACCTTATTAAGCCGACGCTCGCTCTTTCATCATAATAGTGAGTTTAATTTTGGTTATATCAGGGCGTGCAGGTCAACACACATAAACATTAAGAATTAACTCTGTGCTATGAACTCATTAGTTTTATCAGATTCTCTCGGATTCCAAAAATCTCTCCGATTTAGTTCTTTCTTACTTTTTCTCTAATCCTGTTTTGCCTCACAGCGTCAGGATAAGAAGAGATTTCTAGAACCGGCTTTTGTGAGTGCTTCATAAATAGTGTTTTTCACAGCCTCTATTATTTCTGAGGGAAACCTTTTGCGTGGACTGCTTTTTGCTTGTTATCGACTGTATCGGAGTAGCATTACTATTTGAGGAGTATAATCTATTTGATTTCTATACTAAAAAAAACCCATAAAAACAAAGCGAGATAGTTTTACAACGTACAAAAACAAGATACAGGGACGTTTATAAGCAAAAGATACAAAACAAATGAAATACAGACGTGGCCCTATAACAGGCAACATAGACACAGTGACAAAACGATTAATTTCAACAGGCCTAAAATGAAAATATGTGACTAAAACGAAATAAATGTGAACAAAATATAAGTACACTACAAATGTAACCAACAACTGGGCAACGATGTCTCAAGAAAATGACAATACAGGATTATAAAAAAATTCCCTTATATTATCCCCTTAATATCTTCTATAGAGTATGGAATCTGATATTTCTTATCCCTTTAATATCTTCTATAGAGTATGGAATTGAGTCTGATATTTCTTATCCGCTTAATATCTTCTATAGAGTATGGAATTTGATATTTCTTATCCGCTTAATATCTTCTATAGAGTATGGAATTGAGTCCGATATTTCTTATCCCCTTAATATCTTCTATAGAGTATGGAATCTGATATTTCTTATCCGCTTAATATCTTCTATAGAGTATGGAATTGAGTCTGATATTTCTTATCCGCTTAATATCTTCTATAGAGTATGGAATTGAGTCTGATATTTCTTATCCGCTTAATATCTTCTATAGAGTATGGAATCGATATTTCTTATCCCCTTAATATCTTCTATAGAGTATGGAATTGAGTCTGATATTTCTTATCCGCTTAATATCTTCTATAGAGTATGGAATTGAGTCTGATATTTCTTATCCCCTTAATATCTTCTATAGAGTATGGAATCTGATATTTCTTATCCCCTTAATATCTTCTATAGAGTATGGAATTGAGTCCGATATTTCTTATCCCCTTAATATCTTCTATAGAGTATGGAATCTGATATTTCTTATCCGTTTAATATCTTCTATAGAGTATGGAATTGAGTCCGATATTTCTTATCCGCTTAATATCTTCTATAGAGTATGGAATCTGATATTTCTTATCCGCTTAATATCTTCTATAGAGTATGGAATTGAGTCTGATATTTCTTATCCCCTTAATATCTTCTATAGAGTATGGAATTGAGTCTGATATTTCTTATCCCCTTAATATCTTCTATAGAGTATGGAATTGAGTCTGATATTTCTTATCTCCTTAATATCTTCTATAGAGTATGGAATTGAGTCTGATATTTCTTATCCCCTTAATATCTTCTATGGAGTATGGAATTGAGTCTGATATTTCTTATCTCCTTAATATCTTCTATAGAGTATGGAATTGAGTCTGATATTTCTTATCCGCTTAATATCTTCTATAGAGTATGGAATTAGTCGATATTTCTTATCCGCTTAATATCTTCTATAGAGTATGGAATCTGATATTTCTTATCCGTTTAATATCTTCTATAGAGTATGGAATTGAGTCCGATATTTCTTATCCGCTTAATATCTTCTATAGAGTATGGAATCTGATATTTCTTATCCGCTTAATATCTTCTATAGAGTATGGAATTGAGTCTGATATTTCTTATCCCTTAATATCTTCTATGGAGTATGAATTGATCGATATTTCTTATCCCCTTAATATCTTCTATAGAGTATGGAATCTGATATTTCTTATCCGCTTAATATCTTCTATAGAGTATGGAATTGAGTCCGATATTTCTTATCCGCTTAATATCTTCTATAGAGTATGGAATCTGATATTTCTTATCCGTTTAATATCTTCTATAGAGTATGGAATTGAGTCCGATATTTCTTATCCGCTTAATATCTTCTATAGAGTATGGAATCTGATATTTCTTATCCGCTTAATATCTTCTATAGAGTATGGGATCGATATTTTTATCCTTAATATCTTCTATAGAGTATGGAATTGAGTCTGATATTTCTTATCCCCTTAATATCTTCTATAGAGTATGGAATTGAGTCTGATATTTCTTATCCCCTTAATATCTTCTATAGAGTATGGAATTGAGTCTGATATTTTTATCCCCTTAATATCTTCTATAGAGTATGGAATTGAGTCTGATATTTCTTATCCCCTTAATATCTTCTATAGAGTATGGAATTGAGTCTGATATTTCTTATCCCCTTAATATCTTCTATAGAGTATGGAATTGAGTCTGATATTTCTTATCCGCTTAATATCTTCTATAGAGTATGGAATTGAGTCTGATATTTCTTATCCCCTTAATATCTTCTATAGAGTATGGGATTGAGTCCGATATTTTATCCCTCTATGAATAGTCGTTCTCTATAGGGATATGAATTGAGTCCGATATTTTTGCCTCTCCAGTAAGTTCGTCTGCTCAGGTGAATATTATTATTGATGAAGTGAAGACTGCAGTAACATTATGTGTCAAAGGAAAAACATAAAAACAAAGTAACGTAGTTGTACAAAAAAAAACAAGATAGAGCGACGTTTTGACCAAAAGATCTTTATAAACAAATGATACAGAAGAAACGAAATATAAACGATGGTCATATACAAGAGACATCACGACACTCGACTGACATCATTTCTACACTGCATGGCTATATTTTTACAATCTCTTATGTTGTCTTGCTACTCGCTAATTGAGTTAATTTGTGACAGTTCAAACTAATAATTAGTTATCAACTATTAATAATCTTTGAATGGGTTCACCAGAATATATAATATGAAGGATGCCCTCATGTGTCAAGGTTATTGCCAAGTGTGCAGTATAAATATCACAGCAAATGGTCAGTGTATTATATTCTATAATTGTATGGTTTGATTTTGTGCATGCGGTGAGCAGCTTGTACTTATTCGTTTATAATGTCGTTTTTCTAATGTGAATAATTTATGTTAATTTTTGCATAAAATGTTGCATATACAAATTAATTAAATAAATGAGTAGTAATGGTTTACGTGATATTTCCACAAATTCATAAATGTTTTTTTTTAAATGTTGATAAGAAACTTGCTTTGTGCATTAATCTCTTACATCCTAATAAATTTAGTCATTCTAGTGGTCCATGGTATTCTCACCATTTTTCTGTAAAGCTAAATCTAAGGAGTTTCCTGATATTTGACTGTCCATGTTTATTTTTTGGAAAGCAAGGAAAACTGTTGCTATGCAAACAAAGACTTCATTATATCTCATTTGACAGCCATGTTTAGTGTTGCTATGGGGAAAAAGCCTCTATTAGCTCAAAGTGCGGCCATCGTAAATACGGTGAAGGCCATGCCTATAGAGAAGGCCGTGCTCAAAGTGACAGCCATATCTAACATTCCTATTGTAGTCATAAGTTGTATTGACTTTCAATTCAGTTCTAGCAATGTAAATAACAAACTTTGTATGTTGCAGTGACCTTCATATAACTTGTTGCTATGGAGATAAGGAACTTGAATCAGAAAAACAGATCATTCCTGCTGACCTTGATATTGATAACCTTGTTGTGTACTGAGATACAATGTTTGGAAGCCATACTTACGCAGGAATATCCTGACAATGTGGGAGATTACCCTTTTCAAAACACAACTCTTTCGTGGAATGAAAGAGTTGATGATCTAGTCTCTCGTTTGACCTTGGAGGAGATTCAGCCCTCAGATGGCTAGAGGAGGGCAGGCAACTATGGTGGTCCAGCACCGGAATTCCTCGCTGGGTAATACCATTTTATTGTTGTTAAATCAAAATGCAATATGTTTTTAAATGCTGACATTTTTTAATGTATCCAATACTGACACAGGAAATGAGTCTTAGAAAATAAAAAATGCAGGAAATCAGTCAATCTGGAGTCAACAGAGATATTGTTTTACAGAAGAATGTTAAGAGTACCATGGATTGTTAAAATGGTTAATCTAAATGTCCGGAGAGAGAGAGGCTAATAAAAAAAGGAACATTCTGACAAACATTCGAAGCAAGCAGCCATAATTGTTTTGGTGGAAGAGGGGGGTGGGGTGGCTTGTAATGCAAGACAAGAGTTAGAACGCATTATGACAATGAGAAAAAATGTTGGACAGAGAGACAGAGGATGACGCGGAATGCAGTGAGCAGCCTAACATCATAGCTATGACAGCTAAATCTCCATGTTTGTTTTTTTAGCAGAGTTTTGATTATCTAGTTTTAGCTTTGGCTTATATCTTCCATTAAATTAAGTTTGTTTTTAATTTTGTTTGATAACTTTCCATAAAAATAATTTGCAAGCTTGGTAAAATATATTTCATGAAATATATAGGTTATCAGCACATTATGTAAAGAATATGACCTAAAAAAGCATAAACTGTTTCTTTTAATTACACTTTTGGATGTTGATAACAAAGTTGATAAAACGCTGCACTAGTGACCATGTACCGTAGAAATTATGGAGTTCAAGGTCAACTTGGACTAAAATATTCTTGGTGTGCACACTCGATACATGGTTGGACTACAGGAAACCATAATCCTTTACTTGGTGATATAAATTAAAAGTACCACTGAAGTTAGAATACTGCTTGCCTGAATGGCGATGTCGGAAAAGCAATGCAGGTCCAAAAATCCCTAAATAATGCACGCATCTCCTGGCCAATGTCCGACAAAATTTGCCCAAGTTGCCGAAAAATAAGAAGCAGCAGTGTACAAGTCGTCTGCGATCGAATGCAAACTCCCTCAGAGTAAATGACCGCACCAAAATTAAAGGGATAAGAGGTGCATCCAGCGAAGAGACTTGGACCCACGTGGGGCGAAACTCGGAGCCTGCATAGCTCTAGCTCTCTCTCTCTCTCTCTCTTTCTCTCTCTCTCGTCCCCCTAGAGCCCACATATGCCGGACCCCGGGTTGAATTTCACGTGGGCCCACATAGGGCGAAACTCGGAGCTCTGAGGAGGGGGCTTGAATTGAGCTGTGTGTCCGGACAAGCTAGAGGCATTGTGAAGGTGTGCACAGTGAGAAACAACAGAAACGTAAGAAACAGTAGTCGTCAGTGAAGGAATCCCAACTCACCTGGATTAAAGGGTCACAAGCAAACTGCTAGCTCTGGGGCAAGAATCACTAAGAACGAAGAGTAACGAATCAAAAGTCTCGGACGAGTCCAAAGACAGGGCAGACACACAAGGTGCTGTTGATGGTGCGACGAGATGGCGGGGCAAATGTAAGGGTGAGCGGTCCATCCAGATGAGCAGGTAAAAACTGGAAGCACAGCAGGGCTTAAACCCAGTACGAAACAAAGGTCTCGGTAAGTGTCCCAGGAAAACACTATAACGCATCATGTCTATACATGGGAAGGTTGCGGTAAACTTCGTACATGAGGCCAAGCGCAGAGAAACCTATTGGGTAAAGTTAACCGAGCGCAAATTCTAAAGTTGCGCTTTAGTGTCTAATGAAACTGCCCTCTCTGGGACAACTGGGCAAGGTACTGTTGCATTAACGACTAACATCCCCGGAAGAACTGAGGTTTGTGATGTTGACGGGCGCAAAATTTCAGTTGTGTTGCTAGCGCCGATTGAAACGACCTTCTAGAATATCTGTGCGCGGTCCCAGTTTAGTGTTACCCAGGGTCAGGAAAATGTAGAGTAAACACTTGCAAATTGCCAAGTGCCGACACACACCCCGAAACGGCTGAGAATACTCCTACTCAAGATAAACTCATCGTTGATAGAAAAGTAAGGCCGATAATGTAAAGGCTTGACCCAAACATTGGCTAAGGGCAATACTTTTCGGACGCCGATCATCCTACACAGAGTGAAATGACGTCCACACACCATGGCTCAGATCAGATAACTGCTACGGCAAAAAGATGATCGAAAAGGTGCAGATCCGGGCCAAAATATACTGCAGAATGGATCGTACCCTAGGGTGAGCTATCCTAGTAAATAAACAGCTGGTTGAAACCGAACACACCGCCGAAGCATACGCACCTGAGCTCCAATTGATACTGAAGGTTGTTAACGTACACCCGTTCTTGGTGTCTGGCTGTTTATATATTACATTAGGCTGATAAAAACAGCCGTAAAGAACGATCGAGAGAAGAGAAGAAAAGAATGGCCATGGACACTGCTGATAAGGAAAGCAAGCCTTCACACAAAAACTCGACCAGAGTTGTCATATTAGACGCAATTACTAAGCCGATAGCATACATTAACCGCTAGCATACATTAACAATAACCTTTCGAGTTCCTAGTTCTATTAGACAATAAAACGTAGGCCCTGTTCAGGTTTACCAAATATGAGAACCCCTGACAGTTGAAAATCAATAAAAGTAGCCTGCAAAGCCACTGCTCTAGCAAAATTAATTGAAAAGATTCAAATGAAGTTGCAACCACAATTTTTACTATCATCAAAATTACATTGGTGTACCTTGCAGGTGCTACAGAGTTTGTGCACTGCTGCTGAGATCTTCCTGTATAAGAAAGGGAACGAAACACACATGGTTATTCACCGAAGTGTAATGATGATGGTCCAGTCAATGAATCAAACAATAACTATAAAAAAGATAGTCTTAGTCTATCCACTGTTTTATTTAAGCTTAATGATATTTAAGAATAACAGCCTTAGAACAAGCACACACAAGATCACTACACCCCCACACCTATAAAGAAGTACATGTTGGAAGAGAAGAAAAAGATATCAAAGTTGATGTCTGAGAGTGTACACAGAAGAAGATGGTTGTCAGGAAAGGTATATAAGCTAATATTGTCTATGTTTAACAATGTGAAAGAAATCCTCTTTACTTGACAATATGTTAAAGGAATTGGACCATACCAATGGGACACAGAGTGTCTGCGAGGAGATGTTCAGGCTGCTGGTAATGCTACAGCTTTTCCACAAGCTATAGGACTTGCTGCTACTTTCAGGTAACACATTTTTTTATATTATTTCAAATTGTTGTCATGACATCATAACAAGTGTTGCTATGGGAACAAAGACTTTATTATGTTTTAGAGACAGTCAATGTGGTTTGCAAAGGGCATGCAACTCTGATATTGTATCATTTATCCTCAAAAATCTTGATATTGTATCATTTATCCTCAAATTGCTTGTCCTGAGCAGAACTTAGTTACTCTAACAGTACATTGGAATTTCTCTCACTCATAGACCTTTGCAGCCGTCATGCTCAAATCATCAGTTACATCCAAAATCCATCTTCTTAAGGGTCTTCCTCTTCTCCTCTTGGTCGACATGCCTCCTTCTATTATCATCATCTCCAAACCGTTGTTTCTTTTTGCATGTCCAAAATGCTTCAATTTTCTCATTCTTATTTCTAGCATCTACTTGAGGACTGGCTGATTTCAAGTCCCAGGTACAATTTCTCTCATCTTCTCTCTAAGGCTGGCTTCAGGTTTCCAGTTTCAGGCTCTCTTTTTCTTTCTAAGACTGGCTTCAGTTTTCGACTTCTCTTTGTCGCTAATCTTCGGGTTTTTCAGTCTGAGGCTCTCTGTCTTCTTTCTAAGACTGGCTTCAGGTTTCCAGTTTCAGGCTCTCTCATCTTCTTTCTAAGACTGGCTTCAGTTTGACTTCTCTTTGTCGCTAATCAAACGTTTTATGTCTGGATCGTGAGTCGAACAACACAATCTCTCTACTGCGCTGTCAATCTCTATATGCCCTAAATTCTACATTCAATCTTCAGTTCTGTCTGCCCTGAAATGGTCCATGCGCAAAGTTGCTCACGAATTGGGGGAACGTTCATTCTCACTCACATGCGGAGTATGACTGACCAATGGATCATAATTTTGATTTAAGGGTTTCTTTTCTCACCTTGTCACATTATCATTCATTATTTTTGTTTTTGACACATTGAGATATAGATATTGTTTTTTGCTTTTCTCTTGCACTTCCATTATTAATTTCTCAGTCATTTTTTGCGATGTTGACAGTAATACTGTATTGTCAGCATATCTTAGTTCAGGCATTTCTCTTCCTCCAATTATAAAAGGATCAACTTGTGCTTTTTTGCTATCTTCGGAACATTCATTATGATGTTTTCAGTATATATGTTAAACGGACAAGGCAACAGAATACAACCCTGTCTGAATCCATGTCTTAAATCAAACCAATCTGATGTGTTCTTACAGACGACATTTGATCACTTTAAAGTTATTTTATGATCTGTATTAAATGTAATGAAAATCCCATTTCCTCCATTATTTTTTCACAATTCCTGAATTATAATAATAGCTGTCCATTCCAAGCGATGATGACAACAGTCTCAGATGTGTGTTGCTGCACCTTTCTGGTGTATACGGAGGTGACTGTAAGTGTTTTATTAGTTGGATTATCAAGCAGTTGTGCATTTTTCTGCAGTTTAGTTGCCTCCATTATGACTTTCATTTTCACTTTATAATTTATGTAATGTTTTCTTGTGGGAATGCTTTATATCATCTTTTTCAAAAGGTAACTAGATAGCTTCACGCTCATCTTTGTTAGATTCATACATTGAGAGAATGAAAGACATTGCATATTTGTCGTTACACACACATATATATTTTAAGATTAGAGTGTATAGAAGAAGATATAATTGATTACTCTTGATTTATTTTTGTTACACAGTCCAAATTTGCTGTACAGAGTTGCATCAGCAACAGGAAAGGAAGTAAGAGGTAAGCATAATGACTTTGTCAAGCAAGGCAGCTTTGGAGATCACACAGGTGCAAGCTGCTTTAGTCCAGTTATTAACATTGCCAGGGACCCTCGATGGGGAAGGAATCAGGTAAGCTGAATGTCCTTTACTTTAATCTATTTATCTATATGCTCTTTGTGTCTCATCTTGTTTGACATTTACGGCTTCTACACAACATTTCCATTGTTGCCTTTCTGCTAATTGTTTCCCATGTCAGGCCACAATTTGTGAACTCTCTGTCCACAGTTCTTCTCCGTGTTTCTTTTGGATGTCCAGGCCTTCTGTTCTTATCCGCTGTCCATCGAAGAGCTTTCCTAGCCGTTGCCCCTACTGGCCTATGACACACATGTCCAAACCACTTCTGCCTTCGTCGTTTAGTTATGGTCTCCAATGATGTACAGTTTGTTCATTTCAAAACTTTTCTTTTGTTATTTTAATATTTGTTATTGTATAATTTTTGCAGGGAAGTTTCTATGGCAATGTTGTTAAAATCTTTGCCTGTCATTCTGAGGGTTGTGGGTTTAAATCTGGACTGAGTTACCTTTGCAATTTTTGCATGAGTTTCCCTAGGATTTCTGCTAGAGCTACAGAGTTTGTGCAACACTCTCGGCAGATGACATACCATTTCTGCCGACAGGGAAGAGACCATATGAGGAAACCCAGTGCAATGAAGTCAATCCTTCCCCTCTATACATTTTAGTTTTTCCAGATCAGCTTTTAAAGTACATATATGTTTGTAGCAATTAATATTCTATTTTCCGTAGGAAACATATGGAGAAGATCCGTTTTTGAGTGGAGTACTGTCTGAAAACTTTGTCCGAGGTTTGCAGGGTAAGTTTTGATGAATTCAGATAGGACTTTGGAAATGGGAGAAAAATATTAAAGATAGTTCTATAACAAATAATATCGTTGTGGTCTAGTTGAGATTTTACTGTGGTATTTGTTAGTATTTCAAGGTGATGTACCTCACAGTACTAGCTCTTAGCATTTGGGGGTGAGATGGTCAGTTTGAAGTATTAGAAAAATTTTACAGTACTAGGTCTTAGAATTTGGAGTTGAGGTGATCAATTTGAAGTATTAGAAATCTCAGTGCTAGGTCTTTGTATTTAAGTATGAGATGGTCATTTTGAAGTATTAGAAATCGTACAGTGCTAGGTCATAGCATTTGGAGGTGAGGTGGTCAGTTTGAAGTATTAGAAATCACACAGTGCTAGGTCGTAGCATTTGGAGTTGAGATTACCCCTAGAGTCTGTGCGTAGTTATACATGGTTCTATTTCATCTTCTCAGGTAACACTTCCTACCTGTAGCAGGTCTCAAGTAACACTTCCTACCTGTAGCAGGTCTCAGGTAACACTTCCTACCTGCAGCATGTCTCAGGTAACACTTCCTACCTGTAGCAGGTCTCATGTAACACTTCCTACCTGTAGCAGGTCACAGTTAACACTTCCTACCTGTAGCAGAAGGTTGACCTTGTTGGAATAATCTCTAAAGCCTCATAAACTAGTAGCACTTAGGGTTCTCAGTGACATATTGTTGTGATTCTCAGATAGCAATTCTGAGATGTGACACAAACAAAAGACTGCAAATATTCTTGTTCTTTTAAACATCATCATCATCATCAAGGTCGTATCCTTTATAGGACGTTGCTCTCTTTGCAGCACATCTGAAATTCACTCTGTCTTGCCAGTTCACCCACTTTGTCGATGGTCGTGTTCATGGTTTTTGTAATATCTTGTAGCCATCTTCTTCTTGGTCTGCCTCTGCTCCTACCCTCAGTATTGTATCTTCCAGGCCATCGTGACGCTTGATGTGACCAAAGTATGTAATTTTCTGTATAGATGTTGTTTATCAGACAATTCTCTTTAACATTTAGTTCTTTCAGGACATCAGTGTTCTTTCTTTTTCTGTCCATGATATTTGTAGGATCTTTCTGTAGCATTTAGTTTGCAAGGACCGAATTTTCGTTCTTAATTTTTAACAGCATTCTCAAATTGAGTACATCTGTATGATAAATGCAGAGATGATCATCTGCGTACATTACTACACAACAAAAAATTGATTGAATTAACAAATATTGATATCAGTCTGGTAATGTGAAAAACAATATTTTTACTTAGTTAATCATTTACAAACAGGTGATGACCCAAGGTATGTGCAAGCTAGTGCAGGATGCAAACACTTTGATGTGCATGGTGGGCCAGAGAATATTCCAGTCTCAAGATTCTCATTTGATGCAGAGGTTAGTCACTTTCACTTTAAAATATCATTTGTATTTGTTATTCTTTCCCTCACAGCATCAAGATAAGAAGAGATTTCTAGAACAAACTTTTGTGTGCGCTTCATAAACAAATTTATCTGTTATTTCTGAGGTCCACCTTTTGTGTGAATGGCCTTTTGTTTTGCATCCACTGTATCAGAGTAACATTGCTCTTTGAGGTGCATTGTCTGTTGGTAATCTTCATATGTGGCTGAATCATTTAATTTGTTGTTTCTTGATGAAGTTCACTACTGATGTTGTACCCATTTTTTCCTGATGTCTTCATTTCTAAGCCATTCTCTTCTTGATATTCCCAATATTCTGCATAGACATTTCATCTTTGTTTTAACTAGTTTTCTTCTATCGTTTGATGTCAGAGTCCAGGTTTGGCACTGATAGCATAATTTTGGGAGAAAAATTGTGTTGTACAATGCTCTTTTAGTGTTCATGGAGATATATGTTTGCATTTCAAAATTGGGGCAAATAGTGATTTGATTTGCTTTATTGAATCTATTTTGAATTTTACTAGTTATCTTCCATTTTCTTAAAAAATGATCTCAAAGTATGTAAAGTCTTTGACTTGCTGTAATTGATGTTTGTAGATAGAAGTATTTTCCTCTGATGTGAAGGTCCTTACTTTGGTTTTGTCTATGTTTATTCTCATATTGTATTCATTGCATGTTAGCTGGAGTCTGTTAATGTGTTGCTGTACCTCTGTTGTTGATATGATTGCCTGATTGTTGGCAAAAGAAATTTTTTAAGAGTTTCCCATGGTTTTACCTTATCTTGTGTTAGCTATTTTACAGATTTGATCTATATATGTGACAAACAACAGCAATGTTAGTATACATCCTTATCTTACTCCTGACCCTACATGGAACTTTTGTGATAGACCTGTTTTTGTTATAACCATACACTGGCTGTTTATACAGATGCTCTTGGATAAATTAATTAAGTGGTCATTAGCTCCAAAGATTGACAATACTTGCCAGAACTTGTTCCTGTCTATGTGGTTGAATGCTTTTTTCTGATCCATGCACGCAACATGTAAGTGTTTATCCGAATCAACAGTCCTTTCCACTAACTGCCTGAGATAAATATTGGTCGGTACAGCTTCTGTTCTTCCAGAATCCCATTTATGAGTTGTTAAGCTGTGGCTCGGTGGTATGGTACAGCTTTTTTTGAGTATTTACATCATATTTTTCGGTGTATCCCATAGTGCTTTTCCTCTATATTTTGTACAATTCCTTTTGTCTGAAGCACTGTGAGTATCGCATGCTAGACAGATTTCTAGTAATGGAGAACTGAATATTCAGTCAGATCAGGTGTTGAGTGACAAATGCTTTTCTCTAATGCTCCAGTCATCTTGATGTTTCTGTGCTCACTGATCCTAAGGGCTGTTGATTGGCACAGTTTTTCTCTCTACTCTGCAGATAGCCCCTCTGTGAATGTTCAACTTTAACCCCCAGTTCAGCCAGGCATTTCTGCCAGATATTTCAGTTTGACATTTAAGCTCAACATTTCAGCCTCTCTGATTTTGTTTTCACATATGTGGAGTAGAGGACATTTATGGTGTTTGCCCATTCCATATTTTTCCCACTTTCAGTTTGTTATTGTTGTTTGCATTTGTTCTTATGAACCAAGTTAACTATTTTTTTATCAGGGGTGTTTCTAACAGTACATTTTCAATAAAAACACCGCTATCTTGACCATTCGATCACCCATTTTTCGCATATATATATATATATATATATATATATATATATATATATATATATATATATATATATCTTCTTCTTTTGTCGTCACACTGCTACCAGGTTGTTGTCCAGTGTCGTGGTTTTCTGTTTTTGTCTTGCGCTGTTCTGGTGGCTTGTGTGATTGTTATCTTTGCTCTTTCACAGGATTCTGCTACGCCATCTAACCATCTTTTCCGTAGTCTTCCTCTTGCCTTCTTTCCCGATGTTCTGTTGTAGAAGACTCTGTATACTGTGGAGTTTGGATGCATTCTAAATGTGTATATATTCTATATGTTACAGGTATCAGATGTTGACTGGCGAACAACATTTCTACCAGCATTCAAGAAGTGTGTACAGGCAGGATCATTTAGTCTCATGTGTAGTTACAACAGGTCAGTACAGATCATCAATAACATTATTTGTTACATTTATATATTGTTATTCTTCTTCTGCATTCGCCTGCTATGAATTCAGACTTAGTCAGGGCTCCTGGTATTGTGCTTCTGGCTGATTTTTGGCTGAAAGCCTACTTTCCTTATTAAGTGCCACACAGGCGGCCCTTCTCTGACTTCATAAGTATATATTGTTATAAGAATCAAGTTACTAGACAAATATTATTTCTGTGATATAGCAGTATAGTTTTTTTTCTTTACTGTTTGTCAGCCAGGAACTTAGGCGTAGTCATGGCATCTAATATGGCACCTCTGAACGATTTTTGTGTAAAAGCTTCCTTTCCTTATTACCAATGTCCTTTGCCATTCAGGCGAGCTGTACTCTGACTTCAGAGGTATTGTTATTATTAGAGGGTCCCTATGGCAAAATGATTAAGATGTTTGTCTGTCATTCTGAAGGTTGTGGGTTCGAAATCTGGACCAGCCCCTCTCCTCAGAAATGGCACACTACCTTCCGATTATTGCACAAATCATAAACTATGTAGATCTTGCAACAATCCTAGGGGTCTCTTGAAAATATGCACTTGCCAACAGAATGGTGTGATCCAGATTTTAACATATGACCTTCAAAATGCATGGCAAAGGTTTAACCACATAGATTCCCTAAAATTCAAGTTCTACAGAAGAGTACTCAAGAAACTATGGACAGAAAAAAATATGTTAATTTTACAAAAGCTTCAAATTGAAGAGTAGTGGTTGATATAGAAGATAAAAATGAAATATTTTGGATATATAAAATGATATTATTCTCTAGAGAAGATCATTCTGAGGGATATGATATCAGGCAGACGAAGGAAAGAAAGACCAGGGTGAGAAAATGGATGCAGAATGTTATAGATGATTTGAGTATGACTGTGGCAGATACCGGACAACTCACAGAGCACAGGGAGACATTTAGAGCTGTGTGTTCCTGGGAGCAAAGTTCCAACAATTGCAAGATAAATGATGATGACTCCACATAATAGTTTCATTTGTTAATCAAAGTACTCTATAAATGGAACTAAATTGGTTATTGAACTGATGTCACAGCACTCCGGGCAGACCCATAGGTGCCCAGTCTCCCCAATCAGATGTTGAAGGGTATGCATACTGATGGTTCCTGTGGCTTGCTAGTTAAACACACTTCTCTATCTGCCCCTCAAGCATCTAGCTCTACTTGTACAACTCGTAATTCAAACTCCTTAATTCGCTGGATTGATTCAACATCAATTTTAGTGCCCTCATTCAAGAGTAGGTTGCCAAGAGACCAAAGAACATCCTCCTTATCCATCCTAAACTCACTTTGATGCAACCATGCACGCTCTCTCATTGCTGCAAACACTCATATGACCAGGACTAACTAAATGTCAGCTAAAAGTATTCTATAAATGGAATTAAATGCCAGGTATAAACTAAAGTATATAATATTTGAAACAGAGCTGAAAAATTGAAGACAATTTAATGTACTACTAACAGAAGCTTTATTAATGAACTGTCTGTTGTTTAGAATAAATGGAGTTCCAGCCTGTGCCAACAAGAAACTTCTGTCTGACATTCTGAGAGATGAATGGAACTTTACCGGTTATGTTGTCAGTGATGAAGGAGCTATAGAGAACATCATAACCGAACATCATTACTTGAATAACAGCGTGGATACAGTAGCAGCATGTGTCAATGCTGGAACTAATCTAGAACTTTCTGGAAATCTTCAACAACCAGTCTACATGTCAATAAGTGAGTGTTAGATATATTTTCTGACTTAATTCTAATATTACTTTGTTACACATGAGGCTTATACAAGTGCTCTCTATGCCACCATGTTATTACTACCCTCAGGACAATGTTATATGTTAGAGATACTCTGTAGCATGTGTCAGCTCTGATGACCTACCTATGACCGATCAGATCTGATGCCATGCTACAGCATAACTCCAGATGTGGTATTTTGAAGTTTGTAAAATCTTACAGTTAACCATCTATACAAATTTATGTCCGGTTGGATAATATGCACATACAATTTGGCCTAAGTTTGGATGCGCATGTCCTAACATAACATACAATTTCCGCAATATATCTCATTGTAGTCTATAGAAACAGGCTCCTTAATTTATGTTTTTTATTATGATTCCAGCTGTCATTAAAAATTTCATGTAAATGTTATAAACCAGATTATGACATTTCTATCTGTTCTACAGTTGATGCTGTCAACCAAGGTAAACTCTCAGAAGATGTAGTTCGAGAGAGGGTCAAGCCACTGTTTTATACAAGAATGAGACTTGGAGAGTTTGATCCACCAGACAATAACCCATATGCCAGTTTGAACAGCAGTGTGGCCGAGTCCCCAGAACACCAAGCTTTAGCTGTTGAAGCTGCAATCAAATCATTTGTCTTATTGAAGAATACTAACAACATTTTACCACTGAATCCAGGATTATACAATAATGTTGCGGTCAGTATATGTTGTATACAGGTCGTATAGTTTATCTCCCTTTATGTGATCCCAATAAATGGTAGTATGGCAAACTTAAGCAATGTTATAATTACTTTTTGAACGAAATGTTACTATTTCGGTGAAAGAAGACTAAACACGAATTTAAGCAGCTGATAGCAGATAATACAGTGATGATGATGTTGTTTACCCTGATGTGTCTGTGCGTTGTGGTGAGAAGTCAGGCTGGAGTTTCCTGGCTAACGTGCATGGTAGGGTTGTTTTGCATTTTAATTTTAGATTAATGTTCAATATAATTTTGCTTATTGTGATGACAACAATAATAAATAAATGAACAGTGCTAAACAACATGAAATATTTATGTCTCCTGAAACTAGATTGTAGGACCAATGACTGACAATGTTGATGATTTATTTGGAGATTACAGTCCAACACAAGACAGAAGCTTTACCAAGACTCCACTACAAGGTCTGCAAGAGATCTTCCCAAACATCCAAACAGGGAAAGCATGTTTGGATGGTTCTCCCTGTACATCTTACCAGTCTACAATCATCATGAATGCTGTTGCTGCAGCTGACCTAGTTTTTGTTGCTTTGGGAACAGGTGTTATTTTTAGAATTCATTTATAGGAAATAATGCTTCATTATTCTGTTAGAAAAGGTACCAGTGGTAGCAGTAGTGTTAGCTGTTGGACTTATAGTAGTAGCAGTAATGTTAGTTGTAGTACCAGTAGTAGTAGTAATGTTAGCTGTTCGACTTGTAGTAGTAGTGTTAGCTGTAGTACTTGTAGTAGTAGTGTTAGCTGTAGTACTAGTAGTAGTAGTGTTAGTTTTAGTACCAGTGGTAGCAGCAGTGTTAGCTGTTGGACTTGTAGTAGCAGTAGTGTTAGTTGTAGCTGTAGAACTTGTAGTAGTAGTAGTAATGTTAGCTGTAGTACTTGTAGTGTTAGTTGTAGTACCAGTAGTAGTGTTAGGTATAGTACTAGTAGTGGTGGTGGTGGTACTAGTAGAAGCAGTCGTTAAACAACTATCACTTAATGAGTATTAGAAGAAAAAAATTCAATGTTTTGTTATTGTATTCCTCACCTAAATTGTTAGATATTACATAGGGTGTGCAAGCATTTACTCCATACCACTCTATGCAGAGCAACTCCTTAGATCCTTTCTATGGAATTGAGTCAGATATTCCTCACCTCTCTCAATAAAGTTTGTTTCAGAGTTTCCTAGGATCTCCTTTTTCTTGAACCCTTTGCTTCTTACTTCAATGTCTGCTTTGTGATTCTTTGATCATTTCTTCTCACAGTATGCCTAACATATCTCCATCTTCTCTTTCTTACAACAGTTGTTACTAGTAGTCAACCAGACATTTCTCTGATTTCATCACCTCTCCTGAATTTGTCCCATTTTATGTTCTATATTTTTTTTAGACATCTATGTTTTAGTCCTCATAATATTTTCCATCATAGCATTGTCTCCTATTTTGTTTCTTTATTTTTCTAGATAAAAATCCAACATTTTACTCTTACAGGACAAGATGTTGAAGCTGAGGGTCGTGACAGACCAAATATATTTTTACCAGGCAATCAAACACAATTACTGATAGATGCCTTAACTTATAGTAAGTGTTTTCATAACATGTATCCTCTTGTTAATGGTAGACCTGTCATCTAGTCTCTCCAGATTACATTCTTTTGAAGCAGTCAATATTTTTCACCTCAAGTCTATGCCAGAGCAAACCCCTTAGAGAGAGGAGACTGAAGCAGAAGTATGTATCCAGACAGAAGTGAAAGGAATACTTGACAAGGATTAACAGAACAGCATACAATATCACTCTCAGTTTACTTAATGAATAATGTCCACAAGATCTTTGGGTTCAGATGTACAAGGATGGGTGAGCAGAAAATGCAGTGAAGAATGGAGGAGCAGGAGTGTACATAGAATACCCAAACAATGCTAGAGATGTGATTATAGCGCCAACAGGGAAATTCTGTCATAAATATGATGCAGAAATTCAGGCAATCAAGGTGGCAACTGAGAAACTGTTGAATACCAGACTTGATCCATAACCTGTTGTATTTTTGACAGTAGCAAAATCAGGATTCCAAGCTCTCCAGTCCAGAAAATTGCCAGGTCTACAGACACCACTGTCTAAACTGTGCAAGTAGCACATGATCGTCTTGCAGTTGATACCGTCTCACTGTGGAATACCAGGAAATTAAACAGCAGGCAGGATGTGCCAGTTACCTACCACCAATTTGAAGAGGATGAATAAGTCAATCAGAATGCCACCAATACCAACACAATATGACTACTATAATATGTGCAGATTGGAACAAGTTCCCATTTTATGCCTCAGAGCAGGACACAATCAACTCTGCAGCTACATGTATACAAAGTTCAAGATTGGCAATTCAGCAATGTGTGCATGTGGACAGACACTTCAGAGCACATACTTCAAGTCTGCTTCAATATGATATACTGAGGCAAACTCACTGGCCTAACGAAACAACACTCAACAGAAAACTACACAGACTGTATGAGCTACAAAAGACAGTGAAGTTTATACAAGAGACAACATTGAATGTATAGACAATATTTCAAATGAAAGAAAGGAAGGAAGATCCCTAAGTAAAGGATCAGGAAACCTGTAGTCTGACCCAGTATCATATGCACACTGATTATTTTTTGGTGCCCAAACTGGCCTCAAACCGTTAAACTTCCATGACACATGGTCACTAGCACAGTGTGTTATCAATTTTGCTATTGATGACTCCTTTATCACCTCTTCAAGTCAACTTCATATTGTGACTCTGTCCTTGCTTTAATTATTTCAAAAGTCAGTGAGAACCACATTGCACTACTTTATGTTGAATTTATTTTTGAATTTCTCAGTATTCCTGTATAATTCCAATAAGGAACCCTCAACTACAGTTTTAGAACCTCAGGGCTAGATAAACTGTATTAATAGAATAATATTGTTAAAATTTGGTTGCAGGTAACAGAAGTAATATTATTCTGCTCCTGTTTAATGCTGGACCACTTAATCTGACAATTATTGATGAGATTCCTCGTGTTGCTGCCATCTTGGAGTGCTTCTTCCCAGCTCAAGCTACAGGAGATGCCCTGGTGGCAGTATTGACCAACAAGGGAGGAAATAGTGGTCCTGCAGGCAGACTTCCTATTACCTGGCCCAGGTATGCAACTCAGGTAAGTAATCCTCAACAAATAATCAGGAAGTTTACTATTTTCACCATTATTCACAGCGAAGGGGGAGTGGCTAAGATACAGTGAGTAATACAGTGTTACAATACAGTGTTACAATACATTAGCAGTGTGACACAGGACCACAATACAGTAGCATGGTGACACAGGACTACAATACAGTATTAGTGTGACAACAGAGCTACAATAAAGTAGTAGTGTGATACAGTAGCATGGTGACACAAGGCTACAATACAATAGCAGTGTGACAACAAAAGAAAAAGAAATATCCTCAATATGTGTGTTAGAAGAATGCATCTATCTATACCTTATCTCTTCCTCCCTCTCTCTCTCTCTCCATGTGTATATCAACAAACATATCTTTGTTAGTCTATTTGTAAATTTTAATTTTGAAAAATTTATATTTTAGATTCCACCTATGGAGAATTACACAATGGTTGGCAGAACCTACCGCTACATGGATACTGATCCACTCTATCCATTTGGATATGGTCTGTCCTATTCTAGCTTCAGTTACAACATACTGGTTGTAGAGTATTCCCTTTTTCCAAAACAGAATATTGATGTCATAGTCTTCTTTACAAATGTTGGAAGTAATAGCTCGGACGAGGTAAGAGATTCATGTCTTATTTATAAACATAACATTGCTATTATCACAGCTGGTCTGAAAAACTATAGATCATTAACAAGTTCTCCTAACCTATCTAATGTCATGTTAAAAGTTTTTTAAGTGTTCCTGTTGCCATCAAATTTTTGGTCATTCTCTGCCTTCTATTTCAGGAACTTTACCCTCCATTACTGTTCTCTTGCCATCTTCCTATCTTTAGCTATATTTTGCAGTTCCTTCCAGCTCTTCCATATATATATAATTTCTGCCTCCAAATCTCTTCTTAATGTATTTCTAGGTTTCTTTCTCTTTTTCTTTTCCTGTGGGTTTCAGGAAAGGGCCCTTCTTGTTATATTCCTCTCTAGTTTTGTCAGTGAATGTCCTATCCAGCTCAGCAACTTTTCTTCACCTCTTGGTAACTGGGATCTGTCTTGTTCTCTCCATAAGCTTCTCATTTGTGACACTATCAGACCATCTCTTGGTTCACTGGGACCTGTCTTGTTCTCTCCATAAGCTTCTTATTTGTGACACTATCATACCACCTCACTCCCTCTATTCTGTGCAGACATCAGATGATGAATGTTTGCAATTTGTGCGTTATTGTTTTAATCGTTCTTCATGTTTCTGATCCATACAGCATAACTGCTTTGAGATTAGAGTTAAATTGTCTAATTTTGGTTCTAGACTTGATTTTTTTAAACTTCTAAAAATCTCCTAGTGTGATGAAAGCTCTTATTGAGGTTACAGAGTGAAGCAGAAGAAGTAAAAACAATTGAAGTGTGGACAAAAATAAAATATTTAAAGAAGAAACTAAAGTAACCATTTATCAGTAACTGCACGGAAGACAACAAACGTATAGAAATAATAACATTCTATCTATCTACATCCTCTTTATGTCCCATTTGACACATAAGGCTTCCACAATAGATTACCATTGTTGCCATTCTCCCATCTTTCTGCTAATTGTCTTTCATGTCAGCCACAATCTTTAAATTTTCTTTCCACAGTTCTTCTCCATGTTTTCTTTAGGCATCCAGACCCTCTTTTCTCATCCACTGTCCATCATAGACATACTACTCATACATTCTTGCCCAGTTCATAGAAATATCATTATTATAAATATTGATATTAATTTTACAATATTTTCAGGTTGTTCAGTGTTACATTGCTTGGGGAAACCAATCTCTGCCTGTACCACGATTACAACTTGTTTACTTCTACCGTATCAATGTTCGTGTCGGGGACCAACCCCAGGTTAATTTTGAGATTCCATGGGAAACCTTCGCCTACTGGAACAATGATCAGTGGACAGTTCAAACAGGTATCATAGTTTCTGGATGAAGAAATCATCTTTTATGCTGATTACATATCCCACATCTCTTCATATCTAATACTGTTTATTAATTCTGTTGCTGACTTTCTTCCATCATAAGTTGTCCAGTATCATCTTTCACTGCACTTATCTCTTTACACTTTGTATTAGCACATTGAATAAAAAATAAGATTAAATTATTCATTATCTATGAGCTATAACACATTATCATGCAACTTAGTCATTATCTTTGAGTTTATTATCCAAATTAATATTGTATATTATGTCTTTTCTTTGTAGATACGATTACTTTGTACTGCGGGGGAGGGCAGCCTTTTCAGAATCGAACTGCATCTTCTGATACAATTAGTGTTGATTTTCCAATCTTTGGTGACCAGGACAATCTGCAGGATATTCAAGATGAAGCACTTTATGTTAAGAAGAGGGTTGTCGCAAAATCAAAATCTCAGCCAGATTTTGGAGATAAATACTGAAATATTGTTTCATATAAACACAAAAATAAAGCACTTTCTTTTGTTGGTTATTATTATATGAATGAAATCTTAATTTAATGTTTTTGTTTGTTTGTAAGTTGAAAGGAAAAACAGATATGCGTTTTTTTAAATATAAGTGTTACATAAAAGTTCTCTGTATATCATGGACAGAGAAGAGAACAAATAGATCTATGCAGAAAGATTTCAAAATTGAAGGAAACTGGCTGATGCTACAAATAAGAAAATTGAAATATTTTGGACATATAAAAAGACACTAAGAGTTGGAGAAGACCATCATGGAAGAAGTCATCCCGGCAAAGAGGAAGACCGCGGATAAGATGGGTTTAGGATGTAACTGATGATTTGAGCATGACGATTGCATAGGCCTGTGAGAGAGTGAAATTTTGAAGGACTGTAAGGGTGGCAAAGTTCTGCTATTTATACAAGCTATTGAATGATGATGAACTAAGAAGGAATAAGCAATCAGTGTGTGAACAGTCTAGAAATATATTAAAGACAAGTACTGACTTCATTGAAAACTGAACAGATCCATAGATGCACAGTCTCTCTCTTTAAATTGTCAAGTGTATTTACGCTGATGGTACTTGTGGCTCACTGGTAATACATACTTTTTATCTCGCTCTTAGGTTCCATGTCCCATTTGTGTAAACTTCTTCTCTATCTTTTCCATGAACTGACATAACAATCAGCGGCCAACATGTCTTGTAGAAAATATGTTTTACACGCACATATCCTTAATTTCATTTATTTTGCTTTAAATATTGTCTTTGTATTCAATGTTGTCTCTTGTATAAACTTTATTGTATTTTGTAGCTCGAACAGGGGTCAGTGTAGTTTTTCTTTTTAATGCTATTTCACTGGACCAGTGAGTTTGCCTTAGTACATCATTTTCAGAGAAGCCTTGAAATATGTGTTCTGCAGGCTGGACTGCCAGTCTACATATACACATGGCTGAATTGCCAATCTTCAACTTTCTCACAGTGTAAGGATAAGAAGAGATTTCTAAAACTAGCTTTTGTATGCGATACATAAATATATTAAAACATAAACATGTTTTTCACTTAAATAGTCTAAATTAAACTGCAATTTATATAGTATTTAAACTAAATTACAAATTTTCAATTCAAATATTGTATCAATCCTAACATATGCCAGCGAGAGTTGGAAAATGACCTAAGATATAGAAAGCAAGTTGAATGCATTTGAAAATAGATGTTTCGGAAAAAATGAACATAAAAGGAAATTAATTCAGGAGAAGTGATGAAATCAAAGAAATATCTGGTCAACCACTAGTTACAACTGTTATGAGAAGGCGAAGATGGAGATATGTTAGACACACCTTGAGAATAAATGATCAAAGGATATCAAAACAGGCTTTGAAGCCGGATGCAGAGGGTTCAAGAAAGAGAGGACGACCTAAGGAGACCCTGAAACGAACTTTGCTGAGAGAGGCAAGAAATATCGGTCTCAGTTCTACGGAGGAGTTTGAGCGAGTTGTCCATGATAGAGCGATATGGAGAAATTGCTTGTAGGTCTTATGTAACGTATAACAGTACAGAAAATTATTATTATTTATCAATAATATTGATCGTTTATCGCTTTTCAGTATATCACTGAGATCAAGAACGAATCTGCACCTGATGATGATGACTGATAATGTCAGCATAATATCGACTATATTTTAGACATGAGAATAAACATTGACAAAACCGCGCTACCAATATCTGCATCGGCAATCGCCCATTAAAACAAGTAAAAGACTTCACATCCCTGGGGAGCATTTTTTCAGCAAACGGAAGAATAACTAATGAAATTCAACACAGATGCAACAAAGCAAATCAAATGATAGGACAAATGGCGCCAATTTTAAAATGCAAACATGTCACCATGAACACAAAAAGAGCAATGTTCAACAAAAATCTTCCTCCCACATTAGGCTACCAGTGCCAAACCTGGTCACTGACAATAAATGATAGAAGAAAACTAGCCACGACAGAGGTGAAGTGTCTATGCAGAATGCTGGGTATAACAAGAAGAGACTGGTTGAGAAATGAAGATTTCAGGGAAAAAAAGTGGGTACAACATCATCAAGAAACATCAAATTAAATGGTTCGACCAAATAAGCAGATTATCAGCAGACAGTGCACCTCAAAGAGCAATGTTGCTCCGATACAATGGATACAAAGCAAAAGGCCGGCCACGCAAAAGATGGACCTCTGAGATAACAGAGGCGACGAAAGACACTATCTGCGAAGGGCCCGTTTTGGAAATCTCTTCTTAACCTGACGCTGTGAGACAAACAGGCCGATAACTGTGTGACAGCAAAATAAAGAAATAAGAAGATAGTGGGGATTTGATTTTTATATCTATTCACAAACATTTCCCCGTGTTAATCGGCGGCCTTCGTAAATGTTACGATTAATAAAATAAAATAATTTACGAATGCCGCGGTTAATCAACATTCCTTTTTATACTTTTAACTCAGCGGACGTCAACAAAGGGAGATTACTATAAAATCTACAAACTTCGCAGAAACAAATTTTGATTGCTGTTGAAAGATCGCAATAAACATTTACTTTATAAAAACGGTAGTGTCTATCAGAGTCCTGGTAACATCAGATGCCGATCAGAAATAAAGAGCAGAATAGGGCAAGCGAAAACATCGTTCCTGAAAATTTGAAGCATTATCTGCAACAAGTCCTTGTCAATCCCGATTAGAATGCGAGTTATTCAGTGCTACATAGAACCAATACTGGCATACGGATGCGAGTCATGGACAATGAACACACAGATCGAAAAATCTCTGAGGGCCACAGAAATGTGGTTTTATAGAAGAATGATGAGAATCCTATGGACTACTAAAATGACTAACGTTGAGGTGTTGAATGAGATCAATATATAGAGAAAACTTATCATCAATATAAGAAAGAGACAGTCATCATTTTTCGGGCATGTGATGAGGAGGAGGTTTAGAACACATTGTGACAACCGGTAAAATCGAGGGTAGACGAGACAGAGGAAGACAGAGAGAAAATTTTGGATAGCCTGGCTTCACGGCACGGTAGAGCGTCAACATCTAAGTTGATAGCAAACACCAACGACAGAGATTTGTGGAGATATATGATCGCCTACGCCAGCCGGCACCGGATGATGATGAATATCTAGATATTTTATTTTAGCAACAAAGCATATTGCTAGATCATAGCTTGAACACAATATCTTGTTTATGATAACAATATTGATATCCGTTTACTGGCTCGTTTTATCTTCATGTTAACTATGATGATTAAAAAGCAATCAAAAAGTCGAGTGTTACAAGTTTGTACAAAAAAGTTTGAGTGAAAAACATAATTTCCACACTGCAAGGATATATTTTTACAATCTCTTATGTTGTCTTGCTACTCGCTAATTGGTTAATTGTGTGAAGTATATCACTATGTGACAGTTCAAACTAATAATTAGTTATCAACTATTGATAATCTTTGAATGGGTTCACCAGAATATATAATATGAAGGTTCTCTTGTGTCAAGGTTATTGCTGAGTGTGCAGTATAAATATGATTAAATATCACAGCGAATGGCACAGTGCATATTCTACAATCGTACAGTTTGCTTTTGTGCAAGCGGTGAGCAAGTTTTGAGTATTGTTTTAGAATGTAGTTTTGAATAATTTATGCATATTATTTTGCATATACAAATTAATTAAACAAATGAGTAGTATTGGTTTACATTGATTGATAAGTTATACGATCTTCACGTCAACTGTTGTTGTCTGCATGGAGCACCTTACTTCCTTTGCCATGGCTGTGTATTGTGTTAAATTATTCTGTGTCCATATCTTCATGATTTTCTCTCAATTATATCGCCGTTTCCTTTTGTCCTATTTCTCTCACCTTTTCTATCCAGCATTCTGTGTATTGCTTCATATATTTAGGACCTCCTCTTAGAAAACAGTGTAGGATTCACTAGATTGTATGAAAGAGTTTTCTAGAACACAGTGTTCTTTAAAGAACGTTTGTTCTGTAATGACTTTCCAACTGTATTTGTCTTGCTATAATGGGAGCCTACAATCCGCCTCTTTGTCATTTTGGTTATCATTTGATATCTCTTTCTTATTTATAGCGTTGTCTTCACCATTTAATTTAGTTCTTTTTTTATGTAGAACAATATGTCTTTATATTTCTTTTTTTTCTCGATATATTTTGTATCAATAGTTATTTTCTATCATTCACGAATTGTCTTTAACTTCGTTACTTTGTTATAAAATGCTAAAACATGTCCTGTTTTGGTCAGCTGTTTCTTCCATCATCAGTTCCAATGTTGAAATCTATATGTTCCATGAAGTTAGTCTGTATATAATGAGGTTTTTTTGTCTGTTGTCTTTTGTTTCAATCTCCACTGATTTTTAAAGGTGTTCTAAACCTAGTTTTTTCATGATATCCCAACAATTTCATGAATCTTTATTTTGGGTGTTGAAAAAGAACTTTCTTTGTGCGTTAATCTCTTAGTTAGTTAGTTAGTCTTTCCTCTTGGGCCTGTGGGCGCGCATAGGGCAGAGGTCATAGCTCTCCATGTCTCGCGGTTCGTTGCTATCTGTTTTAGGTCTTTAATGTTTGCTAGGCCCATCGTTGAGCCTTCTCGGATGATGGTTCCACGCAGAGTCTCTCTTGGTCTTCCTCGTTTTCTTTTTCCCTCTGGTGTCCATATGAGGGATTGGTAATGGAGTCTTCTCTCATCCATTCTAAGTGTGTGGCCGATGTAGTTCCAGCGACGCTTTCTTATAAAATTTGATACATTTTCTTGCTTGGTCTCTTGTCTTATTTGTGTATTAGGTCTGAAATCTGACCATTTGAGGTTCAGTATTCTTCTAAGACATTTATTCTCAATCTCTTACAGCCTAATAAATTTTGTCAATTTAGCAGTCCATAGTATTCTCGTAATTTTTCTGTAAAACTAAATCTTTGGAGTTTTCTGATATTTGACTGTCCATGTTTATTTTTTGGTAGCAAAGACTTTATTATGTTCCATTGACAGCCATATCTACTGTTGCTATGCAAACAAAGACTTAATTACATCACATTTGACAGCCATGTTTAGTGTTGCTATGGGGAAAAAACCTATATTATGTCAAAGTGACAACAATATCTATTAATAGCCGTCCATCGCAAGCGATGATGACAACAATCTCAGACGTGTACTGTTGCACCTCTCTGGTGTGCGGAGGTGACTGTAGAGTCCAATCCTAGAACAGAATCCCCGACCACAGGTGGGGCATACATGATCAAGGTTAGACATGTGCGTGTTGTGTGCTCTGTCTTTTCGCGCTGCTCGTTTTCTCTGTGACTCAACAATACGATGATTCTCAGCTATTCGGGTTCCTCTTTTGTTGTTACAGCGCCACATTTGGCGATCTTGCGCAAGGGATTCCCTGCACGTATTGTCTATATCGAAGCATTTCAGAGACACTTTAAGAGTGTCTTTAAAGCGTTTTTCTGTCCACCAGCTAAACGTCTGCCCCTTCAAGCTCGCCATACATCAACTGTTTTGGGATGCGTTTATCAGGCATTCGAGCAACGTGACCGACCCATCTCAGTTGGGCCTTCTGCCACAGGTGTTGGCGCTTGGGATCTTTGCTCTTGTGAGGACTTCGCTGTCTGGAATTTTGTCCTACCAGTTTATTTTTAGTATTCTGCGTAGACAGCTTGTGTGGAAATGGTTTAATTTTCTTGCGTGTCTGCTATACACTGTCCATGTCTCGCTTGCGTACAGCAGCGTTGTTAGCACTATGGCCTGGTAAACTTTCAGCTTTGTGACTATGCTTATCCCTTCCGTTCCCACACAGTGACACGTAACCTTCCGAACGCAGCACTGGCTTTGGATATCCTATTGTGGACCTCAGAATCTATGTTTGCCGATCTGGATAGGAGGCTGCCAAGATAAGCAAAGTTGTCCGTTGACTGGAGACGCTGGTGTTTAATGTTGATGACTGGATCGTAATACTGTTCTCTAGGGGCGGGCTGGAACATGACCTCTGTTTTTTTGGGGTTAATGGTGAGGCCAAACCTATCACAGGCCATTGAGAACTTGTCCATGTAAGTCTGCATTTCTTCCTCAGAGTTGGTAGCGAGGGCACAGTCATCAGCAAACAACAGGTTTGAGATAGTTGATTCTTTTACCTTGGTGGAGGATTTTAACATTCAACAACAATATCTAACATTCCTATGGTAGTCATAATTTGTATTGACTTTCAGTTCAGTCCTAGCAGTGTAAATAGCAAACTTTGTATGTTACAGTGACCTTCACATAACTTGTTGCTATGGAGATAAGGAACTTGAATCAGATAAACAAATCCTTTCTGACCTTGATACTGATAACCTCATTGTGTACTGAGATACAATGTTTGAAAGCTGTACTTACGGAGGAACATTCTGACAATGTGGGAGATTACCCTTTTCAAAACACAACTCTTTCGTGGAATGAGAGAGTTGATGATCTAGTCTCTCGTTTGACCTTGGAGGAGATTCAATCCCAGATGGCTAGAGGAGGGGCAGGTGACTATGGCGGTCCAGCACCGGCAATTCCACGTCTGGGTAATATCATTGTATTGTTGTTACGTCCAAATGTGTTTAATTGCTGACTTTTTTTTAATGTATCCAATACTGACACAGAAAATGAGTCTTAGAAAATAAAAAATAACAAAGTTGATAAAATGCTGCACTAGTGACCATGAGCCGTAGAAATTCTCGAGTTCAATGCCAACTTGGACCAAAATATTCTTAGTGTGCACACTCGATACATGGTTGGACTACAGGAAACCATGATCCTTTACTTGGTGATATAAATTAAAAGTACCACTGAAGTTGGAATACTGCTTGCCTAAATGGCGATGGACGCTGGTGATAAGGAAAGCAAGTCTTTACGCAAAACTCGGTCAACGATGGAATATTAGGTGCAATTACTAAGTTCCTAGCATATATTAACTGTTAGCATACATTAACCGCTAGCATACATTAACCGCTAGCTTACAGTAAAAATATCCTTTCGAATTTCTAGTTCTATTAGAGAGTAACAATAAAACATATATATGCTGCTACGATGCAATGGGTACAAAGCAAAGGGCCGGCCACGCTAAAGATGGACCTCAGAGATAACAGAGACGACGAAAGAGACTATCTACGAAGCGCATACTAGGGCCCATTTTAGAAATCTCTTCTTGACGATGCTGTGAGGCAAATATGATTCGAGAAAGAAGAAGAAGAATAAAACATAGGTAGGCTTACTGTGTTCAAGTTTACCAAGTATGAGAACCCTTGGCTGATAAAAATCAATAAACGTAGCCTGCAAATCCACAGCTCTAGCAAAAGTAATT